>JAZHRO010000055.1:66157500-67365000 GCA_037157565.1 Thalassia testudinum
ATCATTATTAAACACCATTTATTATAATATATATATATATATATTTTTTTTTTTTTTTTTTTTGCATATTTATAAATAGGTGGGAACTGTATAATACCATAACATACCCGGATCCTATGGATGCCTATCCACCCCCCCATGCCAAACAATGCTATGTCCTCATATGCATGCAGGGAAAGGCAGAGGAAGGATGGAAGATCGGGTAACAAGAGCTGAGGTTCAGGGTATAGATCAGGGTGGAAGGGTGGGTGGATGGTGGGTGGTGAAGAGAAAAGTGAAGTGATTGCGATAGAGGTGTGAAAAGTGATGGTGGATGGTGAGTGCTATTAGGGTGCCTCCCAACAAGCGCTGAATTTAATGTCCCCAGCTGGACTCAGAATGAGGCAAAGAATTAGTTACCCTCCAGCAGGGCAACGGTTTCTCCAACGGGGGCAGGTTCATGAGTCAAATAGGGTTTCAAACGCTGCCCGTTGACCGTAAATTTACGCCCAGATTTGGGATCTTCGATTTCGACGGCCCCATTGGGGAATGGTCTTGAGACCAGAAAAGGACCAGTCCATTTGGACTTTAATTTCCCAGGAAAGAATTTGAGTCGGGCATTATAGAGCCAAACTTGCTGAGATGGCTCAAATTCCTTCCGCCGAACATGGCTGTCGTGAAAAGCCTTAGTGCGCTGTTTAAAGGTTAGAGCAGAATCATAGGCTTCACGACGGAGCTCTTCCAGCTCTTGGAGTTGGAGTTTCCTTTCTCGTTCACACAAGTCTGGGTCGAGGTTACATTGGCGAACCGCCCAATAAGCGCGGTGCTCCAACTCCACAGGCAAATGACAAGGCTTCCCGTAAACGATTCTATATGGAGACATACCAAGGGGAGCCTTGAAGGCAGTCCGATACGCCCAAAGTGCGTCAGTCAGCTTGTCGGACCAATCCTTACGGTCAGGCCAAACCGTTTTCTGGAGAATCTGCTTGATTTGCCGGTTCGACACTTCCGCCTGGCCGTTCGTCTGAGGATGATACGGGGATGCGATACGATGGTGGACTCCGTACCTCCTCAGAAGTGCCCGAAAAGAAGCATGGGTAAAGTGGCTTCCTCCATCCGAGATAATGGCCCGAGGGATCCCAAAACGCGCAAAGATATGGTCTTTGACGAATCGGGTGGAGATAACATGGTCAGCACGGCGCGCGGGAATAGCCTCGATCCATTTTGAAACATAGTCGACGGCCACGAGGATGAATTCGAAGCCGTTGGATGGAGGAAAGGGACCCATGAAGTCAATTCCCCAGATGTCGAAGATTTCCGCAGCTCGGATGTGTTGCAAGGGCATCATGTCACGACGTGCCATTGACCCTAATGACTGGCACCTAGTGCAATGTTTGGCATAAGTGTGCGCGTCCTGGTGAAGGGAGGGCCAAAAGAAACCGCACTGCAACACCTTGGCTGCAGTTTTCCTCCCAGAGAAATGGCCTCCACAGGCCTGATCGTGGCAGAAGGATAGCACACTGGGGAACTCACTGTCAGGAATACAGCGACGGATGATTTGATCAGCACCTATCCGAAAAAGAAGTGGATTATCCCAGAAATAATACTTTGCTTCTGCCATGAGACGCTCGCGCTGGTTTTTAGGCCAGCCACGTGGAAGAGATCCAGAAGCAAGGTAATTGGCAATGTCGGCATACCACGGTCCACTTGCCACATTTATTGCCAATAGGTGCTCATCAGGAAAAACTTCATTAATTGGCAGAGTAAGTCCAATATGGTCAGGGTCCAGTCTGGAAAGGTGATCAGCCACAACATTCTGGGCTCCGACCTTATCACGAATCTCAATGTCAAATTCCTGGAGCAGAAGGATCCAACGAATCAGTCTAGGCTTGGCATCCTTCTTGTGCATGAGATGGCGAATGGCCGCGTGATCAGTGAAAACAATAACGTGAGAGCCCAGAAGGTAAGAACGGAATTTTTCCAGCCCAAAGACGACTGCCAGTAGTTCCTTTTCAGTGGTAGTATAATTACGCTGGGCCTCGTCCAACGTCTTACTGGCGTAGTATACCACGAAGGGGTGTCTATCGCGTCTTTGTCCCAGGATGGCTCCGACTGCATGGTCTGAAGCGTCACACATAAGTTCAAAGTCGAGGGACCAATCAGGCGGCTGGAGAACAGGGGCCTTGGTGACAGCATTACGCAGCTGCGTGAATGCTTGTATACAGTCAGGGCCCATGTCGAAGGGCACGTCGGTTGATAGGAGATGAGTTAAGGGTCGAGAAATTTTGGAGAAGTCGTTGATGAATCTCCTATAGAAACCGACGTGTCCCAAGAAGGAGCGGATTTGTTTGACAGAACCAGGCACAGGTAAATCAGCAATGATATCGAGCTTAGCTCTGTCAACCTCGATACCCCTATCGGAGATGATATGTCCAAGAACAATTCCCTCGTGCACCATAAAATGACTTTTTTCCCAGGAAAGCACGAGGTTTACATCAATACATCTCCTAAGGATGCGAGTCACGTTGGCAAGACATTCGTCGAAAGATGGTCCAAAGACTGAAAAGTCATCCATGAAGACCTCGAGAAAGTCACCCACCATGTCATGAAATATCGCCAGCATGCATCTCTGGAAAGTTGCTGGCACGTTACAAAGTCCGAACGGCATCCTTCTAAAGGTGAAGGTGCCGAAAGGGCAGGTAAAAGTGGTTTTCTCTTGGTCTCGGGGGTCTATTGCCACCTGGTTATATCCTGAGAATCCATCCAGGAAGCAGAAAAATTTATTTCCCGCTAACCGCTCCAGGATTTGGTCAATAAATGGTAGTGGGAAGTGATCTTTCTTGGTTGCAGCATTGAGTTTCCTATAATCTACACACACTCTCCAAGATGTAGGAGTGCGTGTAGGGATGGATTCGCCCCTGTCATTGACACGGATGGTGAGTCCTGCCTTTTTGGGCACAACGTGAATCGGACTCACCCAGGGGCTATCGCTGATCGGGTAGATTATACCCGCATCCAGCCACTTAATGATTTCATTCTTAACGACCTCCCGCATGTTAGGGTTGAGACGTCGCTGCATCTCGCGAGAAGGTCGAGCCTCCTCCTCCGTATATATACGATGAGTGCAGTAGGAGGGACTAATACCAGATAAGTCTGATAAATACCATCCAATAGCTGCCTTGTGTTCTAGGAGGACCTTAGTTAGTTTGCACTCCTGCTCCATGGTTAATTTTGAACTGATGATTACAGGGAGCGTTTCATTTGGTCCCAGGAAAACATACTTGAGTGTTTTAGGCAGCACTTTTAGCTCGGGAGTGGATGGGGAAGGATCTGGCATTTCTTGGGACGAGAGTGTCCCAGACGGGTAGGAGAACAAGTTAGGAGGAAGAAACTGGCCTTCAGATTGGCCAAGAAGAGGGGCTTCTTGGATAGATGGATCCAAAAATGAATAGCCCCAGTGAGAAGTATATGGGCTCAAGGTCCCAGTGTGGATTTGTAAATCCGCCTGATTTGGCGGGGAAGAAAGGGCAATTCGGTCTTCATGAGTATGGACCGACAGTGAGTAGCCCGGATATGACTCAGACCACGAGGTATGGGAAGCGGAGAAAACCTCGTCAGAAGTCTGGCCAGGAGAAGGTACTGGACAAGGGAGGGATTGGGGAACGTCACAGTATGCGTTGGTCAGGCAGTTATCAGTGTTTATAAGTAATCCGCAGCAGTCCGAATAGGTCCCAATTAATCCGATACACGCGCTGACGGCCATGTCCTCGTCAGACGTGTCATCCTCAATGCAATCGCAATCAAAGTTCTTGGCTGCCTTGAATATGTTAAGCTTGAGCTTCTCAGATCCAACGGCAATCTCAATACAGCCCGACTCGCAGTCGATGTGGGCGCGGGCTGTGGCCAAGAAAGGTCGACCGAGGATGATCGGACAATCAGAAAGTGAACTAGGAACTTCCATATCTAAAACAAGAAAGTCAACAGGAAAACAGAGACTGTTGACCCTAACCACCACGTCTTCCACCACACCCTTCGGGATTTTGACAGAACGATCTGCCAACTGTAACGTGACAGGGGTGGGTTTCAGATTTCCCAAGGAAAATTTTTTGAGCATGATGGTCGGTATGAGATTGATGGAAGATCCTAGATCAAGCAAGGCACGGTTAAAACTGCAGCCTTGGATGCTACAGGAAATCAGTGGTGTGCCCGGATCTTTCTGCTTCGGTGGTAAGTTTGACAGTATAGCACAACTCGCAAGAGGCGAGAGAAACACCGGATTCTTAGTCTTCTTTGACTGTCGCCTGGGTGTTGTGTAGTCTTTGAAAAATCGAGCGACAGTAGGTATGTGGTCGATTGCCTCGAGCAGGGGTACCTTGATTTCTACATCCCTGAACAAATTACGTAGGTTGTCAAAGGCCTGCGTATTTTTCTTTTTGCCTTTTGGCTCCCTTAGTAGAGCCTCAGGGAATGGGACTGATTCTGGCACAAGTTTTGGTGCATCATCCTCTCGCGAATGCGGTATGCCTCCCGAATGAGAGGGCGAAGAAGAAGATGGGCCAGGATCAGGTCGAGGCGGATCGACGGTCTGCTTACCGCTCCTCGTAGTGATAGCATTGGACGATGCGGGTCCAGTGGGATCATACGGTGGAGGGGGGTTTGCAATGGGGATATAAGAGTGTGGTGCTGCAGCAGGATTAGCCTGAAATCCTGGTGGAATGCTCGGAGCTTGCAGAACTTGATTAACCTGTCCCTGAGAAGGTCGTACCTGTGGTTGAGAACCACGGGGCACGAAACTTCGCGGGTTTGGAACAGGTTGGGCGGGAAGAGTGCCCTGAGATCGAGTCGCCATGCGTAGTTGACTGATCTCGACGTTCTGCTGCGCCAATTGGTGCTGAAGAGAAGTCATGTTCTCTTCATGGCGCTTTGACATTTCCGTCATCATTCGCATCAATTTGTCAAGAGGGCTTGATGCATGTTCAGTTTGTGGTACGCAAGGGCCTGATGGCGGATTTGCCATAGGATTAAACTGGACCCTTGGGATGACGGGTGCGGACGGTCGCATTGGTCCACCCGCGGGGTTTTGGCACTGCGGGTTGTTGGACCATGCGAAGTTCGGATGATTACGCCACCCTGGGTTATAAGTGGCAGAGAACTGGTTGTTCCCCAGGGCGCAAGCATCTTCTATGCCAGAAGACGCGTCCGCATGTAGATATGCGTCTGAGCACACGGAGGCTTGGTCCTCCGTGTCGAAATACTGGCTCGCAGAAACCAGTTCCACATGACTTACCGAGTCGCTTGGCGCGACACTCGGTAAGGAAGGTCAACGGGGTTTCTCGGGATAAGCCTGGTATTAGAAGAACTTGGATTGTGACGAAGTGGTGAAGAGGTGGTGTTTGCCATAGATCGGGCGGGGTTGGCCAGAAGCTCGTCCAGCTTCTTGTGCACGACGGAGACTTCATCCAGTTTTTGTGCAATAAGGCTTAGATCAGTGGATGAATGGGAGGGTCCCGTGTCAACTTCGTGGACATTTCGGGGCTGGCTGGTACGATTAAAGGCGACAATGGAAGCATTGTTCATCGAGTTTTCACTCATATTTTCAAACAGCTCGAATGCTCCATTCTCGTCTTTATTCATAAAGTTCCCTCCGCAAGAAGCGTCTGCAATCTGCTTCAAAGTCTCATTTAGCCCATAGTAGAAAATCTGGGCTATATGCCACTTAGGCAGACCATGGTGCGGACACTTCCTGAGGAGGTCGTTATACCTCTCCCATGCCTCATGAAATTGTTCGCCGTTTTGTTGCGTAAATGAAGTGATAGCACGGCGAAGCGCATTGGTTCGCCCGATTGGGAAGAACTTCTTGAGAAACGCTGTTCGCATTTCTTCCCAAGAGTGGATGGTTCTCCCAAGGGTGCGTAACCATTGCGACGCTTTATCCCGTAATGAAAACGGAAACATCTTCATGAGGACTATAGATAACCCGACATTTCTTGGTTTAACGGTTTCAGCAAGTCGGGTTAGGTCTTCCAAGTGGAGAAATGGGTCTTCACTTGCAAGACCATGAAAGTGAAAATTGATTAGGCCAATTATGTTTGGTTTTAATTCAAAGTCGTCCCCGCCCATGGGGACCCGAATTTGTCCTATGGTCTCTGTAGCAGCGGGATTCTGATAAGAGCTAAGAGACCTAGGCTCCTCCCGTTCGGGAGGGTTCTGCATTTCCTCCAATGTTTCCCGAATGGCTTCGATTTGCTCATTATACATTTCCATTTGGGCTTGGAGGCGGGTTATGGGATCTAAGGCTCCACCACCTGGTGGGTTCTGAGGGCGGTTTCCTCCCTCGGGATTTGGGGGTGGGCGTGCAGCCATGTTTGTGGAGGAGGAGGACGATTCGACTTGTTTTCTAGATTTATCAGTCAATTCAAATAGTTCAGGGTTTTGTGACCTCCTCCCAAACATGCACTACCGCAGGAAGAATTGGGGAAATGAGAAGGGAAAAGGGATGAGAGAAATGACGCCGCAAAGGTACACTTGATTACAAATCAATACAGTCAAGTTCCTAACCTCTACAGTGTGCCCTTAGACCTAAAGATCTAAGTTACCAACTATCACGAACTACGGAACCGAATGCGAGCACCGCGGAACCACCGGGCCAGATTGAAAGGCCGTTTGCCCCAGTCTTAGACACCCGATAGCACGCGGGAACTCTCACCAGCACGTAGTCGCTACACACAGATAGTTAGGCCTCCAATCCTTAGTAAGGGTCAAGTTACTACCAGTTTTAATTAGAGGCTTAGGGTCAAGTGCTTTTGGAATGTGAAGGGCGTTGTTTACGGGTAATGCCCAAGTGATTGATTTTAAGAGTGTGTAAGAACAAGCATGTAACGGGGAAATCTCCCCGAATTGAAGTTTTTATTGGCGAATGGTTTTTAGAGTTCAGCCTTAAGTAGTATGAATTTTAGGGTTTTGCTGAATTACCAATTCAACCAATCTCCGGGTTTTTGCAAAAATACAGGTTTTCCTTCTAAAACCCAAGAAACCCTTCTTCAATTATCAGTTAGTTAATGCATGCTAAAATGCAATGGGCTACCCTAAATGGAGATTTCTAAGTGTGGATGCACGAATCAGTTTTATATCAATGTGACAGGGAGCCAAAGCACTTCAATTCAAGTGCTCCCAATCACCAGAAATGATTTCCACACACAAGGCTTCAACCAAAAGATAAAGAAAATAAAATTGTTGGGGTTGAAGTATTCAGGATCGAATCACAGGCAAGTTTGAAAAGTCGTGGTGGGGTTGGAATCAACTCAATTCCAAGTCTCCCCACCAAAAATGTGATCCTGAATTAAAGATAAGTGAGGCAAAAGAGGGATACAAGCAATCTTTTTCTTTGCCTCAAAGAATACTTCCCACGGCGAAAAATCTAAGAATCACGATTCTCGGATTTTCGCTATGCGAAGTAAGGCGGGAAATCCCGGGGCAGTGGGAGTGAAGACAACCAATCAATCAAGTAAATTTTAATCCACTTGCCCTCAAGAAATCCCAAGAAGTTTTTCTAGTTTTTAGTTTTAAATTTTTTTTTTTTTGTTTTTTATTGTGGTGGCAAGTTAACCCTAATTTGATGAGAAAAGAAAACCTACTTGTTCGACAACGTGTGCGAAGCTCCAATGCGATGTCGACGTCTTCACGCTCTCGTTCCCGCCTTGGATCTGCTCACGTCCTCGACTTCGTCAGCCTTCTTCTCCTTCCACCAGGTTCACCTGCACACCAAAAACAACAATACCCGTGAAGAGGGAAGAGAAAAATTGAAAGGATTTGGATAGAAACTTACTCGAAGGCGCACCTCCCCGGCAGCGGCGCCAGAAAAGTTGTGATGGTCGGCCCGGATAGGTTGTTAATATGATATTTTTATCGTTGAAATGTGTATAGTGGTTAACCTAATTCAGACCTAACCATCTCTTTACAAAATTTTTAACCTGGCCTAATTGATTTTATCTTGTCACTTTTAGGCCCAGGGTCGAACTCAGGGAAGTGGGGTTCAAGTCGAGTTTCTACGTTTTCCTTAAAACGCGTCTCTTCCGTTCGTTTATTCTGTTTTTGGTATTGTTCTTATTTAGGTTTTTTTTTTTTTTTTGGTAATCCTTGTTCTTGAGGCACACCCTCAAAATTGTGTCCTTGGCTTTTAGCCAAAATAGAGTTTCAAAACACGTCTTGCTACTTGCAAGACGGGGGTACCTGCAAATCAAAGATTATCTTTTCACTTTTATACCTTTTTTTATCTTTTTACTAAGAAGGAAGCTAACAGATAGAAAGTAAATATAGTAGCTATAGATATATATTTATATGTAGTATATATATAAAGGGGTGGGGGTGGAGGTGACGATGGAGTGTAGCACTATGTCGAGTCAGTTGACGTCTAGAGAGACGCAACCAACACGACTAGGTGCCGCGTGGAGTGTGGATGGAGGATGGATGATGTATGGGACCACGCTTTTTTTGTACGCGTGTATCAGGGAATATCAGCAACTGGTGCAGATATCCCCGCGATACAGCGTATAATAAATAACATGAAAGTATATGTACATATGTATGTATATAAGTAAATATATCTATATATATATATAAATGTAAAGTTATATATGTATAGATATATATATATATAGATATATATATGTGTATATATATGTATATAAGTATATATATATATTATTATATATATGTATATATATATATATGTATATAAGTATATATGTATCTAGATATATATATATATGTGTGTATATATATAAGTATATAGATATGTATATATATATATATGTATATAAGTATATATGTATATATATATAAGTATATGTATAAGTATATAGATATATATATACGTGTATATATATATATATAGATATATTATATATATATATATGTATGTATACATAACTATATAGATATACTATGTATATAAGTATATATATATAATAGATATATGTATGTATATATATATATATGTATATATATATATGTTACTATATATAACTATACGTATAGTGTAAGTGTGTGTGTGGGTGTGTGTGTGTGTCGGTGAAGATGTGTGTGTGTTGGTGTAGTGTGTGTCTGTGAGTGAGTGAAAAAGAGAGAGAGAGAGAGAGAGAGAGCGGGAGAGAGAGAGAGAGAGATAGAGAGCGCCAGAGAGAGAAAGAGCGGGCGGGAGAGATCGCGAGCGCGGACGATGGCAGAGAGTTAAGACGTCTGCTCGCGGCGGCGGACGTCTGACGCCGCGTCGTCTGAAGGCAGAGGCGGACGTCTGGAGACGGCGGGTGCGGGCGCGCCTTCGTGCAGGGTTCTGCAGGCCTGCGCGAAGGCGACGAGCGGGCGATGGCGCGGAGGAGCGAGCGTGGAGGAGGTCTGCAGGTGGTCGAGGAGGGTCGCGGAGGAGGGCAGGGGGCGGCGCGAGGCCGTAGCCGGCCGCTACAGTGCGCGCGGCGGACGGCTACAGGTGCAACTGCGAGGCGGACAGAACGGAGACGGAGGCGGGGAACGCCCTGCAGACGCGCGCGGAGGCGGTGAGCGACTGCGGGGACGGTCGCGGAGGAGCGGGAGGACCTGCTGCTGCTGCTGCCGTGGCTTCAAGCTTCGAAGCTTGGAGCGGCGGCAATGGCGTTAAAGAGAAAAAACGAAGCGAGGGAATGCACCACGCCCACCGGCTCGTCGAAGAGCTGGGCGGTGGTGCTCCCACTGTGGTGGTGTGCACCACAGTGGGTTCTCCTGCTCGCCGGGTGCTTCCTCGACGGAGGGCCGACGTATGGGAGGGGAAAGCGGTGGAGACGATGGCTGCGGGTTTTTGTTGCTGCCGCCGCTGCGTCGCGAGGATGAAGCTGCAGCTACTTATAGAGGAGGGGAGAGTGGCGTGCCGGCTGCAGCAGGGAGAGGGTGTGCGAGCTGCAGCTATAGGGAGCGACGTTGGCAGGGAGAAGTGACGGGAAGAAGTGCTGCGGGCTGCTGCATGCAGCTGCGGGAAGAGTGCAGCCGCGGGAAGGGTGCAGCTGCGGGAAGGAGAGAAAAGAAGAAATCAAGAGGAAAAATAAAAAGAGGGTGATTTTGCAAGGAGGCACTTGAAGAAAAATGTAACTATGCAGGCGATTGTTTCACTCCTCTTCCTCTCTTGATTAAATGCATGCATGCAAGTGTTTTTACAAATGCGATTACAGGATCCTATTATGCAATGTTAATGCTAAAAAATAGCACAAGAAGGCGTTATTACAGGCGTGTTTTGAGGTGCAAACACTCCACCCAAGAACCCCTCCAGTCCAGTACATAGGAGCACAAAAGGTCCTCAAGTGTCTGTATCGTGCGCTCTGACTGTCCGTCCGTTTGGGGGTGGTACACCGTACTGAACCTCAACCGTGTCCCCAAAGCGTGCTGAAACTCAGCCCAAAACTGGGACGTAAAACGAGTATCCCGGTCGGATACAATCTCACGCGAAACTCCGTGCAGACGTACCACGTCACGAATATACCTCCCTGACAACTGCACTGGTCCCAAAGTGACACAGATCGACAAGAAGCGTGTCATCTTCGTCAACCTGTCTAGAATCACCCAAACTGCATCGTGTCCTTGCTGGGTAACTGGCAAGCCCACCACCAAGTCCATGGTGATGCTCTCCCACTTCGACCCTGGCAGTGGAAGTGGCTGCAACAGCCCTGCAGGCCTCTGATGCTCGACCTTCACCTGCTAACACACTAAACACTGCTGCACGAACTCACCTACATCCCGCTTCATCCCCTTCCACCAAAAGTCACACCTCAGATCATGATACATCTTTGTGTTCCCAGGATGTATCGTGAACCTAGAACCGTGTGCCTCAGTCAGGAGCTCTCTCAACAACTCCTCATCTCTAGGAACGCACAAACGTCCCCTCATGCACAGTACCTCATCAGTAAAGGAGAAGTCTCTAGGGTCCCCCGACAGTACTCTGTCTTGCAACGACTGTAGGTACGTGTCTATCATTTGTCCTGTGATGATGCGGTCTATCAGCTCTGGTCACGTCTACCGTGTCACTGTCACTGACCCGCAGTGCCACTGTAACTCCAGGGGTCGCCAACTGCCCAACTCCTCCATAAGCCTCCAACTCTATGCCTGTAAGTTGGCCAAGTGGGCGGGCGCCTTCTGACTCAAGGTGTCAGCCACCACGTTGGCCTTCCCCGGATGGTAGGAGATGCTGTAGTCATAGTCCTTCAAGAGCTCTAACCAACGTCTATGTCTCATGTTAAGCTCCTTCTGATCAAACAAATACCTGAGACTCTTATGATCTGTGAATATCTCAAAAGTCTCACCGTACAGGTTGTGCCTCCATGTCTTCAATGCGAAGACAACAGCTGCCAGCTCTAAGTCGTGGGTAGGGTAGCTATGCTCATGGGGCTTCAGTTGCCGCAAAGCGTAAGCAACAACATGACCCCGCTGCATGAGCACACCCCCTAACCCTGCAACGAAGCATCCTTGTACACAACGAAATCGCCACTGCTATCTGGGATGGTAAGCACAGGAGCTGAAGTCAGCCTCTCCTTCAACTCCTGAAAACACGCCTCACAAGCGTCTGTCCAAGAAAAGGGCACATCCTTCTAGGTCAACTGTGTCATAGGATGTGCAATCTGCGAGAAACCCCTAATAAAGCGCCGGTAGTAGCCTGCCAGTCCCAGGAAACTGCGGATCTCTGTCACTGTACATGGTCTCTCCCACATGAGCACTGCCTCTACCTTGGCTGGATCCACAGCCAAGCCATCCACTGAAATCACATGACCTAAGAAGGTCACCTGCCTCAACCAAAACTCGCTCTTGCTGTATTTGGCATACAGCCTACGCCGTCTCAACGTGTCTAGAACCATCCGCAGGTGCTGTCCATGCTGCACCTGATCTCGCGAGTAAATGAGCACATCATCAATAAACACCACCACAAACTGATCCAGATACGATCTGAACACCCGGTTCATCAAATCCATGAAAGCAGCGGGGGCGTTGGTCAGCCCAAACGGCATGACCAAAAACTCGTAATGTTCGTACCGGGTGTGAAAAGCTATCTTGGAGACGTCAGTCTCCCTAATCCTCAACTGGTGGTAACCAGATCTCAAATCTATCTTGGAGAAAATCGTGACACCTCGCAACTGGTCAAACAAATCATCAATCCTCGACAGTGGATACCTATTCTTGATGGAGACCCTATTTAGCTGTCTGTAGTCCACACAAAGGCGTAGGGTACCATCCTTCTTCACAAATAACACCAGGGCTCCCCACGGAGATGCATTGGGCCTCACAAAGCCCTTCTCCAATAGGTCCTGCAACTGGGACTTGAGCTCTCGCAGCTCAAGTGGTGCCATCCTGTAAGGTGCTGTAGAAATGGGGCTGGTCCCCGGTACCAATGAAATCTCGAACTCGATCTCATGCTCGGGCGGTAGTACTGGCAGCTCCTCGGAAACATGTCAGGGTACTCTTTGACCATCGGGATGCTCTAAAAGTATGCCACGGGGCTGGGCTCCGCCATTACACAAGCAAAAAAGCCCTCACACCCCTGGCCCAAAAGTCTCGTTGCCTGAAGTGCAGAAGTGCACTTGAAGCCTCCGTCCACTGGTTGTCCGTGAAACTCAAAAGAGGGCACCTCTGGTATGGAGAAGACGATCTTCCTCTCAAAATAGTCTACTAAAGCGTGGTAAGCAGACAACCAATCCATCCCCAGAATCACGCCAAAGTCCCCCATCGGTATCACAATCAGGTCAGCGGGGAAGCTGTGTCCCCCAACACTGACCTCGCAGTCTGTGTAGACCTCCTCAGCTACAAATAGCTGACCACTCGAACCTTTGATCACAAACGGATCCATTAACAACATAATCCTATCCCAAACTGACAGCAAAACTAGCAACAACGAACGAGTGCGTGGTGCTGGAATCAAAAAGTGTGTAAACTAATCTGTCGGAAACTGTAACCATACCTGCTACCACTGAACCTGAAGCTCTAGTGTCTCTGTTTGTCAGGGCGTTGATACACCCCTCAGCTCTCGGTGCGAAAGAAGTAGCCACACTCTGTGTCGGACTGATAGCCGCTGGCCGGTACCCTCCCCGCGACTACTGTCCTCCCCCATGCACTTGGGAACCACGGCCTCCAGCGCTCAGTGCAGGGAGCATTTGCTGCGCTCCAGCCCTAGACGGGCAGTCCCTCCTGATGTGGTCCAGCTGGCCACACTGGTAGCAAAGGGGAACTCGACTCCCGCCCTCGGCAGGTCCTTGCTTACGGCAAGGCGGGGGTCTAGTGTTGGCAGTTGGCCCCTGTCAGGGCCCCCAAAGGCCACTGACGGCACCGCAAAGCGTGACGGCTCTCCTGCAGGCGCCGCGTGCCTCCTCTCTTGCCGACCCTATGAGTAGTCTGGCTGCTAGGGCCTTTTCCATCCGCTATCAGTGTCACATGCGACCACGTTAGTCTCCTCATATGTCATAGTTGCCTCCACCACTCTTGAGAATGTGAGCAACTTCAAGGGTTTGACATACCCCCGAATGGCAGGTTGGAGCCCCTCAGTAAACCTCCACAGGCGCTCCTCCTCAGTAGCCACAGCTATCGTAACGAAACGGGACAGCTCCAAGAAACACGTACAATACACGCTCACAGTCATCGTCCTCTGGCGGAGAGTGTGGAACTCCCGCCTCCTCTGATCCTGCCACGTCTATGGGAAGTACTGCTCACAGAAGAGGGTGACAAACTGGTCCCACATCGACTCTGCCCTCTCCTGACCTCTGACCGCCCTCCATCACCTGTGTGCCGTGCTCTCCAGCTGGTACGTGGCAAAGGCCACGCGGTACTTCGCAGGGGGGCGAAGGGTGTCGAACACCTTCTCGATCTGCTCTAACCACTCCTCTGCCTCAGTCAAGTCCTCATCCCCCTTGAAGGAGGGAGGCTTCAACTTTCGGAAATGTCTGAAAACCTCCTAATGTCGCTGGAGTGGGGAAACCATAATTTCCTACTCGGAGGGGGTGAGATCAGCGTAACGTAAAAAATGCGGAATTGTAATATAAACAATCTCACAAGATGTAATCACACAAAGTACACAAAGATTTTTAGGTGGAAACCCAAACCGGGTGAAAACCACCACCTAACCCTCTCGAGTTAGGATTTTCCGATCAGCCAAGTTGATCAAAATCCACTAAACGAATCACTTTAAACGAGGGTGATTCAACCTCAATTACAACCACGCTACAAGTACGAGGGTAGCGTTCCTCAACCCCTTCTCTTCATGAGAAGGATTTTGTCCCACGAAAGAGACGAAAATTCGCAAAGCGAATACCCAGCCAAATAACAAAGATAAACGACAAAAATCCTATAGAGCCAACAAAATAATTTTGAACCTAAGCTTCTATAGGAATTAGGATGCTTCCCTTTGAAAGGAGTGCGTTGACTACGCGGATGCGTGTGCCACGCGGCGGCGCAACGTCGCTCTCGTGAACTACGGCGGGAGAGCGGGTGCGCAAAGCTTGATGCTCTCAGGATAAAGAATTAGTGCTTGAAGAGCAAGAGAGTCTTTTTGGACACAAAAGAGTGTGAAAGTGTGTAGCTAGGTGTGTCTTTTGTTTCTAGGTGTATGTTTGTCTGCAAGAGGTTCCCCTCTATTTATAGAGGCCTTAGGAAGGCTTTGGATGGCTTAGGAAAGGCTCCATAGCCGTTGAGTGCAAAGCCCAAGTGAATCAACCCGAAATCAGGAACAATCATTGCACTAACAGGGTTATCAGATGTTTGGAAGACCACTTTAAGACGTCTGATTTCAAGGTCAGACGTCTAATTTCGTGCGGGTTCCTTCCTGACTTGAATCAGATCTAAACAGGGTTCTAGCGCAAGTCCATCAGACGACAGACAGGACGTCTGGCACTATGTCTGGACGTCTGGAAACCTACTTTTTCGTGGGAATGGATTTGCAACGGCTAGAAAATCTCTGAGAAGAGATTTTCGGGTCAGTCAAGGCAAAATGGTCAATTATCAGACGTCTGGAAGGGCTTAAGGACGTCTGATAAGGCTCTAACGGTCATATCCTTGAGTGCATGGTAAGAGAGCCAACGGTCCACTAATTGGACATTTGGCAAAGTCATCAGACGTCTCCTAAGATGTCTGGTCTAAGGTCTGGACGTCTGATTTCATCAGACAGAACTAACTATGTCCAGCCTAAATGTTATCAGACGTCTGAATCAACAGTCAGACGTCTTAAAACACATTATCAGACGTCTGATTTTGGAATTAGACGTCTGGAAATGCTGTTTGAACCCTATATTGGTTTTCTAAGTTCTCTACAGAAAACCTAAGTATCCTAGGATTGTGCGGGTGTTCCTAGGACTACTGTTAGGGTACTTTGAGGCTCTTTAACATAATGCTCTAAGGAAATAAAGAGCAAGAAAATAAAGACAAAAGTATGTGAAAGGAATAAAATGAAATTCTATCATATTCTTCTTGTCCTTCCATCTTCAATCTATCGCTCCTCGCGAATCCCCTCTGTTCTCCATCAAGCTCCTCCAATCCGTCCTGGATGCGAGCTCGAATTCCGTCTAATCATGTCTACATTTGCAATTGACCTGAAATCTAAGACTCCAAGTGCAAATGTTAAATAACACGTGTTTTGTTATCATCAAAACAAATGATCGTGGTGCTCTAGCACCAACAGAAACGGGCACGCCTCCAGGCAGGGAGGGCTCGTGCTCGAAAGTATCAGAGTGTGATGGGGGCGGTGGAGGACCACCCCCTCCCCCACGTCCAACGCTGCGTCGATCTCGTGGTCCCACAGAGGACTCCCCCTCCACGTCCCCAGGGAGAGGCGCCCATGGAGGCAGGTGGAGCTCCTCTTGTACTATCTCGCGTATCAGCTGGATGAGGTCCCGAGCCTGAACACCCGGAAGAAGTGGCTGGTCCACTGAAACGTCAGACTCAGCACATCCGCCCCTCTGACCTCGTCCACAGCCGCATCCGCGGCCCGCCTCAATGACTCGACGTCGAGGCATCTCCTACAAGGAGACGCGAACAACAGAATAAGAAGACGTCAATTCTAACAAACATTTATCAGAAGAACCTCAAAACGGATGTCAAAAGGTACGTTGTGGTGGTTACTCTAGTTACAAGCACGTGAATTGGTTATTCTCAAGCTAGTTGGTTCACTTCTCGGAACGACCTTGCTTTGATACCATCTTGTTACGACCCGGTTCCCGGATCCTTACAGGACACGAGACCGAATCGACTCGACTAATCCCAAGACCCAGTCGCCCAACGAGAAAGTAACCAAAAAGCAGGAAAGTAAATCACATTCACTATGCTAACCAACTAACAGTAAAAAGGTACAGCAGTAATGAGAGTAAAAACTACTACAGTACATATCACCACCACAATAGTAGAAAGTAACAAGGTACAGGAACATAAAGTACATAACGTAAAAGTACAGAACATAAAGGTACAAGAGTCTACTCACTACTACAAAAGGAGTACAACAAAAGAACTACAGCTATTGGGCTCTACTGGGTCTAACACCCTCTGCAGCCGTAGACTCTGGCTGCTCAACACCTGGACCTGAAAAGGGTTATGAGTACACAAAGTCAGCGAACGCTGAGTAGAGTGGCAACCAACTAACTAAAGCAGTAAAAGTAGACAAGTAGCTGTTTATTCCATTTATTTTATTTCACAATTTACTCCTTTTCACCCATTGGCTTATTTATTAGATCTCTTTCTTGATCTCGATTGTTCCTCGTGGGAACGATCTTGATTGCAGTCTTTTCCGAAGAGTAGAAGGCACACGTGGTGCTCTCCTGGCCGGGAGGGTCTCCCGTGGTGATCCTACACCCAGTCAACCACCCCAAGGTCACAGACAGATGTAACGGTGACTACGGCACGCACGTTAAATGCACGGGTAGCTACCCCGCACTGGCACGCGGTCGGTCGTTTCCGCTAATGAGTGCGCCCAAGGTACAGTACTGAATAGTATATGGCCTAGCCCTCTCAGTAACAAGGGTCTAGCCCCTAAAAACCAAACAGGGGTCTCGCCCCTCCACAGTCTGCGCACCCTCGCCTGACTACCCTGATTTGCCCAGTGGGCCTAACAAGTCGGTATAAGGCAGCTAGCTGAACTCCAGGCCCCGTGGGGTGGCTAGCTCTCTCCTTACACTAGTAGCTCTCCCCAATACTGTGTATGTGAGGGCCAAGAAGTCGGTACAGAGTGGGCAATCCTAACCCCGGGTCCCAACCCAAGGGCGGCTAGCTCCGCTCTGCACTAAACAGGAGGACAGTCGCTCTCCTTGGTACTCCGTACTCAAGGGCCAACTTACTTCCCCACTCACAATTCCAGATCCATTCCATTTATTTCTAGGAGCTCTACTCCTAATTCCTCGTAGGGTTCATGGTCATATTCTTCATGTCATGCCATACCAAGTTTCATCATTTCTATTTCCATTCTCAAGTTATACACATGTAACTTGTATTACTATCGTTCACATTTCCATACCCAGGTTATACACAGGTAGCTCGTATTTCCATCATTCACATTACCCTTCTCAATTTATATACATGCAGCTCGTATTATGTCATTCAATGTATACAACAAGAAAGTTACATGCAACAGTTAACTAGCACAAGTATTTCATATTTCACAGGCAGCTATTATTCATTTATAGGCAGTTGTTATCATTTCTATCTATACATTCAAGACTGCAATTCATTCATCCAATACAGACATTTCCAGTATTTCGCGTCCTAAGATTCATCCCATATCCTAGGTTCTAATCATTCATTCCACACATGCATTCAGGTTTATAATTAAATTAGGGGAAGCCACTCTACCAGTAAACCCAGGAGTATTGGGGGTTTGAACGGCAGGCTCACGTGCCTCAACAAGCCTCGAACCCGCAACAGAACGAAGTCCTATAACAAGGAACAATCACAAGGAAACTATCAAAACAGTATGGAAAGCCTTCTAACAAGTAGAGAAACTCACAGGGAACACATCGGTATCTTATTTGCGTAAAATGGACCCCAAATGGACCCTAAACGGGTCAAAACAGGGTTACTGACACAAAATCAGACGTCTTGAACAACTTCCAAATGTCTTAAAAGTGTCCAGTATCATACCTCAGTCTCTACATCCACCCCAGATGTCCAGGAAATCTTCTGGACCGTCTTGACACAGCTCCAGTCGTCCGACCACCTCTCCAGACGTCTGGAAGTGCTTCCAGTCATCTGGTACGTTGCCCAGATGTCCGAAATGCGTGGGAGGGCGTGTGCCGTGCCTTCCCAAAGTAATTCCTGGATGAAATCCACCAAATCTCCTCAAAAAGGCTATGCAACAGGGTAGCAGTGGTGCGGCCTGCATGGCCGTATCCGTAAAGAGGACGTACCTTCGCGAAGCCCTCTCCTCAGATGTCTGGAACCGCCTCCAGACATCCGCACCGTCGTCTGGACATCGCTTCAGACGTCTGATTCTGGGAAATACCCAAAACCAGAACCTGCTCTCGCTCACTCTCGCCCCCTCGCCTGCAGCTCCGGCTGCAGCAGTGTCGGGGAGGACTCCTCCGACACACTCCTCTTCGCGCGCACGCCGCTCCGGCCGTGCGCTCCTGGCAAGCTCCTACGCGAGCTCGCGAACTCACTCTCCTCACGTCGCTCCTCCTCGACGCCGCTCTCGCACTCTCGCTCGCGTCGATTCTCTTGTTGGAGTGGAGAAGAAGAGGAAGATGGCTAGTGCGGGGAGAACGAGAGAGGGGGAGGGGTTTATAGGGTTGGGGGTTTAGGGTTTGTTGGAGGCAGGGAGAGAGAGAAGAAGGGAAGGAAAACGAGAGTACTGTCTGCGCACAACCCGCACGCAGACGCGAGCTCGTACTCAATTTTTTATTTTCAGACGTCTGGGAAGGTGTCCAGACATCTGACTAGACGTCTGACCCACAGTCCAGACGTCTTAAAAGGCTCAAACAGCATGGGTTTTAACAGGTTGAAACCATCCAATAGTTACAAGATGAATGCAGGTTATTTGATATACTTTATGAGCTTTTCTTAACAACCTTTTCTTCAATTTGGTATGTGGTGACTGGTGTAATTTCCCTATGGGAGAGGGTGAGATTTGCATGATAAAAGAAATAATGCGGAAATAAAAGATATTCAATCTCACACAATGCAATCACATAGATACACAAAAAATTTTAGGTGGAAACCCAAAACCTAAGTAAAAACCACCACCTAAGTCTCTTGACTTAGGATTTCTTGATCGACCGAGTCGATCAAATCCATTATTGAGTCACTTAAAATGAGGGTGACTCAACCTCAATACAACAGACACTACTTTGAACAAGGGTAGCGTGCCTCAAACCCCTTCTCTTCGTGAAAAGGTTTTTGTCTCGCGAAGGAGATGGGAATTCGCAAAGCGAATACTCGAACAAAAACAAATACAAATATCCTATAGAGCTACAAAGTAAAGTGAATAAAACTAGCTTCTATAGACAAAGAAGAACTTCCCTTAGATGGAAGTGTGTTGGCTAGCAACATGTGTGCGTGAACCATGCGAAGCACGATGACGCTCTTGTATTTAATGGTGGGAGAGCAAGTATGCAGCGAAGTTGAAGCTCTCAAGATGTGTAGACAAAGATTTGGAGAGCAACAGTACTTCTAGGTGATTCCTCTCTTCTCTTGGACACAAATGGATGTGGAAATGATATTTCTTGGTGTTTCTAAGTATATCTAACAAAGGAAGGGGCCTCTCCTATTTATAGAAGGCTTAGGAACCCTTAGGAAGGCTGTGGAAGCCTTAGGTAGCCATTGGGAGTGAACCTAAGGTAAAACAGGTCGGAATCAGGGTCATTAATGATTCTGACAGAGTTATCAGATGTCTGGAAAAAGTATCAGATGTCTGGAAACTAATTTTAAGATGTTTAAAAACTAAATCAGACGTCTAATCCTATACAGGTTTCCTTACTGACTTCAGTCAGACCTAAACAGAGTTCTAATGTAAGTCGATCGATGACTTGTTGGATGTATGGCACTAGGGCTGGACGTCTGGAAACCTAAATTATTGCAAGAATAGATTTCCCGAAGCACAAACGGCTATATCTCTAATGAAAGGTGATTTTGGCTTAATCGGGGCTAACATCTATATATCAAACGCTTAAGGTCCTCTTCAAACACCTAATAGAAGATTAAGGGTCAATCCTCAACAAACATATTTCTAAGCCAATGTTCCACTAATTGGACGTCTAACAATGTCAACAGACATCTGCTAAGACATTTGAATTAAGGGTTGGACGTCTAAACATGGCAAATAGAGAGTGATTTCCAGCCTAAGTGTTTTTGGAAGTCTAATCCAATAGTCAGACATCTTAAAAGTCAAGATCAGACGTCTGAAGTCCAGATTGGATGTCTGATCAGGCTGTCTGATGACTACCATGGTTTTCTAAGTTCTCCACGAAATGTTTAAGTATCCTAGGGTTGTGTAAATGTCCCTAGGACTACTATATGTTTACTTTGAGGTTCTTTAACATATATCTAAACACAAATAAAAAGCAAAGAATGTAAAGACAAAAGTATATACTACAAGACAAATAGAAATCTATCCTGTTTTTCTTGTCTTCAAGCTATCGCTCCAAGCAAAGCTCCTTCTCCTCCAACGAGCTCCTCCAATCCACCATGGACGTGAGATCTTCACACTTCTACAAACTTGTATTCATTTACAAATAACCTGAAATCTTAGACTTCAAATGAAAATGTTAAATATAAGTGTTTTGTTATCATCAAAATTAACGATCGTGGTGCCCTTACACCAACAAGTGGTCCACAAGGTGACTCGACTCACCAACTAAGTATTGGGCTCGATTGAGTCCAAGCTAGTCCAATGTGGTCCTAGGTCTCATGCACTTCTAAGTTTTTGAAATAGTAGACCACCAATCAAAGAAATACTCTCTCAAATAAAATTGGAATCCAAATGATTTCAAAATTGGCAGCAAGATTCCTTTTCAGTAAGCTTTTTAGAGAGTATTTTTCTCATAATTTTTACTATCTCAAATAAATATATGTGAATTTTTAACTAACAGGAGGTCAGATTTGAGATTTTAACCCTGTGTTGTTTTTTCTTTTCGAAGCAGTATCAATTGTAATCCAAAAATTCAGGAAAAATATGGGAATGAAAGCTAACTCGATTATCTTTCAAGCCCACTATTTTTAATCAATCGGATTCATGTATTATTCAAAATTAATTTTTGAAGTTCACAAAAATCCAATTTTCAGTATATCTGACCCTTGTGTACTTTAAGAATTTTTCAAAAATTCACTAAACGAATTTTTTTTGGGAATAGTGGCATTGGAAAGATAACTTGAAAATATTGTTCCTACTTTAATTTCAAAATTTTTTGACCACTAGAAACACGGGAAATGAATTTTTAAATCCACATTTAATTTCTGGCCAAATTTCTAAAAATAGTAATAGCAATTTTTTTTCAATCTTTTTTTTGTCAAAGCAAAGCAACTCCTAACTACCTAACAAATCCTATTTCTTTTTTTCAAATAACTCCTATCCTAATGCTAAATCAAATCCTAATCTAAGTTCCAATGGATGTGCACCTGATTTTCTTCACCTGCACTCGATGCATGCGCAGGTTCATGTTTCATACCTGCACATCAAAGAAAAATACACTAAATCAGTTATAAAATAAAGAATCGTCGTGCCTCCCTGGCAACGGCGCCAATTTATTCAGCCATGAAATTGTGATTTTAAATATTCTGTCGTAGTATAGTGCGAAAATATGTTGAAACAAATAAATATAACGAGATGTGAGTCCCGGTCGAACTCAGGGAGGCAGAAACAACTTGATTGTAATACTGATTTAGAACTAACTATAACTAAATACTAATCACAATAGATATAGAACAGCTGAGGTAATTGTTTGAGCACTAGTTGCCAATAAAACTATAACTAGAACAAGAACATGCATTACTAGTATTGGAATTAAAATTAACTATCTAAACTACTAGAACAAGGGCACCAAGAGTGGTCCTTGGTGGCCTTTTGGAGAGGTCAGGGAGAGTAGAAACGGTGCACCAAGGTAGGCTTGGTGGATGCTTCAAAGGAAGAGGGAGTCTGGAGAAGCTTAGAGGTCTGGAGGGAGAGATGAAGGAGAAGATGCTGGTGGAGATGTCTTCAGATGGGGGCTCTGGGGTCCTTTTTATAGCCAAAAAGAGGGGCAGAGCCGGTATTTGGCCCTCAAAATCGTGCAACAGCCTTGGATCGATCAGATCCATCGATCAGGAGATTGATGGATCAGATCGTGCCTTAAACACGCGCAATGCTCCAAAATGTGCCACGTGGCGCACGCAAGACAGCCCGATCCATTGCCTCGCTGAAATCCCTTACGCGCGCACGTTCAATTTTAAACGTGGGCTTGTGACCGCCTTTGATCACACGTGCATCTACGCGTATGCCACATCGCCACATCCAGCGCTCGTCCGTGTGCTGCGTGGCTCGTGCTACACTGCTTGATTGAGATTACGTGGCTCAATTTCGCTCTCGCGCATAGCCTCTTCAATTTCATGCATACCTCGACCTTGCGTCGCTTGCTTTTGTGCGAGCATGCTAACCAAGACGCTACGATCACGGATGGTCGTGCTCTTGGGTTTTCACTCAGCTGCTCTCAATCATTGGATGGAGATCCAACGGTTGAGATGATCTCCTCGATTAGGAGCGGGTGAAGTGGCGACGTGGCGCTCTTGTGGCCGTTAGATGACAATCCAACGACCAACAAAGCACATAGAACATTCTTCAGTGGATGGGGGCGGCAGCCTTTGACAGCTATGATGGCACCACGTGGTGCCATCATGGCCGTCCATCTTCTTTGCTTTGTAGAAGGTGCCGTAAGGCTCCGATCGAGTTGATTTTTGCACCATTGGACTATGATCATTGATCTGAATCCATTCGTGCGGTCAGATTTGGCATCTGAGGTCTGAATTTTTGTCTCCTTGCCTCTTGGCCTTTACTCTTCCGCAGACTCCAAAGGATGCTACAGGAGTCTGATCAAGACGATCTCGGAAGCATTGAACTCCCGTCGTCGTTCTAAGCAGATCCGTATAGTTTGATTTTATCATCTGCAACCCTGAATTACCTGCAATTATTATTACCTCTCAATTAAAACATAATATATCATTATTATTCACAAAGGTAACAAAAATAACTATGATACAAATTATGCTACTCATGCATGCATTATTTCTAAGTTAAGCTAGAATCTAACTTAATTCAGGTAAATTAGGACCTATGATTGTTGCGCAATCATGGTGTAAACACATGTGTTTGTAAATTACATATAAATGCACAACGGTGTGTGTGAATAAGTGAGTGACGTGGATGTGGATGGGTCTATTGGGGCTACCTGGCCTTGTCCTGGCCCCACATGAGCTTGTTAGAGCTGGGCCTAGATTGTTTGAGTCTGCATGCTTGCTCCTGTCTCCACCTCATTTGTTGTGAGAAGCAATTGCTAAGTCCTATGTGCATCTTCTTGCATTTTCCTTGTAGTGCAACTCTAACTCCTCTCCTATGGTCCTAATCTACATAAAATGATAGTACACTAATAGGCCCATAGAACAAGGGAAATAGGTTAAGAATATACATGAATGAAAATGCATGATATGCATAAAATGCATGCTCCATTTACAATGAAAGCTAGGTATTTAGCCTAATTTAGTCATTTTAGGACCTATGATTGCAATTCAATCATACACCCATGCCTAAACTTTGCTAGTCACTAGCATATGAATGCAACTTGCAATTGAATTAGGGTTCAACTTATTAGGCATCAATTATTACCAGCCCATAAAAGAATGTTCCTAGGACCTCATCTATAGGGACTCAACAATACTTACGTGTCAACCAAAATACAAACCGCCCAAGTCCTTGCCTTATTTTCTCTTTTCTTTTTCTTTTCTTTATATTTTTCTTTCTTTTTTTCAAAATTTGATTAGGGTTTTGGGGTAACTTTCTACGGCTACAAAATCTACCCAAGATTTGGAATGATATGAAAGTACTAAGCATCTTATCATCGGTATGCAACCATATTGGACCTTAGGTTTCCATTAACCTCTAGGTGACCTAGAAATAAAAGTAATGTTGCCTAAAGACTTACCTTATTCAATTGGTAGTTTTCTCCCTACTACTTGTTATTTTAGATCAACACAAGGACGAGTGATAACTACATAGTTAATTCACTTAATATGTCTAAATCAAGTTAGTTCCTAGGTAAACATATCATATTTAGGCTATAAATATTGCATTCAAGGCATCCTAGGCACATTAGGAGCATACATGCATTTTTACATAATTGTTGTGTATTATAATAATTACATTGTATGTAGGAATAAATTTGGAGATGGATGCTTGAATCAAATAATGCAAGACATGAAGGATGCAAGGAGTTCATGCACCAAAAGATTTTACATTATGTATGAGGGGCAAGCAAGAAAGAATAGATTAATTCATGAAAACTCAAGGACACTACCATAATGTTCCCCCAACATCTAAGTTTCCACCCTTTCCACCTAAGTTTCTCCCCATCCCAATTTAATTCCAATAAGCCTTGCTCAAATGCAAAATACCCACGTGGACCACACCCACGTTAATTCTCTTCTCTCTCTCTTAATTAATTCCTCCTCCCACCTCAACGCTACTTCTCCCTCTCACGTACATCCCATGCTAACACTTTACTTCCCATTTATCCCCTTCCCCCTCAACGACAACAATTCCAGCATGCACGATCCCTCTCCCATGGCTCCTCCCATGCACATGCAATCCCATTTCCCACACTTTTCTGATGAGAGGTAAAACATACCCTCGAACTCAAAACTCCGCATGAAGCCCGAATGAAGTCCGAAAAAGGATTCAGCTATTTGGATACGGAGTAAACAGGTGGATCCAGCTTTGCCTGAGTCGCACTTTCATCTAGGAGGATCTGGACAAGCTCGACCCACCAGAGGACCCAATTTGACCAAAGTCAAAGAGGCAGTGGTAACGCCTACAACTCCCACGTCAGCAGTAACGATGGCGTTACCGATGCTATTAATAGCCTGACAACGGGCATGCCCTAACAACGGACATGCCATGAGAATCCAAAAAGACCGTTGAAGAAGATCTTACATTGCTAAGATACTTCCTATATTATAAATAGGGAAGGGAGACCTTTCAGGACTCTCTTCAGGTGATCTAGGAAAGAGATTGTATTACCACTATTTACTAGTGAATATTCGGGAGCATTGTCCTCCCCCCAGACGTGTACCCCTTGTAGTGGAACTGGGTCACCAATCTTCTTGTTTTCCTTGTGATTGCTTGCCTATGATTTGTTGAGTTGGATCCTATGATTACTTAGGAGTTCCAATCAATTAGCGCCGTCTATGGGAGCGATTATCATTCGATAATGTTTTCTTACTTTGAATCTTTTTGATGGCCCTACAACTTGCAACTCTACTCGTGCTAATCCTGAGAAGGTGCCAGCGTAGGCGTAATCAAGTGTCATAAAACAACAGCAACACTATCTCTGAAGACTCGGCAATTTCATTCTCAGTCTTCAAAGATATCCGCTCCAGGCGTTGAAGGTGGCGACGAGACAATGCAAAGGCAAGCTGACCAGCTGAACAAGCAATTCTGCAGCTCCTAACGGACCAAGCTTGGGCACCTCGTCTTTAGGAGCTGGGCTTCCCGGCTGATCCCTAGGCCCCAGTTGGTTCGCAAGTGGCTCTATAGGAGCCTTGTCTACAAAGCAACCGTTAGCTTTCTAACGATCAAACTTAGACAAGAACTGGTCCATGGACCAGTTGCATAGCTCCTCCATTGAACTCCATTGAAGTGTGCTTACACTCAAGAATGAACTGCACTGCCGCCAGGGTATGCTTCCCAATCTCCCTCAAGACTGCCTCTCGATTCTCCTCCATAGATAGGTCAGAGGCAAAAAACGCCATCACCATCTCAGGATCAAGCTCTGACTGGTTAGTACGCTCCAGCTCAAGCACCTTGTTGCCCTTGTCCTCCACATAAGGCCAACAAAAACCTAGGCAGGATACGCCTGCAATCCACTCATATTTCAATGTCATGCATCACATGACTAAAGGCACCTTGGTCGCCTAAATTTACAACTTCCACTTCATGACAAATGCCTTCCCCACTTGAATGAAAATAGCCAGGAAAATATTTGGGGGCATCGTCTACTGCAAAGTTTTAAGTGCTTTAACTACTCTCTCAACAGCATCTACTAGCTAGAGAGCAGGGTCATATGATGAGGGGCAAAAACTACTCTCGGACTCAAAACTCCACATGAAGTCCGAAAAAGGATCCAGCTATTCAGATACGAAGTAAACAGGAGATCTAACTTTTCCAAACCTACATATGCTCAAGCGGATCTAGATCCACCTTCATCTAGATGGATCTGGACAAGCCTGACTCGCCAGAGGACCCAGTTTGACCAAAGTCAAAGAGGCGGTGGTAACGACCACGTTGACGGTAATGATGGCATTACAGATGTTATTAATAGCCTGACAACGGACGTGCCCTAACAATGAACATGCCCTGAGAGTTCGAAAAGACCGTTGAAGAAGATATTATGTCACTGAGATACTTCCTGTATTATAAATAGGGAAGGGAGACCTTTCAGGGCTCTCTTCACATGATCCAGGAAAGAAATTGTATTACCAATATTTACTAGTGAATATTCGGGAGCATTGCCCTCCCCCCAGACGTATACCCCTTGTGGTGGAACTTGGTCACCAATCTCTTTATTTTCCTTGTGATTACTTGCTTGTGATTTGTTGAGTTGGATCCTCCGATTACTTAGGAGTTCTGATCAACTTCCATTTCCAACTCTCTCCTCTCATCTATTTAACCCATACCCATGCATGTTCAAGACATCCATCTTCCTCTCCAAGCTCTTCTCATCAAGTCTTCCTCCTCCATGGGAGGGTACTACCCTCCATCTTCCTTCCCCTTAGTGATATAGGTATCCTCCACCTCCCTTAGATTAGGTCCAACATCTCCCATCACCTTCTCGCTAGTAGCTAGAATAATCCCACTAGGTTCCCCTTTAGCTATCCTCGTCCCTATATTTTCCTCCATCAAGTCCTTTCCGGGGTTCATTGATCACGTCCTTGACTTCTCTTCAATGCACATCCATCTTCATCAACTTGTGTGGCAGTTCATCAACTCTCTGATGTCTTCCCTCCTTCTACTTGAAGCTTTTAGTAGCCTGGCAAGACCAAGCTCAAGCTTGATGACCTCAACTCCGTGCTCGCCATCCAAGCGTCTACCTAGAGAAGAATTCCTCTACCTCTTATCTCCCACTCTATTTTTCTCTCTTGAACTTGGTTATGAAAGTTGAGCTTGATTTGGTTACTAATTCACATTTTGGTAAAGGTTCTGATTGAACGAAGGGGGTAGGTTTCCTCTGGGTGGAACATTTCTAGGATTGGAAACTAGTTCAGCTAGCAAAGTCCCACATTATCTATTGTTACTTTGATGGTTTCATTTGGCTCTTGAATTCACTAAGTAGTTGCTGAAACTAATCAATCATTTGTTGCATCATCTGAACCATTGACTCCTACAAGTCACTTAGGATCTTAGTTTGATTTGAATCATTTGTTCAATGGTTTGAATTTGGCCTTGATTTGGTACACCATAAAGATTTTGATTTATGTAATTAGGTCTAGTTTAGTTCAATTGAGAGTTTTCCTGCCCTTGATTTTTCGAAGAGAAATTAGGATGGTTTCTTCTACTCGAATTGTACGTGTTGTAGTAAAAATTAGTTCTAGGATCCCCTTGGATCACTTAAATATATGTAAAATTATTAGTAGGAATTGAGGAGTGAGTTGTGTCATGATTACCTAAGGGACACACCAATTACAATCCCAAGATGTAGGGGCTCAACTATGCATCCTGATTTAGAAGGTGTACAAAATCCTTATTAGAAGTAAAAGGAGGAAGATATTGAGAATAATGGTTTGATCTTGATGAATTTCTAGTTTGATTCATTAGCTCATCAAGTTTCTAGGAAACCAAATCAACTATATCAAGATACTACACAATCAAGTCCATGTCAACATAGCTTCAGTCATATTGCATCTCATAGATACTACCCTTGTGTTGGCTAAATTCACTAAATGTATTAATAGATGCATGATTCAATGAATTTTTATACATGTTTTCAAAAGGTTAAAAAGTAATTTCTCATTGTTGCTAAGAAAATTTCCAGCACATGATGCATCCACGAAGTTCCTCAATTGACCATTTAAGTCATCATAGAAGATCTGAACTAGATGTCACTTACATACTTCATGGTGGGGGCACTTCCTACTCAAATCCATGAACCTTTCCCTAGCCTCATGAACTTAAGGTGTATTTTTTACTTGTAAGGAATTTTTTCTTCAAAAACTTGGTCTTTAATTCATCCTAAATCATAATAGGTCTCTTTATGGTACTATACCAATGACTAGCCTTGTCCTCTAATTTCAACCTCAAAGTGTCATCATTGAAATTTCTAATCTTGACAGGCTAGTTGATTGCTAAAAAATCCTCTAAGTGTTGAAACAATTGAACAAAATTATTTTCATACAACTGAGGTAATAAACCAAACATAGCTAGCTTGATCTCATAATCAATATCTTCTTAAGGGATGCATGCACACATTGAGTTGAGGCATGTAATTGACTAGGTTACAAAAATCATGAAGTGGTCTAAGTTGCTGTTGACCTTGGTTTTAATGTAAAAGCCTCTTGTAACTCATGTTGCATTTGTTGGAGTTGGGTCATTTATTGTTGAAATTATTCTCAACAACCTTAATTGGGTCCTTAGGAAAGTGCTCCTTGGGAAGACTTATCCAAGGGGCTTTTTAATGTATTATGTTGTAATCTCCTTTTGTGCATGCACTAAGGAAGAAAGATAGGGATGAGAAGAGAAATAGAAGAGAAATATGTGCCTTCACTACACAATGAAGCAAAGAAACCATACCCCTAATTGAGTTGAGCATCCTAAAAGCCTTAAAAGACGTGAGCAGGCTTGCAAGCAATTACACCTTTCCTAAAGCCAACCTAGCTAAATTGAATATGGGAGGAACGGAGGTGTTCATGGAAACACACCACGATCATTGATTTTAATGATAACAAAATACTTGTCATTTGACATTTGCATTGGAGGTTAAGATTTCAAGTCAAATGCAAATGGAAGAAAGCTCAGGCTCAAAATCCATGGAGATGGAGGAGCTTGATGGCTAGGACAAAAGTATCAAAGAGCATGAAGATGGAGCATTAGATTCAAAAAGCTTGAAGAAGGAGCTTGAAGAATAGGACTTATAAAATGTTATTATAATCTTTTATATTTTATTTGCTCTTTTTATTTATTTAGATTCATGTTAAAGAGCCCAACTAAATAATAACTAAGGTCCTAAATACACTCACCTAACCTTAGGACACTTAGGCAAATCCCAAAATCTAGTTAGAAAGCCTAAACAATAAACAAAGCTATTATTAGACATTTGATAGTTCATTTTAAGTCATCCAATAGATTTATCAGACATCCAATAACCAAGACCTGGAATACTTAGCTCGGCACATTTAGTGTTCATACATCCATACTTAGTCCCAGACGTCTCAAGACCTTATCAGAGGACCAAAGTAGAGCCGTTGGCCTCAAATAAAGTGATGTCAAAAACACAATCCTCTCGAGACCTATCAAAAATATTTTTATTAATATTTCTAGACATCTAGAAATACACCCAAACGTCCAATAAGTAGACGTTAGATATTATCTGACCCAAATCTCGATTACGAGACCTAATATGATGGTTAGATTCTCAGGAAATAAATTCACAAGGATTACCTTTTGTATCAGACATCCAATAATATCATCAGATGTCCTACAGACGTTTAACTCTTAGACTCAAGCACACTATTTGGATATGATCAAATTCCAGGAACCACATATCCCATTTTCATACGTCCAATATATGATCCAAACGACTTATAAGTCTTTATTAGATGTCCAATGTCTCCGAGCAAGATCCCTGTTTGAATCTGAATAATTCCAGGGAAACTATCCTTGGTTTTCAAACGTCTAATATTTTCATCAGATGTCCAAAACCTTATTTCCAGACGTCTGACCTTTTTATCAATTGCTTAATTTTGCCATCAGACTTAATAATTCCCTGATCTCAATTGAATTTCAACAAGATTTTTTGGATTTGTTTCCAATGACTACAAGGCTTCTCCCAAGCCTTCTTGAACCTTCCTAAGAGCTCTATAAATAGAGAGGAACCTTTCCTTAGCAAAATACAACCTCAGAGAAAAGTCTTTCCATCATTATACTCTTTGAGAAGAGGACTAAGAAGAAGAAACTAGTCCTTGCTCTCCGAGCTCTACATTCCACATCCTAGAGCACCAAACCTCTGCGCAATCACTCCCATCCACCTTCACCTTAAAGGAAGTAATCCTTGGCTATAGGAGCTTAGTTTAAACTATATTTTGTGGCTCTATAGGTGTTGTTTCTATTTCATTTTCTTGTTGGGTATTCACGTGGCGAATTCTCATCTCCTTCGTAAGACAAAATACCCTTTGTGAAGAAGAGGGATTTGAAATACACTACCCTTGGGTTAAAGTAGTGTAGTTGTATTGAGGTTGTACCACCCTCGTTTAAGTGGCACGTATAATGGATTTGATCAACTAGGTCGATCAAGAAATCCTAAGTCAAGAGGCTTACATGATGGTTTTCACCAGGGTTGAGTTTTTACCTAAAAATTCTTGTGTCTTGTGGTGAATGATTATGTGATTGCATTTTATTTACATATTATACTTCTATTACACTGTTCACCCCTCCTCCAGTGCGAAATCTCAGGAGGAAGCATTTTCAAAGCTTAAAGCTAAGGTGCTATTTAAGTAACCTCTAAACAACTTGAGTCATTTGACTACCGTACCCACAACCTAGCCACTAGATTTGACTAAAGGAATTAAGATAAAGTGTTCAAATAAACAAAAATTGAACATTTACGACAAAAGTGATCAAACCCTAAGGCTAGCATCTACTTATATGACTTTAGAGGATTAGAATACTACTCATAATGTGATGGGCATTAGGGGATAGTTTTCCCTAAATATTAATTAGAAAGTGCCATGCAATGAAATAATCCAAACAACCAAGTCCTTTACTTGTATTTCACATCTTTTACGGTTCCACCTTTCACAAGTGAATTTGCTGATTCCACTAGCAGGTTTTAAAGATTCAAAGAAAAGTCATTATGGATGATGTCACTTCCTTTCAGCAATGAAAGTCTAATGTATATAAATGCATGTCCAATTTTAGCAAGATTAACCATAAAGAATATGCTTTGCATCCTCTATAGGCAAAGAAACCCTGGGATAGTTGCCTTAATAACCATAGATATTTTCTAAGAAAGTGTAGATTTTAGGGCCAGATTTTGTTTGAAATAAGTCTGAGAATAAGGTAGAAACCAATTAACGAATTATGCACTTTTTTAAAAAAGATAATGGTGCATATATTAACAAATATCCTAATGAAACAAAATGCGAGTAGGAGTTCACTTACCTTTTTGGACGGGTATGGATTGTCCCAGAGTCTTCTACAGAATGCACAAACAAAACAAATACAAACAAATTACTACCCTAAAATGCAAAAGTAAAGCAAACTAAATGAATACAATGCAATAAAACCGAATGTAATGAAAATAAATGGAGTAAAATGCAAGTTGAATCTATGCCTCTCAGTTGATGACGCCAAAAACTAGGCACAAGGGTTCGTGATTGTAGCGTGAAATTACAATGGTTTAATAATTTTCACACTCACAGTGGATAAAAACCAAGTAGAGTGGGAATTCGAGTTGAACCATAGGAAAACAAATCGTCAAAATTGATTCTTACTAACCTAAACTAATATATAGATCATCTCCCAAACAACTGCAACACGTTAATTGTATAATTGTACCATTTAAAGATCATCTCCGAAATGTTTGGAAAAAGTTTTCAAGATGTTTTCCAAAACATGTCTGGTAAAAGAATTTTTTATTGCCCTTTTCTAGAAATATCTTTGGGGAAAGCTTTCAAGATGCCGGCTGACATCTTCATGGGAGACATTTTCGTCCTTCAGAATTGGGAGCTCCAAAACTGGGAGCTTCAGAGCAAGCTTCTTTTTCAACATTGTAGGCAATCGAGCTTCCAGAGGAATGCCGTTGTTTTCAGGGAGTCTTTTTCCATGGATAGTGTTTGTTCTGATGGCATTTTCTGCAATCCCCCGTTCTTTGATTACAAATGAAGTAGATTATCACTAATGTGATCGTCCTTTCTTTTTCCTGAAAAAAGTCCTTATCTATCTTTTCTCTTCGCCATTTACAAACTACCTTCTCACGAAAAGCATCTTGTTACCTATTTTAGAACATAAAAGGAATAATCGTGCAAAACAGACTTAAGTAACGCTAGGGATAGTCTGGTCTAATCATGACCCAAGAGCACATCTATAAGGAGCTTCGGGAATGGTTAGCAACAGAATGGTTCAGTCACCTACAAAGCCAGGAGCCAAAGGGCTGATCAAGTGGCTCCCAACATTTTTGTCACGCCACATTTTATCGAGGAAAATGGTTTGTTTTGAACAGCCGGCCAGTCCATTATAAAGGATGATGCTGCATTGTAATGATGCAGAACATTTGTTTTTGGAGACCGAACAATGAAAGAAGCCACACACAACAAAAGTATCATTTAAACAGAAAAATTCCCAAGACTAAATGAGCCTATATACAGAGAGCTTATTTCATTGACTACAATGCAATAAAAGAACCACCATATTGACAACATATACATTGAATTCCTCTGCTTCAATCTAACAAATCATTAATACATCAGCTAAATACAATGCATAAGCTAACTGAAGGAAGAGCCAGTACAGTATTGCAGTTCTGTGCACCATTGAAGTACTCCAAGTTGTCGAAACAAAAAGCATCAAAAGTCTCCCGCACTGCCACTATCCACATATCTCTTGAACTTCTCAGATATCATTAGATAAAAATCGACATCAGATGGCTGTACTCTTTTGATCCCTTCCTGGAAATGCTTGAATAATATTTCTTTAGCCTCAAAGCTCTCCTGGTAAGATTCAAAGTTATGGCACATTAACTAAACAGATCAATATGTTCATAAATTTCTAAGCATGAAAATGTTCCTGTTAAGTTTCTAATCCACACGAATGTTCAGCTAATGAAGTTTTTGGTACGACTTGATAAGTGGGACTTAAAAGGGCTTAATGTCATATAAAAGCAACAAATTTAACGTAGAATCATATGTGCAGATAACTAACCCGATTTGGCAACTCGAATAACTCTGCTGACACCAAAAGATTGCACAACACGGTGCACATGGATCGGATTAGATCGGATTTTAGCAAATCCACAGTCTAATCTGTTCTTTTCAGATTGAATTCTTTACAATCCAATCCATTCCATTTCAAGATCTAATCCAATTCCTTCTGTAAAATTTTGGATTGGATCAGAATTTTTTGTTTTTTGTTTTTGTTTTTTTTTTTAATCTATACAAGATTTTGTGTTTTCTACGTGATACCTATTAGCAAGTTTCAACTTTAAAGTTTTTTTCCCTATTAGGCCATTACCTCCACCATAGATATATCTATGAATAGGATCAAGAAGACCCAACACCCGAAAATCTATGCATCTTGTTGTTACTTGCAGGGTGGAGGATGATGAGGGGGTGGAGAATGGTGGTGTCACAGACTCACAGGGAGCAAAGGGTTCGAGCATGAGGAGGGCCAGTTGGACAGCTGCAGGCTTGCACAGTAGCAAGGGAGAGGTGCTCAGTGTGGAGAGGGTAGGAGTGGTGCCCGGCGACCGGGTGAGGGGGTTTGGGGGGCCGCTTGGCAGTTGGGAGAGGGATGGTAGGGACCGTAGGTTACTTGACTCAAAAAGATGAAAATAGAAAAAGATCGTGGAGGTTTATTTCAGAAGAGTGGAATTAGTAGGATGTTAGAGGAAAACTGGGAATGGAGAGAGTTTTGTGGGACTTTTGCATCGTATGATGTTAAGTATAAGGATTTATTTCTTATTATTATATGTAATATATATATATATACAAGAGGTGAATGTTGTTGGTGGGTAATTGGATAATAGGAGATCCAATTACATATTATTTTAGTCCCACATAGTGCAGTGGGAAAAGGAAAGGTGTATGTTAGCCTATAAAAGGACCCTTGTATCTCCCATTTATCTTTGAGAAGAAATATTGGAAGATCACAGAAGAAATATTTGAAGATCACACCCGTAGGGGTGCTTCTCCCGTGGTTATCTCCCCTTTTTTCATGAGAAGGGTTTCCACCTAAACCTAAACGTTTATGATTGTGATGCTTTTGATATTATGTTTACTCTATTCCACTTTTATATTCTAACATGGTATTAGAGTGGTCTTTCCTGGGATATTATCTTTTTTTTTGGACTTTTATTATTTTATCATGTAAAGGAGAAGTGCCCTCCCATGGTCAAGGCTACGAAGCTCTGTGCAATAGAGAGGCCCTCCCATGTGTCACCTAGTATGTGCAAAGAACATAACAAGAAGAAAGAAGATGATAGTCAAGGAACATATTCCTCGTCGTCATCACCATTGCCTACAGTGACAAGGTTTGATAGTTGTGGGATTCTTGACCAGATCTAACTGATAGGGATGCTCAGATTTAAGGTAAGGAAGAAGGAAGATGGGAACGAGGAAGAGGAAAATCCCGACCTTCCTCTCCCCTGCAAGCCTGCAGAGTGACCCTCGAGGTTGCAATCTACGCCACGGTGGCAATGAGCTCATGCACGTAAGGTCGACAATTGAGTTCAAGATGAGGAACATGGTAATCATGGAGCAAGGCATGGCGATGGAGAAGATGGTGTAGGACATCAAGAAGCTTCACGTAGATCAACTACGGCCTCAGCTTGAGTTGTGGAGGATAGGATGGCAATGGAGAAGATGGCACGATCGATGAAGGAACACTCAACGGAGATCTTACGTGAGATCATGAGATTGTCCTCCTGTGACTGTGTGCTCATTTTTTAGGTTCATTCTAACCCTAAGAAGAAGAGATATTTTGGTTTTATTGCACTTTTAGCCCTCTATTTCTCGTTCTTAGTTGTCTGCTTTTTAAAAAGAAAAAGAGAAAAAAGGGACATAAGGTAGCTAATAAAGAAAAAAAGGGGGGAAAGAGGATTGAAAAAAAAGGAAAAAAAAAAAGAAATATGAGTTAAAAAAGGGAAATAAAAAACAAGCAAAAGAGGAGTGTAATAAGCTCCTCTCTATTTGTGATCTTCTCTACTGTTGATTTCTTCTCCCACACGAGTATGGAACAAACGGAGAGTGCGAGTGAGAGTTTATTGTAACCCCCATATGGGGGCGATTCATTTTCAAGGTCCTACATGAAAGAAGCTCACTTCTAGTTTCAAAGGAACATATTGCTGATCCATATATGAGAGAAATTTACAGAGAGATTTCCATATAGGAGAGGCTAATCTCGAGATCTCCAAGGGAGAGACCTACTTCAAGTTTTCGTATGGGAGAGGCCAGTGTTGAGGTCTTCAAGGAGGAGGCTCACTTTGAGTTTCCATGTGGAACATGGCTAGTCTTGAGGTCTCCAAAGGAGAAACCCACTTCTGATATCTCTAATAAAGAATACACCAGCACCGATTGAAGTCTCTAGGAGAGAGACCAATCAGAGCCACCTTCAACATTTCATCTACCAAACTCCAGCCTCGCTGATGGGCTATCATCAATGCACCCACCTACAAGCAAAAACGAGGATGTAGCTGTCATCATTCGCTTGGAGGTGAGCCAAGACCCGATTGTACCAATTGAGAGTTGTGTTTTTCTTGTGAAAGTGAGGATTTATGTCATACAAGTTGAACATTTCATGCTCCAACTTAAGAAGTGTTGAGAGAGGTAAATGTTGTTGATGGGTAATTGAATAGTGGGAGATCCAATTACATGTTATTTTAGCCCCACATTAGTGAAGTGGGAAATGGAGAGGTATATAATGGCCTATAAAAGGACCCTTGTACCCCCATTTATCTTTGAGAAAAAATAGTGAAAGATTACGCCCATAGGAGCACTTTTCGCATGGTCATCTCGCCTCTCTTCGTGAGGGGGATTTCCATGTAAAGCCAAGCATTTATGGTTGTGATCCTTTTGATATTGTGTTTATTTTATTCTGCTTTTATATTTTAACATTACAAATGCTATTCTTTTATGGATTACGAATCAGATTGGATCATATTACAGATATAGTAAATTTTATGAATTACAAATTGAATTTGATAGCTAAAGGTTTCAACCGAAATCCAATCCAATTAAAATGGATTGAAAATTTACTAATCCAATTCAATCCATAATAGTAAAAAATCCAATCCAATCGGATTGGAATAGATTTGATTACAAATTAATCCAATTAGAGTAGGCCGCTACACAACACTATGTATAGGACCTCCATACAACTCCAAATAGGTCTCACAGGGAAGTAAACATGCATACTGCAATGCACCAAAGCAATAAATGCTTTCAACACTCTTAGAATCTCCTATGTCAAAAGTGAAATTTAGAATAGTTACCTTCCTAATCCTGACAATCAACTTTCTGCCAGTATGCTCAATACCAGGAATTGAATAGCTACAACATATAGCACAAGTACCTAAGGGAATATAAAGTGCAAAGAAGCAAACAAAAGCAATGTAAATAACATGAAAAGTGCAGTGACCAATCACACTTATTCAAACATGTAAATGAAGACCAAATTAAAGTAGATACCACACTATATTTCAAGCTATTGGGAAGAAAGTGAATGAACATGGTTGATGGGACATTGCCCTCAATTGATTGCTCAAAGGATCCCTACTTATATCTCCCAAAGGGAAGGAGAGAACCTTGATTGATTCTTAGTTTCCAATCATCCACCACCACCGAGAGAGAAGAAAGGCAGCGCCACCCTTCACTTCAGCAGCCGCTATTCTGGAAGTCCACACTCTTGTCTGGACTCCCAGCGGCTCCACAACAAGTCCAACAACACTGCTGGACATCCACAAGCATTGGTTCTGGATGATCCTTGCTGTTGGTGGACGACTCTTCTTCTTAGGTGTGAGGAATTTGTTCCTCAGGAGAAGCATGTGGATCAAGGTGTAGGGCGAATGTTGCCCTTGGTATTTGAGTGGATCAAGAATCAAGTGTTCTCAACGTGACAGGTTTCATCAACCTGTCGAGAAGAAGGATCCCTTTCGTACCAAGACTTCTAATAGGAGGCACCATGCTTAGTGTGTTGAACTATGCCACCTGCGAAAGGAATAGTTCTATCTCACGGGATCCCTAAATGGGGAAAAAGTAGTTTCTCCCATGTGGTTTCAATTCCAAGCTGTTTTTTGTTCAATTGTTGATCGATTTTTGGGCATAGATCGATTGTCGTTTTGAAATTTTAAAAACTAGACTTCTCTTCCACAATGCTACAATGCAATTTGATCATGTCCTTCAGCTCTAATACCAAGTTGAAAGGAATGAGAGAATCACTTTATTCCATAACCCTGGAGACTTCAAAAGGAAAACAGCACACAAAGTCTTAGCATTAGGACCGATCATGTGGGAGAGTTCGAGAACGAGAGGGTCTCCAACTTCTGTACCGAGTTAGGTATAGCGCATGAATTCTCCTTTCCACGAGCTCCGTCACAAAACAGGGTTGTAGAGCACAAGAATCACACTCCACAATAATGTGCCCACACACTGCTCTTGAAGTCTGGGCTTCGAAAGTATTTTCAGGTTGAAGCGATGAATACAACCTATCATGTTCTAAACCACACCCTTATTAGGTCTTATTCTTAAGAAAACTTCATTTGAGCTCTATCATGAGAAGTCCCCTAAGGTGTCATATTTTACGGTGTTCGGTAGTAGGTGTTATCTTTTGAACACCAATGACAACCTAGATAAGTGTGATGCCAAGAGTGTTGAAGACATCTTTGTTGGATATTCTACCCATAGTAAGGATTATTGAGTGGTAAAAAAAAACTTACTATTGAAGAGTACCTGCATGTCTCTTTTGATGAGAAATTTAGGAGATCCCCCTTCATCACTAGTTGAAAATGAAAATGAAGAAGCCCCCTTTATCATCGCATCAAATGTGGAAGACCCTAGAAATGTGCATGATCTTCCTCAAGATAGGGGACACCTTAAATATCATCCTTAAAACCAAATTATTGGTGATATTGAACAAAGTATTCAAATTCAATCTCATCACAAGGTAGAACTTGTGCTTAATGCCTTTGTCTCGCAACTTGAACCGAAGAAAATTGAAGGAACATTAAGTGACGAGTCATGGATTATGGCCATGCAAGAGGAGCTACTCTAATTTGAACCGAACAATGTGCGGAACTTGGTGCTCGCTCCTAAGGATTACCCTATTATTGGAGCCAAGTGGGTGTTTCGTAACAAGTTGAATAAATCTGGCATGATAATTAAGAACAAACTCATAGCTGCAACCAACAAGGCGAAATTGATTCTTATTAGACATTCGCTCCTATTGCCTATTTGGAGTCCATGTGGGATGCTACTAGCTTTCGCTAGTGCAATGGGTTTCAAGTTGTATCAAATGAATGTCAAGAGCACCTTCCTTATTTGTTATATTAAGAGGTTTTTGTTCGTCAACCTCTCGAGTTCAAGAACTTAGAATACCTGGAGCATGTATAAGCTCAAAAAGGCACTACGCGAACTTAAACAAGCTCGTCAAACCGGGTATGATGACTTAGGTCTTTCCATTCTCATGATTTCGAGACTGGGGTTGCTGAGTCCACTCTGTTTATAAAGAAAGGTGTTGACATCCCGTTGGTCCAAATCTATGTAGATGATATCATCTTTGGATCAACCAAGGAGTCCATATGTTAGTCCTTCAGTGAGACCATGAAGGTTGAGTTTGAATTAAGTATGATGGGTGACCTCAAGTTCTTTTTTGATCTTCAAATTCATCAATTGGACAGAAATTTTCATTAACCAAAACAAAAGTACATTCTTGAAACTCTCAAAAAGTTTGGCTTTGAAAACTCAAAATGCAAAAACTCTGGTTAGTCCATTTACTTCTCTTGATGTCGATTCTTCCAGGAAGAGGGTAGATGAGAAGACATACCAAGGTATAATAGGGTCACTTCTTTACCTTATAGCCTCTAGACCTAACATACTTTTCGCCACATGCTTATGTGCAAGATTCCAATTCAAGTCAAAGGAATGAAAATGATATTTACGTACCCCAACTCATCTAGAAATCTAGGATTGTTCCATCCCCATTCACATATATTAGATCTACTATCTTATAGCGATGCAGATTATGCAAAGAGTCAAACAAATCGGAAGAGCACAAGTGGCATGTGTTATTTTATCAGTGAATCCTTCACTTCTTAATTTTTCCAAGAAACAAACATCACTTTCCACCACTGAGGCAAAATATATTGTGGCTACCCTTGCGTGCTATCAATTGTAGTGGATGAGATGGAACCTGTCCAATTTTAATTTGAGCTTTGATTGCACAAGCATTCTTTGTGACCACACGAGTGAAATCAATCTCTCAAAAAATCCAATGCAACACTTCCGCACCAAGCACATAAAGGTGAGACACCATTTTCTTAGAGATAATATCTGGAAATGTGCCATTACCCTAAAGTTCATATACATACAAAACCAATTGGCAGACATTTTTATAAAAAACCCTATAATAGAGCAATTCAACTTCATCGGAAGACTTGGACTTTGCTCAATAAAGGAAATAAAAGATCAAATAAAAACTTGTGATTTGCTTGCATAAAATCTTTGTGTCGAAGAATTTGCCAAAAAAAAGATTTTATTGAATGAAATTGAATGAAAAAAGCAACACCTAATGCCTCTTTACATACTAAGGCCTAGTTTGGCAATCGAGTTAACCCATGAAAATTGGGGTTAACCTTGTTTGGTAGATGGGATATTCTAACCCAAATTAAGGCCACTTAACCTGGGATAAGTTATCCTTGGGTTCATGCAGGATAAGGATTTTAAAGGGTTATCCCATGAATTTCCATGGGTTAACCCTTGAGATCCTATCCCTCTTGCATAATTTCCAACCTATGGTTGTTAGAGATAAATACCATCTTTACCCTTTATTGTGATGCATGTATGAGGGGATACTCTTGTTATTTTGTTTTATGTCTGGTCATGTTTGTTATTTCTCATGTCTCCTCTCTTATAAAGGAACATAGGGTTCCTAGTGGGGAATAGATTTGATAATTATCTCTCACTTGGTATCAAAGCCAAGGCTCTGGTATCTTACCCTAAACCCTAGCTGCCATCACCCTTACCTCAATCCTACCCCCGACACCTCTACTCTTGAGGGTCTACCACCAGCTTGCCCATCGCCGCCACCTCCTGCATGCCTTTGGCTCACCGTCGAGGGCATGCAGTAGTGGTGTTGAGCAGCATGCACGTCGCCTTCGCCCTCCGCTTGCACGCAACACCTTGCTGTTGGGAGGCGACGCACCCTAGGGCGGCACACACTCCTCCCTCAACCTCCTCTCACCTCGTAGCGCACACTGCAGGGTGGGAGCGACCAACCGATGGTCGATCTCCCTCGCTAGCCTCTCCTACAGCGGCGGCGCACGTCGCAGGGGCCAGATCTGGCATCCTAACGGCTGCGCTGCTGCTATAGGGGTTGTCGGCGGTGGCGAGGAGGTCCATCTGCACAAGCAGTGACAGGAACTAGCTTCCTATTGTTGTTCCTGCTCTTCCAGCAGCAAAGGTTGCAAGGGGGACTTGGGGGGAGTTTGCTCAAGGATCATCCGTGCGTCTCATGTGTTGATTCTTGCGTAAACCCTCTCAACAGTGATTGACGTGTGATCTTGCATGCCTCCGATCTAGACTTATGCCAATCATTCCCTCTCCTCCAGACTTTTCTTCATGATTTCAGATCTGATTTTCTAAAATCCGTCACATCTTTCGGGCATTTGTGGTACTTGCAAGGCACAATGAGTTTACCAGGTAGCTCAAAGGTGACATCGGGTACCACTACAGATGCAGGCAACCACAAAACCCTGTTCTTCACTTCGATAGTGAAGTTGGATAAAGCCAATTACGCAAGGTGGTCTCGCACTTTCCTAATGACAGTTGAGGGCCATGACAAGGAGCATGTTCTCCTTGAAAGAGAGCCCGAGCAGAAAACTAGCAAATGTGCCAGTTGGAGAAGGATGATGTCATGGTCCGTGCGTAGGTCATGAACTCTATTGCTTCGTCGATTGGAGATGGCATCATGTACTTTGCCACCACAAAGGAGATGTGGAACAATCTCTGCGACACATTCTCCAATGAGAAGAATTACAGCCGAATCTTCCAGATTCACCATGACCTGGTCAGTTTGAAGCAAGAAGGGAAGACTCTCGCTCAGTACTACACTATATTTAGGAGGATGGTTGCCAACTATGATGCTTACCGCCTGGTCTGTACTTATGCTACCCAGAGGGAGTACAGGAAGGAGTTTGCCGTGTTACAGTTCTTACAAGGGCTCAGTATGGAGTATGAAGGTACCCATTCTCAGATGCTGACTTAGGCCTCTCTTCCACTTCTGGAAGAGGCCTACAACAAGTAGAGTCGTCTCAGTGAGACCTACTCCAGAGGTCCTAGGACAGAGTACTGCTTTGGCCACTTTCGATAGTCGTGGAGGATCCTCTACACGAGGTAAGGGGCATGGTCATGGATAGAGCAGCCGTCAGCGCACCACCTATACCTTCTGTGGAAAGCTGGGTCACATGGAGGGCCTCATGTTGGGCCAAGCATGGAAAGCCCGCAGTGGCGAATTAGGTTGTTCCAGGAGCTACTGATCAGACCGAGATGATAACCATGGCAAAATATGATGCACTTGCACACAAGTTGGCACAGGAGACACCTACTTCCTCCGAGAATGTAGCCTTTGCCACATCCTTGGGTAATGGTTGGCTAGTTGACTCAGGAGCATCTAGGCACTTGACTAGTGACAGGAATTGTTTCCAGAGTATCTATGATCTCTTCAGGGAGGACGGTTCAAGTGGCTGATGACCACCATTCGTAGGTTCAAGGTAAGGGGGAGGTCACTTTGGCTCCTAGCTTGCAGCTCCCTGATGTACTTTTTGTGCCAGATTTTCCTATCAGTTTACTATCTGTTAGTCGTATCACTAGAGATCTAAATTGCAGGGCCATATTTGATGATGTGGGTTGTGTCTTTCAGGACAAACTCATTGGGAGGATGATTAATGGCGGACATGAGGAGGGTGGGTCAACCGACTAGTCCAGACTCCTTTTGCAGCCAGATGTCAGGTAGGCATAACTCGCCGTGCTGGGACAGCTTTATAGTGGCATCGTCGGCTCAGACATCCTTCCTTGGATTGGTTGAGACGGATCATCCCTCATTTGCCACCCACCACAGAGATCAGATGCGATGCTTGTCAACTAGGCAACCATCACCACTCCTCACCCAGTACCACGACTACGTCAGCTACATGTTTTGATTTAGTGCATATGGATGTTTGGGGTCCAAGTCGAATTCCAGATAGATAGGGCTACAGATTTTATTTGATTGTTGTTGATGACTTTTCTAGATTGTCATGGATGTTTTTGCTTAGAAATAAATCATAAGTTGTTAATGTTATTCAAACATTTATTAATCAAAAAAGATGCAATTTTCCAAAATTGTTAAAGTTGTATGATCTGATAACACATTGGAATTTTGTACCAAGCAACTGGCCATCTTCTATAGCTCTCTTAGCATTATTCACCTCCTGCCCTCATACATCTCAACAAAATGGGGTGGCAGAGAGGAAACACAGATATGTTTTGGATATTACTAAGACATTGTTGATGCATCACAATGTCCCTTCTAGTTACTGGGGAGATGCAGTCTTGACTGCATGTTATTTGATTAATCGGATGCCAAGCTTAGTTATACAAGAGCAGATTCCTTGGCAGCTGTTGTTTCCTGGTAGAGATTTATTTACCGTGCCACCCAGGATTTTTGGATGCGTTTCATTTGTTCATATTCTTGGTCCTGGTCGGGACAAGCTCGCACCCCATGCTGTGAAGTGTTTTTTTGGGAGAGCAGCACCCAGAAAGGATATAGATGTTATGATCCGATTGCCCGATAACACTACGTGAGTAGTGATGTCACCTTTCACAAGGAAATACCCTAGTTCTCCATGAAGGGTTATAACATGACAGATTCCTCAGCCTCTGCTCCGATGCCTATTCCTCCACTACAGTTAGAGGATATCCCAGTTACAGAAACAGAGGTTAAAGATGGGGCAGACGGGCACACTACTAGTACCAGTGGATCAAATGACAAATCAGATAGTACACACCCCCTCTCCACGTCACCAATCCCTCCCCCCAGGTACAATCTGACCCTACTGATGTTGCTTCTAGTGACTCTTCTGCAGGACAGGATGCCCATTTTGATGATAATTATTATCTTCCAATTGCCATAAGGAAAGCTCCTCGGTCCTACGCCCACTACCAAGTCACTAGTGCCCTTTGTACTGCGAATCTAGGGAGGAGCTTTGGCCAATTCACCTCTGCCCTATCTAGCACTAAGATTCCCACTATATATCACAGGCCATGCTTCATCCAAAATGACGACAGGCCATGGAGGAGATGGCTGCCTTGCAGTCACGACATATGTGAGAGGTTCCCTCGCCACAGGGAGCAACATTGGTTGGATGTTGCTGGGTTTTCACTGTGAAGTATCACCCTGATGGAAACATTGTGAGACGCAAAGCCAGGCTTGTTGCAAAGGGGATCACCCAAACGTATGCGGTGGACTTATTTGATACCTTGTCTCCTGTTGTTAGGCTCCCGACTGTTCGGATCCTACTCACTGTTGCTGCTTACTATGATTGGCCACTACATCAGATGGATGTGAAGAATGCTTTTTTATATGGAGACCTGGAGGAGGTCTATATGTAGCAACCCCCAAGGTACGAGGTTCAGGGGGGGTGTGTGTGCCGCCTGAGGAAGGCCATATATGATCTTAAGCAGAGTCCGAGAGCTTGGTTTCATAAGCTCTCGAAAGTTCTTCACATATCGCCTTCAGAGGTCATTCAGAGGTCTACAGCTGATCATTCATTATTTGCTTGGAAGACCGAAGGTGGGACAGTGGCATTACTTGTATATGTTGATCTGATTATGACTGGGAGCAATGAGGCAGGAATAGCAGAGGTAAAACAGACATTGTAGGATAGATTTGTTATGAAGGATCTAAGTGAGCTCAAATATTTTCTTAGGATTGAAGTGACACAAGGCAAAGGTGGCATTGTCACCTCACAGAAGTATGCTAACGATATTCTACAAAAGACTGGGATGCTAAGTGCAAAGCCTGCAAGCATACCCATTGATCCCAAGGTGCACCTGTACAATGGGGAGTCTGCCACGGTGGATAGTCGATCCTACAGACAGCTAGTGGGCAAGCTGTTATACCTTACCATCACGAGGTCGAACATTTCCCTTGAGGTTGGGAAACCTAGCCAGTTTATGGATCAACCCATGAGGTAGCACTGGGATGCTGCCATGCAGGTACTGAGGTATTTGAAGAATGCTCAAGGGTGAGGCCTAATGTTTACCAAAGGAGCAACCATGGATGTGGTGGGATACTCCGATGCTAACTATGGAGGGTGTCTTCTGGATAGAAAGTCCACCACTGTGTTTTGCACTTATGTTGCTGAGAATCTGGTTACATAACGAAGCAAGAAACAAGTCGTGGTATCCAGATCAAGTGCAAAATCTGAGTATTGCACTATGGCGTAAACTGCTACAAAAATTATCTGGGTAAGGTCTGTACTTCATGATCTTCAAGTGCAAATGACTGGTCCTATGGAGATGAGACGCGACAATCAAGCACAATGTTCATTGCAAACAATCTGATGTTTCATGAGCGGACTAAGCATGTGGAGATAGATTACCACTACACCAGAGACCTCATCCAGAAGGGAATTACAGATGACCACTACACCAAAGACCTCATCCAGAAGGGGATTATCTATACCTCATTGGTTTCCTCTGAAGACCAGACGACTGATGTGTTCACCAAACTCCTTAGTAGTACTTTGATACGTGTTGTAACAAGCTAAGTTTCATTGACATCTACACTCCAGCTTGAGGGGAGTGTTGTGATACGTGTATAAGGGGGTACTCTTGTTATTTTGTTTTATGTCTGATCCGATTTGTTATTTTCCCACATCTCTCTTATAAAGGAACGTAGGGTTCCCGATGGAGAATAGATTTGACAATTATCTCCCACTCATTAATATCCCATTGATTGGAGTTGTCTTTTGATAAATCCAACTTCTCAACCACCTAACAACTTACCTCAAAAAGCAAAAAAGGAAAGCAAAAAAGAAAAATATATGGGGTTAACCTTTTTAGTATAATCTGAATCCCTCGTTCCAATAGTTTCATGGTTGAGATCACCTTAAATTACAATCCGAATCCCTCATTCTGTACAAACCAATTTTGTTTTTGCTTTATCACCTTAATTAAAGAGATCTAAAAGTCATATATTAGTAATTATCACCATAAATTAAAAAGAGCAAAAAGTGAACTAGAAGATGTGCATCCCTTCTAAGAATGCCTTTTCAAGTTATTAACAAAAATTCGAATTAAACTCATATTTATTAAATTCAAAAGATCACCACATGCAGATGATTACTAAAAATTAAAGTCTCTTTACTCAGATGAAAATAAGAAACGTATCAGCTATTAACTAGAATTATAGTTAATAAAATATTACCTATCAAGTTACACATAATGACAACTCATTTTAATTAATATGATTTTAATTACAATTAAAACAAATACAACTTCTTGCATCAAATAAAATATTTATTGAAAATAATAAATTATAATTATCTTATCACAGCTAATTAATATTAACTATCAACTAACTTTCAAACCAATAATTATAGGGACAGAAATGTCATTCTGCACCTTTTCCTATGAACAAACTTCCACACATAGAATAACCCTCTAGGTTGTCCCTCTGCATTCCAAATAGTTCCAGGTTAACCCACCAGGGTAATCCTTATAACTTCCAAACAGAAATGTAGGATAACCCATCTACAAAAAAGTTATCCCAAAAAATCTATCCTTCCATCCAAACTAAGCCTAAGGGAATTACAATGCCAATCCTAATCCTATTAACTAATTTTGGAAAAAAAACAAATCAAATCAAATAAAAAGAGATAAAACAAAACTTCACCTAATTTAACTAATCCAAAAATTTGTTTCCTAGTTCTCTAACACTTGCCCCCAAGTTGGAGCATACAAAGTCCAATTGCATGAGGTACAACAAATGAGAACTCCTCTTTAATGTAAACATCCGAGGTAGGAAGCAATGCAGACTGTACCAGAGGTAGCAATCATCGTAGAGTATAAGACATTGTAGCAAACTAACAGAACACAATGGTTGTAGCAATAATAACGACCAATACTAAAGGTAGAAGAGTAGTGCTCAAAGTCCCCACCAATCATCATCATCATGGCAGGTAGTAGGAAGATTGGATACTCCATATATACTAATCCGATCAGAAGAACTAGTAGCAGTAGTATTAGCCACAAGACTTCCAGTAACAGTAGCAGTAAAGGAGCCCTCGCTCCTTGGTAGAGATCATAGACGTTGTAGTTCACATGAAAAAAAATCCAATTTTCAATGGAAAAGTTGAAGGACTTTCCATAAAGTCCCCACGGTATAGATCAACAGCAATAGGAGATTCAAAACATAGCATTTGGCTGCCTGGATCCTAGGTCCTATGTCTTGAACCCATAACCTAGGCCCCATGTTGGGTGTACCTGACCTTATTAAGGGGCACGACATCCAATTGGAGCTCTGGGTCTCTGATTTTGCCTGAGGGTTGGATTAAAGGTGCGATGAAGAATAGGAGGATGATTGGCACAAGAAGACGACTGCAAAGCACCATGATCTTGGCCTTAATAGTAGTAGAAGATAACATCTAAGCCGACATCATGATCGGCGAGGTTTATCACAAAGCAATGATACATGCAAGTGCCCACAAGAGCCAGTCATGCACAAAAAAGTTGTGCAACACATGGTGGCCTACAAGGTGTAAAGTGGGGCAGCATGTGATGCGCTAAGATCACGCAAGTGATGCATGCCAATAACATGCATGGTGCACGCAGGTGCATAGCAGGGTGCATGTGGGTACGTGCAGGATTAGGCAACTCGCTTGGCTACAAGCAGAGAGACCAGTGGCAACGCATTGTTTGTATTTGTACATGCCACAATATCGAAGTACCTTTTGTAAACATAATCCCCTTAGAGAATTTTTCAAGTACCTCAATACCATCTATTAAGAGGTAAAGTAAATGCTATAGTTGGGTAATTGGATGGTGGAAGATCCAATTACACATGAGTTTAGTCCCACATACTGGAGTGAGGACTTGAGAGGTGTGCGGTGGCCTATAAAAGGGCCTTTGTAACCCCATTTGTTATTGGAGAAGAACAAAATCATATCACACCCATAGGGAGGAACTTCTATGATTTTCCCCCCACTCTTCGTGAGTAAGGTTTTCATGTAAACCTAAGTGTTCCACATTGTTATGTTTTATACTTTTTTCATTTCCACTTATCTAACTTATAAACTAAAATAAGGTCTCCCCTGTGCCACATGTCGTGATGCCCCCCTGGTCCTCCACTCTCTCTCTCTCTCTCTCTCTCTCTCTCTCTCCGTTCGACCCTACCCCCTACCCATATGAAATATTGTAGTTTAATCTAATCCAAAAAAGAGTAAACTATTCAAATAACTGAACTTATATTATCATTTGAATTTCTTTTTAAACGACTTGCTATTACCGGAGTTTATTTATATACAATTATGTGGTTAATGGATTTTGTCTCAACCTAAATATCTAACTGCACTTCACTGTGGTCAAAATTTCTTTCATTATTAAACTTAATTGCACCCATCAAAAAATGCATGTAAGGCATGAGGACATGTTAGATCGAATAAACATGACCGTAAGTTGACATCAAATCGAACATCGAATACACTGCAAACAAAAGTTGGATGATATTTGAATTCATAAAATGTTCAAGTAATAAGCACATTGGATGAGATATTATTTGAATGTTTACTTTCATGAATGTTGTTTATAATATCTATTTTTTCCCATTTTGTTCTTTCTTTTAAAAAGAGCACCTCCAATGCTTATCTCTCTCTTGAATTTTTCGTAAATCCCCTAACATGTCATTTTATACCCGGTGAACATGGATTACTAAGTAAACATATTATTTCAATTTACAAAATCATTATGTAAATGGATATTTTTTATATAGTATATGCATAAATAGAAGTAGATGTCTTTGTTATATTTACATTAGAAATGTAAATATAGTTAAATTTGGGTTGAGTTTACATATTTACTTTCAAATTCAATACCCATGCATGCATGCCCTATCCATTTACCCATCAAATTTCTAATCACAAATCCATATCTAGATCCAATTGTTCATGTATGATGTACCTATTTAGTATTTACTTATAAGGTACCTACCTAGTATTTACTCATAGGATAGTATTTTACTCAACATTTAATCACATTTAATCCCTCTCTCCCTCTCCAACAACATTTAATATGAAAATAACTCTCAATTTACAAATTTTGTAAAAGTAAATACATATTTCCTTGCAAAAATATTGAAGATTATTTTCCAATCTATTGTTTGTGCTGCTATAAAAAAATAAATTTATATTCTTCTATATATTAAACTACATTTTTTGTATCATCATATGAAGCATTTCTAACTATACCTTCGCATATAGGTTGTTCGATAAAACTTCAGGTCATAACTATGAACGTCATTAGTACTCTTTTTAGGTTTTCCCATACATATTATACATATTATATATTCTTAGTGGACCCCGTCACTCACACAGTTGGTGTTCAATCACCCATGTGGATTCCCACGCCTCTCTATTTGTTTCCCCTCATCGATCTTGCAACGAAGCGCGAGGCCAAACACACTAGTTTATATTTTAGAACATGGTATCAGAGCAAGTCGTTTTGAATTTATTCTTGAGTTTTTTTAATCATTATTTATGATTGATGATCATCAAGATCCATCCATTTGAACATGCTCATGTTTCAAGATTCACATTCACAGTATTTCAAGGCCAAGTCAGAACCAACCACTGACCATCCCAGGCCAAATCCTGTGTCGCCGGCCCGCCCTGGTGGAGGCTTGCGAGATCGTGCATCCTCATCTGCATCGTGCACAGGAAACGAAGCCCACTACATGCAAGCAAAGTAGCGAGAGAGTGCATGTGAAGGAGAAGAAACATCGACTGCATTAGCACTGTCATGGAGAAGAAGACTGTTGAAGACCTCCGCAAGGAGCTCAAAGAGCACAATCATTAGCAACAAAGGCTGAGAAGAAGTTCGTGGCGGAGAAGAAACCGAGAAGGGGTCAAAAGAAGAAGGCAAGCAATAATGATGATGGTACTCTCCAGCGAGGAGGCAAAGAGGAGAAGGGCCCCATGAGGGTCAGTGTTGAGCATAGGATCCCTGGCATCACGATGAAGGCAAAGCTGATGGTGATGAAGCTGAAGGAGGTGGTGCCGAGGAATCCCGATGTAGGCCATCCTCAACCCCCAAGGCATGGTGGATAGGGGTGTTCAAATAACTCGTTAATCTTGGGTACCCGACCTGACCCATCATATTTGACCCTATTGGGTTGGGTACCCATTTATAAAATACGGGTTGGGTACCCATTAAATATGACCCGTTACTTATCAGTCTCTGTTTGGGTACCCACCAAGGTAGCCACGAGTACCCATTAGCTAACCCGTCATGGCCTATCCCGTGACTATGAGTCCGTGACCCAACTTGCAACCCATCATGACCCGAATGTTGACCCAACTTGCAGCACTCCTCACTATGCTAAGTGCACAGCCGTAAGTCCGTGACAGCCCTACGGCCCCTAACCCATTGCCATTAAGCAAGTGAGCGACGATCCCTTCTCCTCACTCGGGTCTCCACCCCAATCCCCATCGCTCGATCCCTCCTTCCCCTCCAGCTGAGCGAGTGAGCGACGAGCAGCATCGCTCGATCCCTTCCCCTCCGATCCTCATCCACGGCTGAGCAATGAGCGACATCGCTCAACGCTCGATCCCTTCCCCTCCAGCCCTCCTCCACAGCAACGAGCGGTGAGCAGCATCACTCGATCCCTTCCCCTCCAGTACTCATCCATGGCTGAGCAGCGAGCAGCATCGCTCAACACTCGATCCCTTCCCCTCCAATCCTCATCCACGGCTAAGCAGCAAGCGGCATTGCTCGACGCTCAATCCCTTCCCCTCCAGCCCTCCACAGCTGAGCGAGTCAGCGGCGAGCAGCGAGTGGCATCGCTCGATCCCTTCCCCTCCGATCCTCATACACGGTTGAGTAGTGAGCGGCATCGCTTGACGCTCAATCCCTTCCCCTCTAGCCCTCCTCCATGGTTGAGCAACATCGCTCAATCCCATCCCCTTCAACCCACCTCCACGATTGAGCGGCTCCACCGCTTGTTCATAGGCCATAGCGGAAGCACATCGACAACAAGGTGTGCATAGTGGCAGCACAAGTTGTGCGGCATCTCTATTGGCAGCAGCAGCGACGCTAGCATTGTGCAGCATCTAAGACAGCGATGGGGAGGGTCTAGTGACTAGCGTGCCCTATCGACGACAGGCATGTGGGCTGTCGTATCTCCTCAATGTCCTCATCTTATTGGGCTCAATTTTGTGACTTTTGCCAGTTTGCATGCTGAGTCTTGCTGTGTTGGGTGTTTTTCTTTTCTTTGGTAGCAAAAAATTTAAACCAACATGAATCTAAACTAGCATATCCATTATTTTGCTGTAATGATCTCTCTTGCAAAGGAGATACCTAATCCACTTAAAATAAGTATTATAGCTCAACAAATCACAATAATGTTAGAATTATTTACAGAATGTTATTGTTGATTTTTTTATAAATTAATCCCATGCCCATGTTAGTTGTATTTATGTCGATGGATATTTTAAAAATCTCTTTTGAATTGGGTCGTTGAATTTTAATTTTGTTAATTTTTTACGGAGATCATCTTTTGATAAGACTTTAGATTGCGGAGATCAGATGTTGCATGTTTAAATCATGGGTAGATAATTTGTGTTTGCGTAGCCAATTTAATTCTTTTTTATTTTTTAATATCTTCGTTTAAGACATATGGTCTTTGGCTTTGGTATTAGATGTCGAGCATGGACGACACCAATTATTCCACCACAGAAAGTATGTCTGTACATTTGGATTCCGGTCATGGTGTTGTATCATTGATCGAGGAGGTTCCCTCTAAAAAGCCTCCCTACCCTTCCAAGTCTCGTAAAAGGGCTAGTGGAAATTCAACTTCACAAAAATCTTGGGTGTGGGCACATTATATTGTTAATGATGATTGTGAAGATTGAAATAAGAGACAAGAAACCTGCAAATATTGTGATGTTCTCAAATGTCCACCAACTTATGGAACCAATAGATTGAAAAATCATTTATTAAGATGTGAGAAGTTTGATGGAAGAAAACAAACGATAATGAAGATGCAGTCACCTGTATCTCATAAATTTGATCAAGAGTGTCAAAAAGCTCTTGTGAAGATGGTAATTGTTGACAATATGCCGTTTAAAAGCGTTGAGCGTGAAGGATTTCGTCACTTTTGTAGTGTGTGCCAAACTTTAAAGTACCTTCTCGCTCTACAATTACCCGTGATTACTTTCACTTGTTTGTGGAAGAAAAGCAACTTATGAAGTTCTTTGGAAAATTATCTTCTAGAGTCCATCTTACCACAGACACAAGGACTTCTTGTTAGAATTTGACCTATATGTGCCTCACCGCATATTTTATCGATTCTGATTGGAACTTAAACAAGAAAATTATCAACTTTCATCGGATATTTACACATTCTGGTGAAGCGATAGGAAAGTAGTTGAGAATTGTTTACTTGAATGAGGGATAGAAAGGGTTCTGACTGTGATAGTGGATAACGCCAGTTCAAATGATGTGGGCATTCAATATCTAAAGAGGAGGCTCAATAGCTGGAAAGGAACTATCCTCAATGGTGAGCATTTGCATATGAGATGTGCCGTGCACATATTGAATCTTATTGTGAGAAGGTTTAACATATGTTGATGACTCAATTTTTAGAATTTACTCTGTTGTGAAGTATGTTAGGTCTTCCGATAGCTGATCACAAAAATTTAAATCTTGCATTAAAAAAGAGAAGATATCTTGTAAGAGTCTAGTTTCCTTGAATGTGGAAACTAAATGGAACTCGACCTACTTAATGCTTGAATCTGCTGTTAAGTTTGAGAGGGCATTTGATTTGTTGGAGACCGTGGATTTAAAATATGTTGATGATCTCATATCTTCTAAAAATAGAGGCTTGCCTAGAAGCTACGATTAAGAGCATGCTCGCACTCTATTGCATTTTTTAGAGGTATTCTACGATGCTATCTTAAAACTTTCTAAACCACAATATGTTACGGGTAATGAATATATGCACGTCATGCTGGGAATCAGGTTAGTTATTTCAATAAGGAGTAAAAGTTGTGATCCACACATTCAATTCATGGCTTCCAAAATGAAGGTGAAATATGATAAGTACTTGTCAAATATTGAGAACATAAATATCTTATTATTTGTTGCTATTGTTTTTTATCCTCGATATAAATTGGGATATGTAAATTGGTTGATCAATCAATCATATGACAATGACAAAGGAAAAGTTTTGAAGGAGAAGGTGCAACAAGTTTTGTCATCTATGATCGAATTATATTCTTCAGGCTTCTCCAATTCAAATGTCCAGGCATCTAATCAAGCACACGAAGTAAATGAATTGGATGTTGATGATGTAGAAAATATTAAAAATCTTATGACTATGTTGTATGATCAACAACATACAAGTTAAGGTGGAACTGATAGCCAAAGTGAGCTTGACAAATATTTAGATGAAGAATGTGAAGATCGCAATAATAAGTCCTTTGAAATATTAGTTTGGTGGAGATTGAATGACTCTAGATTTCGTATTTTGTCATCAATGGCCCATGACTTGCTAGCAATTCCAACATCAACTGTTGCATCTGAATCTACTTTTAGTACTTATGGACACGTACTTGACTTATTTCGAAGCTCTTTAACTCCTAAGATGGTCGAGACACTTATTTACGGACAAGATTGGTTGCGGAAATCAAATGTTCACCTTACAATTGAGGAAAACTTGGAAGAACTTGAATTACTGGAATTAGGTAATTTCTTTTATTTTCCTCTAATCATTTGTTACATTTTGTATACATTTTTATATGGATTGTATTCTTGCAGAATTAATAAATATAAGTGAAGAAAATGCCGCTTTAGACCTCGATGATTAATCACAAGAACTTATAGAGGTAAGTCCATCCTTGTTGCTTGTTTTCAATTAACTTGCTTCTGGTTAAGGTTCAAAGTACATCAGCTTATTTTCATAACCAAAATACATATGCTTATTTTCAAAAAATTTGGATGTATTTAACAAAATGTAATGAAGAGGGTAATCCAACGTAATGAAAAGGAAAATGTTATTGCTGGATATTATTACACAGGATCGGATTTTTTCTTACAAAAAAGAAATGTACTATCGTTCGATAATTGAATGCCATCTTCCTTGTTCATTTAATTCTTTTAGGATTGAACACAGGAGGCTTGGCAGCAACAATCTCACTGGACCTTTCCCTCACTTCCCGACTAACACCACCACTTTGATTTTTCTGTAAGTTTATTCTATATGTAACTATCCTTTTTTTCTTTACTTAGTAGATGCTTTGCTCTTCATCAACATCTTAATTTTGCCTCTAGGAATTTGTCACATAACAATCTGACCGGACCGATTCCCAAGTTTCGTGGAAGAACCTTCAAGGAGGTTTGATGATACCTTTTCATGTATTCTTTGATTAAAGATATGGCATTGTCGGTTATGCTCTTTTACATGGGCAGTCGGTATCATAAATTGAATTTTTGACCATAAGAGAAACTATTTGGATCTTCACATAGGCAATGGGTATCAATAGATTTGTTCCTTATAAAAATGGCATTTTATAAGTGGATGTATGTATGATGTTTGTTAGATCTGAGGTTAGTTATTATTATGTATGCAGGTTGATAGATCGTGAATTGGAGTCATGAGTACACAATACTTGATTTACAGTTTTATAGCTAAAGGCATTGTTGTACACTTTATTGTTATGGAAACATTGTTATGTTCATTCTGATCTTGCAACAACTTTCCTGCTTGGTGACATTGATCTTGGTTGTGCAGCACTTGTAGCAACTAAAGCTAGTGGCAGGAGCTTGCCCTTTGTGTTCCTTGAACAAGTGAAGCTATAGATTTTTTTTTAGGAACACCAAACGAAAAATTTCATTAATCTAGAAACAAGAAACCTAGGAAGTGACGATAAATTCAAATTAATTAAACCTACTCACTTGCACAGACCTAATTGTCTTACCACTTGACCTATAAACTTCAACAATATATACATTTTCAATTTAAAAAATTACGAGAATGATCTGCCACCATTCAGGCAATAATTGAAGCATTGATTATGAGAAATAAAATAATGTACCTACGAATCTTTTCAATTTAGAGTACTCCTAATTGTTTTGGCATGTTAAAATAATTTATTATATTTTTTATTGGTGTTTCTATAGCTAAAGTCAATGATCTTAAAGACGTCATTACATATTTAAAGTTTCCATATTCTATTTTAATTTTTTAGTATTTTAAAATTTCTAAAATTATTTTTATTTAATAATATTTTTCTTGTTAATTTTATATTTTATATAAAGTTATTTTTTAAATAAATATTTTTTATATATTTTTCAATAGTTTTATATATTTATAAAAGTATTTTATCATTTTAATGAATATATTCATATGTTTTTATAATTTTCTTTAAATTATATTTCATGTCTTTATATTTTTATATTTTATCTAAATTAGTCAACTGGGTACCCAACGGGTACCCATGACCCAGTTTAGCACAATTAAAAATCGATTGGGTATCCATTTGAATGGGTCAAGTTAAGTAGAAATGAGACGGGTACTCAACCCACAAATACTCCTAATGGTGGAGCCCCAATCCTCCATCACAGATCGCCTCCCTAATCTCCAAATTGGATGCCTCTGGTGCTGCGCACAAGGGAGCTACACCTTCACGGTGAGTTACCACGAGCTCTAGAAGACTACAAACTGCTTGCTGAGGTGGCATCGATTTTGACACTTACAAAGGCAACTCTTGTATAAGACGAAGAAAGGTATTTATGGGTATTTTTCTTGTGTTGCCCTTCTTTTTTGTGTGTATATTTGCTAAATGAAAAAAAAAGTAGGAAAAACAAAGAAAAAAAAAAAAAGGGGGAAAGAAAGAAAAAACAAAAAAAAGGAAGAAAAAAAAAGGATAAGAGGGCTTTGAAAAAAAAAAAGAAAAAATGAAAGAAAAAAGGGTAATTAAAGTTAAGGATTAAAAAAAAGGGGAAGAGAAAGAAGGTAGTTGATAAAAAAGGAAGAGAAAAAGGGAAAAGAAAAGGGAGGACATGAACAAGGGAGAAAGGGGGAGTGTGAGTGAGAACCCATTATTACCCCATACGAGGGACTCTTTCCACGAGGTTTTCACATGAGAGAAACCTCCGATTGGTCCCTATATAAGAGGAACACATATCTGGTCCCTATATGAGAGGCCTAGTGAGAAATTTTCGTACGAGCAAGGCCAGTTTCGTAGTCTCCAAGGGAGAGGCCCACTTTAAGTTCCCATATGGGAGAGACCATTCTCATGGTCTCCACAAGAGAGACCTACTTGAAGTTTCTGTGTGGGAAAGGCCCCATCTCGAGGTCTCCATGGGAGAAATCCATTTTTGAGAGTTCCAATGGAGAAGGCACCAGCACCAGTTGAGGTCACCAGCACCGGTTAAGGTCACCAGCATTAGTTGAGATCTCTTGGTGAGACAAATCAGAGCTAACTCCAAGAGTTTATCTACCAGACTCTGGCCTATGCTGATTGTCGTCATCAGCACACCACGTTTATAAGGAAGAATGAACATGCAACTGTCCTCGTTCACCTAGACGAGAGCTATGACTTGATTGCACCAGTTGAGTGTTGTGTTCTACTTATGAGAGTAAGGGTTTTTGTTGTACAAATTAAGTATTCCATACTCCAGCTTAATGGAGCGTGTTGAAAGGTAAATGTTGTAGTTTAGTAATTAGATAGTTGCAAATCCAATTACACAAGTTTTGTACCACATAGTGGACTTGAGAGGTGTGTGGCGGCTTATAAAAGAGTCTTTGTACGCCCATTTGTTATTGGAAAAGTATAGAATCATATCATACCCGTAGAGGTGCTTCTCTTGTAATTTTCTCCCCGCTCACGAACCACGTAAACCCAAGTGTTCAACATTCTTATGTTTTGATATTTGTTCATTTCAGCTTATTTATTGTTGAACGAACGAATTGCTACGCTAACGTGTTCGATTTTGGAAAACCTGTCGTAGTTTGAAAGCGAAGAATTCGTGTTCAACAAATAAAATTTATACTGAAATTTAAATTTCGGGTCGAACACAAGGAGGCAAACGTTTGATTTAAAAAACTACGCGCTTGTTTTTATTTGTCACGAAGTAATTCAATTTAAAACTATCTAATTATTTACAATAAATAGAAGAGAGAGTAAGAGAATATTACAAACAGAAATCAAAACGAGATGTAGAATAAACAGGGAATTCATCATTAAGGAGATTGTTTGTTTCACTATTATAACTAGAAAGCAGAAAATAATTACACTGGAAAGCAATAAATTTACACTAGAAAGCATTAAAAGAATAGAGGGAGAAATGTCCTCCTTGACGATCGCTTGGAGGATGAGCACTACTCTAGAAAGCAGTAAAAAAAATAGGGAGAGAGATATCCTCCTCGACGGTCGCTTGGAGGACGAGCCGTACGGGACGACGCCTGAACGAAGGAGGACGGAGCAGGACGAAGGAGGACGAAGCAAAAGAACGAGAACGGGGCAACACGTCGTCGTCGTCGCGGTATCCACTTCCGAAGGGGAACGAAAATTTGAACTTTATCTCGCGAGAAGCATCCCAGGTGTGGGACAAGCTTCTCTTGAACTTTAGAGAGGTAGAGAAGAGAAGGGATGAGAATTTCGTGTGGAGGGGGTCTCCTTTTATAGTTACAAGGAGTGTAGGCAAATTGGTCATTACACCTTTAAAACATTAAATGAGGGGTCTTTAGTGACAGATAAAACTGTTGCTAAAGCCCCAACGTGGGCGTAGTGGCTGCTGCCCACGCGCGCCCGCTCAGCTGCTCTCTCTCTCAATGCATCCGCACGTTCAACAAATCTCAGCCGTCCAATTGCGAGATCGGACGGCTTAAGATGCACCTCCCCCGCTCCTCACTGCGCGCCCGCCCGTGTTCGATGGCGCGTCCTCGCCTCGCGTAAAGTAGCGCGTGGGCACTATTGGAAGATCTGAGCCGCCCGCAGCTGATCGGGTGGTCCCCTTTAATCGCGCGCACCGCAGATCGCGATTCGAACCCGCGTCCTGTGAACGCGAAGTGCCTCGCGACCACTGCACTACGGAACGCGGATGGTCAAGCGGACGTTTTTAGGTGCATCCGTCCACAGCCATTGGATCAAGATCCACTGGTGGAGAGGGGGCAGATGCGGAGGCTTCAGTGGTTGCATGCAGGTGTTTGGGTGGCCGAGATGGTGCCACGTGGCGCCATGTTGGCCGTCCATCTTCTGGATGTTGTAGATGGTACCACGGGTGTCGGATTGACTCGATTTTTACGTCGTTAGACTGCGATCGTCAATTCGAATTCATCCGTGTGGTCGGATTTGTCATTTGAAGTGCAGATTTACACCATCCTAGCTCTTGATCTTTTAGGGTTCCCCTGTCACTATCTGATGCTACAGATGTCTGATTAGGGCGATCTTGGAGTCGGTGAACTCTAATCGTCACCCTGATCACATCTGTACGGTTGGATCTTCAATCCGATGCCCTGATAAAAGGTTTGCCCTGTCCAAGCACATAAAAGGAGACAATTAACCTCAATTTTATTCAAACTACTCTAAATGCAAGATGATGCATGTTATGCAATATTTATATCATGCAATGCAATCCCATGCTTAAGAACATGCATAAATAGACATCTTAAGTAGTGTAAATGTATTTATATTATACCCCATGCCTATCTTTTGCTAGTTCCTAGCAAAAACTATACGCTATTTATAAAAGAATTAAGTTGGATTATTTAGGTATAAGTCATTTTCAATCATTAAAAAATTGTCTACTTAAAATCTAAACTTTCAAAGACACAACAGTGCCCGAGTATCTGCCAAAATGCAGACCGCCTCAAGCCCTCGCCTTATTCAAAGAAAAATCTCTTTTCTAATTTATTTTAACTTTCAAATTTTAGGGTTTAGAGTGGCTTTCTACGACCATTCAACTAACCCAAGATTTGATGAGAACCAGAAGTTTTAAGCATCTTATTGTGAATGTGATAGACTCGTTGACCGGCAATTAAAACGGACTTCGGATTTCTACGCCTCTACGTGACCTCAAAAAAAAATTCTGCCTAAAGGTGTATCATTACAACTGGTAGCTTTCTCCCTACTTTTATTTTTTTACGGGATCAACACAATGGTGAATCCAGTGTATCTCCCCGGTTTATTCTACTTCTCCGCTTCTTCATAAGTGTTTTGGAAATTTTTAGTGCATTTATTGAGCTGGATTCTAGACAACCGGTTGATGAGCTGTTACCACTGACAACTTGCCAGCCATACTCGTGCGGGAAGTGAGGTTTATTTCTTTCTTTTCTATTCTCCTTTTCTTTTTGAATTTTGTTTTTCTTTTTTTAAGTAGGTGGCTTCCCTGGTCTAAGATTTACCTAAGGGCAGTGATTGGGCTCTTGACAACCTACCTATGGGCTGTTACCCACGATAACTTAGCAGCCATATCACCCTAGAAGGTTCATTAGCTACCCAATTTTCCTAAAAATCGTCGAACGAGCCAGTGACAAGATAGTGTATATGCTAGAAACTCAAAATTCCCTCAAATCAGAGGGCGGGTTGATAAATTATATACTTATCACCTAAACTTATTTACTCCAATTAAAATAAAATTTAGGTTGGCGAGAACTCGAAAAACAAATCCATATTTTTGTGGATACACGGGCTATTTAAGTCCAAATACCTGAAGGATTTTTATGTTCAAATCATAATATAGTATTTCCTAAGATTGAAAATTTTCTTAAACCCAAGTTCTCTTTCATAATTCAAATTTTTTTTAAATAAAAGAAAATAAAACGAATGAATTCAGAGATGAATATCCACCCCCCCATGCTTATTTAATGCAATGTCCTCATTGCATTAAAAAGACAAAACAGAGTGGAAAAGCATAGAAAGCACCTGAATTGCATGAATATCAGGTCCGCTCCGAGATGAAAACTAAAAAGAACTGTATATGTGCTGAGTTTAGTACCTTTAGCTAGGTATACTATACAAAGAAGAGAAATAAAGAATTCACAAGTGCAGGTCAGAATCAGAATAAGCAAAAGAATCCTCCAACTTGTCAGTAGATGTCCACGGATGTGGACTACATTGTGGTGCAGACCCATACCCCATAATCAAGAATATCTTAGATTCTGGATAAAAATTACCCAAAACCTAAAATCAGAATGTAAGCGGGGTCGGGCCTACGATTTATGAGAATGCAACCCAAGACCAAAAAGTCGGGTTACAGAGAATTCAAGCTTAAAAGGATAATCGTTGAATGTGTGCTTGGGTTGGATATCCTCAAAACAAATGTCTTAAGAGTTCTGATTTGATAGTTTCAGCTTAAAATGTACCCTTCGACTCAATCTTCCATTTCCTCCAAAGTTAACTTCCCAAATCAGAACTTCCCAACTCCAATCCTCATTCAGAATGTTAAATTCCGAGACCTCTTGCATGTTAATCACCCCGTCTGAAATCTCCAAGTCTAAATGATGTAGCAGAATCAGAATGGACTTGGTCTAATTATTTCATAAATAGAATTATCAATAAGCTCAACGGGATGTAACTAACAATCAGGGCATTGAATTGAACCTTCCAGAAAATACGATTCTGGATCCACAATGTGCCCTAATAAGATCAGTTTCCTCAGTTATTGGGCAATCAAATGATCTATCAGATTCCTCAGGCCCAATCGTCTCACAGAAATCGTGTTCAGAAAACTCGCGTGAGACTTCGCAACTTAAATCTTCACCATCAAAAAAATCAAGATCCGTATCAATGTATGTCCCAAAATCATTTCACTTTCTATTCCAAGGAGACATACGTTTCCTCGTACCCGGCTCAGGGATCTTAGGTGAAGAAATCAGATCATCCTTAATTGGTTGCTTTAGTTCAATCTGGTCAGCCTCGTAACACGTGTTCCCCCCAACAGGTGCCTAAGCGGGTTCTATCATTGGCATTCCTGAAGATGGTTCATCCTAGGAATCATCCCATGATTGAATCAAAGCAACCACGAATCTCATCCTCAATTTCACTAATTTCCCAAGTAGAAACTCACTCGGGTTCTTATCCTTAACATCGTGGAGCCAATCCAACAAAGACTTATTCAAATCACCAATCATTTTAATCAAGGGCTCCAATCTCTCAATGCAAGGTATTGGCTGAACTTCTAAAGATTAAATGATATTTCTCAAGTTAGCCAGAACCTTATCTTGAACATGATTACCCTGAACCAAATGAGTTGGTTCAGGGTTGGGCGAGCTTGAGATCAATGCAGAGGAATTAACGAATTGAGATTCGTTATACCCTTTCTGATAATAGGTCATTTCAGATTGTTCAAAAGGTGGTGATGACCTAAAGGCCGTGAAATCAAAGGATGGGTAAAAATCAGTGTATCCTTCTTAATTGTAGATCGTATTACGTTGTTCATGAAAGGATGACAATTTATAATCGATGTGGCTCTGAGAAGGATAGAAATCAGAATCAAAGTGTTCAGGGTTAGACCCTAAACACGGAGGTCTGGAATTGCATCCCCAATCCGAGTTATCCCAAATAACTGATGGTTGGTTACAATACGAGTCGGGATAATCATGTTGAGGATAATTCAAAACAGGAGGGAAAGAGCAGGAATGCATGTAATATGTGGAAGGATTCATGAGAAATGTGAGGAAGAAAAGTGTCCGGCAATACAAACAATCAAACATATCCTTAAGTGGGTTAGCCTAAAGACCTACAGACTCCCAAAACCCGTCTTGAAATAAAGAAACGATTTGATATACTTCTGTCTATTCAATCCAACGAGTTAGGAGGGACTGGGGAGAAGGTTCTTCCTTCGGCTTGCGTCTCCGATTCCTAGTGTACCCCTCAACCATGATCGTTTGATTCTGCTCCCCTAGCTAAACATCAAACTGAACAGTAGAAACAAACTAATCGCAAATAATCTCATTCTGGGCTCTGAAGAGCAAGTCCAATCCTTAAGGCCAACGTCTACTCTGCTTTATTTAGGGTTAGGTTTTAATGTGCTTTGGAATGTGATGGGCCCTTTAAATAGGTTGTGCCCTTAATGATTGATTTGTGTGTACGTGCACAACCAGTGATTTTCAAGCAAGATTATTTTTTTTTTGATGCGGTGAATTTTAGAGTTCAAATCTTGCTTAGTAGCTTTCAGGATTCAACTTTAGGTGTTTTCAAACAAGTTTCGATGGCACACCAGGTTTTGCAAGCACAAGTGAAGATGTTTTCCTTTAAAGCTTAAAAAGAATGTAGTGTCTTGTAAATCCGTAAGAGTTGAACTTAAGTGGCAGCTACTTGATGAGTTGATTTTAATTGAAGTGGTGCGGCACAATCAACTCAAACAATTGGCCTGTTGCACCACTTGATTAAGCACACAAATGATTACCTAATCTGATTTCTACTCAATTATGTTTTACATGTGTGGACCGGCTCCAAAGATCGATTTACCGGTTAAGTTTGAAAATCAGATGAGGTTGTGTACCTCTGTGAGATTTTTTTTAATTTTTTCTTTTAATGTAGGGGTTGGGGTGGGTATGGATGTTAAACAACCAACAATCTAACCTTCGAGTCTATAAGAACACCTAGGTTGATTGATGTTTAAATTATTATGTTGTGAAATAAAATCTAATGGGTGGGAGGTGGGGGATAACTTACAGAACCTTCCACAACACTTTTCTCCGATCTACCGCTTTTTCCTGTATCGAAAGAGTACCTGCAATTACAGTAAGAAAGGAGAAAAGTGAGGTAAATGATTTTTAAGTTACAAAACGCGAAGAGAAATCAAAGATCGTCGCCTCCCCGACAACGGCGCCAAAATGTTTAACGCACGAATTGCTACGCTAACGTGTTCTATTTTAGAAAACCTGTCGTAGTTTGAAAGCAAAGAATTCGTGTTCAACAAATAAAATTTATACCGAAATTTAAATTCCGGGTCGAACACAGGGAGGTGGACGTTTGATTTAAAAAACTACGCATTTGTTTTTATTTATCACGAAGTAATTCAATTTAAAACTATCTAATTATTTACAATAAATAGAAAAGAGTAAGAGAGAATATTACAAGAAGAAATCAAAACGAGATTTAGAATAAACAGGGAATTCATCATTAAGGAGTTTGTTTCACTATTACAACTAGAAAGCAGAAAATAATTATACTAGAAAGCAATAAATTTACTCTAGAAAGCATTAAAAGAATGGAGGGAGAAATGTCATTGACGATCACTTGGAGGACGAGCACAACTACTCTAGAAAGCAGTAAAAAAAATAGGGAGAGATATCCTCCTCGACGGTCACTTGGAGGACGAGCCGGACGGGACGACACCTGAACGAAGGAGGACGAAGCAGAACGGAAACAGGGCAGCACGTCATCGTCGTTGCGGGATCCACTTCCGAAGGGGAACGAAAATTTGGACTTTATCTCGCGAGAAGCATCCCGGGTGTGGGACAAGCTTCTCTTGAGCTTTGGAGAGGTAGAGAAGAGAAGGGATGAGAATTTCGTGTGAAGGGGTCTCCTTTTATAGTTGCAAGGAGTGGGGGCAAATTAGTCATTACATCTTTAAAACATTAAATGAGGGATCTTTAGTGATGGCTAAAATCATCGCTAAAGCCCCAACGTAGGCTTAGTGGTTGCTGCCCACGCACGCTTGCTCAGCTGCTTTCTCAACGCATTCGCACGTTCAACAAATCTCAGCCATCCGATCACGAGATCGGACGGCTTAAGATACGCCTCCCCTGCTCCTCGCTGCGCACCCGCCCGCGTTCGATGGCACGTCCTCGCCTCGCATGAAATAGCACGTGGGCGCTATTGAAAGATCTGAGCCACCCGTAGCCGATCGGGCGGTCCCCTTTAATCGCGACGCCCGCAGATCGCGATTCGAACCCGCGTCTTGTGAACGCGAAGCACCTCGTGACCACTGCGCTACGGAGCGTGGATGGTCAAGCGGACGTTTTTAGGTGCAACCATCCACAGCCGTTGGATCGAGATCCAACGGCGGAGAGGGGGCGGATGCGGAGGCTTCAGTGGTTGCATGCGGGTGTTTGGGCGGTCGAGATGGCACCACGTGGCGCCATCTGGGCCGTCCATCTTCTGGATGTTGTAGATGGTGCCACAGGTGTCGGATTGACTTGATTTTTGCATCGTTAGGCTGCGATTGTCAATCCGAATTCATCCGTGTGGTCGGATTTGTCATTTGAAGTGCGGATTTACACCATCCTGACCCTTGATCTTAGAGGGTTATCCGGTCACTATCTGATGCTACAGATGCCTGATTAGGGCGATCTTAGAGTCGTTGAACTCCAATCGTCGCCTTGATCACATCTGTACGGTTGGATCTTCGATCCAAGGCCCTAGTAAAAAATTTACCCTATTCAAGCACATAAAAGGAGACAATTAACCTCCATTTTATTCATACTCTAAATGCAAAATGATGCATGTTATGTAATATTTATATCATGCAATGCAATTCTATGCTTAAGAACATGCATAAGTAAACATCTTAAGTAGTGTAAGTATGTTTACATCATTTATATTTTATAAAACCATTATAGCAGTATTCCAGTATAGCTTAGTAAGTCTATCCATGAACTGACTTAGCTTGCCAACTACTATGGAGGTATCATGTCATGATCATCAAATAGAGGAGGCTTCCCAACCAAGCCTCCACATTGATGGGTATCAACTAATTTGAACCTCTCATTATACAGGTGTGCCTTCGGATTTATAAGAATATTCCTAGATAGGCCCCCAGCATGCTAGTCTCTTGTAGCAAATCTGTGGCATACTACCTCTAAGATAGAACAATCCTTCGTTTGCAGTAAGCAACCACTATCCTAAGCAAATAACGAAGTGATCCCAAATCTTTAATGACAATTTTCTACAAGATACTTCTTCAATCAATAATGCCTTGCTCATCATCACCCATAAGGGTGTCATCAACATACACTAGCATAGCCACCAATCCCCATGCAATCTTCTCTATAAATAGAGAATGACCTAATGAGGATCTGTCTCAATGACCTCTGATTTCTAGAGCCAGGACTTGGGACTTTGCTTTGAGTCATAAATCGTCTTGCGCAAACGATAGACCTTGGAACACTCCCTTAGACTCAGAACCCAACGGTTGCTACATATACACCACTTTCTGCATATTACCATTCAAAAGGAATTTTTGCAATTTTGCTAATGTCTTGGCTAATCAATATAGATAAATTGGATGAAATGTGTTTACTCTCTCATTGAAAACCCTAGGTTCTCTTATATAGAGAGAGACCAAAAAGAGTAAAAGTACAAGAGTGTCCCTTAGGAGCTAAAAGTCCAAAAACCCATATAAATAACACATAATAATATATGCTAACACTCTCCCTCAAGTTGAAATATAGATATCTATCATGCTTAGCTTGGATACACATAAATCAAATAAGGATCTGGCCAAAGGCTTGCTAAAAATACCTACAATATGCTCCACAGATGTGACTTATGTTGCATATAACCCCTTCTGAATGATATCCCTGGTATAATGGCAATCAACCTTAATATGCTTCATTCTCTCGTAAAATGTTGGGTTGTTGGCAATGAAGGTGGCTGCTCGGTTATCACACCGCATCTCCATTGGGTTACAGAACTGTATCTGCAAGTCAATAAGTAGAGACCTGATCCACATCATCTTTGCAGTCGTCTAAGCCATGGCCCTATACTTAAACTCAGCACTTAACCTCGCAACTGACTTATTTCTTGCTCCTCCACGTAATCAGACAACCTGCCAAAAAGCTACTGAACCCAATAGTGGATTTACGATCCACGACATACGGCGTAGTCTGCATCAGAATAGCCAACCAAGATCATAGAAAACCCCTTGGAGAAGAGGAGACCCTTCCCAGGAGCCTTCTTGATGTACCGGAGAACCATCAATGCTGCATCCCAGTGCTGACGTGTTCGCTTGGCCATGAATTGACTCAATCTCCCCACCGCAAAGGAGATATCAGGCCTCGTGATAGTGAGATAGAGTAGCTTGCCCATAAGCTTCCTATACTATCTGCTATCCACCAACTGTGCATCTTCATCATAAAGTGGCATCTTAGGGTCCATAGGAATATTGGCTTCCTTGGCGCCAAGCATACCCACCTCCTGCAAGATGTCCAATGCATACTTCCTCTGGGACAGGACTAGCCCTTTTTGCTGCAAGCAACCTCAATACCAAGAAAATATCGTGAAGCCCCCAAATCTTTCATGACAAATTGCTCTGCTAGAATGTGCCTAATCTTAGCAACACCCTACTCATCATCTCCTATGATAATTAAGTCATCAACATATACAAGAAGTACCACGGTACCTCGTCCAGGTCTCCTAACAAAGAGAAAGAAATCAACTGTCGATCTCTTAAATCCAGCTGCCTCTACAACCTGAGACAACCTCTGAAACCATGCTCTAGGACTCTACTTAAGGACGTAAATGGCCTTCCGTAGTCGGCATACACACTCCCCCTAAGCCTCAAACCCAGGTAGCAGCTGCATGTAGGCTTCCTCTTGGAGATCATCATAGAGGAAGGCATTCTTCACGTCTAGCTAATGCAAAGGCCAATCTAGCTAAACTGCCATTGTAGGAAGTCTAGCTACTGGTGAAAAGGTGTTAAAGAAGTCCACCCCATAGGTTTAGGTGAATCATTTTGCCACAGGGCATGCACTGTATCTGGCAATACCTCTATCTGGTTGAATTTTACAGTGAACACCCATCGACAGCCAATAATCGTAGCACCATCTGGAAATAGAGTGAGCTCTCAGGTCCCACAACTTCTGAGAGCTGCCATCTCGTATGCCATGGCTATGTGCCACTTCGAATTAAGCATGGCCTCCCGGTGAGTCCGAATCTGAATTGCAGCCAACGCCTGAGTGAATCCTGCAAACTCGGAGACTATGACGTCAGTAGCAAGTGCCCCAGCTGTGGGATAAATAGTGTAAGTCCGTGGTCTCTTTCGAATGGCTATCGAAAGATCTAGGTCATCAGATGTCACATCATCTGTCTTCTCCCTGTGATCAGCACAAGGCAAACACACGCCAATGTCTAAAGGACACCTAAGAATCCAATAGTAAAGACGAGGGTAGAGGGCCCTAAAAAGTAGCATGAGGATGGACATATGTCTAAATTGGCTCAATTAGATGAGGAAAGGGCAATGTAGCAGGTGGCGGTGGTGGTGCAGTAGGGATAAAAATCTCGAGAAAACTCACAAAGCGAATGGGTATAAATGGCATAAGTGCCATGTCACCCTCAAAAGGCATCTCAGCAGCAGAAGTAGAGAAGGGTATCGCCTCATGAAAGGTAACATCCACCAAAATAAAGTACTGAAAAGTAATTAGATCAAAACATCGATACCCTTTTTGCGTCTGAGTATACCCAAAGAAAACACACTTAATTGCTCTGGGTGCTAGTTTATCCCAACTCGATGCCAAAAAGTGGACAAAAGCAACACAATCAAAAGTCCGAGGGGTGACGCGAAACAGGGGCTTATCAGGATATATAACCTACAATGGAATTCGTTCATGTAAGGCAGCATTACACATCCTATTGATCAGAAAATAGGCAGTCAAAATAGCGTCACCCAGTAAAAAGGGGGGACCAAATAGTGAATCAACAATGTACGAGTAGATCAAGAATATGGCGATATTTCCTCTCAGCAACACCATTTTGCTGAGAGGCATGGGGGCAAGTGATCTCATGGATAACACAACTGGAAAAGAACGTGTGCAATCGAGTAGTATAAAACTCTAAGGCATTATTAGACCGAAAACGTTTCATCAAACAAGAATGTTGAGTTTTTATTTCCTCAACAAAATTTTCAATAATTTGTCCCACATTGAACTTATTCTTCAAGAGAAACATCCAAGAAACACAGAAAAAATCATCCACTAACATAAGATAATATATGTTTCCAAGTCGATTAGGAGTACGACTGAGGCTCCAAACATCCATATGAATCAAATCAAATATAGCAACAAAAGAAATTAAAGTAGAAGTGGAAAAAGTAGCCCTATGGTGTTTACCCAGTTGACAAGCATCACAGGTGAAAGCAGTAGTGGAGGGTATGTGTGACAAAACATGTCTGATGCGATCAATAGGCAAGTGGCCAAGGTGATGATGCCGCTGGAGAAGAGATCAAGCAGAAGCAAGGCCCTACGTAGCAAAACAAGCAACAATAGTACGGCTCAAACGATATACCCCACGTTCCTCATGCCATCCACCAGTCGTCTTCCCAATGATCTTATCCTACAAGACACAAGAAGATGCATCAAATATAGCTCAACAATTTAGATCTCTAATAATACTGCTAACAAACAGTAAACTCAATGGAAAATCAGGCGTATAGAAAACATCTGTCAGTCTTAAAGTAGGAGATAAACACATATCTCCCGTGCCAACAAGTGACGAATGTCACCCGCCTGCCACCTGTGCAATCCTGGCTGGTGTGATTGGTGCTAAGAGAAAGATCCCATGTCGCCACATATGTGCTTGGACGCATCAAAATCAATCAACTAATCACCAAAGGATAAGAGCAACAACATACCAATTGCAGGTGCCTCAAAGGAGGTGGCAATAGCTGCAGTATTTGCAGGCTGAGAAGAGGATGCCTGAATCAATTGAGCAATCTACTGCCATAAGATGTCAATCTCTGTGCTAAGGGAGCTCACATCAGGACTGGAGAGGGCTCCATCAGTAATCCCGACTGCCTCATTGGCCACGGGTGGCCTATCATGCTTCTGTCAGCATGTAGCCTCAGAGTGGCCAAGTTTGCCATAGTAGGTACACAGTCCTAGTGAGTGTACCAAAAGAGCGTTTGCGTCCCTGACCACGTGTAGGAGCACCCCTGCCACATCCAGGGATCACAGCCAGTGTGGATGTCTGAGCACCAGAGTCAGGAGCAAGAGTGCACACTGCTACTCCACTAAGTCTGCCACAAACTTCCTCTAGGGTAGGAAGCTTAAGAGCAATGAGGATATGATCTCTAGCTACCATATACTCAAGTCTGAGACCTGCCAGGAAAAGGAAGACTGCCAACTGTCTCAACCTCCTCCAGGACTCACAGGCACACCCCAGCAAATAGGAGTATTGCCTCTCCAGCATTCCCTTCACGAGGGAGTAGTATTGTGGCAGCGTGCATCCTTGATGCAAGTAGAAGAGGTCGTAAAAGACTTGAAAAATCCGTGCAAAGTTCTTAACATGTAAGTCTCACGCAAGGACTCACATATCTCCTTCGCTGTGGAGTAGTACATGATCTCATCCCCTATTCGAGGAATAACTATCTGCATGAGCCATGCACAAACCATGGCGTTGTCTCTGTCCCAGTTGGCATTTGTGCCAGTCTCATTTGCAAGCTCCGAATCCGTAAGAATGTGGCTCTTCCCATGACCTCTGATAGTCATGAGGAAGGTTTAGGACCACTACGGGTAATTGGTCTCATCTAACTTGACAATGGGACCGAAGAATGAATTTTTAAGTACCCCGGTATCTGAAAGAGAGATCGATGTCACCTCGGACTGATCATTTAAAGCCATCTTCACAATCCGGAAGCTTCAATCAACCTTCTATCACCAAGAAAGCATTAATAGATCTGAAATAGAATGTGTTTAGATCTACATCTTCGACAAGAAGCCCCCTTGGACGAGTGTTGGCCTAACCCGGATGCGAGGAGAACACCCGAGACGGCCCCAAGAGGACCTTGGTCTCTCTCCCTGTGATCGGAAGGGGGACGTAGCCCTAGAAAGGGGTTACAAACCCCTCACATGCACAACGTTGCCGCCACATGCCTCTCATGCCCATGCGTCGCCGCTGCTACCTGCGTAGCGCCGCCGTCACGCTGCTTCTACCACATAACGCTGCCGTCGTCGCGTTGCTTAACACCACCGCCACACCGCTCTTGCTTGCACTCTACCACTACGGCGCGTGTGTCGCCGCCGTGCATCACCATGTTGGGGTGCTGGCATTTGGTTAGGGAGAGAGGGAGAGGGATTTGGTGGTAGGGTTTCGGAGGCCTTAGGGGTAGGATACCTAGAGCCACCGTCTAGGACCAGTGCTCTGATACCAAATTGGATGAAATGAGTTTAATCTCTTATATAGAGAGACGAAAAAGGGTAAAAGTACAAGAGTTCCCCTGATGAGCTAAAAGCCCAAACCCATACAAGTAACAAATAATAATATATGCTAACAAGGATTCAAAAAGTTGGCAAGTGTCCCACTAGAGAGAAGGTATCAAATAAATCCACATCATATGTTTACGTGAAGCCTCTCACAGCCAAGCGAGCCTTGCATCGGATAATAGTACCATCTAGTTTGTACTTAACTATAAACACCTACTTGCAACCAGCCATTGTCACTCCAAGGAGTTCTGTAAGCTCCCAAGTACGACGAGAGATAAAGGTAGACATCATTCTTCATGGCTTGCAACCACTTCGAATCAAGAAGAGCCTGCTGATGCGAAGTGAAAACCAATACATTAGAGAGTGCCATGGCAAACTTCTTGTATTTGGGGGATAGTCGGACCATGGAGACATGTTTCGAAATGAAATGAATAGTGCATGTCCTGGTTCCCTTCCTTAAGGCAATCAATAGATCAAGATCAGAATCTCTTCGAACACCTATGGACCCATCTACCGCAACAGTCTCTGGTGGTACAGAGTGGCTTGAGAGGCTAGAATGTCGGGGACAGTATTGGTTACACTAAGACTAAGCAAAGTACCAGTATTATCAGAAGAAGATGGCGGTCCTAGCATTAGTGGAGGATCATGTTTAGGGTGATGAGAATAAACCCTCTCAAACATGCTATTAGGGTGACCCTTGGGACGAGAAGGACCTCGAGTGATTTCTGTAAAGCATTTGATGGTACAAGAAGTGGTATGACAACTACATCGTTTAGTGTACAAGTGTTAATATAAAAGCCAAACATAGAATAATGAGGGACTGACTCATGAAACGTGACATCAACACACGTATTGGCATCTCCCAACCGAGTCATAACACTAATACCGCCTTTAGGTCTTTAACTATCCTAGAAAGATACACTTGACTACACGAGGAGCATGCTTATCTCGATTGGGATGATGAAAATGCACAAATCGACACAGTCGAAGACCTTGGGTGACACCCCAAACAATTCACGATCAGGAGATAGAATGGAATAGGAGACCTACTCATCATTGATTGTAGATGGCACCTGATTAATGAGATCAGGTTAGTGCAAAGCATTAATTAATCTACTTTTGATGCTAGCAAAATAAGATATAATATTTCGATTAATCTAACCTTTGTCATGCAGAATCAAAAATCACTTGCAAAGAAGATAAATATAACGATGATATCGAGCCAAATGTCAATGAAGCTTGAAGTACTACTTGTGAAGCTTCACGATGATCGAAGTTTAGCACAAGGAGTTGAAATCTTAGTTCATGTAAAGCTTTATCTAAATTTTTAGACTTCTTATTAAAGAGCCAAGCCATAAGCATATACAAATACACATTGCACCTCTTAGAGTTATTTACTTAGAAAATTATTTAAAATTTGAAATTATTCAAAATTAATTGATTAAGGATGTTTAAAATTCATCTAGAAGGCTAGTTACGAGTTTCAAAGCACCTCTTGATGAAAAACGTAAGTTTTAACTTATACAACATTCAAAATGAATAATTAACCAATTAAGAGTAATGCTAATCAATTAATTTCAAGTTTAAAAAGAGAGTCGATTCAAGCTAAAAATTAATTGATTGGAAGTCCAATAGGAAGTTCCTAAAATGGGGTTGATCAATTAATTTTGTTTTTTATGCATTAGACTTAAATGTGATGTGAAGAAATTAATCAATTAATTTTTCCTTCATTAATTGATTAACACAGCACAATAAACTAATATAAGGGTTAATCGATTAACTTTTGAGGTTTTTGAATCGTTTCGCATTTTTCAAAATCATACCTTTTCATTTTGAATTTAAATGTAATATTTCGAAGTTTTTGCTGAAAATCGATGAAGGCAAAGAATCCATATAGCCACCTCACTTAATGAGGGAAAAGGTTTAATTGTTATAATATTTCGAAGTTTTGGTGATTACCAAGCCTCAAATCAAAGTCTATAAATACACCATTTAGAACCTAAATACATATGTCTCTCACTTGCTCTTAAGTTCAAATATTCTTGAGATTTTCAAAAGGTCATAAAGCACTCATTTTCCTCGCTTCCAATTACAAAAAGCTTACTCCACTTCCTTTGGAATAAGCTTCAACATTTCAACTAAGGAAGTTTAGGTACAATATTTCTTGTTCTAATTGCATTTACACATGTTATTAGCTCTATAGCACTTGTTGATTTAATTTCAAATTTTTATGTAAAGTGGGGTAGTTAATTTGTAGGCTTCTCGTTCTTCTTGGATGAGGAACAGAATCCTTCTTAAGCTTGTCCAAGAACTGAAGTTGTAATTGAGGTACACTATACACTACCCTCTAATTTGTGGTGTGGTTAGTGATTTTTACTTGCAAGCCAAGGCCAAAATCCTAGTAGGGAATATCTAGGTAGAGGTTTTTTTTATTTAGATTTTCTCTATAAATGTCTCATTTATGGTGTGATTTTAAACCGTTATTATTTTTTAAAACCACAAACCACCCATTTTGCGCTAATCTCATCGATATCGGAGCATGTTTCACATGTCTTTAGAGTAATTTCTAAGTGATCTGAAAATGGCTGCAAAAGTGATCGCAAAAGCGGCTACCAACAATAAGCATTCAACCACAAAGTTCCTGTATTTCGATGGGACTAATTACACTTACCAGAGGCAAAGAACAGAAATCTTTCTCTAATCCACAAATTTCACTATTTGATATATACTGAAAAACATATTCCAAAAGCCAATCCAACCAAAAGGTGGAGACTATATGGAGGATCAAAGGAAGAAACTTATGCTCAACTCCAAGGCAATGAACGCACTATATCATGCACTAAGTCCAGAGGAATTCAATTGAATCTCCAAGTATGCTATAGCAAATGAATCCTGGAGCACTCTACAAGTCACTAAGGGACAAATAATCTAAAAAGTTCCAAAATTATTTCACTAACTCAAGAGTTTGAAAATTCTGAGATATGAGAGAATGAATCATTTAAGGAGGTATTTACTCGCTTCGTCATCATTGTCAATATTAAAGCGACAGGCAAAAATTTTATAAGAGAACTTGTTGGTAAAATTTTACATTCTCTAACATTTATTTTGAGCCTAAGGTTATAGCCACAGGAAAGGCGAAAAAGGTGGAGAATCTCAACATAGAAAATTTCATTGGCAACCTATGACCTATAAGAATAACATGAATCAAAATAAGGCAATAGAGTAGACAAAGAAGAAGCAACTAGCTTTAAAGTTAAAAGTGATTTAGACAAATCAACAAATGATGATGATGTTGCTCTCATCGCAAGAAGATTCATAAAATTCCTACGAAATAAGAAGAAATTCAAAAGGGAGGAAAGTAAAGAGGAACCCGTTATCTATCATAATTGCAAGAAAGCAGGCTATATCCAAAGAGATATTGTCTCCTCGAGAAGGAGCACTACAAGAAAAAGGAGCAAATGCCAAAGAAATTTTTGAAAAAACTAAGAAAAAAATGCTTCAAACAACTGGGAAGATTCCGATTTGAATTCAAGTGATGATAAAGATGACACAAGTGACAACTTCTAAAAAGACATGTCTTGGTCTTGACCATTGAGAATGAGGTAACTGATTTTTCGTTTGGTTAACCATTAGATGTTCTCGATGAATTATTTGTTTCATATAAGAAACAAAAATCTGAAATGATTCTCAACTATGAAGTTGGTTCTCTTGAAATTAAGATTAATGAGCTAGAGAAGAAAGAAATGCTGAAAGATAAATCTAAAAGTTGCTTGATGATCGCAGTAAATTCACTAAGAGAAGGGTAAATCTAGAGAAATTGCTTGCTACAATACAAAGACCATCTTTTAGCAAAGTTAGAATTGATTTTTCTAGCTCTTCAAAATCACTTAAATTAGCTAGAAATGATTTTTCTCATAGCCAAAAGATTGTAAAAGAGTCATCTTCCTCGAACCATGTGTTTTGGAAGAAATCTAACCCTCGTAGACCTAACAAGAAATGAGTATCAAAAACTACATTGCGAAATTATTTTGTAGGAAAAGAAGAGTCGGATTTCACACAATGGATCTTTCATATAACTAAAAATGGAATTAAAACTTTAAAGAATGCTTCAACTCAAAAGAAGAATCATTTTATAGGATCCATTGACAATAGATGCTCAAAGCATATGACAGAAGAAAGACCTCTACGCTGACCTGGAATACAAGGATGGAAGAATGGAGACCTTTGGAAACAATCACAAAAGGATCAATGGAGTTGGCACTATTGGTAAAAGTAACCACTCCTTTAGTGATGTAATTTTGGTTAAAAGATTCAAGCACAATCTCTCAAGTGTTAGCTAAATTTATTACAAAGGATTTCATGTTTTGCTTACTTCTAAGCGTTTTAAAATTATTGATAAAGCTAGTAATGAATATTTTATGTAAGGAAAGAGGTATAAAGACATTTACATAGTTATTATAGATAAAACAAATACCTATGAATGTCTTGTAGGTTCTGAAATTGAAATGTCTTTATGCCATAAAAGGTTAGGTCACATTTACACGAGGAACCTCAATAAATTAGTTAAGAATGATCTTGTCAAAGGACTTCCACACAAGAAATTTGACATACATACCACTTGTGATACTTGCATTTCAAGAAAAATTTACAAAAGCACTTTTAAGAACAAAAAGTTAGCTTCAACCATTAGGCCTCTACAACTACTACAATTAGATCTCCTTGGCAATGTTTTAAAAAGCCAAATCGATCAAGTATTGGTTTGATTTTTCAGTGGTTTAATCAACGATTTGTACTGGTTGAACCGATGATGACGTCAGCATGATGTCAGCATGTCAAAAAATTGAAAAAAAATCAAACCGTAAGACCTTTCGATTTTACATAGGTTCAACCAAGTCTAACCAAGTTGAACCGGTGTTCAATAAAAACTTATTGAAGATATGTAATCAGAGAAGCTATTTTACAACTCTAATTATAGTAAAATTGATATGCTTTTATCAAATACTAAACAAAAATAAAAGATTTAATCAAAATTAAGAATCTAACCTTGAACACATAGATCTTTAAATCTTTATTTCACGTTCTAAAGTCATACATTTTCCTTTTTTTTTAATGTTTTACCATTTAACAAAATGGTCAAACAGGATGATCAATATAACCAAACCAACTGGTTCAACCTGATTATGATCGGTTTACATTGATTTTGACTTTAATCACCCGAATCGGTCGATCTGACCGATAAGACATCAATTTTTCGTCGAACCGATTGGTTTAGTTCGATTTTTAAAGCATTACTTTTTGGATCTACAAGATCTGAAAGCTTAAATGGTTGTAGATTTTGTTTGCTATTGTAGATGATTTTCTCAATTTTACTTCAGTACATTTCTTAAAGCAAAAAGATCAAGCTTTTGAAATCTTTAAAAGATTCACAAAGTTGATACAAAACAAGAAAGGATATTTAATTACTTGTATTTATTCTTATTATGGTGGTGAATTAGAAAATCAATTATTTTCATCTTTTTATGAGGAACATGACATCAATTATGAATTTTCATTTCCAAGAGCACCTCAACAAAATGGAAAAAATCGAACACTATGTACTTGTACTCTTCTTATTGAGTCTAGCTTGCGTAAAATGCTTTTGAGCTAAAATAACCAATACACCTTGTTATGTCCAAAATAGGTTCTTATTAGGAATATACTTAATAAAACTTCATATAAACTTTATTATGTAAGAAAGCCAAAAATTAGTTACTATTTGGCAGTAAATGTCTTATCTTGAACACCAAGGAAATATTAGATAAATCCACGGCTAAGAGAGGAGTGCATCTTCATTAAGTACTCCACCCAAAATAAATCTTACCGAATATTCAATAAAAACTCTTATTGTGGAAGAAATCCTTCATGTTTTATGCAATGAAGTTCCCCTATTTTTAGTCTAGCAAAAAATCTTTAAAAAAATGGAGATAATGAGCAACCTTTCCTTAATGTTTCTAACATCAAAGAAAGTAATGTTCACAATCTTTTAAAGATTGAATATTTAACAAAATTCATACAAAAAATTTGGCGATCAGGGAGGTAAATAAAAGAGTTAAACAAGATCACAAATGGCTAATAATTTCGCTCATAATACTTTTCTCTCAATAAAACCTGCAGAAGCTTTAACTAAATAACTTTTGAGTAATGTCAATGGATGATGAGTTAAATCAATTTGAAAGAAACCAACCATGGCATTTACTTCTTTAGCCTAAAAACCATCCATCAATTAGTATGGAATTGATTTTTAGAAATAAAATCAATAAAAATGGGGAAGTAATAAGAAATAAGGTTCGATTTGTTGCACAAAATTATAATCAACAAGAGATTGATTATGACAACTTATGCACCAGTTGCAAGACTTGAGTCCATACGGATGCTGGCACTTGCATCTCACTTAGGTTTGAAACTTTATCAAATGGATATAAAATAACTTTCTTAAATGGTTTTATTAAACATGAAGTATATGTTAAGCAACTCCCTAGATTCATAAATCCTAAATATCCAAATTATGCGTATATGATTAGAAAGGCCTTATGCAGATTAAACAAGCACAAAGAGCTTAGTAAAAGCAATTAAGAAATTACTTAACTAAATTTGGATTTTCTATGAGCAAGGTAGATTCTACTCTTTTTATTAAGAAAGAAAATTTAGATTTGTTGGTTATACAAATTTACATTAATGACATTATTTTTTATCTTACTAACAAACTTCTGTCAGGAATTTACCTAAGTAATGGAAGCTAAATTTGAAATGTCTTGTGGGAGAACTCAAGTATATTTTGAGTCTCCAAATCAATCAACTCAAAGACAGAATTTTCAACAACCAATCCAAGTATGCATCATATATGTTGAAGAAATATTGAATTGAGGGTTCTAAAGGAAACGACATTCCAATGGAAACACACATGAAAAAAGTAAATAAGTCAATCAAACGAAATACAAAGATATCTTCAGTTCTTTATAATATTTAACTGCAAGTAGACTTAGCATAATATAATCTACATATTTATGTGCATATTTCTAAGTCTCCCCTAAAAAATCACACTTAGTTGTTGTTAAGGGAATTTTTAAATACTTGAGAAACAATAGTGAGTATGGTTTATTTTATCCAAAAACCTTTACCGCTAAACCATCCGCATTCAGTGATGCTGACTATGTAGAAAGCGACACTAATAAAAAAAGTACAACTGGAACATATCCGCTATTGTGAAACACACTTGTCTCGTGATTTTTCAAGAAACAAATTGTGTTGCCCTCTCAACTACCGATTTAGAGTATATTTTTGCTACCTTAGCGTTTCGTAAGTATTGTGGATGAAACAAACATTTCAAGATTTAGGATTAATTTTTTATAAAATTAAGATTTTATGTGATAATACTAGTACGATCAAGTTATCTAAGAATCATGTAAATCATTCTAAGACCAAACATATTGATGTACATCATCATTTCGTTAAAGATAATGTATTAAAAGGAGAAATTCTTTTAGAGTAGCAAACATCCTTACAAAACCATTAGCCCAAGACAGGCTCACTCACAAGTGAAGGAACCTTAGTATGTGCACTTTGAATGAATGATATTGCTTGATTTTGTATGGTTTGCTCTATTTCTAAAAGTAATTGACTAATTTCAGTATGTTTGGTCAACCCTCAAACATTCTCAAAAGGTCATGTGGTGTTGTTGGATTCGTCTCATCGTAAGCTTTCCAACGATACTTGTTTCATGTGAATCCGATGTACGTAATTCAAGTTACATTAAAATTAAGATCAACAGGATTCAAGTGGGGCAAAACCAGTATCGCCGGGGTATTTTCATCATTTGGGAACCCTAATTCGCCCAAACCCTAATTAGCAACTTGTCTAAAGCCTTAATTAAGGTTTTAGGTCATCAATCACGTCCCTAAACCACACAAATCTCGAAAGAGAAGAGAGGAGAGAAAAGGTGTACCAACAGCAGCAAGCACGAGGTGCACGGGGGTGTGATGCCCGCGTACATGCACAGCTACGGGCGTGCATGCACGAGTTCCCATTTCACGTTTAAATCTGTTTTGGTGTCAAACGATGTCTGATTTTCGCATTCTTGGTATCATTGGAATCTCATCGACAAGCACTACACGTTAGTAAACCTTAAACTTAATTTTCATGATTGTTTTGCACGTGAAAATTACAAGGACATTATTGTGTCTCAACCCAAACTCGATCCCCGAAGCACGCACAGAGCACGCGAGCCCTTAAGGCAATAACGAGGAACATCGAGCATGCATTTTAGAGTCACCATGACCCACCAGTGAGGTTAGGTAGAGTAACCCTACGTTTTCCACCCTATGATGCTGCTTGTGTCTTGAATGTTCGTTTTAAATTATTTTTGGATTTTTGTATTTTTTGTGTATTTGAGTCCCCACTATACTTGAGTATTATTTTAGGTTCTGGATTTGTAAATTAACAATTAGAATTGTACAATGATTGAAAAATTTATGATGCATGATGGATTAAATTAATAAGAACTTGATTTATTATAAATTGAAATTTTAGCCCATGTATAAAAAACTAGTGATAAGTTGCTTTATAATAACAATACGAAGTCGCAAGATATGATTCGATAAAAGAAAGAATTAAAAGTTACATCATTGTCATATTGATGAACAGAAAGGCTGATACATTGGGATGATCAACTTGGGTTGGTGATACTCGTTGGAAGTCAGTTATGTACATGGGATCAACAACATGGTCGGTTATACCTGTTAGAGGCAGAGACTCGCTTAAGTAGTGAGGTAACCTCCCTACAACTTGTTTTGTTGAAGCGTTTTGTCAACCAGGTAGCAAAGTGCAATGAATACATGTTACTATTGCGAGTTGGTGTTTTCGTATCCTGTAGTGTAAATGATTAACCATGTGCAAGTGCAGGGCAACTACCCATATACGTATCATGCAGACTGTAGTCACCACCTCACCTTGACTAAGACCCCAGGGTGGTTAACTAGATAATAGTGGGTACTGGCCATCCTCTCGACCAATAAGGTGTACGGTATCCAATCTAATGTTTAGAATACAACAAGATTTCCTTGAGTCTTTCAAGGAAATTGATTCAGGCAACAATCGATATATGGGAAGGCACGGATAATGAGATTCGTAATAAAAAATTAAAATAATTGAGAATAGTACCAATTGGAGAAAATAACAAGTCTTATTTAACTCCAAAACCCTACACCTCTTTACATAGAGGTGAAAGGGTAAATTGCAACGAAGTTTAGGTAGAAAAATAAATAGAAGAAACATTATAATAGGAGAGCATAAATAGTAATCACTAATGCTAACACTACTCAAGCTGGAACATAAATATCAATTATGCTCAGCTTGGAACAACAAGCATTAAATGCAGAACGAGGAAGAGGCTTTGTGAATATGTCTATTGTCTGATCTTCAAAGGCCACTGAGGTAGTACAAATGATCCCACGTTGTATCAAGTCTCTGGTATAATAGCAATTAACCTCAATGTGCTTCGTACGTTCATGGAACATTAAGTTGTTTGCTATGTAGGAACGCAAGATTGTTAAACCTCATATCCATTGACCCCTCAACCTGGACATACAAATTCAGCAACACTGATCTGACCCAGACCATTTCTACAACTGTCTGTGCCACGACACAGTATTATGACTCTACACTCAACCTAGAGACAACTTATTTCTTACTTCTCTAAGTCACCAGATTTTCTGCTACATAAGTACAAAAACCAGTCGTTAATTTGCTGTCTACCATGCACCCTACATAATCAACTAGAGTAGCCAATAATATTCATTAATTCACCGTTCCCGAATAGCATGCCCTTGCCTGGTGCTCTGTTTAAGTACCTAAGCACCTGCATAGCAGCATCCCAATGCTACTTGGCTAGTTTGTCCATGAACTAACCAAGTTTTCCAACTACAAGAGAAAGGCCAGGACGAGTAATAGTCAATTTGTCCATGAATTGATTAAGTTTTCCAACTACAAGAGAAATGTCAGGATGAGTAATAATCAGATATAGCAATTTATCAACCAATGCCTATAAGACCTGCTATCAATAAGCTGGGAGTCGAAATCATAATGATGTCCTTGGGATCCATTGATATATTTGCAGGCTTAGATCCCAACATCCCTGTCTCCTGTAATATATCAAGGGCATACTTACGCTGACTAAGTACTACACAGTCTTTATTCCGTGCCACCTCAATAACTAAAAAGTATCTGAGCTCACCCAAATCCTTCATCAGCTAGCTTATGCTTGACCTCTGCTATCCCAACCATGTCATCTCCAACAAGAATAAGATCATCAATATAGACCAGGAGTTCCACAACTCCTTTGCACTTCTTGACAAAAAGTAAGTGATCTGCTAAGGATATCAAGAGCCCCATGGTCTGTACCTCTTCTGACAACCTTTGGAACCAAGCCTGTGGGCTCTACTTCAGGCCATGGATGACCTTCTTTAGCTTATACACACTCCCCCTAAGTCTCAAAACCTAGAGGTTATTACATGTAAATTTCCTCCTGAAGATCATCGTATAGGAAGGCGTTCTTCACATCAAGTTGATGTAACGACCAGTCATAGTGTGCAGCAACTGAGAGGAGAATACAAACAGTAGCAAGTCGTGCCATAAGCAAAAAGGTATTAAAGAAATCCACCCCATAGGTATATGGCTAAATCCCTTTGCTACTAGTCTCACCTTGTGACGAGATATGAAACCATCTAGGTTATACTTCAGTGCAAAGACCCAATGGCATTCAACAACTTTGGCATGTCTGGGTAGATCTGTAAGCTCCCATGTCCCTCGAGAGTACAAGGTAGCCATCTCTTCCTCCATGGCCTAACAATATTTCGAATCAAGCATAACCTACTGATATGTAATAGGGATCTGTGTGATAGACAAGGCAGTAATAAACATAGCAAACGATCTCCCAAGATTAGCAATAGACGCTACCCCAGCAGTTTGGTAGTCTATACAACTACGAGATGCCCTTCGAATAGCAATCAGAAGGTCGAGGTCCTCAAATCTCTAGAGTCGCGAGGGGAGAGACTTGGTCCTCAAAAGGACCAGAGTCATTAGGACCTACATGACCACCACTAGAACTCACGTTAGCATCAACACATACTTAAGGGGAGGAGAGAGGTGGTTGAGGTGGTGGGGGGGCGTATTTGGTGCCATTCATGCTGCCTATAAGTAATTAGAAATCTATAGACCTGAGTTGGCTTTTGCCTCTGTATAATACTATCCTCTGTAGTACTGGCAGTATCCTAACTGTGGATAGCAGGAATATGTTCTAAAGGAACTGGTGGCACCGGCATAGAGGCAGGACTCCTCTCAAGAGATAACTGATGACCGGCTGTGGAGAAGTACGGAACATACTCATGAAATGTAACATTAACACTAACGTGGTGCTTCTTACCCAGTGGATCATAACACTTGTATCATTTCTGGGTATTGCTGTATCCCATAAAGACACACTTCACCGCTCTTAAGGCAAGTTTATCCCTGCCTAATCCCAAAACATGAACAAACACCACACAACCAAATATCCTGGGTGGTACATAAAAAAAGTCCTTGTCTGGATGAAGCACTTGCCATGGAACCTGCTCCTGTATTGCCAAGTTAGGTAACCTATTTATCAAATGACATGCAGTAAGCACTGCATTTCCCCAATACATCTGTGGCACATTGTGATAGATAAGAAGCATCCTGGCCACATCCAACACATATCTGTGTTTTCTCTAAACTACCCTATTCTGTTGTGATGTGTGGGGGCAGAATGTCTAATGAATAATACCAAAAGACCTGTAGAAAGTAGCTAACTTTTCTATATAGAACTCTAATGCATTATTAGAACAATCTTGACAATAATATAAAATTGAGTCTTTATTTGCATAATAAAAGTTTCAATGATTGATCCAACTCATTCTTTAACAAAAAAAGACATTCTAGAATAGTCATCCACAATAAGAAAATAAAAATGGTAATCCAGTCTATCAGAGACTCTCCTTGGACCCCAGACGTCCATGTGCAGTAAATCAAAATAGGAACTCGAGCTCTAAGAAGAACCAACAAGGAAACTGACTCGATGATGCTTCCCCAACTGGCAAGCATCGCAGTAAATCTCAGCAGTCATGTCCAATGAAGGATGCCTAAGTCGACAATGTCACTGAAGAGCTGTACCAGCACTAAAGGCAACCTCTCGACATCCAACAACAAATGGTGTCAAGATCAGGTGATACACACCCCCTTCCTCATGTCTACCACCAATCGTCTTCCCCGTGAGCTTGTTCTAAAAGGTACAACCCAACTCATCAAAGATAGCACGACAATGTAAGTCTTTTGTAATTCTACCAATAGACAAAAGACAAATAAAAAAGTTAGGAACAAAAAGAATTAATTCAACCTCTCTAAAACTAAGTTTTTATGATTTTACAAAATTACTAGAAGAAAAATAGATCATACTAGCTTCATTGTTATTATAACTGGCTGAAGTGTTTCATGAAGTTCAAAAGGATGAAGATGTTTATATGTTTAGGTCTTAAGATTTATTGTATAATCTCTAAAGAGTTGTATTTTCATATTTCTTAAGTCTAGAAAAGAGTTGTGAATAGCTCCTAATAGATATACTTATAATCTCTAGACTTAAGCTCATAACACTTAAGAAAAACATAGAAACAAAAATTCAACTCAAAAACATCCATCAAATGTCTGAAAGGTTTCCAAGACATTTGATATTTGACTTTAAATCTTCTCACACTCTAATCAGAGGACCAAACACCATAAACTATGCCTTAGCTCGTTAACCACTTAGGCTCCAGACAAATAGATATAACTCCAAATGTCCTTATATCACTTCAGACATCCTACAACACCATCGGTCATTCATAAACACTTCAGTCGAGATCAAATATCTCAAAATCCTTTTGTCAGAACATAATTCAACCGTAAGTAATATTTAGCCTTGTTCCAAACGTCTGGAGATGACTCCAGACATCCAACAATGAACATTAGAGCCAAAACTCTTTAACAAAAGATTCTGTTAGACCAAATCTAAACTTGGATTCTCAAGAAATCCTTAATCCTAACCCATTACGATGGCCATGTGACACCATTGTAGCCGTCCATCTTCCTTTGCTCGTAGGTGGTGTCACAAATGTCAGGTTGGATCGATTTTTACATCGTCGAGCTACGATCGTCGATCCGAACCCATCCGTGCGGTTAGATTTGTCATTTAAGGTACGGATTTTCACCACCTTGCCCCTTGACCTCTAATCTTCTTCGAACTATATGTGATGCTACGAAAGACCGATCGAGGTGATTTCGAAGGCATTGGACTCCGATTGTCGCCCTGATCAGATCCGTACTGTTGGATCTTCAATCTGAGACCCAGATAAATATCGCCCTATCCCCTGACCACAGAAGGGGTAAATTAACTTATAATTTGTACAATCTAATCTAAATGCACAATAATGCATGCTATGCAATATTTATAATGTTCAATGTAATTATACGCATAAAAACATACATAAATAGACAGTTTATGTGAAATAGATGTATCTACATCAACGACCAAAAATTACATTAGACGTCTAATAAGACATCTAACCTAAAATTCAGACGTCTGATTCTACCATCAAAAGTCATTATGAGCCTGATCTGATTTGGATTTCGACCAAATCTATTGAGGGATGTACCCAATGACTAGGAGTAGCCTCCCAAGCCTTCTCGAAGGTTCTTATGAAGTCTATATATACCTTTTAACCTCCCCTTAGGAAAGATATACCTTTAAAAGATAATTCAAAAGAAAAACACAAGTTCTATACTCTCATATTGCCCTACTACTGTGCAACACTCTCTATTGGACAATCACTCACTCTATAGTGCTAGAGCCTTCATCATCAAAGAGTTCACTCACCCTTGGTAACTAGCTTAAACAACTTATCTTTTGGGGAGCCCAATAAGGTGTCTCTATTTTCATTTTTATACTTATAGTTGAGAATCCAGTCTGTAGGATCCCCGTCTCTTCCCCGTGAAGAGAAAAACCTCCAGTTCAAGATCAGAGATGAGCATTGTGATTGAGGTACACCACCCTCGTTTAAAGTGGTGTGAATAGTGGATTGATCATGTTTGTGATCGTAAATCCTAAGCCAGGGATTGACTTAAGTAGTAGTTTTCTCCCGATCTGGGTTTCCACCTAAAACTCTTCTGTCTCAATTGTGTGATAAATTTTTATTTAGGCATTATTATTCAATTTCAGTATTCACCCCCTCTAGTTTAATTTCAATTGGTATCAAAGTAAGCTCTCGCACTTCAGGAGTAACATCCGCGAAAGATCGAATGGAAGGAAGAATCGTATCCACAAGTAGAACGGAGGGCCAATCCACCGCTTGTCCACTACTCTTTGCTAGAAGCAACTACTCCTACTGGAAGCTTCGGATGAAGATATGCTTCAAGCCAATGACTTCTCTGTTTGAGAGAAGTGAGTCCTATTAGGAAATTCCCGTCAGGCCAAAGACAGGATACACCGTAAAGAGGTCCACCACCTTAGATTAAATGCAAAGGCAATGAACTCGCTCTATTGTGCGCTTAGCTTTAAGGAATTCAACCGCATCAACCAATACCCCACCGCCTTCGACATATGGAGAACTTTAGATGCAACTCGCGAAAATACATCTAAAGTTGAAACATCTAAGATTAATCTCTTGTCTCAGGAATTTGAAACGTTTACGATGAAAGAAAATGAAAGACTTGGGAGCATGTACACTCGATTCACATTAATTGTGAATAACCTAAAGTCTCTTAGGACTTTCAATCAAGGAGAACTTCAAGCTAAGCTTCTTCGCTCCCTTGGACCGAAATGGGAGTAAAAAGTCATAGCAATAGAAGAGGCAAACCAAGTGTAAGACTTAGATATGGACAACCTACTTAGAAATCTAATGGCCTACAAGACTAAGATGGATCAAAGGAAGAAGTCCATCACACCCGAGACAAAGAAAAAGACTTTGGCCTTCAAAGCTACATCGGATGATGAGGTAAGTACCAATGACAAAGAATTTGTTTTATTAGCTAAAAAGTTTAAAAAGTTCCTTAGAAATAGGAGAGATATCAAGTGAAAGGAAAGGAAAGATGAACCTCTTGTATACTATAATTGCAAGAAAAGAGGTCATATGAGGAAGGAATGTCCCTTGTTGAGAAGGGATGAAGAGAAGGCAAAAAGCCATTAAACCACAAGACATTCTCAAAGACAAAGCCATTCAAGAAGAAGGCATTCCAACCAAACTTGGGATGACTCAAGTTCCGAAGAAGAGGAATCAATTGAAGAAACCGCATGCTTGGGGCTCATGGCAACAAATGAAGCCTCTGAATCCGACTCCGAGGAATCCAAGGTAAACTCTTACACTCTAGATGAATTATAAGATACCTTTGATTCTTTATACTTAGAATTTGAGGAAGTCAAGACTAAACGTAAGTCACTAAAACTGAAAATCTAGAAGCTAAGGAAATGATCAAGAACCTTAAGGAAAATAATCTAGTTCTCATTAATGAAACAACCGCCTTAACTATGCAAGTAGGAAACTTGATGATAGAAAAGGAATTACTAAGGACCTATATAAAGCAATGAGTGCACAAAAAATTCCTAGATAGGGAAGAACTACTTGACAAATTCATGTTCTTGAGAAGACAAACTCCTTTAAAAGCAATGAAAATGGCTTGCTAAAATTTGAGATTAGAGGTTTATTAGACAAAATAGATAAAATGAAAATAGAAATAACTCACCTTAGAGAGAAATCAAATCAATTGCTTGACTTCGGCCAAATTTACTAGAGGAAAGGCAAATTTGGACAAGCTCATTGCCCATCAAAAGCCTTCCTCCAGCAAGTTTGATCTAGGTTACTATGAGGCTAGTAGTAGCTAAAATGTGCCGGGAAAGGATCCTCCCTCAAAAAGGACCACTAACGAATCCGGATCCATGCAAATGTAGATATCAAAAAGACAACTCGAACTTTGTTTTGTAGGTTTCAAAGGAGACTATAATGTCAAGAATTAGATCTATAGAATGAAGAAGGGCAACTCAAACTAGAACCTAAGAGCTCTCAAAGTCACCAAAGAAGGTCTTTTGTAGGAATAAGACCCAGAGAGAGGACTACGAAGAGACCACCACCAAGGAAGCCAATGGGTGATAGATTCCGAATGTTCGAAGCATATGACGAGAGACAAGTACCTATTCTTGGACCTCCAACCTACAGATGGGACAACAGTCACATTTGGCAACAGTTACAAGGGCCATATTATTAGTCTTGGCATAAGAGGCAATCCTTTATCCCCTATTTCAAATGTCACTTTAGTTAAAGGATTAAAACATAATCTGTTGAGTGTTAGTTAAATATGTGGTAAGGGATATACGGTTGTTTTTACTTCCAAAATGATTAAAATTATGCATACCTCAATTAATGAAACCCTTCTTAAGGGAATTAGGTGTAAAGACATTTATATTATAGAATTTGATAAAAATGGAACTTGTTTTCTTGCTAATAATGAAATAAATGTTTGCCATAGGAGACTCGGAGATGTTCATATGAGGTTAGTCCATAGATTAGCCAACGATGAACTAGTTCAAGGTCTCCCTAAAGGAAAATTTGTAGAAGATATTGCTTGTGATTCATGTAAACTAGGAAAGATCATAAAATCTAGCTTTAAAAACAAAGAAGTCATATCCACATCTAGACCCTTAGAATTGCTTCACTTGGATTTGTTTGGACCAACAAAATATGAGTCTAAGTGGTGAATGCAAATATTACCTTGTAATTGTAGACGACTTTTCACGGTTTTCATGGGTTTCCTTAGGATCCAAAGATGGAGTGTTTTTCTCTTCTCCAATTTTTGTAGGTTCAAACTGAAAAAAGCTACCATATCACTCGAATTCGTAATAATAATGGGGGTGAGTTTGAAAATTCCATATTTGATGATTTTTGTCAAAAGCATGATATAGCTTATGAGTACTCTTTCCCCTAAGCACCTCAACAAAATGGGGTAGTTAAGAGAAAGAGTTGCACTCTCCAAGAGTGTACTCGCACATTGCTTATAAAGTCCAGGTTATCGCAGTACTTTTGGGCCGAGGCGATTAACACGGCTTGCTACGTGTTAACTCACACCTTAATTCGATCCAGTTTGCGAAAAACATGTTTTGAATTATATTATGGGAAAGTACCCATAATTGGTTACTTTAAAGTTTTTAGATGCTGATACTTTGTTTTAAATACTCCCTCTAATTTAAATAAGTTTGATGCCAAAGGTGAAGAAGCTATTTTCATTTATTATTCTTCACGTAGTAAGGCATATCAGATTTTTAACAAGACCACATTGGTAGTAAAGGAAACCCTTCATGTTTCCTTCGATGAGTCACCCAACTCTTCTTCCATTGACCGAGTCAATATGGAAAACGAGGATGATTCGTTTATCGATGTGTCTAACATTCAAGACTTAATATCCATAACCTTCCAAAGGATTGGATATTCAAAAGGGATCTTCCTGAAAACCAAGTCATTTGAAGTGTTTCCGATGTCGTTAAAATCTGATCTAGATTTAATTGCTCTTTCGATTTTTCTACCTTTATATCTCAAGTTGAACCGAAGAGTGTTGAGGAATCGTGTTCCAACGAGCCTTGGTTGATGGCTATGCAAGAGGAACTCAACTAATTCCAAAGGAATGAAGTTTGGGATTTAGTACCTAAACCCAAAGGGTAAACAATAACAAGAACTAAATGGGTATTCCAGAATGAGTTGGACAAATCCGGTGTAGTTATTCGGAATAAGGCGAGATTGGTAGCACAAGGTTATCACCAAGTAAACTCAAATCAATTCGCAAACTTCTTGCATATACCGCCTTCCTTGGCTTCAAGTTCTTTCAGATGGACGTTAAGAGTGTTTTTCTTAATGAGGATGTTTTCGTAAAACACCCTCCCGATTTTGAGTCTCATGATAAATCGGACTTTGTCTGCAAATTTAATAAGGCTTTATATAATCTAAAACAAGCTCCTAGGGTTGATGGACTCAAAGAATACTTGTTAAGTGCAAGTTTTTCTATAGGAAAAGTCGATTCCACACTATTCATTAAAAGAAAAGGAAAAGAAATCTTATTAGTTCAAATTTATGTAGATGATATCTTGTTTGGTGCTACAAATGAATCCTTGTGTCAAGAATTTTCTAAGATATTGCAGGATGAATTCGAGATGAGTTTGATGGGTGAACTCAAGTTTTTCTTGGGTTTACAAGTCACTCAACTTGAGTTTGGCACCTTTGTGTGCCAAACCAAGCACACAAAGGAGACGCTCATAAGGTTCGGAATGGAGTAAAGCAAAGGTAAAAACACTCCCATGAGTGTTACAACTTCCTTAGACATGGATGAATCAGGTATGCCTATTAATCAAAAATTATATCATAGCATGATTGGTTCTTTGCTATATTTGACTTCCAATAGGCCAAATATCTTGCTTAGCACTTGCTTGTGTGTTAGGTTTCAATCAAACCCTAAGCAATCACACCTAAATGCAGTCAAGAAGATATTTAGATACTTAGTTGACACATCAAATTATAGCATGTTCTACCTAATAGTAGCAATTTTAGCTTAGTCACATTTAGCGATGCAAACTACCCAAGTAGTCGCATCGATAGGAAGACTACTAGTGGTACATGCCAATTCTTGGGCAAATCACTAGTCTCTTGGTTTTCAAAGAAACAATCTAGTATAAATCTATCAACCATGGAGGCTGAGTATATAGTCGTCACTCTAACATGTTCTGGGGTCTTATAGATGAAACATACTTTAAAGGATTTTGATTTGATATTTAATAAAATAAAAATATTATGTGATAATACTAGTGCTATAAACATCTCGAAGAACCCTATACATCACTCCCGTACAAAATATATTGATATTCAACATCATTTCTTAAGGGACAATGTACTTAAGGGAGAAATGGAGGTTGAATTTATTTATTCTGAATTACAATTGGCTGATATATTCACTAAACCTTTGAACTATGATCGATTTAAGTTTATACATATAAAATTGGGCATATGTAAGCTCACCGATATTTGAAGATTTTAGTGAGTTAGATGAATTTTGCTTGTAATGAACATTGAGGGAACGTTGACCTAGTCAAGTCAGGACTCCTTCAAACTTGATCAAACATCAAAATCACAATCCGTGCAATATCAAACATCTTAAAAATGCAAATTGGACATCTGATTCTTTGAATAGATGTCGAACTAATTAAATAAGTTAAAAACCAAAAACAATTAAAACATTGCTTGTCAGACATCCGGACCATTATCCGGACGTCTATACACGTCGTCTGATGCCATTAGCCATACGACTAAAATATTTCAAGCTCTGATCTCAAGAGTTCCCGGAATCAAAGATCAGACGTCTGATTTATTGTATCGGACGTCTAGTCTATCGTCTAACATAAAAATCAGACAACTTGTAGCTTGAACCAAATCTAGGAGTTCCTGATTTTCGAAATCGAATGTCTAATTTTTATATTAGACATTCAATCGGTCGTCTGATCAAAAAATCAGATAACGTGGAAAGGGTTGAAATCCATGATTTGAAATTCAAATGTCTGATAGTTAACCCAGATGTCTGATACTGGCAAAATTTGACTCTGCACTCCTTATTTAGGGGCGATTTAGGATGATATTTTCACCCAACTTCAGGAGGAGTCTAACTCAACTCCCTAGAGGTATTTAAACCCTCCTTTCCCAAATCCCACATAAACCAAAAACCCCCAAATCTCTCCAACTCACCCGATAGTTGTTCTACCCTTACGCCACCAATTGTCCACCCCGCCTCTCTGAAGACCGACGGTCGACGCCACCCACCATCTGTTCACCATCAACTACCCTCTGTGCATCAGTGGGAGCTCCTCCCTTGGGTATACCCTCTTGCCCTCTTTCTATTCCATGGTTTATGGAGTTTTAATCTTAGTTTAGACAAAACCCTTGATGGGTTCTTACTTTTCTTGAGCAATCATGATAATCTTTACATAATACCCGCTTGGATCTTAATCTAAGGCACTATTTGCCTCTCAATCTCCCTCTAGGGCTTAAGTTCTTGTCCTAACTTGATTCGCACTGATCAATGGCTTTATGCAACACCTAAACCATTCATTATGCCTCCTTATACTATGAGGCGTAGCTTGCTCAGGTTGTATTGCCCTTTGTCAATCAAGCCTAAAATAATGGCCTGATTGATCGACATACTGCCTAGAAATTGTTTGATATTTGGTTTGGTTTGTACTTGTGTAGATATATGCATGACTATGTATGAATAAATGGCAGATGTACTACTCTTAGGATAGATAAAATTCTTGCAAACTATATTAAATGTAGTGCCATTTGTTTTACAGGTAGCCTAAATCCCATCCAAAACTCCAACCCGCCCACCCTCCCAAAATGCCTCCCCGTAGGAAGCAGGCCAAGGGCTCCTCTTCCCGATCCCAATCCACCTACCTAGCGAACCAACTGCGTAGCGACACCGCTAGACAGTGTTCCGTCGCTTTGCTAATGGTAAGGTCAAATCTCCTAGGTTCATTGTGTAGAACGATTTTAACCACCTCATTCTCCACGAACACTTTGAGACCCTTCACCTCTTTAATTATTTGATCGCAAGTTCCATTTTGGTTTTGGCACTCGTGGGGTTTTCCCAGATCTAGTCCGCCTCTTCTATGCCAATCTAGTCGAGGATTATAGCAATGACGAACTCGAACTTCGCATAATCCTTCTTGGCAAACGCATCACCATCACCTATGACTATCTATCCGACCTCTTAGGCATTCCCAATTCTGGAAATGATTGCAATGACATCTTGCAAGAATATGACTTCAAGGTCATAAACCAAGAGTTGGTTCTCCCCAATAACTATGAACTAAACCTTGGCACCCTACCATGCAAGAACCTTAAACCACTCCCTCGTCTTCTCTCCCGCATCTTTGGGTGGGATCTTCTGAACAAATCCGGTATATTTGATTACATCTCCCGCCAACACAAGGCACTTCTTTTTGCGGCCGTCCACCATATTCCCTTCAATTACCGCAACCTCATCGCCCGAGTCATGAATGAAGATCACGCAGCATCCCTACCTTTTGGGCCTATCGTATCCAAGATCATTGGAAACCATAGGATACCCACCCATGATCAAGCTATAAACAAGAAGGTCGAGCCCTGCCCGCTCCAAATTGAGGCACCCTGCACGAGCTTTGTCAAAACATGGGAGCCTGCCACCAACTCCATCATCGACAGTATCTCCATACTTATGCGACACACGAGTGATATCTATTCATCACACCTTAGCAGCATACGCTCAGATATGAATGAGATGCACACCGACATCCGCAACCAGTAGATCGGTCTGGGTCTAGGTCCAGCTCACCGACGCCAGCACCAGGTGATGTGCATACATCTGATTAACCTAAAATGTCTATTAATGCATGTTCTTAGTATCACATTAGCATCATACATTGTAAATAGTGCATAACATACATAATCATGCAATTAGATCAAGTTGTATAAATTGTACAATAATTGTCTCCTTTTTATGGTCAGGGACAAAACGACTTTTTATCAGGGCCTCGGATCGAAGATCCAACCATACGGATCTGATCAGGGCGACGATTGGAGTTCAACGACTCCAAAATCGCCCTAATCGGACATCCGCAACACCAGATAGAGACCAAGGAACCCTAAAGATCAAGAGCCAAGATGGTGTTAATCTACACCTCAGACGACAAATCCGACCGCACAAATGGATTCGGATCGACGATCGCAGCCTAACGAAGCGAAAATCGATCCAATCCGACACCCGTGGCACCGTCTACAATACTCAGAAGATAGACGACCAAGATGGCACCACGTGCCGCCATCTCAACCGCCCAACCGACCCCAAAAACCTACCTCTGCCTTTCCTCTTCATCCGATCGACGCTTCACCATTGGATGCCCATCCAACGGCTGCAGACCCGCGCGCTCAAACTCACCGCCCGACACAAAGCCACGCGTAGCGCGTTGGTCTAGCACCCTTCGCGAGAAGAGCGAGCGCACGTTCGAATCCACCCGGTCGCCAAATCAACACAAGCGGGCGTGGGCGGGCAAGCGAGCGGGGTCGCGCGATGAGGATCAGACGGCACTGAGAGAGCGATGCACCTACGCGCGATCAGACGTGCAGCGCTTACGCGTGATCGCATGCGGGCGCACGGCGCAAGCGTAGGCGATCTGTGAGTGCACGTGCGTTGAAGGAGGCGGAGGCGAGGAGGCACACGAGCGACAGGAACGACAGCCACGTTCAGGCCTTTAGTGATGGATTTAAAGGTCCTGAATTAATGTTTTTCAAATTGTAATGTCCAAAATGCCTCCACTCCTTGTAACTATAAAAGGAGACCCCTTTCATACGAATTTCTCATCCCTTCTCTTCTCTCCCTTTCCAAAGCTCAAGAGAAGCATGTCCCACACCAGGGATGCTCCTCAAAAGCTAAAATCAATTTTTCGCCCCTATTCCAGAAGCGGATCCCACGACGACGACGACGTGCTACCTCATTCCCGTTCCTCCTGCTTCGACCTCCTTCCTGCTCCATTCCTCATCTTCCAGGCGTTGTCTCGTCTGGCTCGTCCTCCAAGCGATCGTCGAGGAGGATAACTTCTCTCTCCCATTCCTTTTTCCTGCTTTCTAAAGTAGAATTTTCTTACTTTCTAGTGTAATAATGTCTCGCTTTCTAGTGCAATCTTTTCTCGCTTTATTAGTTGTACAAACATTTTGCAACATCAAGTGAATGTTTTCTCTCTTTTATTGTTTATATTGATTCCATTGCATTGTAATTACTCCACTCTTTAAACAAAAACACAAAAAAATATAATTGCGAAGTTTGATCGACGTAACCTCCCTGAGTTCGACCCAGGATTTCTTTTCCGGTATAAATTTTATTTGTTGAACCCAAGTTCTTCGCTATTCGAACTACAACAGGTTTTCAAAACCAACTCCAATAGCTTAGTCTTCCGACGTTCAACACCAGGATCACCAAGACTAAGGCATCAATCAGATATTTCTCTTTCTTTTTTCATTATGGTAGGATCTTTGGATGATTTCTTTTCTATTCTGTTGTTTTTGCTTGATCTATATTAAGGGGTTTCAACCCCGTACTACTTAGTTAGATGGGAACATAGCTAATGTTGGCTTAGGGCACATACATTCTATCCCTGCTATTCCCATTTTTTTTGCCTTGCCTTTATATAAATCCTTATGCTCTTTGATACTTCTAGCAAAAATATTCCATATTACTTATTCAATTTATAAGCTCATTCATGCTTATTTACTTAATGCTCTACATTGCTTAGTTCAACACACTTTATGTTGCTTTATTTTCGATAATATTTAAGAAAGGAGGAGAAATCCTAGGATATCCAAGGCTAGCTAAACATAGTTTCTCGCTCAAATCGTGGTTTATACAAAAAACAAATTCCTACCCAAAAATACGATTTACCACAAAAACTCATGTTTTTTTAATAAGATAGAGCTTCTTGTACAAAAATAAAGGGGAGAAATCAATCCTAAGAACACATTTTGAAAATCACCAGAATGGGTGAGATTCTTAGTTCAACCTCTCCAAAATTAAGTTTTGATGATTTTACAAAAATTACTAAAAGAAAAATAGAACATACTAGTTCTATTGTTATTACAACTCCATTGCACCATTGCAGGATTCTCGCTCAAATGTTTCATGAAGTCCAAGAGGATGAAGATGTATATTTGTTTGGGTCATAGGATTTATTGTATAATCTTCAAAAAGTTGTATTTTCATATTTCTTGAGTCTAGAAAAGAGTTGTAAAGAGTTCTCAATAGATATGCATATAATCTCTAGACTTAGGCTCACAACACTTAAGAAAAACTCAGAAACATTTCATCAGGCATCTAAAAGGGTTCCTAGACGTCTGATATTTGACTTTAAGTCGTCTGACACTCTAATCAGACAGCTAATCACCATAAACTATGCTTTAGCTAGTTAACCACTTAGGCTCTAGACGAATAGATATAACTCCAGACGTCCATATATCACTTCAGACGTCTGACAATACCATCGATCGTCCATAAACACTACCGCTGAGATCAAATATCTCAAATCCTTTTGTCAGAACATAATCCAACCGTTAGTAATATTTAGCCTTGTTCCAGACGTTTGGAGATGACTCCAAACATCTAACAATGAAACGTTAGACCCAAAACTCTAACGAAAGATTCTATTAGACCAAATCTAAACTTGGATTCTTAAGAAATCCTTAATCTTAGGTCATTATGACCTGCAGACATCCATAAATATAGACATACGTCCAGACAAACGTATGATCACCTTGAATTAGAACCCTATTTGGATCTGGTTCAATCAAGGAACAAACCCACTATTTCTAGATGTCCAAAAATATTGCCAAACGTCTTAAAATACATCAAACGTTTGACCTTTAAACACAAGAACCCTATTTCCATCCAATTAAATCAAGGGGCAATGACCCTTAAGATCAGACGACCAAAATTTATAATAGACATTTGATAAGACATCTGGCCTAAAAATCAGACATCTGATTATGCTGTCAGAGTCATTATGAGACTAATCTTATTTGGATTTCAACTAAATATGTTGGGCGATGCCCCCAACGGCTAAGAGAAGCTTCCCAAGCCTTCTTGAAGGTTCCTATGAAGCCTATATATACCTCTTAACCTCCCTTGAAGGCAAGATACACCTCTGAGAGAATTCACAAGAAAAACACAAGCTATATACTCTCATATTGCCCTACTACTGTGCAACACTCTCTCTTGTGCAATCACTCACTCCATAATGTTATAGCCTTCATCATCAAGGAGCTCACTCACCCTTAGTAACTAGCTTAAATAATTTATCTTTTGGGGAGCTCTATAAAGTGTCTTTACTTTTATTTTTATACTTGTTGAAGTTGGGAATCCAGCATGTCGAATCCCCATCTCTTTCTCATAAAGAGAAAAACCTCCAACTCAAGATCAGAGGTGGGCCTTGTAATTGAAATACACCACCCTTATTTAAAGTGGTGTGGATAGTGGATTAATCACATTTGTGATCGTAAATCCTAAATCAGGAGTTTAGGTGGTGATTTTCTCCCGATCTAAGTTTCCACCTATAATCTTATCTCAATTGTGTGATTAAATTTTTATTTAGCTATTATTATTCAATTTCACTATTCACCCAACCTTTATTTCAATTTCAAGAACATCAATTTCAGTGGAGTCACTGCCATACCTCCTTTGCCATCAACTCTAGAATGTTTGCCAACTGAACCGTTCTACCATGAGGTATGGTCTAAAGTTGCCTAAAACAACTCCAATCTCCACTCAGATGATTGGATGCCCCTAAATCTACTAACCATACAGTGTCATCAGAAACACCACTACCAGAGACCAAGGTAGAAGCCATATTTGAGGAGGCTAAAGCAGCAGTATCTGTGGTAGTCATAGGCTCCTTGGAAAGCTAAGCGAGGCACTGCACAACTGCATCATAATCGACACGACACCATGTCACTCGCCTCCTCTGAAGAAATGGCTAGGTAAGCCATGAGAGGTCTACCATGCTTGAACCAACAAGCAGCCTCCAAATGACCAACCTTAGCATATGGTTCGGGGTTTGCCAATGGAGCCCCGACCACGTCCTCTCCCCAGGGTAGATGGACCACCACGTCCTCCAGTAGCCAACAAGGCAAAAGTCTATCCAACATTTGAGGTAGACGACTTTACAACCACTCTGCTCATCCGGCTATACGCTTCCTCAAGAGATGGAAGCTCTGCAAGAGTCAGGATCTAAAGACCTAGCGACCTCATACTCAGGTCCAAAACCATGAAGAAACTGGAGAATAGCATACTCTTTCCTATAGGTCCTCTTCACGGCACAACTGCAGGCCAGTCTGCACTCATTATATTTGCCCAAGGTAACATAATATTCGGACAATGACTAACCTTCCTACTTCAGACTCCCAATCTCATGGTGAATCTCAAAAATCTTGTTGGAAATCTTTTCATGTGAATAGGTGTCCTGCAAAGAATATCACATCTCCTTTGTTGTCCTGTAGTACATAATACCATCAACAATCTAAGGCTCCATTGAATTCATGATCCACAAATAGGCCATGCCATTATACTTCTTCCACGTGACGTATTTCCCTGTCATATTCTATGGCTTAATCTCCATCAGAATATGCTTCTTATCATGTCCTCAACTGTCATGAGGAACGTCTGAGACCATCTGACATAATTCATCTCATTCAGCTTGGCGATAAGAACGAAGAACGAGCTCTTGTAACTCCTAACATCCGTAGCAATATCCGATGTCACCTTTGAACTACTAAAGGATGCCATCGTACCTTAGGAAGGGAGAAACACACCACCAATGAAGATCTGAAAAGTGATTTCATATCTAAACAAACTGCAAATCAAAGAGATTGTGATCTCTTGATCGTAAGATCTAAAGATCTGCAGACCTTAGAAATCATCCCACAAGATAAGGCAGCCCCTTGGAATCAGACAAGACACATGTTAAGGTTTAGGAAACCCCTAATAGCATCTCTAAGGAGAGCTTCTCCCCCTTGTCGGCGAGGGGGATCCCCCAATGACCACCACCACCTACAAGCAACGACGCTGATGGTTAAGCAGACCACCGACGGCTATAGGTGGTGACGGCAACAACCCCTGTAGGCGACGACAGCTTACAATGATGAAGGGCTATTGCTGTTGCCGACGGTGAGCTGCTACGAGCCCCTTGCAATGATAGGGGTAGCAAGAAAGGGCCAGCAAGGGAGAAAAGAGAAGAGGGTTAAGGTGGAAGGCGTTCGGAGGCTTATGCAAATAAGATACTGAAGCACCGATCTAGGATCTTCGCTCTAATACCAAGTCAGAAAATAACAAGTCTTATTCAACTCCAAAACCCTACACCTCTTTATATAAATAGACATGAAAGGGTAAATTGCAAGATAAGTCCAGTCAGAAAAATAAATAAAGGAAACAGTACAATAGGAGAGCACAAATAGTAATCACTAATACTAACAGTACCTATTTTCCTTGTTTTCTACGCTTACTAATTTTGTTCTCTTTCTACTATTTCTACTACTCTACTCAACGTTTCCTAACGTTTCTTGCGGACTTTGTACTCAAGTCCTAGTGAGACACAACTGAATCCCACAGCTATAAGAGCTAACAATAATGATCCGAATGCAGTACCGTAGTGACGTCATCATATCTATCCTAGTTTCTTTCATTAATATTTTATTTTAGTTTTCTTTGGTTATGTACTCATACTTGTGATGGCTATAAATATTTTCATTGATTATTTAGTTCAGTCACCTTCCTTATTTCTTATATCTATATGTGATTGGATGCGCTATGCATAATTGAATGTTGTTCGATGTTTATATATTGGATGACCAGATCTTACAAGCTTTTAGTAAATCAACTCAGATGCCTACTAAGATAGAAGCTCAGGTTGTAACAAGTGGTGATGCCTCTAATATCATCTCTAGTCATGATAATGTCATCCACATAGACCAGCATCAAAACACTCCCCCTTTTGGTCATTCTCACAAACAAGGAATGATCTACTGCTTAACTCTTGAAGCCAATGCTCTTGACAACTTCAAACAATTTCTCAAACAATGCACATTGGCTCTACATGAGACCATAAATGGCCTTATGTAATTTGCAAACCTTGAAACACTCCTTTTACCTCGAATCCAACGAGTTGCTACATATAGGAATTCCTCCTAGAGATCCCTATAAGAAAGGCATTTTCGACATCTAATTGATGTAAATGCCAATTAAAATGAACTGCAACAAAAATAAGAATCTGAATTGTAAGGAGCCTTGTTGCAAGGAAGAAAGTGTCAAAATAGTCAATCTCATAGGTCTATGTGTATCCTTTCGCTACCAATCTCATCTTGTATCACTCCACTGATCCATCAGGCAAGTATTTAACTGTGAAGACCCACTTGCATCCTACTGTAGTAACATCCAATTGTTGATCAACAAAGCTCCAGGTCCTACGTAAAAGCAGCATCAACATCATCTTCCTTGACCTTATGCCATTCTAGATCACCAAGGCCCCATTTGGTAGAGGTTTAAAGTTTAGGATCGGTAAAACTTAGGAAGTCTTAATGAGGGATAAGTGGATGTGTAAGAGGAGGATTAGTGGGTGTAAATGTGATAGCAGAGTTGATATGTTATTATTGATTTTTATTTTTTTTTTTATTAGGAGTGGTTTAGTAGCATAGATATGATACATGGAAGTATGTTGGTGGAGGTAGATATGATGGGTGGGAGGGAGTTAATGGAGGTAGAAATGATTGGTGAGAGGTACATGTGATAGATGAAGGTAGATGTGAGAAGGGTGTTATAATATGACTTTTGTATTATTTTTGTTTATTTTTTAATTATGCTGGCTTTTCTTGTAGTTTTTCCGTTTTGCTCTCTCTATTTAAGACAGGCTAGGGTTTTTGGAATAAGACAAGTCTTCATTTTCTTCCCCACGAAAGAGGATGCTATAGATTTGACAACCACAGACCAAATACTCTTTTTAACTCTATTTATCTTCTAGTGTCCAAAACTTGACATGGAGTCTGGCTATCGTTCTAGAGGACTTGATCAATCCCGTGCAATCTACTTTTATTAGGGACTCAGAATTACAACAATGCCTCAGAAATTTTTACCATAATGGAAAGAGGAAGGAAGAAAAGCATTTAACCGGAAAGTCAGTCTTTCAAAAGCTTATGATTCCTATGATTCCTTGGTTTGGAAGTTTCTATGGTCATTACCATGCCTATGTGGTTTCCAACAACAATGGATGACTTGGATGAAAAGTGAAAACATGTGTCAGTCGGACATTTCATCTTAATTGGTGGAAGGCCTAAAGGTCAAATACATCCTTTGAGAGGCGTAAGGCAGGGTTGTCCCCTAGCTCCTCTCTTGTGCATCTTAGCTATTTACTTCCTGGCAAATGCTTACTCCTCACTATGCTCTACTAATGAACTACATGGATTTAAAGCAGGAAGAGGAGGCATAGTGGTACCTATCCTTTAGCATGTAGCCAAGGCCAGAAAAGCCAGTTAACTACTATAGCTTTCTGGAGAGGCTTCTAGGTTGGTGGTCAATTTATAAAAAACCTGGCTTTGTTGCCTTTGGGAGGCAAAAGGTAAGGTTGTGGGTGTTGGCATCCTCCAATTACCAATTAAGTACCTAGGCCTATTGTTAACACCAGGAAACATTACTTCTAAGTACCTAGACCCAAGTCATTGAACGAATGGAGGTATGCTTGCAAGGTTAGTTAGCACACTGATCATCTCGAGGGAGAAGCCTATCTTTGCTTTCCTTAGTTCTTTTCATTCTACCCATTTACTTCCTTTCAATCTCAAAGGTGCACGGTTGTGTTTTGCAAAGAGTGGACCCCATTAAAAAAAACAAGCTCCTATGGAACTCCTCCACTTGAGATGGCTTCATGTCCTTGGTGGCGACAAGGTGTGCAGACATAGAAGAGATGGGTGCTCAGCATCCCAAATCTTGAAGAGTTGAATGATGTGCTACTCTCCAAGTGGCCTACAAGTCATGGGCTCTCAGTTGCCCTTCTGGAAGAAGATTAGTTGTAAATTCTATTAAGGACAATCGATTGGGATGAAAGAAGAGTGATGATTAAATGTGCCACTACATTTTGGAAGGGATTATGCAAGCCTTTTAGGAAGCTCCAACCACATTGCAAAGTTACTCTTAGAAATGGGATGAAGTTCCGTTTCTGGATGCATCAGTGGTCCCTTCAATATCATTTCCGAGGTTTATCCCTGCATAGCTACTTCAAGTATGGACCCTTTGATCTTTGTTTCTCAGTGCTACCATGATGGGCTATGGCTGCCTCCATGACATTATCCTGGAAACATGGCTGCTTCACTCTCAAAAGAGGCTGCCTACATTTTATGTGTGTATGCACCTATTGATCCCATTCTTTCTCAGGGCTGAAATGAATTTGAAATTTTGAAGGTATAAGTCACCGTTAAAGGTCTGGCTCCTTATCTAGCTACTGAGGAAGAAATTGGTTGCTCGACAACCTAGAAGGGCCAACACATCTTGTGTACTTTACTCTCCACCTATGGAGGATGTAAGTACAGGGCTCAAGATTGGCCCTTTGATTTCTCCTTGCATAATGCCTTCTCGGACAGCACCTGGGACCGTGTAGATGAGTTGGACAGAGATATGACCAGGAGATAATACATTCTCCTACGGTGTTTCTGCTTAGATCATGATGGGGTCATCTTTAGAAGAGAACAAGCTAGGATGGGGTTTTGTACCACGTTTTCTCTTTATGTGAATATTGGTGTAACTAGCTCTTCTATGAATCCAGAGGATTAACAACCCTGGTTAACCCCCACTTTCCACTTCAAAAAAAAAAAAAAATCATAATCGACTTTCAGCCTTCATTTTACTAGTCATGCACAGCACATTTAGATGTTTGTTGGAACCTACAGAATCTCCCAAATCCGAGCACCAGCCCCTTCTTTGATTCTGGGATTTCTTTGTTCTCCTCAAGTAGGATTAGAACAGGATCATGTGCGAGCACCGTAAGACATCATTGTAAGGAATGGAAGCTTTGATCAGTTAGGAGAAACAAATAACTTAATCTTATTCCAAGACCCTAAATATAGAGAGAGAGAGGTGAGACAATTACAACACAACTCTAAGAAATAAATAAAAAATACAAACACACCCCTGCATAGAAATAAAATCATGATAGACCAAAGGAATACAACACTGCCCCTCGAGATAGAGCATAAATGTTAAATTATGCTCAACTTGGAACAACAAACATCAAAACCTGATATGATAAAAAGTTTGGTAAATATATTTGTTGTCTGGTTATCAATATATGCTGGAGTTGTGTAGAACAGCCCTCTCTGAATAATATCTCTACTGTAGTGACAATCAACTTCCTCATGTTTTGTGCACTCATGAAACATAAGATTGTTGGCTATATAAGTAGCTGCCCTATTATCCCATCGCATCTCCATAGGACCATTAATCTTAACATGTAAGTCAGTTAGGAGAGACCAAATCCACATCATCTCAACATCAATCTGGGTCATTGCCCTATACGCTAGACCTGGAGATTGTCGCTTGCTTCTTGCTCTTCCAGTTCACAAGATTGCCAACTACATAAGTACAAAAACCTGCAGTGAATTTTCGATCCAGATAGCACCCAACATAATCTGCATATGAATAGCTTACCATTGTCATGCTTGGTGAATAAAAGACCCTGCCTAGAGCCTTCTTGAGATATCTAAGAACCATTTGTTGCAGCATCCCAGTGTTGTATAGTGGGCTTAGCCATAAACTGACTCTGCCTACCAAATGCAAAGGAAATGTTTGGTCTGGTGATGGTAAGATAGCTTCCCAACTAGTTGCCTATACTACCTGCTATCAACAGTGTTTACCTCAAAATCATACAAGTGTGAATTATGATCCATGGGTATATTTGTTGGTTTGGCCCTTAGCTACCAACCTCCTGCAAAACATCTAGAGCATACTTTCTCTAAGACAGAACAATATCACTTTTTCTACAAGCTACCTCTATCCCAAGAGAGTATCTCAATAGACCCAGGTCCATCACAAACTGCTCAATCGGGCATCTCTTGATCTTAGCCAAGCATCTTTTAATTGTAGGATCTAAAAGGTACGTGCACAAACACAATAGAAGCGAGATGTAAGCAATGTGGAACAAAATAAAATTGGTACAAAAATCAAATCATAAGAATGAACACAATATGTATAGTGATTTCCCACTCATTTAGGTACTCCACTACCTAAACTTCCCAACTTAAAATTTTTAATCCTTTTCCCTTAAGCCCGAGGAAACCAATTTACTATATCAAGAGATAATTAATGGATTACCTCAACCTAAATACAACAAATAAGTTATTACAACTCAAACAACGAGCAACAAGCTCAATACAATGTAAGCACTAGTGTAAGAAAGATAAAATATTACAACATAAATAAACCTAAGCCTCCCAACAATAATTGGAATAAAGTTACCGATTTGCGAGCCTAAAAAGTAAGGTGTAACACAATTTGTAATTGCGAGAAATCAACTTTTTGCATGCAACTTTGAGCTTGTAAACCTTAAACTTTTAAACAATGATCTTTTAAACATTAATTGATTATTAGTCTTCTTTTGTAAATACGTAAATATTAAAAAATGATCTTTTAAACAAAACATATTTTGAAATAAATCGAATGATCGAAATATTTCTCCTAATTTATCTCTAAATAATTTTTACGATCTAATTTTTATTTATCAGTTAAGAGACATACATTCTAAAAATAAAACAAAAACTTATTCTATTTGACAACTCGCTATCTTGGATTTATCTTAAAGATGGCCGTCCATCATCGTCATCATTGCTTCCTTGTCATCTTTCTCTGTTTTGATCCATCAAAATATGAAATAATGCTTAATTGCAAACGTTAATCTAAAATAATTTTGTTAATACCAAAATAAGATGCGAAACATGGTTCCAACATTGATCACCTTGACAATCAAGTCATGCACATAAAGACTAAAAGAATAGTAACACCCCTCCCTGCCTTTCAGTCTTTCAGACAAACAGGGAATGATCCCCAGAAGACCTCTGAAAGCCAACAGACTCTACCACCTGGGATAATTTATGTAACAAAACACGGGGACTCTACTTAAGGCCATAAATGGCCACACACTCCCCTTGAACTTCATAGCCAAGGGGTTGCTGAAAATACACCTCCTTCTGTAATCACCATAGATCACCATAAAGAAAAGTATTTTTGACATCCAACTGGTGTAGCTTCCAATCTCTATGAACTACAACTGCCACAAGTATCCTAACCGTAGATAAGTGAGCAACTGAAAAAGAAGTGTCAAAAAAGTCCACTCCATAGGTATGATAAACCCATTTACCACAAGCTTGGCCTTATATTTTGCAATCGACCTATCTAGATGATATTTAAGTCCAAAAACCTAGCGACAACCAACAACAGTAGATCCCTCTGGTAGAGACTGAAGGTTCGCCCTACCAGGAGGGATGACGTAATAATTGTGGAAATAAATAATAAACAATCTTCACAAAATAACAATCACACAAAAGGCACAAAGTATTTTTAGGTGAAAACGCAAACCGGGTGAAAACCACCACCTAACCCTCTCGAGTTAGGATTTTCCAATCAACCAAGTTGATTAAAATCCACTAAACCGAATCACTTTAAAACGAGGGTGATTCAACATCAATTACAACCACGCTACTTAGACGAGGGTAGCGTACCTCAACCCCTTCTCTCCACGAGAAGGATTTTGTCTCGCGAAGGAGACGGGAATTCGCAAAGCGAATACCCAACCAAATAACAAAGATAAAATAAACAAGTAATCCTATAGAGCCAACAAAGTAATTTTAAACCTAGTTTCTATAGGAATTAGGAAACTCCCCTTTGCAAGGAGTGCGTCGAGTTGATGACGCGGTGCATGAGCCACACGACGGCGCAACTTCGCTCTTGTGAACTACGGCGGGAGAACGGGTGCGCGAAGCTTGATGCTCTCAAGATGAATGGAACTAGCGCTTAGAGAGCAAGAGAGACACAAAATGGTTTGAAAGTGTATTGCAAGTGTGTCTTGGAGTTTCTTGGTATGTATATGTGTTGCAAAGGGCTCCCTCTATTTATAGAGGCCTTAGGAAGGCTTTGGAAGGCTTAGAAAAGCTTCAATAGCCGTTGGATACAAAGCCCAAGTAAATCAACCCGAAATCAAGAACAATCATTGTTCTGACAGGCTTATCAGACATCTAATTCTGGCATCAGACGTCTGGAAGTTCACTTTAATACGTCTGATTTCAAGGTCAGACGTCTAATTTTGGGCGAGTCTCTTCCTGACTTGGATCAGATCTAAACAGGGTTCTAGTGCAAGTCCATTAGACAACATATAGGACGTCTGGCACTATGTCTAGACGTCTGGAAACCTACTTTTTCTGTGGGAATGGATTTCCAAACGTTGCAACGGCTAGAAAATCTCTGAGAAGAGATTTTAGGTCAGCCGAGGTAAAACGGTCAATTATCAAACGTCTGGACAGTCCTATGGACGTCTGATAAGGCTCTAACGGTCATATTCTTGAGTGTTTGCTAAGCCAGCCAACGGTCCACTAATTGGACGTCTGGCAAAGTCATCAGACGTCTCCTAAGACGTCTGGTCTAAGGTCTGGACGTCTGATTTCATCAGACAGAATTAACTATGTCCAGCCTAATAGTTATCAGACGTCTGAATCAACAGTCAGACATCTTAAAACACTTTATCAGACGTCTGATTTTGGAATTAGACGTCTGGAAATGCTGTTTGAACCCTATATTGGTTTTCTAAGTTCTCTACAGAAAACCTAAGTATCCTAGGGTTGTGCAGGTGTTCCTAAGACTACTGTTAGGGTACTTTGAGGCTCTTTAACATAATGTTCTAAGGAAATAAAAAGAGCAAGCAAAATAAAGATAAAAGTACATGAAAGGATTAAATAAAATTCTATCATATTCTTCTTGTCCTTCCATCTTCAATCTAACGCTCCTCGCGAATCTCCTCTGTTCTCCATCAAGCTCCTCCAATCCGTCCTGGATGCGAGCTCGAACTCCGTCTAATCACGTATCCATTTGCGATTGACCTGAAATCTAGGACTCAAAGTGCAAATGTTAAATGACACGTGTTTTGTTATCATCAAAACAAATGATCGTGGTGCTCTAGCACCAACAGAGACAACTCCCATGGCTTCTACTTTGAAGAGCGGCCATCTCTTCCTCCATGGCTTGTCGCCACTTTGGATCAAACATGGCCTCATGATGTCACAGGAATACGAGTGGCTACCAATGCACGACAGAAACTGGCAAATTCTGTCCGCATATCATTTGTCACAAAATAGCCTACAACAAGATATCTGGCACAACTCCGTGGAGCCTTCCAAATAGCTATCAGAAGATCAAGATCATTCTCCTCAACTAAATCAGAAGGAAATCCATCTACATCACTAAGCACACAATCGTTAGTGCCTAAAGGTGCACTGCTCATCTTATGGGCATCTGAGTATTAGAAATAGCTTCAACAGGTATAGGTGGTATAGGCATAGGAGCTAAGTCACGACCGGACGTGGAAAAATACGAAATTGCCTTGTGGAAGGTAACATCAGCAAACATAAAATGACAAGATGAAATAGAATCAAAACATCTATATCCCTTTTATGTCCAAAAAATACACTTCCCCACTCTGGGTGCCAGTTTATCCCATCCAAGGCCAAGGAGATGCACAAAAGCAACACAACCAAATACCTGAGGTGCAACATGAATTGTTGATCAGGATGCAAAACTTGCCGTGAGATCTGCTTATGTAAAGCTGAGATTGGCATCCTATTAATAAGAAAACAAGCGATTAACACTGCATCCCCACAATACAAGGCACAGAATAATGAATCAAAAGAGTACGAGCAACATTAAGTAAATGCTTATACTTCCTCTCGACCACACCATTCTGCTAAGAGGTATCAGCATAGGTCGCCTGATAGATAATGCCATTGGACTTATAAGAAGATTTTAAACGAGTAGTACAAAATACTGACGCATTACCAGAGCAAAACTTTTTTAATAACAATAGAAAACTCGATCTTTATTTCGATGACAAAATACTCAACATGTTTCCAACATCCGACTTATTTTTCAAAAGTAAAACCCAAAAAATTCTAGAAAAGTCATCAACTATCACCAAAACATAATGATGGCCAAATCGGTCAAGAACCCAACTAGGACCCTATACATCCATATGAATAAGTTAAAAAACAGAACTAAAACCAGTATGACTAAAGTAAGAAAACTAACATGGTGGCGTTTGCCAAGTTGACAAGCATCACAAACAATAGTAGCGGTGGAAGAAATGTAGGGAATGACAAGCCTGAGTCTCTCAAAAGGTAAATGATTAAGACGAAAATGCCACTGGAATGGAGATCCAAAAGCACCCTCCCTATGACCAATAGCAGCTACAATAAATGCACGACTCAAACGGCATATCCCCCATCTTCATGTCCTCCATCAACCATCATCCCCTTAAGCTTGTCCTGCAAGACATATGACTGCATCAAATGTAGATGGACAATTTAATTGCTTGGTAACGCAACTAATAGAAAGCAAACTGAGAGGAAAATCTGGTACATAAAGAATACTAGATAATCTCAAAGTAGATGATAGGGGTACATCTCCCTTTCCAAAAACAAGTGCATGTCGACTATCAGCAACCTGTACGGTTCTCCCTCATGAAACAAGACCCATGGCAGGAAAAGAGCTACAATCTCCACATAAATGTCTCGAGACTCAGAATCAACTGACCATTCATCAGATCTCATCAAAGAAGAGGAGCAAACCAAGTTGATACCTAAAGAAGGAACAGGCAAAAGTTGCAGTATCAACAGGCTAAGAACTGAAAGCATGGGCCAACTTGGAGAATTGCTAAAGAAGATCATCAAATTTGGCCTTGGAGACCACCTCCGCAGATGTATTTTAAGTGTTTGTCGCCTGGTTAGCAATGGAAAGCTTGCCATGCTTCTGCTAGTAGGTAGCCTCAGAGTGTCTTACTCGAACATAGTACGTGCAAGGAGTACGATTACAATCCCCAAATCCACGTCCTCGGCCACGACCACGTGCAGAAGGTGCACCTCTACCACATCCAGGGGTCGCAGCCAAAGCAGAAGTCTAACCAACAGTACAGCCACAGGAGATTGAATAACAATCCAGTTGAGTCTACTATAGGTCTCCTCCAACGATGAGAGCTCAAGTAGAGTCAAGATCTGCTCCCTAGCAACGGTGAATTCAAGACCAACACTTGAGAGAAACAGAGCGACCGTCAATTCCTTCTTGAAATTACGCCAAGACGTCTAGGTACAACCAGGCCTGTTGAAATCATGTCACTCCAAGAGACCCTTCACAATGGAGTAGTATTGCGCCAATGAATGTCCCTCCTGACGAAGATGGAACAATTCATGATAGACCTGTAACACTCTAGCCAAATTCTTCTTATGAGAATAAGTCTCACATAGAGAATCCCACATCTGCTTAGCCAATGTGTAGTACATAATCTCATCACTAATTCTGGGGATAATGTAATTTACCATCCAGGCACATACCATTGCGTTATCTCTGTCCCAATTAACATTTGTGCCTGTCTTCTGTGCAGATTCCAAGCTACTTAAAATGTGCTCCTTCCCATAACCTCTCACGATCAACAAAAAAGGATGGGACCAACGAAGATAATTAGTCTCATCATGCTTAATCATAAGACCAAATAACAAACTTTTATAAGTCTCGATGCCCATTGTGGAGTCCGAAGTGACATCGGATGAAATTGAAGAAGCCATCTCTCCTTTGCCCACGAACCTGCACTTCCTGCAACTCTTCAAATCACCAACTCAGGCCACAAGCATCTGATTTGTGGTCTAAAACCACAAAAATCAAACCAACCAAGACATAGTTGCATCATATAGAGACAAGATTTGTTCCTACAAGAACAACATCTTCTCCTTAGATGCTACACAAGGAGAAAGAGGGCACAAGATCACCCTTACCAAGGTAGAATCACCTCAAATCCAATCTAGAAAATTAGATCGGGGGAGAAAGAGGGCCGACGACGTTGCCAGTGGGCAGATCCACCACCAGCGAGCCTGCCGGTGACCGGATCTACCACCAGCTGCAACTCTGATGGTGCTGAGCAGTTACCGACGACAGTGCTGGTGGCTAAGATCACTAGTTGGGCAACACCGGCGTCAAGCAAAGACCAGCTGGGCTAACGGCAACATTGGTGGTGCCTATAGCGCCGGTGATGTAGAGTAACCGATGAGAGAGAGGAGGGAGATAGATGGAGGGTTTTGGGCTTATTTGGGTGGGATATCTAGAGCTCTAATCTAGGACAACCACTCTAATACCATATCAGGAGAAACAAATGACTTAGTCTTATTACAAAACCCTACCTCTCTTTATATAAAGAGAGGGGGGGCAATTACAACATAACTCTAAGAAAGAAATTAAATATACAAACACGCCCTTACATAGAAATAAAATCATAATAGACCGAAAGGGTACAACATGCTTAGAGCTTCAACATAAAACCTATCTATCCTTTTGTCGACCCTTTTCAATTTTATGTTCACACAAGCTAGCAAGCGGGTTGGATCAAATGGATCTGACGCGAATTGTTCAAGGGAAAAGACAAAGTTAATTGGGTCCTGGAGGATTAATAGGCAGAACTGCTGGTTTTCGGATGCAGGATAGACATCGTAGTCGCTATGTGTGCATTTGCCCAATAGACATGTCTAAGGGAATTAATTCCAGACTTATGGGATCATTGGCTATTCATGAGAGGATTGGTACAACTACAGCGACTCCTGTTGCAGCAGCAAGCACCAGCTTTACATGGGGAGATGGTGAGTTGGTAGCAGTAGGCAGCAAAGTCTCTTTATTACTAATACCATTAGGAACTGCGAGACTTTTTGGACATGTGCAAATCAGGATGGCTATGCGAGGGACAGTGTATGCCATTGGTAGCTGGCAGAGATGTCAATTGGCAACCAGCAGTCACAAAAGGGACTTCCTTTCGTGTAACAGGTGCATGAGGTAGGGAAGAAAATGAGGCAGCATGGATCACACAGCCAATTGTTCTTTACAAACATGTAATATGTATATGGCATATAGTTGGGCCCGCAGGGCCGTTGACCAATTGGGAAGAAGGCGAAAGATAAAGACAAACCATTAGGTGAGGAAGCAAAGTTGGGCCAAATAGGCAACAAGTTCTGAAGAATGAAAAAATAAAGATGTGTGAAAGGTTTGGCCCAGATGTGCTGGGAGGTTTCAAAAGAATAAATATGTGGAAGTAACATTTTAGAAGAGGCATGCCTCACAAAAGCAGCCAAGTTTGTACTGGTTACTTCTAGGGAAGAAGTGCTTTCTACAAAATTAAGGGCCAAAAAAGCTCATCCAGGAGGAACCTCTCTTCTAAAAATAATGAAAAGGGTATACCTCAAGTGCGGCAATCGCTGCTTCTCTGCAGATCAGATTTATGTCGGCCCCAGTGTAACCTCTGGTAAGGCAGGCCAGGTCCTTTGCAGTGACATCAGAACCACAGAGCATATTTCTCATATGTATGTGAAATATGGCTTCCCTGTCAGGTTCATTTGGTGGCTTCACATCCAAATGTCTGTCAAAGCGGCCTGTAGATTTATAAAGATGTAAGAAACTATGGTTACTTATTGAGAAGGAAATCCATGCAAATAATAGAAGAAAAACCCATCTTGATGCAGCCTCAGACTTTGAAGATAACCAATCATACACCTCAATCATCGTAAGTGGACTTTGTACCTGGCCTAAGAAGCGCTGGATCAATTTTATCAGGGCGATTGGTTGCAGCAATAACAGTAACCCCAGATCTCTGGTGCAATCCTGCAAAAGATCATTTTAATCAAGGGATCAATAGATTTATACAGTGCAACTTACATGTGTTGTGTGGAGAATTTGGGCCACAGCAGAGTTGCTCTTCTTCACACATGGGAGAAGAGTTGTGCGTGGGAGATAGCACGAAGGGGAGGCTCCAGTATGGCACTGTTAATGTTCACATGAACAGTAAGTACTGTTCACGATGAATACTTGCTTGTACACTGTTTACCGTGAATGTAGAGGGAGAGAGGAGAGGAAGAATCTCAAAATATGAAACTTGATTTTATTGATTAATGCTTTCAAAATAACAAGGGAGAGGTGCCTCTCTCTTAGATTGACACCAATTAAACTCCACAATTAGTGGGATTGCGAATCCTAAATTAAATCATAATCCCACTATTATCTTCTAAACAACTCTAATTAACTAAATATAAAAAATCACATAATATCTACACAAAACTTGCCACACAAGACATGAAGATAACTTGGCATGCAAGCCAACAACCTAGGCCAATAGAGGCCGACACCTAGACTGACTGGACCACCACATGGCTGATGTGCCACGTGGACCCTTCATTATTATTATTATTATTATCATCCTAGAAAAATCTCCACACATTCAAAGGGAAAAATCACAGCTGAAACACCACTGCCGATTTAGAAAACTACCTAGGTTCAGTAATCATATTACAGAAATCAACTAAGCAATCTCATAAAACTTTGGAGTAAGCATTATAAACCGGCACAATAAGATTACCAAAGGATAGTGCAGATTATTGTTTTAGAGAGTTACCATCTAGTTCAACAAGCAGCTGACTAAGAACCCTGTCTCCAACAGAAGTTCCATCATGATCCTGACCACGAGTCGTGGCAAGACCATCTATTTCATCAAAAAATACAATGGAAGGAGAATTGGCCCTCGCCTTTGCAAATAGAGATTTCACAGCCTTTTCAGATTCTCCAACCCACTTGCTAAATAACTCTGGACCTTTCACCGCAAGAAAGTTAAGTTTTGCTTCCGAAGCTACTGCACGGGCCATCAGTGTTTTGCTACAGCCAGGAGGTCCAAACATCAACAATCCTCTAGGTGGGCAAATTCCAATGCGTTCAAAAGCATCTGGACATATCTGTGGCCATTGGACAGCTTCTATCAATTGCTTCTTGACCTCAGCTTGGCCACCCACATCTTCCCAGCACACTTTTGGAAACTCAAGCATCACCTGTTCAATTCAGGATTTAGATAAAAGTATTCACAATTTATATGGCTCCTGATGCAAACATCAAGATAATTTCAATATTGTGGCAGACCACATAAATTTCAAAAAAACCGACACAGACACATGCATATAAAATAATAAGCTTTCACTTCAAGTAATGTGATGATATATAAAAATGAACACATGAAACCAGTAATATTACTTTTCCATCCTTTCAAAAACAATATTACATTTACAAGCACAACATGATGAGACATCAAGAGGAAAACAGCATTTGTGAATCCTCTCAGGAAAATGTACCAAGGACATCTTTGAATCAAACTAGAAATAAGTGGCCTCAAATCAGAGAAAATGTTGGTTATACGTTGATCTCAAGGTTTGATCCATGTACCCCTTATCTCTGCACAACACAAGCACGTGTACAAACATGCATGCACATACACACGCACGTGACCACACACACACACATGCACAAGCACACACCTGCTTACATTCCTGCCGGCACATGCATGCAACGCACACCCACATGCATGTATGCAGGCAGGCACATGTGCATCCACACCCAAGATGCAATTAACTAGAAGCATTAGAGAGAGAGAGAGAGAGAGAGAGAGAGAGTAAAGAATAGAGTCCAAAGAGAGTCCAGTAGTTACAAAATAATTAACTAGAAGCATTAAAGAAAGAAAGAGTAGAGAATTGAGTCCAGTAGTTACAAAATAATAAATAATCACTCTCTCACCAACCTAATAAAAGTCTAAGAAAATAAAATAAAATTTAACCTAGAAACTAACCTAGAATTGAGTCCTCAATGCACCATTTTCTTTACTAGATCTTTCTTCACAAACAAGAAGTGCACATCAAGTCCACCAAGCGGTATATATAGTAAAGATTCAAAAATGGGACTCATGAATGCAAAATCTAATGCAATGTTATGAATATACATGAGAAAATGATATGATCAGTAAATGAACTTCCGAAATAACCAAGAAAAACAAGGTGCACTCCTCTGGCAACGACGCTAAACACTCGCACGTTGGCGTCACTTTGTGCAGTTTAATTGACCGAATCACAAATATTAAGTGTAAAAAGTGGTGACACAGATCGAATCCTCAAGGAAATGACGTCACTGGATTCCTTGATGAACTTAACAAGTCAACAAATTTACTTTTGAATTTTAAAAATATCTAAAATTTAATTTGGACTTTTAAAATTTGTGGAGTACAGAAAAGCAGAACTGACCATAAATGGATAATGCTACCAATAACTTAACCTACCACGATCAGAAAAATTAGAGGCATTTTTTGAGACTTCTTAACTTGCACATGAATGATTTCTATCAAATTGTACCAAATCGGATTAATGGAAAAATAGTTAAAAATCCATGCAGATGTTAATTTTCAGACCAGAAAATAAGACTGACCCCCATCTACTTCACGAATTTTATCTCTTTTTCTGCTTTGAGTTAAGGCACAAAATTTGGTAATGACTAACTACTTGAAAATGAATGCTTAGGAAAATTCTTGTGATTTTTTTTGATAAATAAAAATGATGAAAAGAATTTCTAAACTAGCAGACACTAAAGGGAATGAAAAAATTGAAAGACAATTAAAAAAAGTAATTCTAACTATCAAGACTTGGATCGAATATTCATCAACGTGCTTGGGGCTTCAAATATTTGGTCAGTAATCACGAAGAACACATCATAAAAGATGATCAAGTATCAAGGCACCTCAATGCCTAGTTGATGTGCTCCTTTGTCCTTGCTCCACAAAATCTTGCAATGGCAAAAAAGCATAATCAAAAGTACATGTAGAAGGAGGGGCAGAATAAGAGAATGGGGGGGGGGGGGGGGGGGGGGGGTGTGTGATGTCATTGCAGGAATAGAAAAAGTCGGAGTCACAAAGAAAAGCCATGTGCAAGAGTTTGACGACGAAAGGGCCCCAATTCGAAGGAGGGAAGTCATGTGCTTCCATTGAAGGGGGAAGGGGCACCTCGCTACAGACAGCAAAGATCCCATACTCTACTTTTTGTGCAAGAAGGTGGGCCATAAAAGGTCCTCAAGCCGTGTTGGGAAGGATGGTATGCTCTAGGAAGATGGAAACTCCGTTGCTTCCATCACCACCCTACACTCCGACTGTCAAGGTGGTGGCACCAGGGCCCCTTTCCCTTGCAAAGTTGGATGATTGGTTGCATTTTGCTTAGGTGACATGATAGGTAGGAATCCATCCCTATCCAAGGTGAAGTAGAGTGCTACTAGGAGGGTTAAGGCAAAGGCAAGCTTCAAGGTGGCCATCGTTGATGATCAAAAATTTCTTTTGTGCAATCCAAATGCTACATCCACTTTTCTGTTGTGTTTCAAAGTCGTTTCCACTAGAGGAGGTCAGGTGTATTGGAGGACGCACTCGCCAAGTGATGGTGCCCAACTCAAGTGCCCTCCAGCCAAGGCAGTTATACCCATCTCCTAGTTAGGTATCCCCCATCAGCTTCACATGGTTGGGACAATTGATACAATCATCAGCAAGAGAGAGAGTGCAGCCGGAGGTTGGAGTGACCTGGGCAGTGCCTGGGCGACAAGAGAAAGGGTCGCTGGCTGTCTAGGTGGCACCTGGCGACTAGACAGAGGGTCACCAGCGGTCAGAGGACAACTACAGGCTGCCCAAGTGGCACCTGGGCAGCAGAGAGACCAAACTGGGCGACGGAGAACATGGCCTGGGCGACGGTTAGGCAACCAGAATGACCATCAGACAATGGCGCTGCTGCCTGGGCAGAAGCCTAGGTGGTTGGAGGCGGCAGGGCAGCGATGGTGGTGGCCTAACGGTGGAGGGTTAAGGTTTTCTTTGAGGTGGAGCCCTCAACTTGGCTCTAATACCAAGTTGAAGGAAATGAATCATCTTATTTGATAAAGAAAACCTACACCACTTTTATAAAGAAATGTGAGGGAAAATATTACAAGACTCCGGAAAAGAAATAAAATGCCACCAATACCATTACAACATAACGTAACAAAAGTTGTTTTCCAAGAGGACTACTAAGAGGGAAATAAATTGGCGTCTGTGCAGATTTGTGGAAGCGTGACAACCTCAACACATGGAAGATCCCACGCATAGAGCATGAAGGGCAATGGAGAGAGAGAGTTAACGAGAGAGCTACTCCTAATCTCTAAATAAGGAAAATAGAATCAATCAAATCTCTAAAATCAGTAAATAAAATATCCTCTTAACAACTTGATTAATTGACACCTAATCAAACTAAATATAGGAAACTTGGACTCCAAGTAAACTAGACTTGATCCTCAACAAATCAACTAGGGCCAATGACCCTCCTTAACCAATTAGAGTGCCACGTGGCTGATGTGCCATGTGACCATTGTGCCACATGGCTTCTTCATTCTTCACACACCCCTCAAGTCGAGGCCTAGAAGACGATGACTTACTCTTCAACTTTGTAAGACTAAATACCCCACCACTTACATCTTGCACAGATCTTTGATAAATGAACTTTCTAGATCAACTGTTACTCTTCAACTGCGATGACTACAGGTGTTTCCTCTTTGCTTTGAGATAGTGTTCAATTTTTTTGAGCGGATAGAAAGATTGGTGATCCCATGCATAATATTTGACACTTTCTCTCCAGGAAAATCTCCTCTTTTGAAGGAGTAAAAAAGCAGAGTATTCGTTGGAAAAGCATGAAGATCACCAATTGCATCATAACTCGATAAGCCTCCTCTTCTCGTCCCTTTTCTAGGCCTCGAGCTCCGCCATCTTCGTCTTTGAAGAACAAGCGTTCCTCTACTTCTACACTCCGTGTAAGGCGCTGGATGCGTAAGGGAAGCAACTCATTAAAGTCTCCTTGTCTCTTTGGGACTTTCAGAAGGCGCCAAGGTCCTTCAAGAAGTCCTTTGAGAAAACTCTCACATCGAACGAATATGGCAGAAACCACGTCAGCTTGGTAATGCATGTAGAAGGTTCATGCGCAAGGAAAACTCCTTATGCATGGACCCTCTTCTCCTTGCTCATTGTGTTCCACATGAGAAGACTAGTGGACTCAGAACGCCTGCTCTGATACCATGTGAAGATTTCTAGAAGCGTAACAGCCTTGACACATGGAAGATCCCATACGTGCAGCATGGAGGGCGATGGAGAGAGAGAGAGAGAGTTGGTGAGAGAAAGGAGAGGAGTTGAGAGAGGTTAGAAGAAATGTTGTATTCAACTCAAATAAAAATTACATAAGTTCTCTCTTTATATAGAGAGCTACTCCTAATCTCTAAATAAGAAAAACATAATCAAGCAAATATCTAAAAATAGTAAATAAAATATCCTCCTAACAACTTGATTAATTGATATCTAATCATACTAAAAATAGGAAACTTGGACTCCAAGTAAACTAGACATCCTGAAGAAATCAACTAGGGACAGTGCCCCACCTTGACCGACTGGACTACCACGTAGTTGATGTGCCATGCATCCATTGTGCCACATGGCTTCATTCTTCACAATGTCATTGCCCTAGACAATTGTACCTCAACAAAGGCAATTCCAACACGCACTTTTTTCGTCTAGCAACTAGTTCCAGGAGAAGAACCTTATAAATTCATTAAAGGTTGAGAAGGAAATGCTTACTATGAAGGAATCTAGCAATGGTTTGATACAAACATTCCAATTATTTCAAAATAAGGTTCCATGTCCTTAACAAGAGAGTTCACAGAAGTCAAGGTCTTGTTACTATTCGCTCTCTCAAGTTCCCTAGGTCCCGATGGTTTTCTAGTCAAGGAGTTTTGGGAATTTATGAAGGATTATTTTAAGGCTATGTGTAGGGAGTTTCTCAACAATAATTCAATGTTTCAGCAACTAAGCAGGTCCTTTATGTTCCTCCTACCCAAGAGACTAGGCATCAAGCGAATTGAGAACATCGATCTATCGCGTTGTCCAATTCTACCTATCTCATCGTGGTAAAAGTCCTCACAAATAGATTACAGGAAGTGATCCCGAACCTCATTAGCCCCGTGCAATTAGCCTTTATGAGGGGTAGATCACTTCAAGTCTTTTATTCCAGGGGAAGAGATGATTATGTCTTGACAGTGGAACCACATGAAGAGTTTCTATTGTAAAGTAGACTTCTCTAAAGCCTACAGTTGCATCCCAAGGTCATGCCTTCGGCAAATCCTACGAGGAAGGAAATTTCCTAAACTCTGGTTGTCTTGGATGAAGAGGTGCATCACTACAAATTCCTTCTCCATCCTAGTTAATGGCAACTGTTGAGTTATGTTATGTGGTCTATTTTGCTATTTTTCTACTATATGGGTGTATGCTTGTAATTTTCCATTTTGTGCCTTTCTATATAAAGGCACTCAGGATTTCTCTTGGAATTCAATTCGCTCATTTATCCTATCATGGTATCCGAACAGCGATCCTAGACCAGCGCCCGGTACCCCACCCAAACCCTAGTCTCCTCAACCCTCCACCAAATCTCTCTCTCTCTCTCTCTCTCTCCACAAAGGCACCGCCAGCCTCAACCCACCACCGCCGACCTCTCCAATCCAGCAACGCCTCCAATAGCCTCCAGCGGCGGCCCTAAGAGCCAACGACACCGCCAAAGGCAACAAAGTGCGATCCAGTAGCTGCCCTTGCGGCCAGCGCTACCGCCAAGGGCGATAGAGAGTGATCTGGCAGCCTCAAGGCCAGCTACAACACCTCCAAGGTGCTCCGATGAACTAGCAAGGACTCGTTCCCTTCTCTGTCACCTATCTCTATCTCATCATGAGGGAGAGCCTTTTCTGAGGAGAGCAAACTCGCTATTGCTCTTCTTCCTTGGGCGGCACCACCGAGGAGTTTCTTATACCTATTCCCAATTTCATATCTACACATGATCTAAATCAAGTGATTTTTTCACATCCATGAGTTATTTTTGGATAGTATTATGATTTGCTTTTATTGCACTTCATACTTGATTATGTGCTACCTACATATCTTGCATTATAGAAGACAAAAAGGAGCCCTCTAGTGACTCAATGGGGAAGATCTCTACCCCGAGCGCATCTTTTATGCAAGGCACTTCTATTAAGTTGAATAGTGCCAACTTCCTTCTCTGCTCTGCGTACTTCTCCCAATTTGTGGGATCTTACCGCACGAAGTATATCCTGGCACAAGATGAACCGACTGTTAAGGCCGTTGACTGGGAAGCTGATAATGATTGGATTGCCACTTGCATGTTGAACAACATGAAGGAATTTATAGCTAAGCAGGTGATGTCTTATGCCTCTGCAAAGAAAATGTGGGAAGTTCTTCATGAGATACATTCCCACAAAAGTAATATTAGTCGTCTATACAGGATGATTGAGGAATTACATTCTTTCTGGAAGGGAACCATGTCTCTTGCTGAATATTATGGTTCCATAAAAAATCTCTGGAATGAGCAGGATACTTATCAGCCCATCTCTACTGATGTTACTATGATTAATAAGCAACGAGAAATCTTCTAATTTGTTCAATTACTTGTTGGTCTTGGTCCTGAATGCAAATCTATAGAGGATCAACTTATGACTTTGGAGGAGATTCCTACTCCTACTCAGATCTATGCTAGGTTCTCACGGTTGGACATTTCTGATCATGTCCCACCTTTAGATTCCTCAACCATGGCAACTGTTGGTCGTGGTAAGGGAACCCCAGGAGGCAGGGGAAGAGGACGTGGAGCGAGAGTAGGATGCAGAGGCAGAGGTCGTAGTCTTTCTTGTGATCATTGTCACAAGACAAATCACACTGTCAACAAATGCCAGATAAAGCATGATTTTCCCTAAGGACATTTGGCCAACTAGGTTGCTTATGAGGGAGATGGATATCAATATTATCAAAAGGATGATCAAGCCAATACTATGATTACCATTTCTAAGGAGTATGACAGACTTGTGTCATCTCAGGCTAGTGTTGTGGCTCATTCGACAAGTACTACTACTAGTGTCAGAGGTGTTCATAGACTGTTATGGCATTATTTTTATCTCTTAAACCATTGACTACACCCATCCATGTCAGGATAGCTGATGGTGCTTTGTCCCGTATGACAGCCTTGAGTGACATCTCCTTGTCTACTACTTTATCTCTTTCTAATGTTATGCATGCACCTAAATTTGCCATGAATTTAACGATTGTAAGTCAGATTACTACAACATTAAATTGTAAAGCAGTGTTTCATAACCACTTTTTCTTTCTACAGGACCTCTAAACAATGAAACAGATTGGTGGACTTGGGCAGGATGGCCACTACTATCTGAATCTTCCACCTAAAATTATTTCACTGTTGTCGCTTATGCCACATCTGCTCTACAGTGGCACCTTAGATTGGGACATCCTAATATTTCTATTCTCAGTCATCAATTTCCTGATTCTTTTTCCTATGGTGCCTGTCAACTTGGCAATCATCATAGGGTGTCATTTCTAAGTAATAATAATAGAACTGAGTCTACCTTTTCTCTTATTCATATTGATTTGTGAGACCCATATCAACTCAAGAATCTTAGGGGTATTCATTATTTTTTTGTTCTCGTGGATAACTATACTCGTGTCTGTTAAATATTTATGATGGAGAAATCTGAAACAATGTATTGATTAAAACTTTGTTAATGAAATAAAGACTCAATTTTATACTATTATTTGCATGTTTCTGACCGACAATAGACTTGAATTTGTGAATACTACTTTAGCTCAATTTTTTTCGACCCCTTGGTATTATCCACCAAACTTCCTATGTTTATATATCTCCCAACAGCATGGGATGATTGAACGAAAGTTTAGACACCTACTTGACGGTGCTCATACAGTTATGTTTCAGATGCATGTTCCTACTATTTTTTGGGCTAATGCAGTTCTTACAGCTGCTTTTTTTATTAACCATGTTTCATCTTCTATTCTTGGTGGAAAGACTCCTTACTATGTCTTATTTCCTGATCAAGAGTTGCTCTTTATACCTCCCAATGTTTTTAGATGCATCTATTTTGTCCACTTGTTTAAGGTGGACAAGTTGTCTCCCCGATCAATTAAATGTGTCTTTGTGGGCTACTCCAGAACCTAGAAGGGGTACAAGTGTTTTAATCCTCTTACACAATGTTTTTATGTAAAAATGTTACCTTCTTAAAGGAGATACCATATTATTCTGCCACAGGGAAGTCTCCCAAAGTTTCACAAGATGTCCCATTGCCTATTCCTACTACGGCACCTCCAAGGCCCTCTAAGCCTTATGTTCCTCAACAAGATGTCCCTTCTGCTGCTTATCCTAGGCATCCTAAGGTTACAAATACCTTTCCTAAACACTTTTAACGAAGGCCTCCATCAACCACAACCCCTGCAGATGAACCTCTTTCTACTATTCTTGCTCAATACTCTATTGATACTGCGGATTCAGATAGAGGTCCAAAACCTATAGCACCAGAGGTACCTGATGTGGATATTCCAATTGGCCAAAGGAAACCACAAAGATCATGTGCTAAGTATTCTATTTCAAATTATATGTCATTTGATCATTTACTTGTAGAAGGAAGACTTCCATCTCTTGTAGTTAACAGCAAGCATATTCCCAGGAATCATACAAAGGCATTCTAGAATCCTTCCTAGGCCTTAGTTACAGAGAGGAGATGGCAACTCTCCAATCCAGAGGAACCAAGGAATTTGTTGACCTACCCCCTAGTGCTATTGTTGTGAGGTGTAAATGGGTGTTTACCCTCATGTCGTCCAAATTGGTCAGTTGAAAGATTCAAGGCCTGGTTAGTTGATAAAGGTTATACACAAACCTTTGGAGTTGATTATTTTGAGACTTTCTCGTCGGTGGCCCGTCTTAATTCAGTATGGATTCTTCTTTCTATGGCAGTAAACAACGGTTGGTCAATTTTTTAGCTGGCTATTACAAATACATTCCTCAATGGTGATTTAGAGGAAAAGGTTTACATGCAGCAACCCCTAAGATTTGTGGTTGAGGAGTGTCAAAAGCTATGCAGATTAAAGATAGCCATCTATGGCCTTAAGGAGAGTCCTAGGGCATGGTTTGAAAGGTTTAGTAATGTCATGCAAGAATATGATTTTACTAAATCTACAACAGATTATTCAATCTTTACTATGCAAAGAGCCATTAGCACAGTCATCCTTATTATATATGTTAATGATATTTTGCTTACACAAAGTGATAAAGAAGGAATAGAAGCAACTAAGAAGTTCTTATATTCTCAGTTTGTTATCAAAAATCATGAACTGATAAATTATTTTCTGAGCATTGAAGCACAACACATGGATGATCTTGTTCCATCCCAGAGAAAATATGTGATTGGCATACTAAGAGAGGCAGGAATGCTAGGTTGCAAACCTGCTAGTGTTCTAATGAGCCCATTAGAACCCATCTATACCACTTGTAGATTTAGAGTCCATTACTTGAAGATGTGACTTAGTACCGTGTTATGGTAGGAAAGCTACAATATTTGACTATTACTAGACCTGACATCTTGTTTCTAGTTGGGAGACTCAGTCAGTTCATGCAGTCTCCCAAAGAAGTGCACTGGGATAGAGTGTGTCAACTGTTAAGGTACTTAAAGCAGGCTCTTGGAAAGGGGTTATCATTCAAAAGATATGGTCACCTGGATATATGGGGGTACTCTGATGCAAACTACATTGAAGCTCATGAGGATAGGAGATCTACTACAAGGTATTGTACCCAAGGGTTGATATATTGGCGATATATCGTCGAGTCAGCACATATCGATATTAACCTTAATATCTTTTTTCCATGATATCGTCGATATATCGCCTATATCGCCGTTATATTGGAGATATATCGCCGATATTATGGACTTTTGTTGAACTTTAGAGCTGTACATGCTAAGGTTCTTGCTTCCTTGTAGTCCATCAAATATGTCAACTTTAGAGTTGTACATCCTCTGTCGACAATTCAGTCATTACACTTGATTTTACTTATTGAAAAATAGGAAGAAGATTCTAAAACGTCGGTAAGGAATACATTAGCATCTTCAAACCTCTATAAAAAGATGCATAAAACTAAGCACTTTGATAATCCATGGGGGCATTGAAAGGGCTATATTGTCATCTTCCTTTGATTAAAAAATGTCATCCATGATGGTTCTTCTTTCTTTCCCCTACAACAACCTAGGGTTGACAAGCTCACTTGTTTCAGCATGGCTTATCTAAGTACTTGCCAAGGTTTAACATATCACGATATATCGGCGATATATCGCATATCGACGGGTTGGGTGGGTATCAATACCACCCAAAATGTATTTTTCCTAGATATCAGCGATATATCGCCGATATGGGGATATATCGTTGATATATCGCCGATTGGGTGGGAAAAATGGTGTGTGGCGCTATTGAAATGGGACGGCTGGGCGGGAGGTTGAAAACGGTAAAGCAAGACTCGGCAGGAGGCGTGAGATTGAAAATGGGTAGACACAGACACAAACACAGGCAAGACTGGACTGGCACAGTTCGGAACCCACATGCACACACGCACGGGCATGCACACACGTTTTTTAGCTATTCCTTTATGATATATTAGTTACAAAAATGTTAATTTGACGTTTTTTATATTTTATGGCTTTCTGAGTAATTTCCCAAAAATTCACCGGTATCAGCGATATATCCCCTTTTTGACTTGTCGATACGATATCGATATCGATATTTAAAACCTCGATTGTACCTATGTAGATGCCAACCTGGTCATGTGGAGAAGTAAAAAGCATAATGTAGTCTCCACATCCAATGCGGAGTCGGAGTATAGGGTTATGGCCCATACTACTTGTGAGCTGCTATGGATGAGATCTATCTTACAGGATCCAGTAGTGATTGTCTCTGGCCCTACTATGTATTATGATAACAAGGCAGCTGCATTTATTGCAAACAATCCAACATTCCATGAGCAAACCAAGCATATAGAAGTTGATTGCCATTTTATCAGAGATGTACTACACCCTATATAGCCACAGAAGATCAGATTGCTGACATCTTTACCAAAGCACTCTCCAAGAAACATCTTGAGTTGTGTTCCAAGCTGAGCATGCTTGATGCATATGCTCCAACTTGACAAGTAGTGGAGTTATATTATGTGGTATATTTTACTATTTTTCTATTACACGAGTGCGTGCTTATAATTTTTCCTTTTGTACCTCTCTATATAAAGGCACTCAGGGTTTCTCTTGGAATTCAATTCGCTCATTTTCCTATTAGTAGCCATATTGGAGCATGGATACAACATTAAAGGGGTGTAAGGTAGGGTTATCCCATTGTGCCATTTCTTTATACTTTAGTCGCAAATACTCTAGCCCATGTGGCTTATAAAGCCTGCTCGAGAGGTCTGATAAAGAAACTCACCTTAACTTCAGATGGTTCCTTAGTTACACCAATCCTATAAAATGTTTACAATACTATATTTTTTATAAAGGGAGCTACGATGGAGGTAGGGTGTTTAGAGTCCCTGGTTCATATTTTTGGTGAAATTTTAGACCTACAGGTCAACACTCCAAGTCCGCTTTTCTACCTTTGAATTTTACACTTGAAAAAATGAGGTCATGTTCTATAGTACTCAAAACACAAGCATCATTTGCCTTTAAAGGGGAAGCAGCAAATGGTGGAGGAGGATTAGGCCCCTCTGGTTGATAAACTAGAAAGGCAGGAGAGGGTGGGTTTTATCTAGAGGAGGATGTTTGGTTTTACTCAAGTCCATGCTCTTACCGACTCTCGCGTTCCATATGTCAATGTTCAAGTTGCCAAAGAAAATCATTGTGATGATAGATTCAATTAGGAGATTCTTTTGGAATGGTCCAGGCCATGAAGGTTTTTTTTTTTTTTGAAAAGGGAAAGGGTAGTTATCCTCAAGATACCACCCAGTAGATATATTAATTAACCAATACATACAAAAAGCAATGCTCACATTACAAACAAGAACTCCACCCCAAAAAAATTTTCCACCTACAAACACTGCCCCTTAAAGACAACAGCATTCCTCCCCAACCATATAATCCACATGACTGTCAACGATCGAGCCCTTTCTCTCTTCGATCGAGACACTTTACACCCAGCATCAGCACCACCACATCTGAACGATCTCCAGAAGCTGTGAAATGAGCATGGTCCCAGCACCTGTCATCAATCCGCTCCCAAACCCGTGCAACCACCGAGCAAGCAAAAAACAAGTGGTCTATGTCTTCATCCGCCTGCCCACAAAGCGGACAAGACCTCTTCGCATCCTAGTCCCACCACGCTCTCCACATCCTAGTCATCAAGCGACCTCTTTTGAGAAGCCAAGCAAATATCTTCACCTTCAGGGAGCAAGAAACTTCCCAGGTCTGCCTGCAGTCTCCGACGAAATCAATGTCCCCCAGCGAGCACAAGCCTCCAAGCCTCCTATACGCATCCTACATGGAGAACTCCCCCTCCTCCCATCCGAAGGCATCTGCACCATCCTCTGGTTGAAACCCTTCCAGATCCTGCAGCATCTCCTACATCTCCCCGAGAACATGAGACACCACGCACCGTCCCAGGCCTCCACCACAGAGGTTCCTCTGTCCACTGCTAAGGTCGCGAGCCTAAGGATACATTCTGGTAAGGCCCCAAGCCCCATCCAATCATTCGTCTAGAATCTAAAAGTATCACCTGATCCAAACATAGGGGTAAAGAATGATCGGACCTTTGGAGTCACCAAAGATGACCCTCTGAGGTAGTGAGAGTCACCTCGAGGAGGTGACACCAATACACCCCAATCAGGCGATCCCCCATAGCAGGCATATAAGACTCTCTCCACCAGGCACACCTCTCCCCCAAGCAACCTCGCAAACCACTTCACCAGAAAGCTATCATTCATCCTCACAACCTCCCTGACACCCAATCCCCCCTCCTTAACAGGTCTGCACACCTCACTCCAGGCCACCATCTTCGTCCCCTTCCCTCCCGCCCCATAATTGGTCCAAAAGAAGCTTCTCACCATGCACACAATCTTATCTTCAACCTTCCGTGGCATCTTCACAACCGAGGTGAAGTACACTGGCATAGTCGACGGAACCGCTCTAAGGACGACCAGTCTCCCTCCTCTCGAAAGCACTTTGGATGCCCATCCTACCAACCGACTCTCAATCCTCTCCAATAGTAGGGCCCAATCCTGTAACGACAACCTCCTATCCGTCAGGGGCAGGCCCAGATAAGGCAGGTGCAAGGACCCAACCTCCATCCCCAGAGCCTCTGAGCACCCCCTAGCCACCTCAATAGCCATCCCAAAAGGAACAAAAGAGAATTTCAAGAAGTTAATATGAATGCCCAAGGCCTCACAAAACAGCTCTAGAAGAATACGGCTCCACCCCTTCCAGGAAGAGAGCGTCATCTGCATATTGTAGGATCGAAATACTCATCCCTTCCCCTACCGGGAAGCCCTTCACCAGACCTGCTGCACCTGCCCTGTCGAATGCCCTTGCAAGAGCAACAGCCGCCAAAACAAACAGCATGGGTGCCAGGGGACACCCCTACCAAACGCCTCTCCTGGATTGGACCCAACCACCCGTTAGGTTCCTGTTGATGAGGATCGTGAATGACGTAGTTGTAACGCACTGTTTCATCCATCTAATCCAGACCGACGGGCAACCCCTTCTGGCCATAGCCGCCAACAAGAACGACCACTGCACGAAGTCGTAAGCTTTCCTAAAATCAACCTTCCACAGAAAAGTTGTCCTCTCCCTCTTCCAAAGCGCAAGGATCTCCGTGGCTGCCACATATCCATCCAGGATGCATCTTCCTGGCACAAACACCATTTGCACCTCTGACACAACTCCATCAATCACCTTCATGACCCTGTTCGCGAGAATCTTTGCCACAATCAAATACACCGAATTCGAGAGGGCAATCGACCTGTAGTCGTCGATCGCCTCTACCCCCTCCTTCTTTAGCAGAAGGATCATGTAAAATTTGTTGAACCTATTGAAGCCAAAATTACCCTCCCTGAGCTCCGCCAGGATTTGCAGAGCTCATCCTTCAACAATGGCCAAAACTCCTTGAAGAACAACACCAGGAACCCGTCAGGACCTGGGCATCCATCAACATTCAACCCCCAGACCACCACACGAGCCTCGTCCTACGTAAAGGGTGCCACCAAACCTGCCGCCGCCACCATATCCACCGTTGAAACATCCAGGCCCCGCCATCACCACCTTCCATCCCTCCTCCCTGTGAACTCCCTGAAATAATCCGCCACCACCCTGCCCACAGCTTCCCTGCCAAAAAGGTCTATCCTGCCTACCTAGATCTTGTCAATCCAATTCCTTCTGCACCTAGTGAAAGCCATCATATGGAAAAATTTGGTGTTCGAGTCCCCCTTCCTGATCCACTTTTGCCTAGATCTCGTTCTCCACTCTACTTCCGCTTTCCGATCTTCCACTTGCACTGTCTTCATGTGCTCAACCCTAGTCTCTCTCTCCTCTACCGTCAACAGGCCCTTGTCCTCCACTCTGTCTAGCCTATGGATCTCCCCGAGTGCTTCATCCTTCCTTCTGTTCCGTTCTTCCTTCACTTGTCTCCTGTACCCCTTCAAAAAGAGTCTCAGCTCCCTAAGTTTTGCTTCCATCCTTGCTACCGCCGAGCCATCCGGGTGCAAAGACCTCCATTTGTCCACCACTCTCCTAAAGCCCTCCTCCGACAGCCACACCCTCTCGAATTTGAAGTACGTACCACAGCGGGAGCCTTTGCCAGACCCCCACAACAATAGGGTGTGGTCCAAGAAGGGTCTCTCAAGGGTGTGGACCCCTAGTAACGGGAAGACCTCCGCTATCTCCACCGAGCACAGGAAACGATCAAGTCTAAACATCAAGCCTCCAGAGCTCCTCCATGTGAATGCATAGGAGGCGAGGGGAACATCCTGCATCCAATGCTCAGCGATGAACCTCGCTAAGTCCTCAGAGTTTTGGTCCCAACCTCTTCTCCCATTGGGCCTGTCCTCTGCCAAGAGGGTGACGTTAAAATCCCCTCCAATGAGCCAAGGGTATCCCTGAAACCTCTCGGCGATCTAACACAACTCCCCCCAAAGGGCATCCCTTTCGAAGTCATCGATCGACCCATATACCGAAGGGAACACCAAAACCAGCACATCGCTTCGCCTCATCAACTACACGAGACCACCCCCGCCCCCACCTTCAAGTCCTTCAGGGCAAATACCTCCTTCCAACCAACCAAGACTCCCCCCGACCTCCCTGTCGCATCCAACACCCAGAAGCCACAAAGAAAGCCACCACCAATCTCTCTCCATACCCTCGGGTCGCATCCTTGCAACTTCATCTCCTGGAGTAAAACAATATTCGGGCCCCACTTGTGAAGGTAGGACCTCAAGGTCCCCTGACATGAGGGATCACAGAGCACCCTAACCCCCCCCCTACGGTAGACCAACCAAAACCGGCTACCTTCGCCACCTGCTCCACTTCCCTAGGCCCAAAGGCACTAGGCCACCCCACCCCTCCTCTCCAGCCACACCCCTCTTGGGCCAACCCACTGCCATCTCCCCACCCGAAACCCCTTCCCCTACCACTTCCACACCTCCCCCCCCCCAACATCCCCTCCTGACCACCAGCAGCAACCTCCCCCCCCCCCCCCCCAAAAAAAAAAAAAAACCACAAGACCTCCATCAGCCCCCACTTGCACCTCAACCCCCTCACTTCCCCCAAGACGTACCTCGCCACCGACGTCGCAAGGGGACACACCTACACCCCCCGCTTCCCGACGAGGATCCAAGACCAGCACACCCACCAAGGACCGGGCCCCGCCTCCGCCGTTGCAAACTGGAGTTGACTCGACCTACACCACGCAGGAGCTCCGCGTCGTCGCCCAAGCATCCTCCGGACTCCAGAGGGTCCACCGCTGTCGCTAAAAGCATGGCCACCGTCTCTCTTGCCGTGGCGAAGCTCTGTGCCACCGTCCACATCCTCTCCATCTTCTAATGGAGAAGCATCTTCACTCTGATCTCCCCACCCCTCTCCATCTTCACCTTCGAGGACGATCCCCTTCACTAGCCAACCAATGACCTCTCTTGCATCCGCAGAGGTCAGTGCGTCGCTAAGCACCTCTACCACCACCCTATGAGGCCCCTTAAAACGCTGAGCAAGGCAAGGTTTCAGACCTGGGTGAAGATCTGGTCCCAGGTCCAACCTAACCCCCACCTCTCCACACAACCTCGTAAATTGTGGACCCCCCAAATAAATATCTCCTCGACGCCTCCAAAATCCCTCGTGCCATCCACCAGATTGCCCTCGTGCCTCGAGCAATTCCTACACTTCTCCAAAACCCCACAAAGAGGCTCCTCGAGAACCCTAAATGCCTCCTCGACTTCCCCGATCTCCTTCGCACCTCCCACCATCGCCTCCACCGCAATCATTGCCTTCCCCTCGTCCTCCGTATCCACCTCGGTTGCCACCACACCCCTCAAGCGCTGGGCCTCAACATGTGCGTTGCCAATCAGCTCTGTGCCTCGTGCTGCTGACTCAGCAGACGAGGCACCCCCCTCACCGACGACCGTTGGTCTCCACGACACCCCTCCCACCATCACGGCCCCTCCTGCTACCACCCCTCCTCCAACCAACACCCTCACCACCTCCACAAAGGTGTGCGGCCTCCCTCCAACCAGTCTCACCCTCACCACCCCAGAAGCGTTCCCCAAGCAGAGCGACACCTTCTCGTGGAGCATCCTGCCAGGTCGAAGCTCCACCATCGCCCGCGTCAACGCGAGGACGTCACCTCTCAAACCAAGGCCTCTGCACCACTTCAGCTTCGGAAAAGGCTCGACGATCGCCCCCACCACTTCCCTTGTGCAGAGGAAGAGCGGGATGCCCTCCACGTCCACCAACAGTCCTACCTTCCTCGGCAGCCTCTCCCAGAATGCTCCATCAAACCTGACTGCCCAATGCCACCTGACCACCCCTCCAGGGCAAGGGAGCTCCCTAAAGAGTAATCGTTCTACCAACCCCAGCACCACACCGATGAGCACAAGCTTCCCCTCCCCCAACATCTTCAATCCACCCCCTCCGACCGGCCCCCCAGCACCTCCGCCACCTCCGCATCGAGATCCGCCATCCTGACCCAACCTTCCGCTACCAACCCAACCAGGGCTGATGTAAGGGCTCTCTCGAGCAAACCTACCTCCTTAGACCAAGGGGCTTCAAATTCGACCGTGGATGCACCCTCCGACAGTGGCGGAAGATATGTCGATTGTGCGCCCGATGACTTTGCCTTCCTCGCTCCCTTCGCCACACAGGACACCCTCCGGTAGCCAAGACCTCCACATCTCAGGCACTTCACCGGGTCCCTACACTGCCGCGCGACATGGCCTCTCCCTCTGCACTTGAAGCACATCACCTCTACCTCCGCCCTCCTCCTCACCTTCCCCACCACCTGCGACCAGCCCTGCTCCTCTCCCCCTGCTCCTCCCCTCCCTGCTCTCTCTCACTTTTCTCGGTGGCACCCATCTCAGCAAAAGAACTGTATTCCTTTGTCATTAGCATTACAAGGGATGGTGGCAATTTGTTGTGGATTTAACGAGAATGTGGGATGGGATTCATGTACAACAGATATTTTAGGCAGGATTTCTTCGAAGGTAAATCCCCAGGAGGTTGAGACTATTAAGTGCTCGAGGAGAAATGGAGATGGGACAAAAGAGGTTAACTGCTAGTGGGACTCGATCATGAAGGCTTTTTAGCCTTGTAGGTTGGGAGGAGATTTTTAAGCTAATGTGCCAAAGTGGATTGGGACTATTACATCTAACTGATTTTGGAGACTCCTTACTAGCCAATGGATGGTCTAGCCACTTGGCAACAAGGATGATCTATGGACAACAGCCCTATGTGACTCTTATGGTTGCTTCTTAAGTTGGGATCAAAGGAGTTTAGTCCCACATGGTGCTTCTAGTTTTCAACAATGCCCGGTTACTATTATGGGGTGTATCACGTCTTTCTTTAACCCTGTTCTAGGTGGAGCAACTTTCAAATTCCAAGAGGATGATTGGATGGGAACTAGAAACTTGTCTAGTAAGTTACACAGGTTGTATGCACCGACCACTAAGAAAGCATCTATTGATAGCAAATGTATAAGACAGGCCTATGGTTAGGGGTGTAGGGTCGTGGCTTCCAAGTTTTGGAGGGGTAATGTCGAATGGGAGAGTTGCAAATTTACAGGAGTTGATGGGAACCTTAGGTACCTTTTGCCATGTCTAAGGGAGACCTGATCACTTGGAGTGGGCTCAAGCAAACTTCTTCCAAGAAGACATAAGTTGCTACATGGTTATGCCATAGAAAATGATGTGTATTTGGATGTTGACTGCTCCCATATATGAAAGATGAAAGTGCCAATGAAGGTCAAGATTTTCTTATGGCTATTGAGGAGAGGTGTCTATCTACCAAGATTAAAATGTTACAATGGCAACTAAGGAGAGATGGTACCTCCCTTTGTGTGGTATGGGAGATGAAGTTTAGAACTTATTGTTGGTTGCAGATGTGACAAGGATATTGTCGAAGATGGGCACTCCCCTGGCTAACGTCAACTTGAAGACTTCTGGACCTGTGCAATAGGTCAAGGGTTGATCCCATTATCCAAGTTCGTGTAGTTACTACACTTTAGTACTCATGATTACAAATAAATGGCAACATTTTCGAGAATGAAAGGCTCTACGTGAAAAACATTGTAAGGGAAGCTAACTATTTTTTTTACTTTTTGATCCCAAAATATGTAAGTGTACCTCTTTCTTCTTGAAGTAACGAAGCAAATGACAACTAACCTCCAATAACCATCCTTCCCTTTTCAAAAAAATGAAAGATAACCCGGTATCGTTTCCCGTATGTTTATATTATCCAACAATCACCTACCCAGGGTATAGCCTAACTCGTATCCTATCCTATGTAGCATGCTGATGGGTATAAAGCAACTCGATTTCCTAATAGTGCTCATAGGTACCATATTTTACTTCATGTCATTAAACCATTTAACAAATCTTAACTCTTAACTCTAAGCAAGAATAATGTCGCCTCTCATGACAATAAAAGCACCAAGCGCAACAAAAATATTTCTCATTCAAAACATTCACTACTTTTCAAAAAAAAAACAAAATGATAACAAGTACTAAAACTTGAGAAACAAATAATAGTGTTTGTTACAATGAGTTATCATCAAAGGAGCGAGTGGTTGTTGATGGAGGGAGGAGATGGTGCGACCTTTTAGGATTTCACCGCAAATGTTTGATCCTCAACTCAACAACTCTTATTTACAATGATTTCTTTTCTTTTTATCATCTTGAATTACCAAGAAGATAATTCTTGGTTTATCCTTCAAGATGCCAAGGATCCTAGGCCACAGGATCTTAACGCCAACATCAACACTCAAAATTAGCTTCCACCAATATTTTATATGTTAACACTTGAAAAAATTATTGTTGATTATTTTCAAATGCCTACATGAAAACAAATCAAGATTAGTAACCAAAATATGCATCTAAACTAAAATTAAGCATGGTTTTGATATAACATTATGTGTGCATCATGGTCGCTCATCTCTAAAAACCAATGTAGTTCGTTGCAACCATATAACCCAAAGAACTACAACTTTAACTGATGACATTGAATCAGTTATCACATTTGTCGGGAAAGCCTCCTAAAACTCCTCCCATGATCGCAACAAAGAGAACTCAAGTACCAACTCCATCCAAACTGCGCAAGCGAAATTGTAAGACAAATAGATGCGTGCAATCCTTTTCCCCATGACTACAGAAGCTATAAGTAGTATCTAAATCAGGCACCCATTGTTTCCTTCTCTCTTTCATAACCAAACTTCCTCTATAGAGCAACCACAGGAAGATCTTCACCATCAAAGGAACTTGAAGCTTCAAGGAGAAACAAGCAACTGCCAAGTTTGAGTTATCCACAACAATGCCTCCCTGTAGAAAACTATAAGCCTTCTTGATAGAGAACTTCCCTCAATTCCAAGCCAAAGAATCCAACTCTCTTGTTCCTAGTCTAAAGTCCCAAATCAATGATAGCATGAGCTACAAGTCCTAAATCCTAGCATTAGAGAGATTCCCTCCAAACATAGGATACCAGGAGCCTGATGCATCATCCCATACTTTCTTCATGCAATGATGCTTATCGCATGACAATGCATAAAGCCTAGGAACCTCATCATCCAGAATGCCAATTCCAACCAATCAACCTCCCAAAATTTGAAGAATCTACTTGGTAGAGTATTAGAGGGTTATTTTAGTCTTTTGAGTCTCTTTAGATAATGTTTGAGTCATTTGTATAAAGTTTGAGAGTTCCAATCAAATTCATATTTTTAGTTAGGTTTCTTTTGTAATTTTTTCATCCCTACAATCTGTACAAGAGAGGTTAGGTTCCTGATTTCAATAAGAGGCAGTGTGTTCTCCAATATGGTAGCAGAGCAAGTTTAAGGTTTAGAAACCTAGCCCCAATTCCTTTTTTTTCTTCCCTTTCCAATGAGAGAGCAACAACCTCAGTTAGCCCTAGAAAGGGCCTCCTCACCAGCCTCCAACCAACCGAAGGGCCCCATTAACCAATGTGAGGAAAGAGGTCGTCGTGATACACCTCTTCATAATTCGAACCCAAGACTACAGGAAATCCCTCCTCCAAAGAATCTCCCATAAGTAAGCTCAAGCCACCAAATCAAAAGCCTTGGAGAAATCATCCTTCTATAAAGTGAAATGAATGGAATGCATGAAATGAAACTCCACCATAAGCCTTAGAGAAACTCCACCATTAGCACAATTGGAGCAATAAAGTGAAATGAAAAAGGCTGATGAGCTCATTGGAACTGTGATATCATGGAATGCATGAATTCAGGTATGTTGCATATTTGAATATACAAGCAAGGATATCGACAACGAATAAGGTATCAGACTATAGGATTTTCATCAGTATGCTTGGTGCATATGGTTGTTGAGAAAAAGCTATGGAGTTTATTCAGACAAAGCCCCTGTAGATTCAAGTATTTATATGCTGGAAACATTTATGAATCTCTGTGGAGTGAATGCAGAACCAGTTTGCTCTGTAGGTGAAAGCAAGGGTTCTTTTGAGTCTAACAAAGGAGTGAAGGCTAGGCTTCTTCCTGTGGAGCTTCTAATCAAAAGGGAAGGAGAAAATGGTTGGAACTTCTTGCAGCTAGAACCAAGATTACACATAGGTGTGGAGACAAATCTAATCCTGAACAGACAGGCATGTGAGTTCATTACAATCAAAGGAGGGTGCCTTGTGTAATCAACAACGAGAGACTAGCTACTATGCATCTGTCACTTACTCCTCATGTGCATTCTACATTTTAGTAATAAAAGATTTTTGTAGATCGCCACTATTTTATGAAGAATTTTGGAAGTTTGTAGCAAGGAGGGCTATTAATTGAGATAGAAAGCTTTCACCATCGAAAGAATGTATTGTGCTCTTTTTGTCAGAAAAAAGGGATTGTTCTTTTGCAAAGATTACTGATAAACTTTAATATGTTTTGTTGGTTTTCCTAAAGGGTAGTTTAAATCCAATTATTATAAATCAGGGGAATCTAAAAAACAAAATAAGGTCGATAGTGCCTGAATTTTTATTATATTGAAATGTTTTAATCAAATCATCATGCACACTCTCTTTTGTCAACTGATACTTGCAAGCATTTTGTAATATATGTGTATGATATCTCATATCTCAACTTTTTGGGATGTTCTCCTGAAATTAAAGTGAGTTTTCTCTCCAAAAATACACACAAACATATATCTATATATGTATACATGTATATATATACATATGTATATATGTACAGGGAAAAGGGAGGGTACAGCTAGGCTCCAAAAATCTCACCTTTTACCCCAATCCATCCCAAATATCACCCTGCCCTCCTTCCCAATCCACAAGTCCCTTGATTATGGGAAAATTTTCTGCTTGATTGTTGAAAGTCAATTTTCTGATTACAACTTCTGAACATCATATCAGGAGCATTTCAGTCATGTGTCAGTAGAGATGACAAGATATTATTTTTCAGCATTTTCCTCATCGCCTTTAATCTTTTTGGTAAGAGGATCCAATGGAGGGACCACATGTTCACAGAGATTCTAAAAAAAATGTTAAGGATCAACATGTTTGTTCAGTTTCTCACTTTTTGTCATTGTCTGAACCCCCATCTGCAATTTACAGATTTTTTCTGTAGGTCTACCCTAGCTTTGTATCATAATTGAAGCTGCAATTGGTCCTTACCTACACAGATTGTTTATTATAAAAATATAAATTTCTTAAATGGTGAGAAAACTAATATATCATTTATTTGTTTAATCTGTTGCTATAGTTTCAATTATTTGTCATAGAATTGTCAATATGGTAATGTTAAAATTTGTTAAGTAGGGAACGTTGATTTGTTGATAGCATTCCTTGTACTTGATCAAATAAGCTACAGCCGAGTTTACATGGATAGGATTAAAGTAGATAATGGTGTGATGGAATGGAATGGATGGATATGATACTCTCAGTCTGATGTTTGTGACAAAAGCATATTATGATTTTGCAGGATCCCTTAGCATCCCTATACTAGAGTAGCTTGTTTCAAGCTAAAAATGGCAATACTGGTGGTAAAAGACTTAAAGCTTAATAGGACAAAACATGTGCATCCCTACCTTTCTGTTCTTGGAGGACTGGTAAATTTCATGTTCATGTTTTTCCTCATTTATCTGGTACCAATTTGAGATTTGCAGGTTGGTTGGTTAATTTCTTGCAACAAAAAGATCATTGTTCCATGGAAAAAACTAGCCCCAATTGAGAATTGAAATTCCAAGGAAAGACAATTTGCACAATTAAGAACAGGAGTTCTCGTGATTCCATTAATCTGTGAAAAACGAGAAATCAATAAAACAAGCAGGGAAAAAACCAGACGAACGGTCGTGGTTGCTGGAAGCCAATGATTGAACCTGAAGCACAATTGAGGTAAGAATATGTGCTATGAAGAACCACACCTCCTAAGTCAATCTGATGAGGGAGTGGGAGGTGAGGCTATCGTGAAGGAGGAGAAAGGAGGGGGCAACAGCTATGGTAGTGGTGGAAGAGGAGGAGGAGGGAGGGGATGGAGGAGGAGAATGGTAGTTGTGGTGGAGGAGAACTAAGGGAGGTGGTGGTGGTGGTGGAGGGGGGGAGGTCGAAGTTGCTGCGGTGGAGGTTGTGGTGATGGTGGAGGTAGAGGGAGGAGCGAAGGAAGGGTGACCTTGTCAATGTGGTGGAGATGGAGGAATGGTGTTGTGCCAACGTTGATGAGGGAGGGAGGTTGCTGCACCGGCAGTGAGAAGGAAGGGCGGAGAACCGATGTGCTTGAAGCTTGGAAAAGGAGGATGAGGGGGATGGCTGACAATGAAGAGGAAAACGAAAGGGGGCTTGCTTGAGAGGTGAAGAGGAGGAAGGGGGGGCTTCAAAGCAGGGGATGATGCCATTTTGGTAGAGGCGTAGGAGGGGAATTGAGACATAGGAACCATCCAGAATATTTCAGCTGTTGCGGAGATCCAACAGCTTAAAAATGGCAAGTGCACCTAAGTTGGGTGTAGCTGAGCTACACCAACACAGCCCCCATATGTTATACCAGCGATTTTTTTTTTCAAGTGCTATACCTACAAAACTGGACTATGCTAACACATAGTTGTCCGCATATTGGCTGTATGCCACCAGCATAGGTTGGTATGGTTGCAATTTCAATTTTATAGGTTCATATCACCATGGTTTGTTGTCGAATTATCATTTCACCAAATGCATCCAACATGAGAATCAGTTAAGATAAATAAAACTTCATAATTATTAAATCATCCCTACATCTCTTTATATAGAGAAAGTTGAGAGAAAATTGCAACATAAATCCAACAATAAAAGAAAAGACAAAACATCTCTCAAAACATAACGTAACACTCCTCCTTAAGGTGGAGCATATATATCAACCATGCTCAGCTTATTTCTACACTTCTCAGACATACGATGCGATAATGACTTAGTAAAGATGTCTGCAATCTGGTCTAAAGAGACAAGGCAAGCAATACAAAGCAGATCCTGTTGAATTAAGCTCCTGGTATAGTGACAGTCCACTTCCACATATTTGGTTCTCTCATAGAACATAAGATTGTTAGCAATGTATGTTGTAGCCGAGTTGTCACAATACATCTTCATTGGCCCCTGAATAGTCACACAAAGATCTCGTAATGAAGATCTTATCGATATCATCTCAGCTACAGTATGTGGCACGACACGATACTCAGATTCAGCACTTGAGCGTGAAACTACACTTTGTTTCTTGCTCATCCAGGTCACCAGATTCCCAACTACAAAAGTACAGAAGCCTATAGTAGATCTCATATCTCCAACATCGCGTACATAATCTGCATCTGAGTAGACAACAATAGACATAGGAGCCTTCTTCTGGAACAAAATGCCCCTACTTAGACAACCTTTAATGCAACTCAACACCTGCATCACAGCCTACTAATGATCATCAGTAGGTTTGTCTAAGAAATGAATTAGCTTACCTACTGCAAGACTAATATCTGGCCTAGTGATGGTCAGATACAAAAGCTTCCCCACAAGCTATCTATAGGCCTTCCTGTACTTCAACTTCACATTATCATCAAAGAGGTGAACCTTAGCATTCATAGGGATATTGGCACCCTTGGATTGGAGCATATCAGCCTCCTGAAGAATGTCAAGAGCATACTTTCTTTGTGACATAACAATCCCCTGCTTACTTGTGGCAATCTCAATGCCAAGAAAATACCTGAGTTTCCCAAGGTCTTTTATGACAAACTGGCTTGAAAAATAATTCTTCAGCTAAGAAATACCAGCTATATCATCACCGATGAGTATAAGATCATCCACATACACAAGTAGAGCCATAGTATCACCACTAGTCTTCCTCACAAACAATGAGTGATCAGACGAGGACCTTTACATCCCAACAACAGACAGCCTCAGATAGCCGCTGAAACCAGGCTCGGGACTCTGTTTAAGACCATAAATGACCTTACGAAGCCTACAAACACACTCCCCCTGAACTTCAAAACCAGGTGGTTGCTGCATATATATCTCTTCCTGTAAATCCCCATAAAGAAACACATTTTTGGCATCCAGCTGGTATAAATTTCATCCATAATGAGCTGCAATAGGTATAAGTATACATACTGTGGAGAGACGAGCAACAAGTGAAAATGCATCAAAGAAATCTACCCCATAGGTTTGGGCGAATCCTTTAGCTAAGACGCGAGGCTTATACCAAGAAATAAATCCATCTGGGTTATATTTCAAGGCAAAGGACCACCTAGCACCAACAAGGTGCGCACCAAGGGGTAAGGTAGTGAGTTCCTAGGTGCCTCTTGTCACAGAGAGCAGACATCTCCTCCATGACAGACTTCCAGTGTGGATGTAATAGAGCCTGCTGGTAGGAACCGGGTATCTCAACACTGAAAACTGTAGCAGTGAACGCATGAAACTCAATACTCAGAGAATCAGCAGAAATAGCACTCCCAGCAACACGATACCAAGCACATGATTGGGGAGCTTTCCAGATAACAATAGGAATATTATCATCCGTAAACGAGGAGGGAGGACCTAAAGACACATCAACATGAGTACTATCAGTAACCTCAACACATACCTGAGTAGAGGAGGACAGTGGTGGCCCAATAGGAACTGAGGAGGAAGGGGTGTATCTTCTCTCTATAGTTGGCAAGAAGCTAATATGTGGTACCCTTGAAAGTCTTGTCATCTAGTGGTACCACTCTAATGTGCTCACAGATTGTTTTGTAGGAGGTACACTACCACTCTAAGAAGAATTAGCACTACTCTGAGAGAATCCTCCATGGCTATAGGAGGCACAGGCATCGACACTGCCATTTCCACATCCTTCAACTGATGGCCTAAAGTAGAAAAGTACGGAATGGACTCGTGAAATGTCACGTCCGCACTAACATAGTGCCTCTAGTGTATAGGATTAAGACACCGATATCCCTTATGAGTGCGTGAATAACCAAGAAACACACACTTAATCACCTTAGGGGCAAATTTATCACGACCAGGCCTAAAAAGGTATACAAACGTCACACAGCCAAATGTCTTCGACAGCACTAGAAACAACTCTGCATCAGGATACAAAATATTCCATGGAATATGCTCATGAAGTACAGAGGAAGGAGGCCTATTAATAAGATAACAGGCAGTGAGTACAGCATCTCCCCAGTAAGTATGTGAGACACTATTCTGGATGAGCAAGACTCTAGCTATATCCAGAATATGACAATGTTTCCATTCTGCAACCTCATTCTGCTATGACGTATGAAGGCAAGACGTCTGATGTATAATGCCACCCATAAAATGAAGCCAAGCTCTTAGTGTAAAACTCCAAAGCATTATCAATTCTGATCGTCTTAATGCAAACACCAAACTGAGTTTTTACAAAAGCTACAAAATGCTGAATAATAGATCCAACATTTGATTTATTACGCATCAAAAATATCCATGATAAATGGGAAAAGTCATCAACAAATAACAAGTAATGACGATGGTATGTCGGTCTGCCACACGGCTAGGACCCTAAACATCACAATGCACCAAATCAAAACAAGTTGAACTACTGGACTGCATAGAAATTGGAAAACTGGCTTTGTGATGCTTCCCCAGCTGACAGGCATCACACTGAATCTTCATGGCAAGCGAGAGATGTAGGATGATCCGACGTAGTTTGCCAAGAAAATAATGACCTAGCTGTTTGTGCCACTACAAGGCACTCCCCACAATAGTACTTGTCTGACACGCTATAGCAACTAGATTCTACACTAACCAGTATGCACCCCCCTCATATCCACCACCAATCGTCCTCCTCATCATGCAGTCTTGAAACATACAGCAAACCACATCAAAAATGGCACGGCAATTCAGTTGCTTAGAAATAAAACTAACAGAAAGCAATCGTATTGCCATGTTTGTTACATAATAAACATTAGAGAGGTGCATAGTAGGAGTAACGGACACCCCCCTTTACCACAGATGGGGGCATGCCTACCATCTGCTAGCTATACTGAGTGATCTTATGACACCTGTATATCCCCAAAACACTGGGAATTTCCTGACAAATGATCTGAAGCACCAAAATCAATCAACTACGAACTACTCATACCTAATGTAGAGGCATAAGCTGCAGTGCCTGAAGACTGAGGCTGATCATGGGTCAACTAAGCTAGGTGTTGTACTACCACATCATAATCCGCCTCTGCAAGAATCACTGTATTAGTAAACATAGTTGGTGGAGTCATAGAATAGAAGCATAGTTGACAACAGCAGGCTATCCAAGTTCGTTCAAACACTTGGCCTCAACATGGCCAATTCTCCCACAGTAGGAGCAAGTAGGCTTGCCACGACCACCATCAGCACGCCCCCTACCGTTGCGTCAGAAGGCTTCAGTCCATCCTCCACGTGTACTCACAGCTGCATGAGCAAAAGCAACATTACTAGTGACAACCTCTGGAGTAGGCTGGACATGCAACCTGCTAAGTTTTTGGTAGATCTCCTCAATGGGAGGAAGCTCAAAAGGTGTCAATATCTATAAACGTGCAACAGAATAATCATCAAGTCCTGCTAGAAACATATGAGCTAAGAACTCCTTCCTCTAATCTTTGCACCCAGGTGATGTGCACATGGGCCTGCACGCATTGTACTTTTTCAAAAGTCCCTTTATAGTGGAGTAATACTATGAGAGAGTCATAGACTCCTGCTTTAAATGACTAAGATCATAATGAATCTGGAAGACCTAGGTGAAGTTGAGTTCATGAGAATATGCATCCTTCAAACCATCCAACATCTGTTTAGCAGTTTTGTAGTACATGGCTTCATCTCCAATGTGAGGTATCGCTATTTAATATCCAGGCCCTTACCATGGCATCATCTTTGTTCCAGGTTACATACTTCCCTGTCTTATGCTCTAGTAGTGCTTCAATAAGAACATGTTGCTTCTCATATCCTTCCACAGTGACAAGAAACGTCAGAGACCAACGGGGGTAATTGGTCTCGTCAAGCTTCACAATTGGTGCAAAGAACAGATTCTTGTAGACCACACTCTCCGATCTATTCTGATGTCACTCCGGTCTCTAACGACAATGAGGCCATAACGAAATCACACCACAAATGCCTTCAAACACCTTCAAACACAGATCTGATTTTTGACGAAATAGGGGAATACACACCCCAAAAATCTGCTTACACGTGATTCTAATATTCGTCAACAAGTTAAGGGTAATACACACCTCAAAAAATGAATCAACGAGGAAATACACACCCCAAGCAGTACTCAAAACACTAATTTGATCATACCATCAAGGAAGAATTTTCCAAACACCTTCCAGAAAGTCCTTACTTTAGAACTCCATCACCAACACACCAAAGACCTTCCTAGACCCTGCAGCAAGAGGAAACAGGGCCTACTGCCCTCTCCCTACCACTAGAGAAGACCCGACAGTAAAGGAGAAGACGTCGAGGAAGAAAGAGGGTCGAAAAGACCCCGCTGCCACTGCCGCTAGGCGACGCGCTGCTGCTGGCGCGGACTAGCTGCAGCGTTGCTCCTGACAATGGCACTGCTCCTGACCAGTGTTTAAAAAAACGTTCCTCAAGGCGCTTGAGGCGTGCATCTCGAGGCGAGGCGTGGGAAATTGGCCTCGAGGCGTAAGCCTCAGCTTGATTCTGTGAGGCGTGTGCCTAGCTTTGTCGAGGTGTGGCCAAGGCACTGAGGCGCTAAGGCGTTGGGGAGGCGCCGCCTCGGGTATGCTACTTTGTAAAATGATCATGTGCTAGTCACATGACCATTTTTTTTACTAATCTTTGGCTCTAGCCCTAAACCAAACCTCAAGAAGACTTGCAGCCTCCAGCAGACCGACGAGCAGCCTCCACATTGCAGCTCCTACAGCCCTGCTCCACCGCAACGCAACCTCCACCGGCGAGCAGCTCCACGCAGTGTAGCTCAGTGCTGCACGCAGCGGCAACGATCCTCGCAGCGCATCGCAGTGCTCCAACGCCAGCAGCGCAAGCACTCAGCAGCAATGCTCTACGTAGCGTAGGCTCCAGCACAGTGCGCCAACATCGTAGTGCTCCAGCCAGTGCTCCAGCAGCGCGAGCACGCAGCGGCAGGCTTCAGCGCAGGCAGTGCTCCAGCAGCAGTTGAGGCAGTGCTCCAGCGCAGTGCGCCAGCATCGCAGTGCTCCAGGCAGCTCCAGCAATAGTGGTCCAGCTCCAGCTCCAGCAGCAGTTGAGGTTAGTATGTTGAGGTTGAGCTTAGTATGTTGACTATAAGTTTAGGTCATTTCATTTAGGTTTATTTTTCAAGTTTAGGTCATTTAGGTTGATTTGATTACCAATCTCTTTTATGCTTCTAGACATGGCGCCAAAGGCAAGAAGAGGAAAAGAATGATCCACTGGCACTGGCAAATCTGATCCTGGATGGAAGTATTGCACGGAAATTGACCTTCAAGGATCTCAAAGGGAGAAAGGATATAAGTATGTGAAGTGTAACTTCTGTGGGAAAACTATCACAGGTGGCATTGCAAGACTAAAGGAGCACTTAGCGAAGACCCACAAAAATGTGGGAGCATGTGCAAAGGTGCCACCTGAAGTTGAAACTGAAATTAAGGCCTTCTTAGCAAAGGAAGTTGGTAAAAGAAGAGCACTTGAAGAAATGGAAGAAATCCGTCGCATAGGTGCATATACAGTAGAAGGTCCATCTGGGCATGATGAAAATGCACCTATAGGATCAAGTGGTGCACAAGTGGTGAAGGATCCTATGGATTTATTTGTTGCAGGAATGCCAAATAAATAATTAATTACATATATGCACATGCTTGGGTGGTGGCCATGATAAGGAAGCATGTAGGAGGAGACTTGGTGAGACCTACCGTCACTCGATTTGCTACTGCTTTCCTTACCTTGCAGAAATTACTAACAGCAAAAGATGCTCTTGAATCTTTTTTCACCTCAAAAAGGTGGAAGGTAGCAGTTATGCATTGAAGGTTCAAGGGCAAGCTGTACAAAATATTGTCCTCAAAAGTAGAACATTTTGGCCTGGTGTAGCCTATGTGATAAGGACAATCAAACCGTTGGTGTTGGTTTTAAGAATGGTGAACACTGAACAATATCCACCTATGGGATTTATTTATGAGACTATGGATAGGGCTAAGGAAGCTATTGCTAAAAATTTAGGTAATGATGAAAAGAAATACAAGGCAATCTAGGACATCATTGACACGAGATGGGACAGACAATTGCACACACACTTGCATGCTGCTGCCTATTTTCTAAATCCCCAATGCCAGTATGAACCAACTTTTAAAGTTGATTCAGAAGTAAAGATGGGCTTGTACTCATGCTTTCAGAGGTTGATTCCTGACAAGGATGAGAGGTTGAATGTGGATCTCCAAACAGATGCATTTGTTAATAGAAGAAGATTATTTGGATGGTCCAATGCCATTGAGACTCGTTTTAAGAGGAGTCCTAGTAAAGTTTTTTCAATGATTCTATCATTTAAATTAATAAATTTTGTTAATTTTTTCCTATATACTATAAACAAAATTTCCATTACAGCGGATTGGTGGAGAGCATTTAGTGATGAAACACCTAAGTTGAAGAAGTTTGCCATGCGCATTTTAAGTTTGACTTGTAGTGCATCTACATGTGAGTGAAATTGTAGTGCTTTTAATCAGGTAAAAAGTCTAAATTTGCATTTTAAATTTAGAGTAATATATAATAATTAGGCTAAAAAATTTAATGGTAAACTTTTCATTGAGTAGGTCCATACTAAGAGAAGGACCAGGCTAAGACAAGATAAACTCAATGACTTGGTTTATTGTATGTTCAATTTGAAATTGAAACACAAGGAGGTGAAGAAAAAGACAATGGATGATCCTCTATGCTTAGAGGAAGTGGACTCAAATGATGAGTGGATTGCTGAGCTACAACTTTGCGAAACAGAGATTGATGCTTATGAGGAGCTTGATGCAACTGTAGCTCTAGAAGAGGATCCTATTGATCTTGAGCAGTTAGTAGAAGCAGAGGGAGGAATACAAGTAGGAGGAAGTAGAAGAAAGAGGCAAAAGAGAAAGGACAAAAGTAAAGGTAATATGTAATTTTTTTTTTGTTGAACTATAATGTTTAAAGTTACAAACTAAGATTCTAACTTCTAAGAAATTATTTACAATGACTTATCTTTTAGGCAAAGCTGTTATTGACGTTGAGGAGGAAGAGTTCCAAGAGAGTGATAGAGATACTGAGGAAGATGATGATAATGAGGCTAGGATGAAGTTTATAGATGACTCTTGGGATGATGCGACCAGCCCTAGCGACAGCATTGATGAACTTGATGGTGTTCAAGGAGGAGGAGACTAGAGTCTACAATGTGTTGTAGTTCTTTAGAGTTTTTGATGTGGATGTTTCATGTATCTTCATTTTAATCTATGCTTTAACTCTTAAGTCTCCTAATGGTTTGGGAAGTTGGTTTAGTTTGTGCTTTTATTATGATTTCTAATCTTCTATATTATATGGATGTTTATCTTTTCATTTAAACGTCATCTCTCGTTTAGTTTCGTTCTTTCAATGTTGTGATAGAGAAAAAATGTTATGAAACTGTGTCATTTATGTTATTATTTCCTTATTAGTACTTGATAAGTATATATCATTTCATTTTCTATATTTTTTATGCAAATCCTGAGGCTTACGCCTCGCCTCGATGAAGGCAAACCGCCTCGATACCGCCTCACGTTTTTTAAAACCTTGCTCCTGACAGCGGTACTGCTGCTGCTGCCGGTGGCGGTGGTGATGGTGAGGCTGTGCGATAAGGTTAAGATTTTTTCAGTGGAGTCCCCAACTTGGCTCCGATACTAAGTTAAAGAAAATGAAACTTTATAATTACTAAGTCATTCCTACACCTCTTTATATAAAGAAATGTGAGGGAAAAATTCCAACATAAATCCAACAATAAAAGAAAAGACAAAATGCCCCTCAAAACATTACAGGAACCATGCAACAAAGTTCCCTTGAGGTAGCTCATGTTCCTAGATTGGCATTCAGGGTAGTCAGATGTTATGACCGCCTAGGTCATTGAATCATCACCTCGTTTGCTTTCTCGTGGTGACGAGAACTCCTTTTATGCTTCTAATATGGTTGTTAATATGGTTGTTTGTTACAGATGATTTCACTGATCCCACTCTTGCCATGACCTTTGCAAATTTAGATGCTATTAGCAAATTATCAAGAATGTTAGCTTCCTAGGAATTTATTCAAGGATAGACTGCAGGATTGTGTAAGGTGAGAGGCAGGCTTTTGAGAACATTTTTCCCAAAATTAACTATGGGTAAGAAGAAGGGGACAAACAATCACAATCCAAAAGATTAAGCAGCAGTTCAGGAAGCAAAAATTGGCAAGACAACAATCTAACATCTCCCAGATTATGCTATGATCTTGCAGCTCATATGCATTCCATAATGCTAACCCTTCATCCTAGGACCTTGCTTCTGAACATTGGGACTCTTCCATGTTGTGTCTTAGGAACCTTATTGATACAGTAAAAATTTGTAGCTCCAATTCCTGGATCTAGAACATACAATGCACAAGGACAATTACGGTGGTTTTTCCTTCTAAGTACAGGCATATCTATAATTGTTTTGTTCTTTAGTTCCTTGATTAAATAAAATCGAAGTGCAAGAATAAATTGGTGTACGAACCAAGAGAGGTGAGATAAAGGGTATAAACTCCAATCGAGGGCCATGAGTATCAAACCACGTGAAAGATAATGTTTTATATTTCACTGTGAAGTCCAGAATTGCAGAAAAAGTTACAGAGCAATCCTCATATAGCAATAAAATAGCACACCCTTTCAACAAAAAACAATAAAATAACACAGAAACAAAAAGGTTAACCTATGTTGTCTACAAGTACTATAAGCTGCAAAAACTAGAATGAATTTAGATACAGTACCTCTCGCATGGCGCTAGGTCTTGTTTTCAATTTTGCATTCTCCAAATCTTCAGCAGTTATTCTGAGCAACCATTCATTCTTGGAATAACAAGCTTGGTTTGTTGTTTCGAGTAAATCATCATCACCACATGACGACTCTCCCTGACATTGAGAGCAGTCATTTGATACAGTTAGTTGCATTAGTGAAAGTGAAATGGAGTCCACCTGATCCACAGCAGACAAGCTGTCAACTTTTTGCACAACTGAAGATGACATGTTTGCAGGAAGCTCAGCGGTAAAATATAGATCTTCATTTTGATGTTTAAGTGAGCATAACATAGATCCTTGCAGACTAATCCAGCGCCGAAGAGCAATCATTCCAGCTTCATTGCAAAGAGCAGCTAAATCAGCACCTACAAATCCATGTGTAGCCATGGCCAAACATTGTATTTCCTTCTCATTGACAGAATGATACATTTCATCAAGAACAGCAGTGAGAATCTCCAACCTCTGATCTGGTGTCGGAACCCCTAGAGGCGAAATTAGCATGAAAAAAATTTCTTCAAAAATTTATTCCAAAGTATCATTCCCAAACCAAATGTATAAGAATAGAAATTGCAAGAAAGGCATCAACCATTTAAGATTTGGCTTCCTTTGTTAACGCATTCTAATATGGTGATTTGTACTCTCACTGAAGACTTGCATGTGGCCCTACTTTCAGATTTTTCATCTTAAGTGAGGAAAATAAAACTGATATGACAATACTATGAAATTTACAAATATGGAAGGACCATATCTCGACTTTAACATGTTACCACAATGAGTAAAAGGGGATCTTCTCTCTGCATAATTAAAATGCATAAGTACCTATTTCAATCTCTTTATCGAACCGTCCGGGTCGCCTTAGTGCTGGATCAATGCTATCTGACCTGTTAGTAGCACCAATCACAAGCACCCCATCAGTCTCACAGATGCCATCCATTAAGGTCAACAGTGTAGCAAGCATTCTCAGAGACAACTCCTCACCACCATCTTTTCGTGCTGGGGCAAGGGCATCCAGTTCATCAATGAAAACCTTGACAAAATAAAATTCATTACAAATACAGGTAATAACAAAAATTCCATATTTTATATAGTGTTGACAAGATGGACCTCTTTTGTAGGGCAAGAAGACAAAACGTTCCGGTAAATTAGATGACTAAAACCTCAAAAAGCCCATGCAATGGAGCCTCTTTTTTTTTTAATAGAAAAAAAAGATTGCAAGAAATGCTTCAGGGTAGATGACTTAAGAGTCTCTTGCCTTCATCTTACATGATGGACAAGGAGAAACTTACGAAATTGCAAAAAAATCAAAATCAAACTTTTTTTGAATAGGAAAATCAAACTTATGACTGGTTTTTCTTTCATGAAAAAAAGAATGAAGACAAGGAGGTCGAAATTCTATAAAAAGCAACTGAAAGAGATTGTTTGGAGCTTTTGAAAATCATGTATTCAGAAGCAGTAATTGTAAAGACAGCAAAAAATTTGTCTTCCTACCGTCACGCAATCTCTTGGATGGCATGCCTCATGCTATGGGTGTTAAGAGTTGCATTTGAGGGCTTTGTTTGAATATAAGCATAACCCTAGGTCCCTCATTTTTAATCATTGAGTGAGAAAAACCCTAGGGATGCAGACGGATTTCTTATCCAACCATAACCTAAGAATTTCACATACAAAAAAGCATTCTGCAGTTCTGCAAGATCTCAAACTTATTTAAGATTCTAAGCCTCAAGGGCAATGCCATCCTGCCAATTGAGAAATGAGCACAACCCCTGCATGCAGCATGCCTAGGAAATATTGGAAAGTGGCAAAATGATTTGAAATGCACGAACTTCAGAAAATCTTTTTTTCATACATCCCAACATATGTGCAATATGAATAAAATGTATGGCTACAGTTGAGGAGCACCCACGTTAGCTTACAATTTGGTAACTGCATCATGAAATATTATAAACTATGCATATGAATTGTTGAAAAATTAACTCACCTTGTTAATAATTAAACCCAAGGTGCCTTCACATAAAGCAACACCATCGAGAAGTCATGATGCCAAGACACATAATAAAATAAGAAAAAGCAAACTCTCTACCTTCACACTTCCCCCAAAGCTGGAGCATCCACATTATGAATGCTCAGCTTTTTCACGATAGAATCCAAACAACAACATGGGAGAGGAGAGCCTTGGTAATAATATTGGCTTGTTATTCATTAACAGAGATAAAATGGTTTAGAAACTTTCCCTGTCAAGGTGATATATATGATGCGTCCACTTCAATTTGCTTGGTGTGCTCATGAAAGGTGGACTACAACAACAATAACCAAGCCTTTTCCCACACTAAGTGGAGTCGGCTATATAGATTCTTTGCCTCCACACAGATCGATTTTCAGCCATTTCAGGACTTAAATTAAAGTAATTGAGGTCATACTTAATAATTTCCTTCCAACACTCGTTTGATCTTCCTCGCCCCCTCTTAGCAGGATCAGCATACAACTTCTCGCATCTCCTAACTGGAACATCTAGTGGCCTTCTTTGTAAATGTCTAAACCACCTTAGACATGCCTCCCATTTTATCCTCTATTGGATAAAATAGACATACAATAAAAATAGACACATAATTATTGATACAGCAGAATAGAAAGCTCAATGGATACACAGCAATCCCAAAGAATGGAGGTCATTGACATTAGTTCACAAGTCATATGAGCCAGAGACATACAAGACTACAAGACTACGATAGGCATACATGATTCGTACAACTTCAAATGAAGTTTTGACCAGTATACTCCACATATGCACACAAAAGACTATTGTTTAGAATGCTTTTTCCTTAAGTATTTTCGTGTTATTTTTCCTTATGCTTCTTCCCCAAGTAGGGGTGTGTCTATAATTGTCCTTGGATCCCACTCCATATATGGGGTCCTACGATTTGTGAATAAAATTAATCTTGCCATTTACTCTGATATGGTATCAAAACGGTGACCCTAGGCCAACTCCCGATACCCCCTTGATTCTTATACCTCTTCTTTCTCCACCAACTTCGATCTCTGTGCCCTAGGTCTCATCGGAAGCCCTCCATCAGCTATAGTTTGTAGCCAACAAACAAGCGCACCATCACCGCCTAACTGCAACCACGATTAGAGCCATTGACGCCGCCTCCGATCAGCCACCAGCGTGCAACCACCCATGAGGGGATCGCCAACCCTTTTGGCTATCGAATGGACCCTATTCAGCAACCAACCAGCCAGCCATTCGCCACCAGTAACTGATTCGACCGGTGATGCCGCCCCTGTCACCAATGGTTCGAATCAATTCGTTTTGCATCAAAGCATCACACTTGAACCCTTGGAGCAAGACCTTCCTTCCAAGGCTGGTCAAGGAGCAGGAAACTCGCCAGAGCTATGCCATACCAGAGGTTAAACTCAGGTGGCACCCCTAAGGTCAATTTTCTCTCCAACAAGCCATCCATATGACCTAAAACTTTCTTGATTGATTCCTCTGAGTTGGGTTGTTCAGGGGTTCCGATGGTTCGTCAGGTGATGTTGCTCTGTCATCATAGCTACATCTGCAAGGATGGGTAGAGAAGTATCATACCCACTGCATTGGTTCTTTAAACAATCATTTCACTCAAGCCAATGTCACGGACTCCCTCTAAAAGTGTGAATAACTTCAATTACACAACATTAATGACTGTTGCTATAGGATTATATCTCAAGAAGTACATATTATATTTTTAAAAGATATATAAGACAACTTGTTTGGCAACGAACTCCATACTATTGAGCATGCACATTACAACCAATCATAATATGTTACCTAGTCTACTCAGTTTGTGTAAGCTTAAAAAGACTCCTTGTGTAACCCCATAAATTGTTCAAAACTTCTATCCTAAGCGCGCACAACATAACTATAGATAGGAAATGCAAACCACAAAAGATAATTTAATTTTTGGGCAACATCATTGTGGTAAAGGTCATAATGCCATTACTACAGGGCATAGAGGGGGAGGTCACAAGTGTCTATACCGTCAAATTGATTTTGGAATTAAAAAACATATACAATAGATCATGTTCATAATGATACCCTGAATTTGACTAGCGTGCTTATGTGGTAAATCTCCCCCTATGTCCAATCAATAGAATTCTTGTCAACAATTGGAATAAGTTTTACATGCTCAATGTTGGAAGGCCAAATATATCATGTTTGTATTTATTGACCCTTTGCCTTAAGTAACATATGGTTGTTACCTTTCTAGGTTCTATCTATGATTTATAAATACCAGTCCACCCCTAGTAATAAAACCATTTGATTCACCTCTTAACATTGTATCACATTAATAACACCAGTTCAATAGCCCGATATTCCACCAAACAACCCTTTAGAAATTTTTTTACAAGTAAATCTTCATTGTTTCTAAAACCCTAAAAGCTCCATACAAGGGTTTTAAGGCTCAACGACTAATAGCACCCAGTGTCATTGCCTTCAACAACCTCTGATGCCATTGCCCAATCACCGACAATTAACACATCAACTTTGTTGGCCTTCAACAAGCCCTCTACGTAAATTGTGCCTTCGACATGGGCAAGTCCAACAATTCCAGGTCTTGAACGATCCTCTGGAAATCCATAGTGGCCCCATCACATCTTCCATGCAATCTATCATCAAAGGATAGAGTTGCATTGAATCATCACCAATCAACCAAAGCTTTTCGTATACAAATTCAAGCGATTGCACAATGTCTTTACAGAACTGTGATCAATTAGCATCATCACATGAGCCATAAGCAGAAGAAATAGATAATGCAAGCCAATTAAACTTTCTCGTGAAGGAACCAGTAACCAAGCGAATAACGAGCAAGGAAGAATTCAGCTCCAGAGTATCTTCATTCCACATCAACAAAATACCTCATGATCTCCCCATTGCCTTCACCTCCAACAAATCTGTGAACCGATCACCACAAAGACTTCTTTCAATTGTAGATTCACAACATCAAGAAGCATTTCTTGCAACAAGACAACATCAACTCTCCATTCCGCAAGGTATCGCCTTATGATAGATCTTCGTGCCTCATCGCAAAGACTGCGAACATTTCAAGACAAAATCCTAACCATCAAAGACCATACACCTCCCTCCATTGTTGGCCTTCTTGACATTTATAACTTTGGCTACCTTGAGATCAATCTCTTCTGACGCCTTCCTACCCTTGGAAGCTTCATCGTAACCACTTCTCTTCTTTCGAACCATCTTTCTCTTGTAACAAGAGTTGAACAGCAGTTTACGCTTTTGTTACACCACCTTAGTCGATTTTGAAGACCTACATAAGGAAGATGATCGTTTGATACGGAAGCCATTTGTGGAGTGTCTTTCAAATTTCTCTCTTGCGCAACAAATGTCCCTGCTAGAATAGGATCCAGCGCTAAGTTGTTTCCCAAAATAAGGTCTACCAGAAATCTCTCCTACGCTGGATTGTTTCCCAAAATAGGGTCTGACAGACCTCTCTTGCACTAAGTTGTTTTCCAAAATTGCAAAACCATCAACCCCTAGATCAAGGAGAGAACAAGGCACATCAGTTGATGGTCCAGTTGAACCCGATTTGAATTTCTCCATCTGGCATCCACATTTGGCAACCAGGCACCACACCAAATTCATTCCTTTCCTCAACAGAGAAGAAAGTCCTGACCGACCGAAAGCCACTACAGCAGCACATGTCAGACTTGATAGCACCAACAGTAGCCTCCTTGAAAGATACAACCCACGAGCAACTGTCATGACGTAGGACAGACTTCTCCAAAATTGCTCAACCTATGAGCAACTCTCCTTCAACCACAACTAAAGATGCATCTCCTTTAATGAGACCAATACCTTCACAACTTCTAATCCAAGCAAAAGATGCACACTGTGCCCCAACAACCTCAATGTTTCTTAAATGTAAAGGAATCCCAACAATACGAACCTTAAACAAAGGTCGTAATGGCACCCTCTCATCAAGTGCACCTGCATAAAAACCCAAGAGTCTCCATCCAGTGCAAACATCACAAAAACGAGTCTCCCCAAACTTCAAAAGATCAATATCATATTCAAATAACCCAAACACAATCACCCTCTTCTTCAACAACAATGCTACCTTCCAATCAAGAGACGAGAAGCCCACCTTTGAAAGCATAAAACGTACCTCCGAAACATTCGCTATACCATGAATGAAAACACCAACCAAAGAGAACTTCAACAAAGAATCAGCAATCTCCACCATTGGAGACCAAGGCACATCCATTTCCAACGATGGAGGGTCGTAGGGTGGTAGCAGGAGCCCATCAAGAACGACCTCCTTCTTAGGAAGAAACTTTCTCCTCCGATAGGACCTCCAACGATGTCTACAACCTCTACAATGGAGAGAAATGATAAGGTCTTTACAGTCCCAAGCAAGATGACCCCTCATTCGACACTTGTAGCACATGTTGTCACAAGACCAACAGAGAGAAATCATTCCCCTATCACCCCCCTCTCTACTTTCTCAACTCCCCCCTTGTACCCGAACCTATTGAAGTAAGCCATATTAATGGAGTTTTTTTCTTTTTTTGAAAGATCGTAAGATAGGGATGATTGAATGTAAGCCTACAGCAATTCCTCTTGATCCTCAAATGTCACCTACGGACTTTGATTGTCCAAAATTGCAAGATGTTACATGAAATAGAGCCATAGTAGGCAAATTGCCTTATATGACAGTTACCAACCTCGATATTGCCTTCTCTATTGGGAGACTTGACCACTGTTATGCAGAGGCTACTGGAGATACATTGGACAGCTATTTGATATTTGAAGAGCTCACCAGGCAAAGGACTATTTTTCAAAACATTGTCCTTTGATGTATGCAGCTACTCGAAAGAAGATTATACAGCAAACAAGGACAGGAGATCTGCAATTAAATTTTGCCCATACATAGGCAACAATATTGTAATGCAAACAGAATGTCATGTATGGCTCAAAGTGCATATTCTGAATATAGAGCCATGACAAATGATACATGTGAACTATTCTAGGTGGTATATATTCTTAAGGATTTTGGCCACACTTGCTATTTAAATGTATTGTAATGGTAAAGCAACTATATACATCACCAACAACCCAATCTTCCAAAATGGAGCAAGCACATCGAGGCGGTTGTCACTTCATTATGTATGGAAAAAATCTTCACACCATATATCTCTACCAAAGAACAGTTTGCTAATAAAGTAGGAGAAAATGATGAATCTCATTCCACTTCAAAATCCTACACCTCTTTATATAAAGAGAGGTGAAAGGAAAAATTGCAACATAAGTCTATGCAAAATTATAAAATAAGAAAGCAGTACAAAAGAATAAGGAGTGCGTAAATAATAATAAGTATTATGCTAACACTCCCCCTTAAGCTAGAACTAAAACATCAATCATGCTCAGCTTGGAACAGCAAACATCAAATGTGGAGCGAGGAAGAGACTTCGTGAATATGTTCGTTGTCTAATCTTTAGAGGCAACTGAGGTGGTATAGATAACTCCACATTGTATCAAGTCTCTAGTATAATGACAATCAACCTCAACGTACTTTATACATTCATGAAACATTGGGTTGTTTACCATATAAGTAGCAGCGCGATTATTACACCTTATCTCCATTGACCCCTCAACCTACATATGCAAATCTGTAAAATTGATTTAACCCAGACCATTTTTGCAACAGTCTGTGTTATGGCACGATACTTCAATTTTACACTTAACTTGGATACAACCTATTTTTTTACTCCTCTCGGTCACAAGATTTCCTACCACATAAGTACAAAAGCCTATGGTTGACTTCCTGCCTGCCATGCAACCTGCATAATCCTCATCAGAATAACCAACTACATTCATTGATTCACCTTTTCTAAACATGATATATCTCTGCCTAGTGCTCTCTTCAGGTACCTGAGCACCTACATAGCGGCATCCCAATGCTACTTGGTTGGTTTATCAACGAACTGACTAAGCTTCCCAACTATAAGAGAAAGGTCAAGATGGATAATAGTAAGATATAGCAATTTATCAACCAACTGCCTATAAGACCTACTGTCAATAGGCTGGGATTAAGTATCATAGAGATGCCCTTTAGGATCCATCGGTATATTTGCAAGCTTCAATCCCAACATCCATATCTCCTATAACATATAAAGCGCATACTTGCATTGGCTTAGAACTATACCATCTTTGCTCCGTGCCACGTCAATGCCCATAAAATAACTTAGCTCACTCAAGTCCTTAATAAATAAGGAGTCAACCAGCTTCTGCTTAATCTCTGTTATCCAGTTGTATCACTTTCAGTAAAAATAAGGTCATCAACATAATAAGGAGTGTCACAACTCCTTTACTCTCCCTAACAAAGAATGAGTGATTTATAGAGGATATCAAGAGTCTCATAGCCTGTACATCCTCTAACAACTTCTGGAACCATGTACGTGGGCTCTACTTCAGGCCATACTTGGCCTTCTTCAGCCTACATAAACACTCCCCCTTAGTCTCAAAACCCAGAGGTTGTTGTATCTAAGACTTCCTCCTAAATATAGCCATAGAGAATTGCATTCTTCACATCTAGCTAATGCAATAGCCAATCATAGTGTGTAGCTACAGAGAGGAATGCGAACAGTAGGAAGCCTTACTACAAAAGAGAAAGTGTCGAAGAAATCCATCCCATAGGTCTGAGTGAATCCCTTCACAACTAATCTTGCTTTGTGACGCAAAATGGATCCATCTGGGTCATACCTCAATGCAAATACCCAACGGCAACCTATAGCCTCGGTGTGTCTAGATAGATCTACAAGCTCCCATGTCCCACGAGAATGCAAGACAGCCATCTCCTCCTCCATGGCTTGGCACCATTTTGGACCGAGCATGGCTTACTGGTATATAGTGGGGATCTACGTGGCAGATAATGCAATAGTGAACATAGCACATGACCTCCCAAGGTTGGTAGTAGGCACTGCCCCAACAACCTGGTAGTGAGTACAACTACGAGGAGCCTACCGAATAGCAATCGAAAGATCCAGATCCTCCTCAATCTCCTGCTCGGATCAGGGGAAACATCTTCTCCAAAAGGTTGGCCAAAATCACCTAAAGAACCTACACTACCACCACTAAGACAACTCACATCAATATCAACACATAACTAATTGGAGGGGGAGAGAAGTGGCTGAGGTGGTGGAGGGGTGTGTGGTTGGTGCCATTCATGCTGCTAGTAAGTAACTGGCAATCTCTAAACATAAGTAGGCTCTAACTGTAGTATACTACTATCCTCCGTAGTAGTATTAGTAGCAATAGTATCCTGACTATAACAGTATCACTAAGCATTGGCATGGGAGCGAGATTCCCCTCAATGATAACTAATGACCAGCAGTGAAGAAGTATGGAATTGTCTCATGAAACGTAACATCAGCACTAACATAGTCCTTCCTGCCGCGTGGGTCAGAACATCAGTATCTTTTCTGGGTGCTACTATACTCCAAAAAGACACATTTCACAGCTCTGGGAGGAAGTTTATCCCTGCCTAGTCCCAAAATATGAACAAAGGCCACACAGCCAAACACTCTGATAGTTCCTTGTCTGGATGGACTTGCCATAGGACCTGCTCCTATATTGTCGAATTAGGCAACCTATTGATCAAGTAACATGTAGTAAGTACTGCATCTCCCCAATATATCTGTGGTACGTTGTGGTGAAGAAGTAATGTCTTAACTACATCCAATATATAGCGATATTTTCTCTCAATTACCCCATTTCGCTGTGATGCATGGGAGCAAGATGTCTGATGAACAATACCAAGAGACCTGTAGAAGGTAGCCAACTTTGCTATACAAAATTCTAGTGCATTATCAGAATGAACAATCTTCAAGCAGAAAATTGGATCTTTATTTGCATAATAAAAGTTTCAATCACTGATCTAACATCAAACTTATTCCGTAACAAGAATAACCATGATATTCTAGAATAATCATCCATAATAAGTAAATAAAAATAATGGCCCAATCTGTCTGACACTCTACTTGTACCCCAGACATTCATGTGCAAAAAGCAAAACAAGAACCAAAGCTCTGGGAGAAACTAGTAGGAAAACTGGTGCAATGATGCTTCCCCAGTTGGCAAGCATCACAGTAAATCTCAACAGTAGGCGAAACATGAGAAATGACGCGTCGTAGTCTATCTAGCAAAGGGTGTCCAAGTCGATGATGCCACCGAAGAGCTATACCAGCACTAAAGGCAACCTCTCCCTGACATGCAGCAGCAAACAGTGTCTAGATCAAACAATACACACCCCCTCCTCACGTCTGCCACCAATCATCCTCCCCGTAAACTTGTCCAGAAAGGTACAACCCAACCCATCAAAGATGGCACAACAATGTAAATCTTGTGTAATCCTACTAACTAACAAAAGACTAATAGAAAAATCAGAAGCAAATAGAACATCTGGCAATTTCAGTGATTGAGTAACTACAACATCTCTCCCATCAACTTTGGAATGCCTACCATCTACCACCTGAATAATTCTACCAGGAGGGGCAGGCTGAATGTGCCTAAAACAATTATGGTCTCCACTCAGATGATGAGATGCTCCTGAATCTAGTAGCCACATAGTGCCATTAAAAATACCACTACTAAAACTTAAGGCAGAAGCTATACCTGAGGCGACCAAAACAGCTATAGCTATGGTAGTAGTTGGCTCATGTGTCAGCTAGGCAAGATGTTGCACCATTGCATCATACTCAGCAAGTGATGTTGTGTCGCTCAACTCCTGTAAAATGGCAGCTTGGTTAGTTATAGGAGGTCTACCATGCTTAGACTAACACGTATCTCTACATGACCAACCTTCCCACAACAAGAGCATATGATCCGAGGTCTGCCAGCCTGACCTCGACCACACCCTCTCCCCCTGATAAATGGAGCACAACATCTACCATGTCCTCCAGTGGCCAATAAGGCAGAAGTCTGCCCAACATCTAGTGTGGATGACTTCACAGCCACTCTACTCATCCGACTATATACCTCCTTAAGGGATGGAAGCTCAGAAAGGGTCAGAATTTGAGACATGGCTACCTCATACTCCGGTCCAAGACCATCAAGAAACTATAAAACTGCAAACTCGCTCTTGTATGTCCTCTGTATAGCACAGGTGCAAACTGGCCTCCATGCATTATACTTCTCCCGAAGCCCCTTTGGGGTAGCATAATACTGAGATAGTAATTGGCCTTCCTGCTTCAGGCACCTGATCTTATGGTGTATCTCAAAGACTTTACTGGAATTCTTTTCATGTGAATATGCATTATGTAAAGAATCCCACATCTCCTTCATTGTCTTGTAATAAATGATGCTATCACCAATTCAAGACTCTATTGAGTTCATGATCTATCTTAAGACCATGCCATTATTTCCACATGGTGTATTTCCCAATATTATTCTATGGTTCTATCTCCATCAGAATATGCTCCTTATCATGTCCTTCAACCGTCATGAGGAATGTTTAAGATCATCTAGCATAATTAGTCTAATCCAACTTCACAATAGGAACAAAGAACGAGGTTTTGTAACTCCCTACATCCGTAGTGGTATCCGATGACACCTCAGAACTACTAGAAGATGCCACCTTGCCTTTGAAAGAGAGAAACACACCACAAAAGTGATCTAAAAGACAACTTCAGATCTAAAAAATTATAGATTAGGAAGGTTGTGACCTCTTGATCATGAAATGTGAAACCTATATATCCTAGAAATCATCCCAAAAGACACAGCAGCGCCTTAGGATCAATCGAGACGTATATTAGGGCATGGGAAAACCCCTAGCAGCATCCCTAAGGAGTGCTTCTCCCTTGCCGGTGACGAGGACCCCCACTAATCACCACCACCCGCTAGTGGTGGCTGCTAGCAGCACTAGCAAGCCACCGGCAACAACCTACAGGTGCAGGAGAGTAGCGGCAACAGCGTGGGCTGCTGCTGCCGGCGGAGGGTCGTTACTAGCCAGTAGTGGCAAGGGGAACCAGCGAGAGAGAGAGAGAGATAAGGGTTAGGGTGGATGGTGTACAAAGGCTTTATGTGGGTAGGATACCAGAACGCTGACCTAGGATCGCCACTCTACTACCACGTCGGAGAAAATGATGAATCTTATCTAACTCCAAAACCCTACACCTCTTTATGTAGGGAGAGGTGAAAAAGAAAATTGCAACATAAGTCCAAATAGAAATATAAAATAACAAAACAGTACAAAAGAACAAGGAGTGCGTAAATAATACCAAGGCCTCGACATAGGCTAGAGTTCATCCATTCCAAGCTAGGCATGAAGAATATATATGCATCAACTTGAGGGAGAATGTCAATGCATCAAGTTTTAATTTTTTGATCATTTGGCTATGTAGCTATTCCTTATATATGGTTGTTAGCTTTTCATATTCCTATGATCTATAAGTAGAGGCATACCCCTGATAATAATATTCATTCAATTCTCCTATTAGCACTCAAGAAAGAGAAAATGCACATAGAATAATCTTCACATATAGAGCAACCAAAAACAATAGATGATAGGCCTTTATGATCCGATCACATGCAGCATGACATGTATAATTTTTCATGCATGTAGTGTCTAGCTTCGCAACACCATTGCACAACTAGGCAACACTATCATAGGCATTGCTAAGCAACTTGGCATTGCCATGCTACTAGGGCACTTGTGGGGACTATGCACATGCATTAGAATAATGCCACTACACTAGCTTGCTCACACAAGCATGTCAGAGCACATTGTAATGCGCAGCTAAGGATCTCCATTAATCTTTTGATTAACGTGAAACTTTAAAAAAAAAATGAAGAGAAAGAATGAAGAAAAACAACTAGGTATTTCAAGCCACTAATGGTAACTAATATGATACCATGTTGAGGAATGAGCTTGTTGTATTAATTATGAAGTTTTGAGCATTTTTATATAGAGACATACCGAGAAAAAGGATTAAATAGCTGTCTAAAATATATATCAATAAGGAAAACAAAATTTTTTCTCCAACATATATTTTACATGGTAACATTTTATAAAAATATGTCGTAATTGAACATAAATGCCTATGAAAATTTTAAATCTTATGCCTGATTTTAACTAATATTATGTAAATCCTTATAAATGTAGACCGATAAAAAACCAATGTTTACACCATGTGAAAATAATTTCATTGAAATTGGGAAAAAATGAAATGGATAAGCATGCTAGGCAGATTCGGGAAAAAATGACATGCAAAATCATGAGATGTGCACAATTACCATAGCAAAAATTCTCTCAGCACTACCTAATAAATGCTCTAAAAAAGATGTTTGAAATATATCGAAACCCTACTTGTCAATATGATATGGGAGGATGCCAGCAGCATGCCTCCATGATCACGTAGACAACTTCATTCGGAAGAAGATGATCTTAACATGAATTTCCATGTAGGTCATGCAATCCTTGCACATCACCTATGAACATGCACACTTTTCTTTTTTGGAAAGAAAAGGAAGCGGGTTAACAGCGGTTGTAAACCCCCTCAATTTACATACACATCCTTGATGTTACAGGCATGTCTATAGTGCTTTCCCTAACATTTGAACATCCTTAATTTCGTCCCCCGTCTTAATTTTAGCAATGCAATCCCCCATGTCTCCAACCATCTAACTACGTTATCTTCTATCGTTGTTAAGTAACGATGATCCTATCTATCCCTAAAACCTCACATCTTGCAGCAGAAAAGCAAGTCATCAAGAAAGAAAAGACCCTCTCCTCACCCATAACACTTATAGCCCTAACTTCCCAACATCATACTTTTACCACCACATAGGATGTGGTGGCTGCAATAGAAGGCATAGTAGTTTGCAGGGAACAATTTTAGTAAGAGGTGCAACAATGTCAGCCAGTGAGGCAGTGAACAAATAACAAGTGCAAACAAGTCAAGGTCAAGTGGCCAATCAAAATTGGATAGAAGATGAAGAGGTGGTAGAGGGGTTAGTTGTTGGCAGGTAAGTGATTAGGACCAGTGATGAAGGGCAGGGATGCAGTGGTTAGGGTTAGGTGGTGGAGAAGTGTCAGTAAGTAGTGGCTAAAGGGAAGGGCATGTTCCAATGGGGTATGTCGGCAAAGGGGACAACTGTCTGAGATTGGGGAGAGTTAAAGAAGAGGAAGGACATGCATCGAAATTGGTGAAGGATGGTGGAGGAAAAAGGGTGGTCATCAGATGAGAGTGGGTAAGATTATCTGAAGGATGGAAGTGAGGTTTACACTAAGAGAAGAACAAAAGGAATTTTGGTCAAAAAGTTTACCAAAATGTCACCTTATTCTCAACCTAACATAAGACCGACAAAAACTAAAGAAGGGGCAATATTAGTGAAATTACGAAGATTAGAGAGACAACAGTGACAGTTTCAGAAAGACAGTCCACTAAATTGCATACATGATTGCATGCTTATAGTTGACTAGGTACTTGCACCATGTATACACATATGTTGTTAATGCAAGTATGTAACCCAAGTATGCCACATGGTTCTTTTTTTTTTTGAAAAGAGTATGCCACGTAATCATCCAAACAGTCACTTGGATTATCAAATGGGTTGAATTTGAATCATCACTGCATCAAAATAAGTTCTACATAACAACATTAATCCTTGAGACTCGCAATCATACATTTTAAGACTCTTGCTTGATACCTAAACCCTCAGCACCAAACACTTTGACGATGTGTATGTAATAAGATTTTAGTTTATACATTATTCTAAAATCTTACGTTTCGATTGTAGTACTTGTATATTTTCCCTAAAATTTGTGTTTTAATACTCACTTTAGTTTAATTAACAAGACATATCCTCATTCTATATATTTTAATCATTTAATAATATAAAAGGGGAAGGTGGTCAAGGCATTTGTTGGTGGAAGGAGACATGCCATGATGACTTGTTTCCAATGTCAAGAACGTGGACACATGACCATTGAATGTACGATCCTATCGTGTGTGTACATACTACATAGCTGAGGAGTTGGCCACCAGCTATCATAGAAACAGGGGCAATGGCTACGAATGAAACAGGAAATTTGAAGGGATATCGATGCTATGATCCAAGTAGTCATTGATACATTGTTACGGTAGATGCTACCTTCTTCAACAAGGCTTTGTTCTTGTCTAAGGGGACCAATATCAACCTTGTACCACGCCAGCCGCAAATAAAGCACAAACAAGATCGAGAGAAATCCTTCCTTCCACTGCCTACTATGCTTGTCTCTCCATCTGAGGATAGTTCCATAAGGGAAACACCAACACAGAGTCATCGTGATATTGATGATAGACCAATTGCATTAAGGAAGTCTATTCACTCTTATACATCCATCTGAGGATAGTTCCACAAGGGAGCCACCAGCACAGAGTCATCGTGATATTGATGATAGACCAATTGCATTAAGGAAGTCTATTCACTCTTGTACATTGCATCCTCTTTCTCATTATACCTCCACTGCACATCTTGACCCTTCTTTACAGGGATTCTCCCACGCCCTACAGAGTACTATCGTTCCATGTGATTACTTGGAGAATGATTCTTAAGATCCGCAATGAAAAGCTGTTATGGATACAGAGATAAAGGCCCTTACATTTCAAGGCACATGGGAACTTGTGCCCTGTCCCCTTTAAGCAAAGCTAGTTGACTGCAAATAGGTGCATACCATGAAATATCTTGCAGATGGTACCATTGACAAGTTCAAGGCCAAGCTAGTGGCTAACGAATTCACACAAACGTATGGTGCGGATTATTTTGAAACGTTCTCTCCTGTAGCATGTGTCTCCTCTATACACATCTTCTCTATTGCATTCAACAAAAGTTGGCCCCTGTTCAAGTTAGACATTAAAAGCGCATCTCTATAGAGACCTACCAGAGGAAGTTATATGCAACAAGCTCCTAGCTACAACATTGAAAAGGAGCGTTAGAGTTCCATCATTCCTTATGTTATCTTTTTTCGTTATTTTTATTTTATTAGAGGACATGTTTGTAATTTTTTCCTTTCTCCCTCCTCTCTATATAAAAAAGGCCAGGGCTTCTTTTCAAGTTATGAGAATTCGTTCCTTTGACATAGCAACTTTCCCACTAAGCACCTGAACCACCTAGGATCAACTTGCCTCAAGTCATTATCATATAAATGCACACTCGAGTCCATGGGAATAGAAGTTGTCTTGGAACCTAACATGCTTGTCTCCTGAAGTGGGTCTATTACATATTTCCTCTAGGATGGGACAATCCCACAAGCATATATAGATACCTCGATCCCAAGAAAGTATTGGACTATCCCCACATCCTTTGTGACAAAATGCTTGGCTAGAAACTCCTTTATGACCTTGATTCCAACTACATCATCCCAAGTAAAAATTATGCCATCTACATACACTACCATCACTACAATCCCCATGGCTATCTTATGTATGAAGAGAGAACAATCTACCAAAGATCTCCTAGAGCCAATACACCCGATGGATATCAAAAAGCTTTTGAAACCAGGCTCGTGGGGTCTGCTTAAAGCTAGAAATTGCCTTATGGAGTCTCCAAGCCTTACCACACCCCCCCCTTAGCCTTAAATCTAGGGGGCTACTGCATGGATCCTCTCTTGTAAATCATCATAAAGGAATGCATTTTTCACATCCAACTAATAAAGGGTCAGTCCTATGGACAGCCGTAAAGATAAGGACCCTGACAATGGGTAGCCATGCAACAAGAGAGAATTTGTCAAAGTAGTCCATGAATAGGTTTATGTCTATCCTTTAGATACCAAGTGAGCTTTATACCTCTCTATGGAGGGGTTAATGCAGCTGTAGAAACATGTTTGGAAATAAAATGCATAGTGCAAGATTCGGTGCCCTTTTGTAAGGCAATAGGCAAATAGCATCATCATCATCTCCAGAATCATCTTCCTTGACTAGGAAGTGATGCAGGATTTTCTTGAACAGTTGGAGCATCAACATTTTGACCACCTGATGCTAGATTCATTAAGTGCTGATGAAGGGGTAGACTCTAAACGAGGAGGGTCATCCTTGATTATAATGAAGCGAATACTCTGATCCTCATTTGTATTAGACAATAAAGTTATAAGGATAACAACCTCCCCCTCGGGAAGCAATGTAGTGACCCATGTGCCATAAGTAGGAATGGACAACATCAAGGTGACTTCAACATTTACATAGTAGCTTCTATTGATCAAATCGTAACACCTATAGCCTTTCTAAGTCCTTGGATATCTAATGAAGATGCACTTGAGTACCCGAGGCGCCATCTTATCCATGTTGAGCCATGAAGATGCATATATGCTACATATCCGAAAACCTTGGGTGAAACCCCAAATACGTCCTGATGAGGAAACAAAACTGCATAAGGGATCTGATCATCTGTAGAGGACATTCAATTAATTAGCATGTAATAAGTACTACATTCCCCTAATATGCAAGTGGCACACTATTCTACATCATAAGGATCCATGCCATCTCCAAGATATGTCGATACTTCCTTTCCTATCACACCATTCTGATGTGATGTGCAAGGGCAACTGGTTTATTGGATAATGCCACACCCCTAGTAAAAGGTATGAAGAGAGAATGCGCAAAACTCCTAGGCGTTATTTCATTTGACCTGCGGATGGGTGGTTATCCGAACGATAATCACAAATATTCAATTAATTCAGGACCAAAATGACACCAACAAGTTAAATAGAAATTTCCCAAAATCAAAAAAAAGAGACAATGCTAGCAACAAAATTTTCCAGGTAAGGATGCTACCCATGTTTCTCCCTAGCCAAATGCCCCAAAGTACTGCCAGCACCTTTGCCGCCTTCTTCGATCTGAAAACATGTTGTCCTACATGTCTGCTACCTCACCTGAATGAATGAACTCCATTAAAGACTTTGGTCTAAGTATTCAATCCATGAAATATCAAAATGCCTCCAAACTTGCAAAGAAAAGATACATCCAACGAACAAGTGGTCGATGTCTTTATCACCATCATTGCAAAGTGGACACACCTTTTCCACACCCGGTGCCCATTTAGACCTCCATATTCTGGTCAACAACTGACCTCTCCATAGTAACCAAGCAAAGATCTATCTTTAGCGAGCACTCTACCATCCAAATGAGTCTAATGTCCCTCAGGAGTTCCCAACATCCCTCAACCAAGAATAAGCCTCCCATACAAGGAGTCCCCCCCCATCCTAAAGAAGAACATCCTACCCACCGTCAAGCTCATACCCACAAATCTCCTAAAGCATCCTGTACAACTCCTCCACCCCCTGATCGGAGAAGTTCCCCACTGTTGAGTTATCTTTGAGGGACTCTTTTTTATTTATCTCTTTATGTAAGGGTGTAGTATGTAATTTCTCCCTTTGTACCTCTCTATATAAAGGTACCCGGAGTCTCTGAATAAGACTTAAGGATTCATTTTTCCTATCATGGTATCAAAGCAGCAATCCTAGGCCGTTGCTCGAGGATCCCACCGAAACCCTAGCCTCCAACCCTCCACCCAAACCCCCCCCCCTCTCTCTCTCTCCTCAACGTCGCCACCATCCTCAGGCCAGCAGCACCAACTGTAGGCCCTCTAGATTGTCGTCGCCAATCTATGCTCCTCTATGCACTACCTGCAGCATCGCCACTATGTGTTGCAGGGCTCCCAGCGAACACTGCCAGGTCCCCCTTAGCCCAACGTCACTCCTTGCACATTTTTCTTAGGGTTGTGTTGGCCTATATCAAATACTAAGAGGTCTTCTTCTCCCCTTATCTTTTCCCGAGAGGACTCGAAGGTGTATTACAAGAACTAGGACCAAAGTTTATCGATCCACTCTACTATAAGGCTTTCTACGGGAGCGCTACCTCTTGAAAGGCACCGCTACGGCCTGATCTATGCCCTAGCGTGTGCAATACAATTTATTATTGATTCATGTTGGTTGTATGATGTTGCCCATGAAGGTTGTTCTTGAGATCTAATAAGGTCATAAATTATATTTTTCAAACCCTATGATTTCCCAGCAAGTAAAAGCCATGTTTTTCATGGATCACAACTCTGGATATTATGCCAAACCAAAAGAAATCTGTAAGTGACTTGATGGGAAAGTCAACCACCAAAAGCGCTCCCCCACACATGCAGGGGACTTCTATAAGTTGGACGGATCCACTTCCTACTATGGTACACATCCTTCTCCTAGTTCGTCGAATCCTATCACAAGAAGTATATATTGACAGTAGATGAACCCACTGTAAAGCCTGCAGATTGGGAGGTAGACAATGATCGGGTAGCCACATGTCTTCTGAATAGCATGACCCAAACTATCACCAAACAGGTCATGGCTTATGCTTCTGTAAAGAAGATGTGGGAGGTGTTACATGAAATATGCTCCCATAAAAGCAACATCACCAAGTTGTATCATGTTGTAGAAGACATATATACCCTTAGAAAAGGCACCTGGGCTCTTTTAGAATATTATGGCACGATGAACAATCTGTGGCACAAGCAAGATGTATATCAGCCTCTATCTACAGATGCAACTATTATAGCTAAGCAGCGAGAGACCATCTGTTCCATTCAACTCTTGTCTAGCCTTGGTCCTGAGTACAAGGCGGTTAAAGATCAGCTTATGACAACAAATGAGATTCCCACTCTTGCACAGATTTATGCTCATTTATCGAAACTTAACACCTTTAATCCTGTACCTATATCTGATTCCTCTGCCATGGCTGTCGTTGGTTGTGGTCATGGAAATTCTAGAGGTAGAGGTGGTCGTGGCCGTTGTGCACCTAGTGGTCGTGGTCATGGTCATGGTCGAAGTTCCCTTTTCTATGAGTATTGTCACAGGGATGGGCACACTGTGAACAGTTGCTAGGTGAAGCATGGATATCCACAAGGAATGGACTCACGTGCTCACCAAGTCTCAACAAAGGATTCTACTCAAGTGCATAAAGATGATGGTCAAATCTCTATATCTAGGGCAAAGTATGAGTGGTTTATTGCTTCATAGGCCTCTACCTCAAATAGGTCCTCGATTCAGAAGTCTGCACGTACATCAGCCATGTCTGTTAGATCCCAAGCTCCTGCTTGAATTGCTGATTCAGGTGCCTCTTCACATATCACAGGTAATACTAAATTATTTTCTTCCTTACAACACCTTACTACCCCTTTCCAGGTTAAAGTAGCAGATGGTGGTTTGTCACCAGTCACTGGCCATAGGAATATTTCCCTATCTCCTACTCCGCCATTGTCTAATGTTATGCATGCTCCTAAGTTTGCTCTTAATTTGATATGTATCAGTCAAATCACAAAGCACTTCCAGTGCAGAGCAATGTTTCATGACCAGTATTTTTCTTGCAAGACCTTCAGACGATGAGACGAATTAGTGGACTTAAGCAAAATGGTCTTTACTACCTCCACATTCTACTATTGTCCACTGTTGATACTGTTTATGCCACTACTACCCTTAAATGGCATCTCCGTCTTGGTCATCCTAGTTTGCTTACCCTTCATCGTCAGTTTCCGGAGCTGTCTTTCCCATAGTCATTTTGCTGTGAAGCTTGCCAACTTGGCAAACACCATAAGTCTTCTTTTCCATCACAAAATAAACGTACTAAGTCTGTATTTGATTTGATTCATGCTGATGTGGGGCCCATGTAGGGTCCAAAGTTTGAGGTTTTCAGTATTTTCTCATACTTGTTGATGATTGTACTCGAATGTCATCAGTCTTTATGATGAAAGAGAAGTCCAAAGTTTTTATTATTATTCCGAATTTTGTTTAAGAAATAAAGACTCAATTTTTCACAGTTATAAAGTTTTTCGGAGTAATAATGGTTTATAGTTTGTGAATGCCAGGGTTATTTAATTTTTCCAATCTCTTGGGATTATTCACCAAACATCTTGCATTCACACCTCCCAACAAAATGGGGTGGCTGAACGCAAACTTTGTCATTTAGTGGATGTGGCACAGACTACTATGTTTCAGATGAATGTTCCCTCTTCATTTTGGGCCCATGCTGTTTTAACTACCACATATCTAGTGAATCATGTTTCTTCACCTATGTTGGGCGGCAAAAGCCCACATTCTGTTTTGTTTCCTAGCAAAGACTTATTATCTATCACTCCTATTGTTTTTTATTGTGTGTCTTGTCCAGCTATTTAAGGAGGATAAAATCTGTCAAGTGCATTTTTTTAGGCTACTCTAGAACATAGAAAGGATACAGGTGTTATAATCTTGTATCACAGAGATTTTAAATTTCAGCAAATGTCACCTTTTTTAAGAGATACCTTACTACTGAAAGAAGGGGGCATTCCACAAGTTTCCATCCTCAGGAAGTCCCCCTTACTATGCCTTCTAAACCACCACAGCCCTCTAAACCTCCTATACAAAAGGCAAGCCTACCTAATCCTGGTGCTTTCCCATGTTATCTTGAGGTTCCAGATACTTTTCGCAAGCACTTTCAGTGTAGGTCTATGGATACACCTCAGGTGGACGATCCCTTGTCTACCACTCATGCTCAATCTTCGCTAGCCACTAATGATTTGTCTAAGGATCAGGTACCTTATACTCCTGAGAGCACTACCCTAGACCTTCCCATAGCACAACGGAAGGTTCGGTGGTCTTGTACTAAGTATTTGTATCACAATTTATGTTAGGACGACAACTTTCTTTGACCATTGATAATTGTCAGGTACCACGAGACCAACGAAAGGCAATCCAAGATCCATCTTGGACCTTGGCTATGGATGAAATGGCAGCTTTGTAGTCTCGTGGCACATGGGATTTGGTTGGCCTACCCCTAGGAGCTATAGTTATAGGGTGTAGGTGGGTGTTCACCCTTAAATGTCGTCCTGATAGTACTGTGCAAAGGTATAAAGCCTACCTTGTTGCTAAAACTTGCACGTAAACATTTGGAGTATACTACTTTGAGACGTTTTCCCCGATGGCACAACTCAACTATGTCAGGATCTTACTGTCAGTTGCTATTAACAAAAGCTAGACTATCCACCAGCTAGATATAAAGAATGTTTTTCTTTATGGAGATTTGGAGGAGGAAGTATACATGCAGCAACCACCAGGATTTCTAAGTAAGGGGGAGTGCAGGCTAAATAAGGCCATTTATTGCCTGAAATAGAGTCTGAGAGCATGGTTTGAAAGATTTAGCAAGGTTGTACAGGAATATGACTTTGTTAGGTCTTTTGCAAATCACTCTGTCTTTATATTGCATGGGGAGGCAGGTTCTATTATTTTTATTATTTATGTTGATGATATACTTTTGACTACAAGTGACAAGAAAGGCATAGAAGATACTAAGGTGTTGCTACAGTCGCAATTTGTAACCAAGGATCTAGGCCCTATCAACTATTTATTTGGTATTGAAGTACAACAAAGAGGACTTGTGCTATCTCAACGCAAGTATGTTCTTGATATGCTGAGAGAGACTGGTATGTTGGGCTGCAAACCATCATATGTGCCTATGGATGCCTCCTTGCCTTTTGCAAATGATGATAGTCCCTTATTACAGGATGTAACTACATACCGTGCCATAGTTGACAAACTGTTATATCTGACAGTCACTCAGCCTGACATTGCCTTTACAGTAAGGAGACTGAGCAATATGCAGGCACCTAGACAAATTCACTGCGATGGAGTTTGCCAAGTTCTTAGATACTTGAAGAGTGCCCTAGGGAAGGGACTTCATTTTCAAAATCATGAACACAAATGTGTGTTGCTATTCAGACACTGATTATGCGGAGCACATGAGAATAGGAGGTCCATTATAAAATATTGTACCATTGTAGGAGGCAATCTACTTACAAGGAGGAGCAAGAAGCAAGCGATAGTCTCAGTCAAGTGCTAAATCAAAATATAGAGCTATGACTCAAACTACTTGTGAACTATTATGAGTTCGATCCATTCTACAGGATTTTGGTGTCCATGTCTCTAGCCTAATTCCTATGCACTGTGACAATAAGGGCTTCCACGTTTATCTCTAATAATCCTATTTTTCATGAGCGAACTAAGTCCATTAAAGTTGACTTCCATTTCATCAAAGAGACCATTGAAGAAGAAAAAGATTTACGCACCCTACATATGTACTAAAGATCAAATTGCAAACATTTTTACTGAAGCACTCTCCAAGATGCAGCTTCAGAATCTATGTTCTAAGGTGAGCATATTTGATACTTATGCTCCAACTTGAAAGGGGGTGTTAAGTTGTCATTGGAGGACTCTTTTTATTTCTCTTTGGTGTAATAAGTAATTTTTCCCTTTGTACCTCCTATATAAAGGTATCGAGAGTCTCTAAATAAGACTTAAGGATTCATTTTTCCTATCACCCACAAAAGTAGATCACCAAGATCCATCCCAACACTCCACCATTGTCTCCTTGTTGGAGGCTAGAGCAAAGATCCTAGAGAACCAGTCACTCAAGGGACCCTCATCAATCCAATCATTTCTCCAAAATCTGAAGGCATTGCCAACATCAACAAAAGGTGAAAAGAACCTCTACACCTTAAGAATGGCCTCCACCAGTCCCCTGTAGAAGTGGAAAGCCCCAACCGATGGCGATGCCATCTACTCCCAACACAAAGAAGATCCGTAGCAAGCTGTGATGACCTATCCAAAAAAATCTTGTTTACGTTGTACCAATCTATTGACCTACTTAGCAAGGAAGCTATCATTCATAGTGCCAACATCTCTTACTCCCAACCCTCCCTCCTTTACCGATTTACAAACCTCCTCCCAAGCCACCAACCTAGAACCTTTCCTTGCCGATTCATAATTAGTCCAGAAAAAATCCCTCATCAAATCGAAAACTCTCCTCTCAATCTTCCACAAGACTTTAAGGGCATGTTTGTTTCACAGGAAAGAAATGGGGATGGAAGGAATCAAGTATAGAATGGAATGAGTCAAGGAATGAAAAAGAATGGTTGATTCTATCCCTTTGTTTGGGTTAAGGTATGAATGGAATCATTAAAGATGGATCCAATTCCCTTCGGTTGTTTAGTAGAATTAGCTATCGACATGAATGGAATTGAAACTTTTTTGCATATTTAACCCAATACATTTAAAAAATTATGATACTTATTAATTTTAGCAAAAAATTTAAGTAATTTACAACTTAATCTAATAATAATAAATAAATATTATTAATTTACATAAAAGCCCTTGTAGTTGGGAGAACACATGGGGCTCCGAGATGAGGGAAGGGGGGCCGCAGGTGAAGTAGCGGTCAGAAAGCCACGTGCGGCTGCTGCCGAGGTTGCTCATGAAGTTGGTCGAGCCCAACAGTCAATTAGCATCGACACCTCCGCTGCAATGGCATACATAAATATATGCGCAAATATACAGTTAGAGCTTGGAGATGACAATGAGTGATGGTGGTGAGATGTGGAGGGAGGATGGGGGGTTATAGTTACTTATTATGGTAGCGGGGTGGGGAGGGATGTATTACCTAGGGATTGGATTGGGGATTCCAAGGAGGGTGTTCGGTATTAGGTAATCCACTAGTTGAGAGAATGAAAGGTGGGTGAGAATGGTTAATCCTATCCTTTTTTGTCCATCCAAACGTGGGAATGGAATCAGGGAGGAACTTTTGATTCCATTCCTTCTCTGATTCCCGCAAAACAAACTCTCCCTAAGGACTGATAAGAAATACGACGACTTGGAGGAAAGGACTACCTTCAGTAATGTTAATCTACCACCTCTAGAGAGCACCTTTGAAAGGCCAGAATTCTGTCACAACTTCCATATCATCCTCCTTAAAGAAAGGGCAGAATTCCTTATAGAAATACACAAAAAAAAATCATTCAATCCCGAGCAACCATCCGCATTGAAACCCCACATGACTCTCCTCTCCTCATCCTATAAGAAGGGCGTAGTCAGCATGTTTTCCTACGTATTAGCAACTGATCTTGCCCCCCCCCCCCCAGTCCATCTCCATCAACGCATCCTTCTTCCCATGAAGACTCTGTAATACTCAATCATCGCCTCTTCCCCCTAGAGAAAATAGTCGAATTCACCGTCAAATTGTCAACCCAATTCCTTCTCCTACCATATGCCATCATGTGGAAGTATCTTATGTTGGAATCCCCCTCCTTCAACTATCTCTGTCAAGATTTCAGCTTCCACTCCACTTCTTGCTTCCTAGCCTTCGCATGGACTGTGCCCATATGTCTATCCCTGGATTCCTGCTCTTCTGCTAATAGGTCACCTGCATCCTCCCTCCCATCCAACCTAGCAATCTCAACTAGAGCATCAAACATGGCCCTCTCCTTGATTTCCTTCTTGTAGGTCTTCAAAAAGGCCTGCATCCCACAAAGGTACGACATCAATCTCGTCACCACCAATCCTGCCGACTAAAAGGATCTCCATTTCTCCTCCACCAGCTATGTGAACCCCTCCTCCAACATACAAGATTTGTCAAATTTGAAATATGTCCCAATCTACCTATTCTCATTCATCTACCATAACAACAGCATGCAATCTGGGAAAGCTCTATCTAGCAGCTAATCATCCGCTAAAGGGAACACCTTGGCTATCTCAACACTACATAGAAACCTATCAATCCTAGATTTTTGGCCTGCAATGTCTCTCCACGTGTATACACACGAGCTAGGCAGTAGGTCCAAGAGTCCATCAATGGCAGCGAACTATGCAAAAGCCTCTAAGCGTCGATATTGCCCTTCTCTGTCTCCAAGTCTATCTTCCACTAGGAGAGTAACGTTAAAGTAACCCCCAATCAACCAAGGCTCACCCTAGAACCTATCCACCACTTGCAGCAAGTCCTCCCAAAGTTATGGCAGAGTAGCATCATCAAGCAAACCATCACCAATCCGAGGTTGTCACACCTTACTACCTTCATTGTTAATACATGAGAACCAATGATAAGAGTCTTCCAGTACAAAAACATCCTCCTTTCATACCACAATTATTCCACCCGATCACCCAACAGCGCTCAAGGAAAGGAAACCATCCATGAATCCAACACCCACCTCCTTCCACATTCTCATGTCATAGTTCTCCATTTTAGTCTCCTACAACAACACAAGAATAGGTCCCCCCACGAATGAAGATACCCACCTAGTGCCACCCTTCTTAAGGGGTCATTAAGCCTACTCACGTTCCACGAAAGGACCCAGTCATTGGGAACCATTAGTAACCCCCCCCTCAATCAAGCAGAACACCGCCACTTCCGCCACCAAGTCCATGTCTCCGTCGTCGCCAGCTCGTGCATCTACCATACCAAATGCCATCTCCTCCCACTCACCTTCAATGGCAACATCCATCTCTAGTCCAACAGAGGAGCGAATGACAACCACTTTTCGCTCCTTGCCCCTAAAGGTCCATCAGGGGAAAAAGAGCAACCCCCTTTTGTCGTGGCTACTACATTGGTCTCCATCTCGACAACTTCAGCGCCCCCACATCCTCCTTATCCCCGTGTAGAGTGAAAGCCCCTGCTGGCACAATGGCCCCACCTACAGGTGCGGTGGTCACCACCACTTGTTGCTAACTCAGTGGTCATCATTGGCTCGAAGACCCCTCCATCAACCTTGCCTCCATCAACGAAAGCAACGGCCGCATCACCTCCGTCATCTCCTCAATCAAAACCTGTGGGCACAAACTCCCTCCACTCCACACAGAAGGCTAAAAAAGAGAGCTCTAGATAGCTTTAATGAGTTCAGATTCTAAATCGGATCCAGAAAGCCCCCGTGGAGAGCCATCGTTTGCTCCAGACATGTCCCCAAATAAAGTATCGAGTTTAATCCTACTACAAAATCCAAGTCACCTAAAATAGGAAGCCGGTCTAACCTCGCTCCATATCCAAACCAGGACCCCTAATTATGCCACCTTCATTCACAATAACTACGCATTCAAAGGCATTCTGAGTGCCCAATGAATCCGCGCCATCATTCCCTAGGATCTCGAGCCCCACAATCTTCAACAGCTCCCCCATAATGCACACCGCAACAACCGCCAAAATTTTCGCCTTCCAAACCAACCTCGTCGACAACCGATCACCACCATCCCCCACCATCTTTCCAGGTCCACCGCCACCGCATACCACCTGTGTAAAGGATCTCCTAGTTGTTCCACCACCATCACCATCCACAATGCACAATAAAACCCAAGGCGCCCGTGACAAAGTGTAAGCTTCGCCAGAATCGCACACCCCACAATGACTTGCACAACCAAGAAATCACCTTCCCAAGTCCAACCCTCTCGCAAGACCTCAATCTTGTGAAAGGGGAGACCACCGCCTCCACCACTTCTGACGTCCTCAACATCAAAGGGATCTCCACAATCCATACAGGGAGCCCAGCCTTCTGTAGTGGTCACTCCACCATTACCCCATCATGGATCGATGGCAAACACCACCAGATGACTGCACCTCCAACTCTTAACAACTAGAAGCACCAATCTTCCTTGATACTTGGCTGCAATCCAAAGCGGAGCATCGTCGTCATCGCAAAGGATGCAAGCTTGAAGGGTACCCCCAACAACCCCCTCAATTCAAACCTCAACTCCTCCAAACCCACTTCTCCCTCCACGACATCGCCTACCAAAGCCTAAAAGAGCACTACCTCGATCACGACCATTTGTCTCGACCATGGCGCATTCACCTCCAACAATGGTGCATCCAAAGACATAGTAGGGAGTGAAGCCCGACTCCCTTACTCCTAGCGGCCCACAACCACACACCTCACCGAGTCCTTACAGTTCTTTGCAACGTGGCCCTTAGCACGACATTTGTAGCACACGACCTCCCTCTCCCGTCTACATTCCCTTCTCGTCACAACCATCAACCCACTACTGCCTACCCCCCTCTCACTCCTCGCAACCCTTCTCCTCAATGCTCCTTCAAATAGAAATGAAGATGTTCAAGATTGGATTGGAATTTTTATCAAAAGGCAACTCCAATCTCAACCATCCATAACCATAACTCCAGGGTGTTATCAAATCGAATGGTCTCAATCTGACTCCAATCAGCATTATAAAAGTCGGTAGTCGATATTCAATGAGCCAAGTCACTGACTACATAATATAAGGTATGCAAGGGAGTAGTCTAGGAGTACTCGATCGCGTATTTTTAAAATATTTATACATACATACACACACACACACACACACACACACATATATATATATATATCAATAAGTAAAATATACCATTACATAAAAGTAAATCATTTTGAAGCTCAAAATTATGAAAATAACCTTCAAATCATAAGTCCAAGAAAATAAAAGCACGTGTTCAAGATCAAGGAAGCAGTAACAATTCGATCCTTAGTGTTGCAACTGAGCAAGCAAGATCGGAGCAGCAGCAGCATAAGGTACGGTCAGAGTGGTGATCAGAGCATTGGGTGCAACCAGAGCAATGGCAGCAGCAGGGTCAGGCGATCCTCATAGCAGTAGCAGGGTCAAGCCATCCTCACAATAACAGCAAAGTAACATCGGGTGCGATTAGTTAGAGGAGCAGCAACAACATCGGCAGTTGTTGAAGCAGCAAAGGTAGGGTTTTGAGGCCTTTAGGGGGTCGAGACCGAAAGGGTTTATCACAGGGGGAGGGGCAATCGGGTACAGTGGCTTATTTTATACCCATAATCGAGTACAGCCCAACTCGATTAGCTCTCTATAGAGAAATCGAGCACATAGTTGATCGAGTAAATCGACTACTCGGAGTAGTTGGGTCTGTTGGTGCACTTACACCATGATCATTGATTTTAATGATAACAAAATAATTATTATTTAACAACCGTATTTGGAGATTAAGATTTCAAGATTGGCAATTGGATGCACTAAATGAGGATGGAAGCTCAAGCTCAAGCTTCATGGAAGGTTGAAGAAGCTTGTTGAAGAAAAGCATCAAAGAGCATAGGATAAAGGCTTGAAACAACAACAACAACAACTAAGCCTTTTCCAACACTAAGGGGGGTCGGTTATATGGATTCTTTGCCTCCACACAGATCAAGGCTTGAAAACTTGAAAAAAAGAAAGAATAGGATTAGATTTCCTTTGATGTATTTGTTATAATTTTATTTGCTCTTTTTTTTCCTTAAATATTTGTTAAAGAGCTTAAAATAATGTTAAGAAACCTTAAATAGTTTTTAGGTGACCTTGGAAAACAAACCCAACATTTACTAGCTTCAAAACAACCCAACATAAGTGTAGAGCATCGTTCCATCATCCTACACACCAATTGGTCCCTTAGTAGCCAATCGTCCAGAGCAGTGACCCATCGACCAATCCTATAGACATTGGTTGTTTAACGTCTACTTTCCTTGAAACTTATGCCTAATCAATACCCTAATTACCCTAGGTGGATATTCTAGCTAGACGACCAACCCCCATTCAAGGACCATCCAATTCCGTACAAAGCCGTCTTTAATAATGTTTATCCGACGACCTATGACCTTGAATTTCCAAGTTCAGAAAGATTGAACCTAAGAATTCTTTGGTAGCCAAACGACCGGCAGTCAACCAACCACTATAAGACTAGATGACTGACCTTCGTCCAACTAGTAAAGACTCCACTTGGCCACCCACACCCGTTCTAGGGCATCGACCTAAGAACAGTGGTTGGTCAACTAGCCCAACTTTAGCACATCGACCAAGCGTCAACCAGCTATAGCAATGACTAACAAACGTTATTACTCCAACAGGTATCTCTTGTTCCTACACATTTAGAATGTCCCTATGACCTCTATATATATCTTAGGGCACTCCCACTATTACACACACATAAGAAAGAAGAAAATCAAGAAGATACATAAATGAGATCTTAATTCTTCCAACCACCTACACTTAGGCTATGTCTGGCAGGAGGATATGGGTTATACCAAACTAAACTAATGTAGGGATAAATGAAGAGGGGTGTTTGGTTGGGATAAAAGAATATGTAGTGAAATAAAATGATTGGTATCGTGATGTTATGTTGATGGATGATTTTTTTAATATTATGATATAGGTGTTAGTGGGTTAATGTGATAGAGTGAATTTATTTTAATGGATATATTATGTTGAAGTGGATATATTTTAATATATGTTGATGTTGATGTCATGCAGTGGGATAGTTTAATGTTGAAGTTGATTAGCAGGGTTGAATAAGTTGTATTATTTTACTTTAGAATTAATTCCTTTGACATTCCTTTAGTAATCCTTTGATTGAGGAATAGCCCTTGAGTTATCCTCCAGCCAAATGGAGCCTTAGAGAGAAAATCCAAGAGTGATATTGCCCAAGCTACACTCCAAGGTACTCAAGCACTCTCTAAGAGTTTTGTTTCATCATGCTTCCATGCCATTCTACTTCTATATCAGGGAAGTTCCCTATCCTATAAGAGCAAATTTAGTTAACTTTTATTTGGGCACTATAAGATTGTTGTAACTTGTTTTGTTTTCGTTTCGGTATCCAGCTTGTGGATTCCCATTTTCGTTGAAGACAAAATTCTCTTCGTGAAAAAGAGAAGTTTTACAGTACACCACCCTCAGTCTAAAGTAATGCAATCATATTGGGGTTGTGCCACCGTCGTTTAAGTGATACGTTAATAGATTTGATCGATTCAATTGATTGGGAAATCCTAAGTCGAGATGACTTAGGTGGTATTTTTACCTTGGTTAGGTTTCCACCTCAAAGTTAATTATCCATTGTGGTGAATGTTCTTATGTGATTGTTATTCATTTTGATTAGTTTATCATTTTATCTTATCACACAATTCACCCCCCTTTAGTGCCAATCCACAAGGCCTGCCAGCTATGTGCCCGAGTATATGTTCTTCAGTTGTCCAAGGCTTCAACTCAGAGTAGTCAACCAACTACTCGACCCACTCAACCGATTTTTACAACAGAGGCTCCAATTGGTTCTTTATCTCCACCAGAAAAGTTTGGATTATGTCATCTACCTCATATTTGGATTTCAATAATAACACCCATGTCAACCAAGAGTAATCATCCATTGCAACTAAATAGAATCAATGGCCCGCACAATCTGGTAGCTCCCCAAATATCAAGTCGGAGTAATTGAAACATACATTCCAAGCTCCTATGCTATCGATGTGGAAAGGAGTTCCTGTGATGCGTCCCAACAAGCAAGCCTCACACTGGAAAGTGGTAGTAAGCAGAATCTATGGTATCACCAATCAAGGCTTGGATAGTAGGAGATGACCAACACAAAGGTGCCATAGATAACTAGAAGAGCCTCCTTACGGAAGTGACCTACATATAATAATTGTGGAAGGTGGTAGATACCCCCTCATGGCTATAGCCAACTACTCGCCCTTTCAATACATCTTAAAGGATAAGCAACATAAGATCAAACACTCCTCGAGAGTTCAATTCTTTCATAATTCTACTGAAAAGTGGGCTCAAGGGAAAATCAGGGGCAAGAAGAACATTCTCTAGTCAAATATGTGCTACTACAACTTGCACTTCCCCTTAACCTGTAATAGGAGAATGCCTCTCATCAACTACCAATATGATTCTTCCTGATGGGATTGGTCTAAGTCTGGAGAACTACCTAGCATCACTACATATATGCCAGGATGCACTTGAGTCAACTAGCCAACCTATGTCTTTTGCAAAGGAATGACATGCAATGCCAACTTGGGAGGTACCACACTTGCTAATTCTCTGAATTAGTGTATCATACTTGATGCGGGGAATAATCATGGTCTCATATACCAACTCTAAGGTAACAATAGTCTGATGTTCAGTAACATGCCTTTGACCTCCACGTCCACATTCATGGCCATAGGTGGACTGTAAGTTACCTTTGCCCATCCTAAGAGGTTGTTATAGCAAGCATATGCTCGAGAGTTTCTACGCTTCTTTGTGTGCTCCAATTCAATGAGAATATGCTTCTTTTCAAGTCTCCCATCGACAAAATCGATACCATTAAACATTACAGCCGAGCCAATGATAGAGTTGTAGACTCCCCTTGGTGCTTATCTTCTCGAGTAGGTCCACCAACCATCTTGGAAGCCATACTCCAATCCGATCAAAGTCCTCACAGACAAGAACCACCAAAGATGAAAGGAACTCAGTTCGTAATGATTCTAAAGCAGTTACCAAAAATGGATGAAGCACTGAAAGTAACTGAAGCTATGCACATGGGACTTTCAACCGTTGCATTGACATGAACCTCACTTCAGCCACAGCTGAACAAAGAGAAACAGATGGTTACATCTCTTCACATAAGCAGCGAATCAAGGATCAGGCACACCGGGATTGGCTGCAGCGACCCCAAGGACCTAGGGGTGACACTGCCAACCCTCTAGGAGTGAAGTGGAGGCTACTACGACCACAAGGGAGATGGAGAAAGCCTCTGTCCACAAATGAAGTGATACCGAGCAAATAAGTCTGGCTAGGGGCAGAAGATGATTGCCAGTGACCCAAAACCAGCTGCTGGTTGGGTCGTTGGAGGTCGGCACCAGTGCCAAGGCTGTCGCCGATGGTCTGATGGTCAGCAATGGTCAAATCCCTGAGGCTCTATGCAAGGCCTCTAAGACCTAGGGCACAACCCAAGGACTTGAGAAAGGGGTTTCTCGCTCCAAAATTTTCTCAAATCTCAAAAATAACAAAAGAGAAACCTTAGAAATTTATTCGATGAAGAAAGAAAAGAGGCAATCAAGTTTAGTCTGGCATAGGGCTGCTGCTCTGTTCTATGTTGGAAAAAAGATAATGCTCTATCTATTCCACCAAACCTTAGAGCTATTTATAAGGAGATACAAAAGGTTAATCACAAGCAAGCCCTTAAGAGAAAATAAAATGACAAAACGGTCAAAATTGGAAGACAAACAAATGGAGAAGGGCACATTCCTCTACAATCTTCAATTCTACAACAAACATTACCTATACATACATGCAATTGATAGCCCAAACACTCAGATCGATACAGCACGGTAGGCCTCATGGCTACTCCATAGGTACTTCCCATGAAGTCTGGGGGTAGTCATTGCTCGTGGATAGCCATCATTTCTTTTCCTTAACAAGGAATAACTTGATTAGAGATATGCATCATAATGCAGTATACATAATTCAAACAGAAAGTGAAGCATAAAACTTAAGTATATAAGCACATGAGAAAAAATGAATACCAAAATCACAAGAAGAAAATGAAAACCAATCAGATAAGTAGATAACTTATAAAGACCATTCTTTTAAAAAAAAATTAATAAAGTCCTAAGCACCTCTAATTTCCTGGAATTCGTCACTTCAATGATATTGGCTATACGGGTATCCAAACAAAGAACAAACAAGATGGATGCTTGCTGTCCCAACCATTCTTGTTTGTCACAATACTGATGAGGAAGGGGAGGTCATTTAGAATAAAGTGTTCCTATTGTTGATTCCTGAGTGTACCGCTTCTTCCCTATGTGGCCTATTGGTACGAGTGAAGTGGGATTGACCCTACAATATGTAACCCATAGGTATGAACCTTTTGCTCAATACTTTGGACTTGGTAAAGGTTGTCACAGCACCTGTAGTAGGACAGAGGACTGATAGCGATGCCCGCGGACCAGGCACTTGTTCAAAATTAAAGTAGACCATCCCAAGATGCCATAGCTTGTGCACAACATTAAGGAGTTCCATTAAAGGTGCATTTCGTTAGGATGGATGAAAAGAAAAAAGATTTTGTCAGAAATATTAAGAAAAAAAAATGACAGTGGGCAGACAATACTTTTCATTTTCCAAATGGAATAGGCTGATAATACTGTGGAAACTGAGGAAGCATTCCAGTAATTAGGATGTTTAACAAAAAACTAACCATGGCAGGGGCAGCTTTTCTTGCTGAATCGAAAACATTCAGTAGTGTCTGCTCACTCTCCCCATAATACTCACTCACAATCTCAGGACCATTAATAATAAAAATATTTGCACCAGCATCATGAGCACAGGTTGATGCAAGAGAGGTTTTGCCTGTGCCAGGTGGACCATGGAGGAGAACTCCCTTGTATCTGAAATGATAATCGTAGATCATAGATAAGCATTTTCGCTTAATGTAATCCTTCCTCTAAGAGCAACAAAGTTCAAGCATAGAAAATCAGCAACTTCTATCCTATGGTAGATAAACCTCAAGTTAAAGCAAAGAGAGGGTACTTATTTCCATAAGATCCATATGGTGCAATACAGAACCAACGAGGGAGGGAGGGATATCAAGCATCTACTATTTGCATCTACCTTGTACCTCCTTTATCAATCAAGATCAAGAAATACTGCTCCACAAAAGCAGATGCTAATTATGCCAAGAGAACTTCTAATTGTGGAGACTAAAATTTCCAGATTTTTTTGCAGCCACCAAAGGAGAATATGAAACGATAAATATTACAGCTGTTCAGCATCAGCCCTGACATTCTTCAGTATTGTCTCATTCATTTTACTAAGAATAGTATAGACAATAAATCATTCTGCACATAAGGAACTTTAGCATAATGAATTTCTAAAACTGCAATTCCTAGGTTTCATCAATCATATGACTACTTCCATCCTTGCATTTAATTAAGTCCATAAACGTGACCAAGACCTTGACGTGGAATAGGTTATCAAATTCCAACTCCAATAACAAGTTGAATCACATCAGTAAAATGATTTCCTATTAAAGGAGAAAAAAAGAAAGCGAGAGGGAAAGAAAGGACCAGCTCAGGATGGCCATACAGCAAACAGGCATATTTGCATTGAAAAGCATATCATTGCAATCCCATAGCCAGTTTTCTCCAGAGATTTAGAGGAAAAAAATCACATACACGATGCAGATTTTTCCCCAAGATAACTAATTACTAAGCTAACTTACTTTTAAAACAAGTGAACCATGGAAAATTTTTTTAATAATTTACACATTTTGCGAACTACTATAGAAATAAGTTAATGCATACTTCAGAGCACCTTTTCAAAAAAAATGCATACTTCAGAGAATAAATTGTTTACCCTCTCTAAATTATATTATCTGCATAGTACTTAGTTTTAATTCTAAGTTCCTAACAGATATTCATCACATTACCTTTACACCTCTGACTTTGGAATTCTAGAATGATTTCCCATTTTCTTTAGTCTTGTTTTGTTACAGTTTCTTTCCTTCTAGGTTTGCATTTGATTATCCCATCCTAATGCTGATGCTACATGTAGTGACTGTTTTTCAAGAAATCATCACATTTGTGATCAACAAGGTTTGAGACATTTAAGGCTCTACCCTGTGCCTCTCGATGTGTGCCACCCATAAATATCAAGGTCTGCACTGGTCCACCACCTCATATCCACTTCACCAATGTTCAAAAAAACACTACACGGTATTCGTGCATAAAAGCCACAGCATAGTGAGCACTCGGTATGCAGATGAGTATGTACATAAGCATGGTTGTGAATTTTTAAATAATTAAAAATACAAAATAATTTTAAATAATTATTTTATGCAATTAACTAAATGAAGTCGTAAAGAACTACACTAAAAAGCATAAGTACCAAAACATAAACATAAATACCAAAATACCAATCAAGATAAACATAACTAATGGAACCACAATATAAAAAAGGTCTTTTCAAAAAAAACAATATAAAAAAGTCTTAAAACAAATTTCCAAAGCATACATGAAATGTTCCAGCAAACAACATCATTTCTAAAAGAAAAGACTCATAGAACAATGCAGTCAACATGAAAGGCATACTTATGAATGGTAACAAATGAGTAAGGAATTGAGAATCATATAAACTATATAGAGGTGGGAAAATTATATGACATGTCCATGAGAAAATAAAAAAATAACAAGTAATGAAAAAGAACAATAAAAGACTAAAGAGACTCAACACCATCCCTTAAGATGGAGCATATATATCAATTATGCTCAGCTTGAAAAAACAAAATCAAATGAAGTACGAGGCACTGCCTTGGTGAAGATGCCTGTTACTTGGTCATCTAAGGCAACAGATGTAGTGAAGATAAGACCTCTCTAGATCAAGTCATATGTATAGTGGCAATCAACTTCCACATGCTTGATCCTCTCATGGAACATAGGATTGTTGGCGATGTAGGTAGCAACACGATTGTCGCATTACATCTCCATGGGAGTATCCACCAATATGTGAAGATCAACCAGAATAGACCTCACCCACATCATCTCTGAGGCACTATAAGCAATGGCACTATATTCAAACTTCACACTTGACCAAGAGACCATAGATTGCTTCTTTCTTTTCCATGTCACCAAGCTCCACGTCACATAAGTGCAAAAACCTGTGGTGAACTTCCTATCTGTCAAACACCTCACATAATCAACATTAGAATAAGCAACAATGCTCATGCAAGTACCCTTAGTAAAAAGAATGCCTTTGCCTGGTGCCTTCTTCAAGTCTCATAGCATCATCATAGTAGCATCTCAGTACTGCTTAGTAGGTTTGTCTAAACTGGCTAAGTTTCCCAGCTACAAGGGAAATGTCAAGCTTGGTGATGGTGAGGTACAGAAGCATGCCCAACAACCCTGTGTACTGCCTACTATCAACTACCTCTGACTCCTCATCGTACAGATGAGTTTTGGGATCCATTAAGATGTTAGCTGGCTTGACTCCTAACATACCAGTCACCTGAAGTAAGTCAAGAGCATACTTCCTTTAAGAAAGAACTATACCCTTCCTGCTGCGAGCAATCTATATCCCAGGAAAATACCTCAATGGCCCAAGTCCATCACAAAATTCCCTAACAAGCATTTCTTGACCTTTGTAATGCTTACATTGTTATCACCAGTAATAATCAGGTCAACATAGACTACGAGCACAACAATACCTCCCCTTGTCTTCCTGACGAACAAGGAATGATCAAATGAAGACCTCTTGAAGCCAATGACCTCCACCACCTTTGAAAGCTTCTAGAACCATGCCCGGAGGCTTTGCTTGAGACTATAGATAGCCTTCTGCAATCTGCAAACTCTAGACCACTCCCCCTAAACCTCATAACCTGGGGGCTATTGTATATAGACCTCTTCCTATAAGTCCCATACAAGAAGGCATTTTTGGCATCTTGCAGATGAAGTGGCCAATCTCTGTGTACTGCAACAGAGATCAAAATGCAAATAATGGGCAGCGGTGCAACAGGAGAGAAGGTATCAAAAAAGTCCACAGCATATGTCTGTATGAACTCCTTTGCCACTAGACAGGCTTTGTGACGTGCTATCGTCCCATGAAGACTATATTTTAAGGTAAACACCCACCAACAACCCACAACTAAAGCCTTGGACGGTGGCTCAAAAAGGTCCCAAGCACCACAAGATCGTAGAGCTTGCATTTCCTCCATGGCCTGATGCCACTTTGGATCAAGCATGACTTGCTAATGGCTGGTGGGTATTTGAGTGGCAGAAAGAGCCTGGCAACAACACCTATATGTTCCTCCAAGGAACTTCGTAATAATTACATGGGAGATAGGATACCTAGCACAACTATTGGGTGCCTTCCGAACTACAATGGAAAGGTCAAGATCATCATTGTCTACCTGTAACTCCTGCATCATCATTATGCACAACTTCATTAATCTGAAAAACCTATGTACCCCCTTAAGTCTCAGAAAAGTCTAACGCTAGAGGAGGAGGGAGTTGTCACAACCTGTAGGAATCTTGTAGATAAATAGGGGCTCACAAAACCTAGTAGGCTCAGAAGTAGAAGCCTTAAGAGAAGACTCAATGATCAGGATAGACTCTAGAGGGAGGGGGTAGCTGGCATAGGAGCCTTAACAACCTCAGGGGTAAAACTTCTCCCAACAGTGGAGAAGTAGGAAATTGCCTCATGAAAGGTAACATCTGCACTCACATAATGTCGATGATTGATAGGATCATAGCAACGATATCCTTTCTAAGACCTAAAATACCATAAGAAAACACACTTGACCGCTTGGGATACAAGCTTATCCCAACCAATAGTAGTGATGTGAACAATGGCTACACACCCAAAAAACTTAAGAGGAACAAGGAACAGATTCCCTTTAGGATAAAAAAGCTACAAGGAATCGTTCATGAATAGCAAAAGATGGCATTCTGTTAACAAATAGCATGCAATAAGAATAGCATCGTCCCAATATAAATAAGGAACACTATAGTGTATGAGCAACGTGCGAGCAATATCAAGAAAATGCCTATGCTTCCTCTCAGCAATCCGATTCTATTGAAACGTGTGAGGACAACTCGTTTGATGAATAATACCATGAGCTTTATAAAAAGTGGACAATCGATGGGTGTAAAGCTCAAGAGCAATTTGGGAACAAACAACTTTAATAGAAATGCCAAACTGTTTTTTTATTCCAAAACAAAATGTTCCAATATGCCTCCTACATCACATTTATTCTTTAACAAAGACAGTCAAGAAAGAAGAGAAAAGTCATCGACTCTGGCCAAATAATACCGATGACCTAGCCTATCAGGAAGACAGCTAAGCCCTCATACAGAGACATGACACAAAGCAAACAAAGTGGCAGATCATGGGCTATGGCTAGTAGGGTATGAACTCCGATGCTGCTTGCCCAATTGTCAAGCATCACAAGGAGTGATACGAGCAAAAGGTGACAAAGACATAAGTGCCACTGGTATGGAGATCCAATAGAGAAGGTGACACCCCCATGGCAAGCGGCAGCAACAGGATGCTAGGACAGGCGGTACACCCCCTTCCTCATGACTACCACCAATCGTCCTCCCTGTTAGGATGTCCTAAAAAGTGCAAGTATAAGCATCAAATATTGCTCAGTAATTTAGCTCCTTCGTAATCTTACTAACAAAAAGAAGACTAATAAGAAAATCGGAAACAAGAAGAGCATGTAATCTCATGTTATGGGTGGCTGCCACATCCCCCTATCCAGTAATCTAAGAGTCTCCCATCTGCAACCTATATTGTCTTCCCTTGTGGGGACAGATCTGATGTGACGAAAAAAATGATGCTCTCCACAAAGATGTCTGAAGGGTTTAGAATCCACTAGCCAGTCTATATCACAATTAACATCCACAGCAAAAGTATAAGCAACCACCATACCTGATGGAGAGACAAAAGCTGCGATCCTTGAGAAGGATGGTGTCTCCTAAGATAGCCTTTCAAAATGCTGTAAAAGATCCTCATACTTAGCCCTGGTAATAGTGTTAGAAGATTGCTCAATAGGAGATATGGCCTAGTTGGCCATAGGTGGGCGACCGTGTTTGGTCCAACAACTACTCTCCGCATGCCCAATCTTGCCACAGTATGTGCAAGTCTTAGGCACACGGCCATTAACTCCACACTTACAGCCTCGTCCTCCATTAACAGGAGCACCTCCTCCACGACCCTAGGTAACAGCAAGAGCTACAGTCTATCCAATAGTATCTTGGTGAGGAAGGGCAATAGAGATTCTACTCATCCTACAATAGGCTTCCTTCATAATAGAAAGGTCTAAAAAGGTAAGCATTGTGATCTCACTACAGCATAATAATTACTAAGTCCATCCAAAAACTTTAGCATTGCTACCTCTGGGCGATACACTCTAAGTGGCGCACGTGCACACTGGTTGACATGCATTGTACTTCTCCAGAAGACCCTTCAAAGCAGAGTTGTATTGTGAAAGCATCTGACCCTCCTAGCGAAGTCTAGAAAGCTCCCCGTATATCTAGAAAACTCTGGTAGAATTTTTCTCATGGGAGTAGATGTCACGCAGTCTATCCCACATCTCCTTCGTCGTCCGATAATACATCATCTTATCTCCTATCCTGGGACTAATACTATTAACAATCCACACTCGGACCATGGCATTGTCCTTTTTCCATAATACATTTTCACTAGTCTTCTCAGTTGGCTCCAGTTGAAGCAACACATGCTCCTTATCATGACCTACGATCATCAAGAAAGTTTGTGACCATCGAGTGTTGTTGGTCTCATCAAGCTTCACCATGAGACCAAAAATGGGGCTTTCGTAGACCCTTGTCTCCAACATCTGCTCCGACGTCACCTTAAAAGAGACCTCAGACACCATCAAGCTTCAACCACAAACCAAAAGACATGCAATAGGCAGAAATCAAAGACTTGGAGCATCAAGATCGGTGCCCTAGAGCACCAAAACGACCACCGGAGTGGAGCATAACCTCCGGGCAAAGGCCAAGAGGTGCCACCAGCAGTGCTAAAGGCGATTTGATGGCCCTACAGGGATAGGGGCAACACTGTAAGGAAGGAGTTGCCTCCCCACGGCAATGCAGAAGCCACCAAAGCCGCAAGTGGCAACGCAACAAGCTCCGATGACCAAAGAGGAGCCTTTACAGGGCTTATGGCAGCATTGCAAGTCGCTAGCAGTGGCGTAGCAGCCTCCTCCAGGAGAGATCTGGGGTAGTAGTGCTGGAAGGTCTCCTCCGATCAGAGAAGACTAGATAAAGGAAGAAGCAAGAGGAAAAGCAACTAGGAAGGTCCACCGACAGGCCCTAGGGTCGATGGTGGTGTTGCAAGCTCCGAAGAATTCCTCTCCTTCCTAGGGTTTTGTTTTTGGTGGAGAAAAGAAAAAAGAGATGAGGATCAAGGTGGGTACTAGCCCCCAATCTAGGACCACACTCTGACATCAAGTTAAAAGAAATGAGCGAATTACTTTATTCCTTAACCCTACCTCTCAATATATAGAGGTAGGAAAATTACATGTCATGTCCATAAGAAAATATGAAAATAGCAAATAACGAAAAAGAACAATAAAAGACATGAGGTACTCAATAAAACCTTAAGATCATTGATAACGTAAATGATTCAAACCAAACGAAAAGTAAGCAAATAAATTATAGGAAATGGATCAAATAAACGGTAAAAAAGCCCTAAATAAACTAAACTTTGCGTATAGCAAGCAACAAGATACACATCTTTCTTTTCTTAGATATAACCTTTTCAAGGAGAAATCAAGACAATAAGACAACAATGGATGAAAATATATGGAAGCAAAAATAAAGAATATATTGGGGGGGGGGGGGGGGGGGGGGGGGGTTTGTGGAGGAGAAAGGGGAGGGTTTTGGTTTGGGAGGCTTACTAATGTCACATTGGAGACTTGCTTTTTTTGGTGGGGCATAAGGGTCAAAATTAGGAGGGAAAGTTTCTATTAGGAAATTAGGAGAGTAAGGGGCCACCTAGGAGTACTTAGATTGAGCACATAATGGCCCGTTTACATATATAAGGTGTGGTTAAGGGGCCACCTAGGAGTACTTAGCTACTCGACCAAGACAGTTGTTTCCAGACACTACACTTCTTTCTCAACATCTTGGTTGCAACCTCACTTGGCTATGCCTCACCATGCAGATTTGTAGCATGCCTCGTGTGTACTACAAGTCAATGTGTGTACCTTACCCACATATGCCCTAACATAGGCATCCATGTGAAAATTCAGAGCCACGTAGTCTACATGCCACGCAACTAGAATCTCCTCAAAAACCTCTTAGTTGAAGAAAATGAACTTTCTTAGTTTACCAATTAGTCCCTACACCTCTATATAGGTGAGGGAAAAGTTACATCATAAACCTACTACGAAAATAGAAATAACAAAATGCCCCTTACTACAAAAACATAACTCAAACATAACTCAACATTCCCCTCAAGCTGGAATATATATATCCATTATGCTCAGCTTGTTTCTACACTTCTCAAACTGAGGGTGAGAACGGCTTGGTAAACATGCCAGCAATCTGGTTTGAGGAGGCAAGATAAGTAATACGAAGCAGACCCTATTGAATCAAACTCCTGGTGTAATGATAATCCACTTCCATATGTTTTGTTCTCTCGTGGAACATAGGATTGTTTGCAATGTAAGTGGCAGCCCGGTTGTCACAATGCATCTCCATAGGCACCTGAACATTAACATGAAGATCTCGTAACAGAGACCTAATCCATATCATCTCAGTTGCAGTATGTGCCATGGCCATGTACTCAAACTCAACACTAGAGCGTGAAACAGCACTTTGTTTCTTGCTCCTCTAAGTCACCAAGTTCCCAGCTACAAAGGTACAGAAGCCAGTAGTAGATCGCCTGTCACCAACATCACCTACATAATCTGCATCTGAGTATGCAACAACAGACATAGGTACCTTTCTCTAAAAAAGAAGGCCTCTACCTGAACATCCCTTAATGTACCTCAACACCTGCATCACAACCTACCAATGAACCTCAGTAGGCTTATCTAAGAACTGACTTAGCTTACCCACGGCAAGGCTAATATCTAACCTAGTGATAGTCAAATATAACAGCCTCCCCACCAGCTGTCGATATGCCTTCTTGTCTTTTAGCTTTACGGTATCCTCCAAAAGGTGAATTTTAGGATCCATAGGAATATTTGCATCTTTGGATCCTAGCATACCTGACTCCTGAATAATATCAAGGGCATATTTCCTCTGCGACATAATTGTCCCTTGCTTACTTGTAGCAAACTCGATGCCTAAAAAGTATCTCAGCTTCCCAAGGTCTATCATGACAAACTAGTGTGCCAAGTACTCTTTCGCCTGAGATATACCCTCTGTATCATCACCTGTAAAAATAAGATCGTCCACATACACAAGTAATGCTACTGTACCCCTACTGACCTTCCTCGCAAATAGTGAATGATTCGATGAAGATCTCTGCATTCCAATAATAGACAATGCCTCAGACAAGCGCTGAAACCAGGCTTGAGGGCTCTACTTAAGACCATAAATGGCCTTATGAAACCTACATACACACTCCCCCTAAACCTCAAAGCCAGGTGATTGCTGCATATATATCTCTTCCTTCAAGTCTCCGTACAGAAATGCATTTTTAACATCCAGCTGATGTAACTGCCATCTATAATGAGCTGCAATAGAGATAAGAATGCGAACAGTAGAGAGTCGTGCAACAAGAGAAAACATGTCAAAGAAATCCATCCCATAGGTCTTGGTGAATCCTTTGGCCACTAGGTGGGCCTTATGCCTTGAAATAAACCCATCTGGGTTGTATTTCAAGGCAATGACCCATCTGGCTCCAACAAGGTATGCGCTAAATGGTAGAGGTGACAACTCCCAGGTACCTCTGGTAGTAAGCGTAGACATCTCCTCCTCCATAGCTGCCTTCCAATGCGAATGTAGTAGAGCCTACTAGTACGAGGAAGGTAACTCAACACTAGATACAGCAACTATGAATGCATGAAACTCCAAACTTAAAGAATCAGCAGAAATAACACTACCAGCAACATAATACTGGGCACAAGATCGTGGAGCCTTCCTGATAGCAATAGGAATGTCCTCATCAGTACTCATGGAATCAGGACCTAGAGAACCATCCACAGGTGACAGGCTCTCACCCTTTACATCTACTGACACTATATCTGAAGAAGTCTCCTGAGTAGAAACAACCCCTAGGTTATTAACACTAACCTGAGGAGTCTGTGGAATAGATGGAAGGGCTTTGCCCTATACACAACTGGCAACTAATAGGTGTGACCGTTGAAGGTCCCTTCATCCGCTGGTACTGGCCTAAATGTGCTAGTAGGTGGCTCAATAGCCTAAGAAGGACTACTATTGTCTGTGAATATACCAAATAGTATAGGAGCAACTGGTACAGGAGCATAGTCCGGCACACTTTGCACCTTCCTGGAAGCAACAGAAAAATAGGGTATAGCTTCATGAAAGATGACATTTGCATTGATATAATGTCTCTGGTGTAAGGGATCAAAACACCGATACCCCTTCTGAATACGAGAGTAGCCAAGAAATACACAATTAATGCTCTAGGTGCTAATTTATCACGCCCAGATCCAAGGAGATGCACAAAAGCCACGCACCCAAATGTCTTGGGTGGAAAATCAAACAGCTCATCATTTGGATAAAACACTCGCCACAGTATCTGCTCGTGAATCACTGAGGAGGGTAATCTATTAATAAGGTAGCAAGCTGTGAGAACTGCATCCCCCCAATAATTCTGTGGCACACTGTTATGAATAAAAAGAACTCTGGCCATATCAAGGATATGTCTGTGCTTCCTCTCTGCGATTCCATTTTGCTGAGAGGTGTAAGGACATGAGATCTGATGAATTATGCCATATAAGCCATAGAATTGTGTCAGCCGACAAGTACAAAACTCCAAGTCATTATCAGATCTGAGAGTCTTGATACAAACATCAAACTGATTCTTTATCATCAACACAAACTTCTCAATCAGTGGACCTACTTCAAACTTATTCTTCATGAGAAATAGCCAGGACAATCTGGAAAAATCATCAACCACAATCAAATAGTGCCAATGTCCTGCTCTATTAGGAGCCCCACTAGGACCCCAAACATCAAAATGCACTAACTGAAAGCACGAAGATGAATGTGGTCCTGTAGCAGCTGGAAAATATCTATGGTGCTTCCCAAGTTGACATGCATCACAGGAAAGTTGTGTAGTTGGGGATACATGAGGAATAAGCCTGCATAATTTTTCCAAAGAAGGGTGGTCGTCTATGCCATTGTAAAGCACTCCCAGATGTGATACTAATCCGACATGCTGCAGTCATGGGGCCCTGCTGAAGTCGGTAAACACCTCTCTTCATATCCACTACCAATAGTCTTCCCTGTCATTCTGTCTTGGAAAATGCATCCACGCTCATCAAAGATGACACGACAATTCATTTGCATAATGATTTCAGTGATAGAAAGCAAGTTCATGAATAAATGTGGAACAAACTGGACATGATTAAACTGCATAAAAGGGGTAACATTAATTTTCACCTAACCCTTAATAGGAGCAAGTCGTCCATCAACCACCTATACTATATTACCTCGAGAGACAAGTTGAATCTATCTAAAACACTGCATATTTCCGGATAAATGATTGGAAGCACATGAATCAATTAACCACGTCACACCAGTGGCTGGCACCCACGGCGGTTCCTAGCGTAATCGCTAACTAAGACACTACCATGTTCACTAAAACACAATGCCACAAACTAAGTTCAATGTGCCACAAAAAAGGTACACACCCCTGAATTTCTTCACACTCAGATCTGAAAACTGACAGAAAACATGCATCAAAGGGAAATGCACACCCCAAAACTCAAACCACTAGATCACAGAGAATCATACTACACGTAGGAAGGTTCTTGATTCAAAACCCCATCTCCACAACACTCAAGAACCTCCCTACAATGAACTGATGGTCAGCAACCCGCTCTCCAGTGGCTTGTGCGACGACTCGAAGAGAAGACGGCTGGCAGGAGGCGGAGACCAGCGAGTTGCTCTACCGCAGTGTCGGATGCAGCAGCAACGTGCTGCTCTCGAGCAACTGCAGCGGCTTACAGGATGGCAGCAACCTGCAGCGCACTACACAACAGCAACGGCGGCAACGTGCTACTCTGCAGATCTGCTGCGACGCGCTACACAAGAGCAGCGGCAGTGGTGGCTGCAGATCTGCGGCCGGTTGTGGCTGCATCAGCGGCGATCGGTGAGGTTGTTGCTGTAGCAGCGGTGGGGAGCAGACCTGCCACCGGGAGTGGCAGTGGCGACCGATGGTAGGAGGCTTGAGGTAGGGTTAAGGTTTATTGTTTGGTGGAGTCCTCAACCTGGTGCTCTGATACCAAGTTGAAGAAAATGAACTTTCTTAGTTTACCAATTAGTCCTTACACCTCTATATAGGTGAGGGAAAAGTTACATCATAAACCCACTACGAAAATAGAAATAACAAAACGCCCCTTACTACAAAAACATAACTCAACACTCTTTAATCAATTCTACCCTTGTAGCATCATCTAATCTCACCATATCCAAAGATCACAACCTCAACTCCCCAGGAGCTCTCCTCCAAGTAAAAGTATGACAGTAACTCATGACTGCCTGGCAAATCTAGTCTCTATCATCCAGCACCTCAACACCCACCTGCAGAGAGAAAATCATGTTGGTCCTCCGCCTAGAGCTGCCAGACATATGGAAGAACCTCGTATTAGAATCACCCTCCATAAACCAAAGCTATTTGGACATATGTCTCTAATCCATCCCCCTTTTCCGTTCCTCCTCTCCGATAACATTCTAAACACGTATCATCTCTTGCTGGTTGGTCTAGTCCAACAGCCCCAAGCCTTCCTTCTTATCCAGTCTAGCCAAAGACTCCAAGCATCTCTCCTGGTGCCATCACACCTCTTCCAAATCCAATCAAAGCTTGTCTAATCGCTAAAATACGGGCCGCCAGAGGGTGCGTAGCCGACGTGGAAGCAGGGACCTTACACCACTTTTCTTTGACAGTTGTGAAAACCCAACTCCAATAACTACGACTTCTAGAACTTAAAATACGTTGAGAAAAATCCCCCTTTTCCATTGTCCCAAACCAAAGGTGTGTGATCCGAAAACACTCTTACTTAACCTGAGACCATAGCCCCCTAACAAGCCTCCGCCAAGGAAATACTAGAGAATAACTTGCCTATGCGAGAAGCCTGACCAGAACCATTCCTCCAAGTATACTATGCTCCCATGACCGAAAGATTAAGTCGAGCTCATCAACAATCTAAAGAAAATCAATAGAACCATCCATAATATCGTCAAGTCTATCATCTGCTAGTAAAGTAACATTAAAATTGCCTCCTACAAGACAGGTGCAACCATCAACGAAAATCGACGCCTGCCTTAGCTCCTCCCACAAAATAGACCTAAAAGATGCATCAGAAGGTCCATACATACCAGAAAAGGCCCAAGTCACACAATCAGAAATAAGGGAGAAGACACCTGTAACCACCTTTGAAGCCACCATAGAATTCAAAAGGAGAAAGACATCACCCTTCCACATAAGGATCTAGCCACCCAACCTACCAACAATTCCAACAACCAACAAATCAAAGAAAACATCTCCGCACAAGCTTCTCTTCGTAATCGCATCAAGCTCCTCCAAATGCATCTCTTGCAACAAAACCACATCCACTATCCACCCACCAAATACCTCCTCGATGTAGATCTCCAAGCAGGATCCGAAGACCCTACACATGCCATGATAAAACTGTACCGAAAGACAAGCATGTCACCCTCTTAAAATTAAGCACCTTGGCAACCCGAAGCTCTAGATTTGACCTCTGACTATCACCTACACAGGCTTGGCCTTAACAATCTTCCTCTTGTAACAAAACTAATACCTCAGACCATTCTAAACTAAAATAGATCTGCATGCACACCACCCTTCACTGGCCTATACATGGATGATGAAGCGGTCATTTTGGTAATGGACATAGTTGAATAATATAAAAAAGCATAAGTAAAATAACAAGATATCAAAAGTATCACATAAAGAACACTTCAATTTACGTGAAAACCCCACTTAAGAAGAGCGAAAAGAAAACCATGAGAGAAGGCCCCCGATAAGGCAGATTTCTTTGTATTCTTCTCAAAGAAATAAGGGAGTACACGCGTATTTATAGACCACCATGCACAACACAAAGTCTCACTCCACTATGTCAGACTAAACCAACTCAACACTCCAGCACTCCCCCTCAAGCCGAAGCATGCAATGCTCAGCTTGTATAGCACAAAAAATCCCACTCTACACAACAAAACACAACTCTGTATTACTTGTCAGCGGGTGTGCTAACAACAAGACTGGAGCTGCTAGACAAACTGTTGTAGCTAGCTCTGACAAGAGCCTCTCCTCTGGAAACCTCAATTGGTGCTAATGGGTCCTTATTCAATATCCTTAACATAAGTCTTCCTCTGAAAACCTCGAAACTAGATCTCCCTCTCTGGAGTCCATAAAACTAGATCTCCGACATAGAAACCTGGCATGGGCCCTTCCTCTGAGGACCTCGAATTGGATCTCTCTCCTCTAAAGACCTCAAAACTTTGGACCTCCCAAAATTGTGGCTTCTCATGTGATGATCTCAAACAAAGAGACTCTCAAATGGGAGATGACTATAATAAGGATCCATACTTCCCCTTTCTCCCAAACTCTATGGGAGAAGAAAATAACAAAGAGAAGAAATAATAAACTAGAGAAGAGCTTCTCCCCATCATCTCTTAAACATAATCATCATTTTTTTCTGTTTTTTTTCTTTTTCTTCTTTATCCCTTTTCTATTTTTCCTTCTTCCTTTTTTTCTCAATATTTTCTTTTTCTTTTTACTCCTAACTCACTTTACTTTTTTCATATTCTTTAACTACAATCACCCTTTGTTTTCTTTTTTTTAAACTCATCTTCCTTCCTTTCTCCCCCTTCCTTTCTTTCTCTTCCTGCCTTTTTATATATATACATTTTTTTCCTTCAACTATCATAAATAAAAGGGACCTCACCTCTTAGGGCAAATCCAGAGCCCCAATGCTACAGCCCCTCAGGCTTCCTCCAGGCACTGATCTCGACGCTCCTCGAGCACGCAGGGATCCCGAGATCCTCGTCACCTCCAATCTTGTCGCTATCTTCACCTTCTCCTTCTCCATCACCGCATCACCTCCTCACTCTCCATCTTCAAAGCTTACGACCTCCCACAATCTACGCCAATAGCTTGATATCCTTCAGTGCAATCATCGTCGCCTTCTTCGCAAGTGAGTTCAGCGCCACCAACCAGAGCCCATCAACACCCTCACTCACAGCAACAGCAACATGAATGCCCTGGCCCCCACATGCTGCTACCACGAGGATTTGCGAGATCTTTACTGCAACACGGTGGCCACCTCGCATAATTCCTCCATCGTATATGCCATTGCCAGCGATTATCACCATCAAGCGCAAGCGCTATCATCTTCATCACCCCCTCTCAACGCCTATAGCTTCCATGAGAGCACCATCGCCTTCATCGCAATGTCATCGAGGCCTTGTAATCCTAATCTTCGTTGTCACATATGCCAAGCCACAATTGAGGAGAACGAGGGCTTCTTCGACTTCTTCATGCTCACAAACCATCAAATCAGGCGACTACGACTTTGGGTCCCACCACAATCGAAGATCTACTCGACTATGTTGGTTGCTCCTTTGCCTTATCTTCCATGGCAGCAGCAACCATGGACGAATCAACATGTAACACCATTAACCATAAATTATGATAAAATTTAAGAATAAACCCAAGAACAACTGTTCTACTACCAAGTTGAATAATATGAATAAGCAAAAGCAAAATAACAAGATATCAAAAGCATCACATAAAGAACACTTGAGTTTACATGGAAACCTCACTTACAAGAAAACCACTGGAGAAAGCCCCTAACAGGGCTAATTTCTCTATATTCTTCTCAAAAAAATAAGGGAGTGCACACCTATTTATAGGCCACCACACATAACATACAGTCCCACTCAACTATATGGGACCAAACCAACTACATACTTCAACAGACATGTTCGCTTGGTCTCACCGAACCATCGTAGCAGGCCCTACATAGCCAACCTGGCCTGCCGATCTACATTTCTTGTAGCAGCACAATTCAAGAGGGAAGCCTCACCCACGTTTACAGCATTAACTACAATGAAATTTGCAGAATGCACCTCCTCACTATCCTAGTGGTGTCACCATCAAATGCGACACTACTGACCAAAGAAACAGGCCTAGCAGCACCAAGACCACATCCATCTGACCCTGCCTCACACACAAATCAGGGGAACAAACAGGCCCAACAGGAGAAGGGAAAAAAATATATGGATTATTGGGACCAAAAAGAAGTTGATCTGAACAATGCTTGAATGGACACTCACCAACTCCAGGTCCATTTCAGAATCCAGAGGCACCATGTTCAGTGCCAAAAACAATGCCACAAGGGCCTTAAAGTTTTTCCTCCACCCCATCACCATCAGTATTGTGGCCCAATGCAACCCCATCCTCACACCTACGCAATTTAGAGAAGCAAAGAAGCCCAGTAGGAATAGAAAAGAAAACATCTGGGATATCAGGCGCAGAAAGATCTTGGTTTAAAAAATGTTTAAATAGATACTCACCAACTTCGGATCCATTTTTGGATCCAAAAGTACCCCATTCAATGCCAAGGAAAATGCCACACGAGCCCAGAAGTCCTTTCTCCACATCAGTAGCATCATTATCGTGGCCCAATGCAGGTCCATCCCCACACCTACATAAATTAGAAGAGCAAGCAGACCCACCAAGAAAAGAAAAGAAAATGCCCGAGATATCAGGCCGAAAAAGAACTTTGTCTAAAAATCGTTTAAATAGAAACTCACCAACTCCTTTGGATCTGGAGGCACCCTGTTCAGTGCCAAAAAAGTTGCCACAGGGGCCCATTAAATCTCCTTCCAAATCTGCATGAGCAAAAGCATCCACATCACCCATCGCATCACCAGTAAAAATTCTTCGTGTAGAGAAATCCTCATCAGCAGGGTCACTGTTACGCATGCCCTCATCCATGTCATCAACAGCATCGCCTAATATAGTAAACACAGGATCATTATTGGCGTGAACAGGCCCAAAAATAGTGGAACCAATTTTGGAAGGTCCAACCTTGCTGAATTCAAATTTCAAAATATCCCAGATATTCTTTAGCTTCCAAATTTGGCGAGCAAGCTACTCTCTCCGACCAACAAACTGACTTCCACCATCTTTGAGTCCTCTTTGGCTACCGCAAGCCACCACCTCAACCAAGGATGCACCATGGAAGGATCCCAACGCGTTTGTCTCGAAAGATACTATCTAAGAACACCCATCAATCCAAACAATAGCTCTTATGGGCAATGAATGACCACAAAGCAACTCCACTTCAACAAAAATCTGTGACATCACTGTCACAAAGTCCCACTCCCTTACACCACGTTACCTGTGGGAACAAAGCACCCACCTTCTCCACCACCTCTCTGCACCTCAAATGCAAGGGTACTCCAACAACAGAAAACAAAGCCAAAGGCCACACCGGGGCTCAATTTTCAAAAGCACCATCATACAATGGAGATCGCCAACAAATAACACCCTCCACCAATCTTCATCTCCCCAAAAAGTAAACACTCCACATCCTCCAAAAGTCTGGACAGAAGCAACTTAGAACACGAGAAGAAAGTTTCCAACCTTTACCAGGGAACTTCTAACCTCTGCCAATTTAAAATGGCCTCTAATTGTAACACCAACAACTGCTAAACGAAGAACCTGATCAAGGCACCCACCTCTAGGAACTTCATGGAAGATCACCTCAAGAGCCGACGGAGGGAAAGGACCCATCTTCTTCAAACACCACCATTGACGATGGCCCACTCCCTTGAACACCACACAAACCACCAAATCATGACACTCCGCCGTAGCATAATCCCGACTCCTACACTTAAAGCACATCACCACATGGCGAGTCCTCTCCAAAGAGTACCACCTCCTCCCAATCGCCCCCCCTCACCCCCCCCCCCCCCATCTCTCCAAATCCCCCTCTTGAAATTGTGTTACTTCCATTAGTAACGGCTCTCTTTGTTGGAGTAGTTACATCCATTTCTTCTTCACCATCTTCAACATCAATTGAATTCTCCCAATCTTCAAAATCAGGCATACCACCACAAAATGCCTCTTTTTGTGCCTTTCTATCAATCATGTAATTTCTTAATTCCTCCACCTCTAGAGGGCATTTCTGACAAGCTAATGCATTCTTTTATGATCCAACTTGTTGTTTGATTCGATATATTCCACCTTTTGTACAAAAAGTACAGGTGATATATTTCACCTTTTGTGGTCTTCCCACAAAAAGTACAAGAGACTGTATTCTTGTAAGATTGATCCTTTAAAAATTATATTTCCAAGTAGGATCTCTCTTTCCACTCTTCATGGAAAATGCATATATTCCATCCCTAGAGAACCAAAGGATGCATTACCAACAAATGAAACCCTAGCCCTCTTTTATACAAAAGAGAACTTGGCTAATTACATAAGTACTCCCTCAAGATAAATAAAATATCAAATACCCCCTTACAACTCAACACTCCCCACAAGTTGGGGCGTATATGTCAATGAGGCCCAACTTATTGCTCAAAAAATCATGGCATTTCTTCTTGAGAGACTTGGTGAGAATGTCAGCAACCCGTTGCTTAGAGGATATATAAGGGGTACTTATCTTGCCCTCAAAGACCACATCCCGTATAAAATGACAATCAACCTTAATATGTTTTGTTCTCTCGTGAAAGATAGGATTGGAGGCAATGTATGCTGACGACATATTATCACAGTAGAGTGGAACCGAGGTATCAACTAGCACCCCTAGATCTTGCAGGAAACCAACCATCCACATGATCTCACATGGAGCTTGTGCCATGGACCTATACTCTACCTCAGCACTAGAGCGGGCAACAACACTATGTTTCTTACTCCTCCACGAAACCAGATTTCCTCCGAAATAGACAACAAAACCTGACATAGACCACCTGTCCTCTACTGATTTTGCATAGTTTGGATCAAAGTAGGCCACAAGATCAAGAGTGCCACTCACACTATAGTACAAACCTCGCCCTGAGGTGCCCTTCAGGTATCTCAAGATGAGACACATATCATGCTATGCTAATGATTGTACCTGAGACTGCATAAACTGACTAGCACGGCTAACTACAAAGCTAATATCTAATCGAGTAATGGTCAAATATAACAAACGACCAACTTACCACAATACCTAGTAACATCCTCAAACAAAGGATCTGACTCATCAGAGGTATGACCAGTTGGTGCCTCGACCGGTATCCCTGATGGTTTGGACCTAAGAAGTTCTGCCTCCTCAAGAATCTGTAAGGTATACTACCTCTATGATAAGGATAAGCCATCCTCCTCACGAACAGCCTCTATCCCCAGGAAGTAGCGAAGATCACCCAAGTCTTTGGTGACAAAAGTAAACTGGAGAAAGGCTTTCGTCTCTATTATCTCATCAATATCATCACCAGTCATCAACAAAAATTGCTTAAATAACAACTCTCTATGCTCCACCATGCTCAATCCTCCTAACAAATATAGAATGGTCAGTAGTAGATTTCTAAAACACAATCTTGATTTCTAAATTGAGCCTCTCAAACCAGGCTCACGGGCTCTACTTTAGGTCATAGATAACCTTCCGTAAGGAACAAACAATCTCCCCCTTACTGTCATAACCTGGTGGCTATCTCATGTACACTTCCTCAGCTAAATCACCATACAAAAACGTATTATTTATATCTAACTGATGTAGGGGTCACCCCCTAACAACAGCAACAGACAAGATAGTCCTGATGGAGGTAATACGAGCAACAGGTGAAAATGTCTCCAGGTAATCCACCCCATATGTCTGGATAAACCCATCAGATCTGCATTTGATGGTGTACACCCATCTACAACCAACAACTATGGCACCCTTAGGACATGAAACAAGATCCCATGTTTTCCTGGTCTGTAGTGCATGCATCTCCTCGTCCATAGCTGCATTCCACCGCGAATCATGGAAAGCCTATACAAAGTCTCTAGGAACAACTATTATGGTAATGGCAAACGCAAACTACCTATCCTCCTCTTGGAGATGAGATACATTAGTACAACGAGAAATAGGGTGAAGCGTAGTGTTAGGTCTCCTCTACACAGCCTCCTCCTCTCTATCTGAATCACCCCACATGTAAGGGTAACAAGCTGAGCTGGCTCCTCGCCTGTGATGTCATCTAGCTGTGATCTCCTCTGATATATCTGTGTCCTGTATAGCAACCTCTATTGATGAACCTACCTCTAAGAAGTAAGGGCCCTTTTCGAAGCAGGTCACATCTACAGTGACAACATATCTCATGCGACCTAGATCATAACACTTGTAGCCCTTCTAGGTCCTAGAATACCCAAGAAAGATACTTTGTGGCACGAGGGGCGAACTTTTCTTTTATATCACAATTCTGAACAATGCAAACACACCTAAAAACTCGTAGAGGCAGTGGAAAAATCTTATCACACTCAGGATGTATAACCCGATAGAGAATCTGACCATGAAGCACTAAAGATGGTAATCCGCTAATCAGATATGCTGCAGACAATATAGCATCTCCCCAAAACTGTCTAGGAACTTTCATATGAGACACCAAGATCCTAACAACATCAAGCAAATAACACAACTTGCGCCCTGCAACCCTATTCTGTTGAGAAGTGTGAGCGCAAGATGTCCAATGACAAATTCCCCTGGAACGAAACACTTCGTGTAAATCACTACGCATAAGCTCTAATGCATTATCACTACGGAAGACTCGAACAGTAGTACCATACTGTGTCTGTACCTCAGACAGAAACTGTTGAACACTAATCAGAATCTCACTTCGGGCCTTCATCAGAAATACCCAAGTCAACTTGCTCCTGTCATCAAACATAACTGCAAAGTATCTATGTCCACCAGTAGTGGCAACTCTAAAAGGCCTCCAGACATTACAATGCACTAAAGAAAAAGGCACAAAACTAATACTAGCATCTCTCCCGAGGTAGCTGCTCCAATGATGCTTCCCCAACTAACAATCTTCACAGTCCAAGGCCAAGGAATCCGGTAGTTGTGAGTACATCTAACGCATCTTCTTCATGAAAGGATGTCCAAGTCTACGATACCAGACTAAGGGATCACAAGAAATAGACACCGCCCTAGCAAACAAGGTAAGCGTCTCCAAATAATATAGGCCACCATTTTTCTATTCAACTACCAATAATCTCCCCATTGATTCAATCTTGGAAATAACAATGCTTCTCATAAAAAATAACACGGTACCCAAGATCTCTACAAATTTTACTAATTGACATAAGATTCATGGGAAACTCAGGAGTATAATATACTTGTTCGATCTTCATCCTGGATGTAGCATCTACACATCCAATGGCAATCACAGGAGAAGTTCCATTAGCCACCCGTACATCACGAATCCCACGTGGGGGCACAGTATTCTTCAGGTGCTCTGTCTCTAGTAAGATGAACATAAGCACCAGAGTCAATTACCCATACACTTCTGGTCCTCTGTTTTCTCATCTCAACTTCATGGGTTGCACATGCTAACCCAATAGAATCTGAAGTTGATTTACCTGGATCAACTCTCTTCAACACGAGCAAGAGAAGGCTCATCGCCACCAATGATAAGCATGAGAGAAAACTCATCACGCACAAAAGGTTGCGAACAAGGCAATCACTGGCAGCAGTAGCACTTGTTGCCAGCGACCACGTGGACTGACCGGCAACACCACCAGTGGCAAACCACCCTGCGACGACGACGCCAGTGCTGGCAGCCCATCAGGCGGTGCTACCATCACCGGCAGACTGCCGAGCGTTGAACCAACAGTAGCAAGCTATCAAGCGACACTATCACTGCTCCTCCCTTGATCGACGCACCTGCCACCGGTGGTGGTGGTACCAATGCAGATGTCGTCTTCCATCAAATCACCTTAAAGTTGGTGATCTAAACATATTATGGTGGATTTTTCGGTGGGATATCAAAACACCGATCTAGGATTACTGCTCTGATACCATGTAGAGAATCAAAGGATGCACTACCAATAAATAAAACCCTGGCACTCTTTTATACAAAAGAAAGCTGGGTTAATTACATAAGTACCCCCTCAAGATAAATAAAATATCAAACACCCCCTTACAAGTCAACACCACCTTTTGCGGTCTTCCCACAAAGAGTATAAGTGACTACATTCTTGTCAGATTCATCCTTTAAAAAATTATATTTCCAAGCAAGATCTCTCTTTCCACTCTTCACGGAAAATGCATCATCTCCACTCGTGATAGCCATTCAATATAATCTAAATCATTATTAATTATTAGATCAACAAAAATACTAAAATAAAATGACACCCCTGTCAATTTGAAAGAAATGAATTTGAAATTATCACAGATCAATGACACCACTATCATGTAAATGAAATGAAAATAAATGACTCACCGCCAAAAAAATAAATCATACTTGAAGCCAAAAAAATCACTTAGATTGTAACATGCTAAAAAAGAGAACAAAAATTCAAAATAAGAGTCATAAAGAGAAAAACGAGAGCATATGCTAAAATGAGAAGGATCGAGGGGGGGCGAAGGGAGAAGGATCAACAACAAACATCAACGAATGGGGAGGAGAGCTCTTATGAGGATCGCAATCTACGACGGTGGCAATGGGGTGAAGTTCTAGGCTTCCAACAGCGAGCGGCGAGTGGTGATGGAGAGTAAAGCTCCAGCATCGAGCAGCAATGGGGAGAACTCTCTGCTGGGTGGCGATCGAAGGGAGGACACGATTAAAGGAATCGATTGAAGATTCGAAAGATATAAGGTATTATCAGTAGGGTTTTGGGGTATTCGAAGGGTTTTAGGTTTTTAAAGAGGTTTTTTTTTATTTATTAGGTTAATGGTATCGGGTATTCAAGTTAGACATGCAAGTAATCAGGTAACGCATAGAGTGGTTTGGGTTTTGACTAAGGCACTCACCCTAGTGCCCTACACCTCGACCTCAAGTGCTCGCATAGGCATCGCCCAAGGCAAAACGCCTCACCTGATGGCTGTCAAGGTGCCAAGGCCTTGCCTCGCCTCAGGTGAGAGCCTTGACAGCACTGTGAGAGAGGAGAGGAGTTGAGAGAGCTATTGGAATGATTGTTGCATTCAACTCAATAAAGAAATTACATGTCTCTCTTTATATAGAGAGATACTCCTAACCTCTAAGTAAGGAAAACAAACCAATCAAATCTCCTAAAAGCAGGAAAAAGCAAATCCTCTTAACTTGTCTAAAAGACATATAACCATACTAAAAATAGAAAACTTGGACTCTAAGCAAAACCCAACTAATCCCTTAGGGTCGACACCCCTTGGGTTTGCACACTGGACCTAACACAGACGTGTCGCGTGACCCTTTATTCTTCACACTCCTCCTCAAGTTGAGGCCGAGAGGACGATGGCTTGCTCTTTGATTTTGTGGAGCTAGATGCCCTACCACTCTTCCTCTTCTTCAAGCTCAAAGCACTCCAACTTGTCATTTGTAGAAGTCACGATATAACCTCTTATGACCTTCGAAGTCGTTGCCTATTTGGCAACCTCAATAGTCGTCGCAACAGCCGTCATGGTCTTCTTTTCCTTTTCTTCCTGAAGCATAGCTTGTATCTTCTCAAGATCAATAGGTGTAAGGGAGTCCATGTGTGAGGTACTAGTAGCCCCACATAGAGGCCTCCCGAACCTATCCCAACATCTATCCTACGAATGGTTGGTGCATTCACAATATTGGCATAGGGGATAGACTCGGCCTAAGCCTCGACCACATCCTCTCCCACACCGCACACTAGTCTTTGAAATAGCAAGTGCGGAGTTGTCACTATTTGTAGTAACCTCAACCTCCGAAACCTCTATCTTCTTAAGATGGCCAAAGATGGTTTCAAGATCCATATTTTCATCTATTGCCAGAATCTAATCGCAGGCCGCATGATAGAGGGGATGTAATCCCGATAAGAACTTGGCCGCCTACCATCGAGTGCATGTCTCCCCCTATTTATCACAACAGATGGATTCGTATACAAGGTTCGAAATGCCAATTTCAACATCGTGCCGATGAAATTCTAAGTGTGCATTTTGTAGGCATGCCGTGGAAATACCCATTTTTCGATGGCTATGACGATAGGCATACCAAGGGCACGCGGTGGGAATGCCAAAGGCATGCCAACAATATACCGACAAAAAATCCCATGAATACTCAAACAGATGTTAAAATACTCAATTTTGTATGTGTATGTGTAAACTAAAATAAATACTTGTGTGTAACTAATGTTAAAATACTTAATTTTGTATGTGCATGTGTAAAATGACATAAATACTCGTGTCTAACTGATGTTAAATTACTCAATTTTGTATGTGCATGTGCATGTGTAAAATAACATAAATACTCGTGTGTGTGTGTGTGTGCATGTGTGTGTGGGTGCATGTGTGCGGGTGTGTGTGTGTCTGTCCCCAAATTTCAAAGTGCAAAACCTGTAATTTTTTAATTCAAAACTCCCGCCTTACCGGCATGCCGCTGAAACCATCGCAGTTGTTGGCATACTACCGAAATCTTCGACATGCCGATGGCACACCTATAAATCGACACTTTTATTGTGTCAGCACGACCCCCTCGCCGAAATAGCCTTGTTAATGGCATCCCGACAGCATGCCATCGGCATTTAAATCACTGTTTGTAGATATCCAACTCCTCGAACAACGACTCCATCTTAAAGTAATACTTAGTCAGAGAGAGATCTCCCTGGCTAGCTATCCATATACGCGCATAGAGATCAGTAGTCTGTACATTACTTGACTTCTGGGTGTACCTCTTCTCCAAGGCCATCCAAATCTCGTAAGCACTCTTATATAACATGTTCGAGGCGATTGAATTCATGATCCAATTCATCACCATAATTATCCTTCTCAAGCTTCTTCTTCTTGACTCCATCTTTTTGTTCAGGTGCTTCTTCGAGGAGAACCCATAAGATGTAGTTGAAAGCACCTTGAAGCTTAATAGTTGTTCCTTAAACAACCACCTCTCGTCAACAACGTGGCCTCAATGTTGGTCATCTTCCTCGATCTACAATCCTCCTATTCCGCGTAAGGCGCTAGATGTGGTAGGAAGAAGATTCGTCGAGAATCCTTATAAGATCTCTTGAGCCTTGCGTAAGGAGCCAAGATCTTCCAAAGAATTCATTGAGCGAATTCCCACATCGGAGACGAAAGCCACACACGTGTGGCCTTGTTGTCGACATGAAGAATCCATGCACAAGAAAGAAATTCCCTTTTGCACATGAAATCCTCCCCTCGAATATGTACACGCCAAAGAGCCTAAATCAATGGCTCTGATACCATGTGATGATTGGCATAGCTTGAAGGCCCCTTGGCTTGTTGATACATGTGTGGACAATCCACGTGTGGACTATTAGGCACGTGAACGGTGAGAGAGGAGAGGAGTTGAGAGAGATATTAGAATACTTGTTGCATTCAACTCAATAAAGAAATTACTTTTTTTTTTTAAGTGAAAGGGTAGTTATCCAAGCGATAACCACCCACGTTCAATTCATTCCACCAAAAGGATTACACTAGAAATTACAAATTAGTTGTCCAGAACTCCACCTGGGACTTAATGGAAGAGAAAAATTTCAACATAAGGTCTCTCCCCCCTAAAAAGCACCCCATTCCTGCCCAGCCAAACACCCTATAAGACGACCAAGATCTTAGCTCGATCTTTCTTGGGTCTAAAAGGGATCTGCCCCTCTTGTGCATTTCCCATATAGAAAGAAGACCAGAAACTAATTGTATCCCGATGGACAATCCAATCGATCCCCATCCTCTGCCACACCTGCACCGCAAACGGACACTAAAAGAAGAAATGTTGAATGTCCTCCTCCATTCCTCCACAAAGGGGACAGCTCACATCATCCATCTGGGCCCACCTCGCTCTCCACCTTTTCATCATAATCCTCCCCCTCCTCATCAACCACGCGAAAATTTTCACCTTCAGTGGACACTCCATCTCCAAAAGAAGCCTACAGTCTCATGAAATCGACATCCGGGTTGGCCACGCCGCAACTCAATCTACGAAAAACCTTTGCCACTGAAAAATCTCCCTCTTCCCAAGAAAAAGAATAACCACCCTCCTCTGGTTCCCATCCTTCCAGCTCCTGCAGCAACCGCTAGAAATCGTCACACCTCTGGCCTGAGAAGCCCCCCTGAAAGACTGGACACCAAACCCTAGTCCAGTAGTCTCCCACCAAGGCCGATGGGTCCACCACACCCCCAAAAAGACGGGGATACCTGGCACTGAGAGGTAGTCCGACCCCCTGCCAGTCATCCAGCCAGAACCGGAAGACATCACCCTCACCCAGCGTGGGGGAAAAGAAAGTCCGCACCTTCCTTGTCACCGCTGCTAAGACCCTGAGAAAGAACGAGGCCCCTGAAGGAGGAGATTCCAAAGACCCACAAGATGCAAATGGCCCGTAGCAGCACCGCATGACGTCACCAAACAACCCCTATTCGCGACCCATAAGTCTGGCAATCCAGTTCGTAAGGAGGCTAACATTCACCTTATCCACTTCCCTAATCCCAAGCCCCCCTCCTACACTGACCTACAAACCTCCTCCCAGGCCACCAGCCATGCCCCTCTCCCTATCGCCCCCATGTTAGACCAGAAGAAGTCTCTCATCAACTCAAAGAATTTCTTCTCAACCTGTCTCGGCATCCTAAAAATAGAAAGGAAATATGATGGTATGGATGCCAAAACTGCCTTTACCAAAACCAGTCTCCCACCTCTAGACAACAGTCAAGATGACCACCCTACCAATTTTCTTTCCATCCTCTCCAGCAAAGGAAGCCAATCCTGCAGTCTAAGCCTCCTATTTGACAAAGGAAGGCCTAGATACACCAGCGGTAAAGACCCCACCTCTATCACAAGTGCACTCCCCACCATCTCCATCTCCTCAACCATCATGTTAACTAGGATAAATGTTGATTTTTGATAATTAATCTGCAACCCTGATGCAGCATCTAAAAGCTCCAGGATGATCCTCATCCTCTTAGCCTCCTGACCCACTCCTTCGACCAAAAACAGGGTATCATCAACATACTGTAAGATCGCTATTTGCTCATTCTCTCTAGTCTGGAAACCTCTAATCAGACCTGTATCACATGCCTTTCAAGCTGCCCTTACCAAGGCATCCGCCGCCAGTACGAACAGCATAGGTGCAAGAAGGCACCCCTGTCTGACCCTTCTCCTACGCTGCACCCATCCCCCCACCGAATTCCCATTAATCAGAACCAAGAAAGACGTCATCGTCACACACCTCTTCATCCAACCGATCCACATCACTGAAAAGCCTCTCCTCAGTAAGGATGCCCACAGGAAATCCCTCTGCACTAAATCGTATGCCTTACTGAAATCTACCTTCCATAGAAACACTCGCTTTTTCTCCCTCTTCCAAGTAGCCAAAACCTCCATTGCGAGAACAAACCCGTCCAGGATTCTCCTCCCCGGCACAAAGGCTGTATGCACAAGGGAAATCAAGTTTCTAAGAAGATCTCTAAGTCTGTTTGCCAAGACCTTAGCAACAATAAGGTAGACAGCATTTGACAACATTTGAAAGCGCAATCGGACGGAAATCCTGGATCTCTTATGCACCTTCCTTCTTGGGCAGCAAAAACATATAAAACCTGTTCAACTTGTCAAACCCCCTATTCCATGTAGAGAACTCCTCCATCATCTACACCACGTCTGTCCCCACCAAAAACTAGAATTCCCTAAAGAAGAAGACAGGGAAACCGTCCGGTCTAGGGCATCCCTCCGCATTCAACCCCCAAACTGCCTGCCTCACCTCATCCTCTGAGAAGCTAGTCGTGAGGCCCTCCGCCTGGGCATCTGTAATGCATTGAACATCCTCCCCTCTCCACTGCAACTGCCTCTGCCACGTCTGCCTGTGAACTCTCTAAAGTAGTCCACTGCAGCTCTACCCACCTCCTCCCTACCTGAGAAGCCCTCCCCGTGAATCAGCAACCTCTCTATCCAGTTCCTCCTCCTAGCGGATGCCATTTGGTGGAAGAACCTGGTATTAGAATAACCCTCCTTCAGCCACTTCTACCTCGATCTCATCCTCCACTCCACCTCTGCTTTCCTGTCCTCCTCCTGCACCACTCTCGTCATCTTTAGCCTAACCTCCCTATCCTCAACCAAGATAGAGGCCTGCTCCTCCAGTCTCTCAATCATGGTAATCTCCGTCAAAGCCTCTTCCTTTCTGCCCCTCCTGACTGCTCGGATTTCCTTCTTATATTCCTTCAGGTGGTCCCATAGCATAGCGAATTTCCTTGCTAGTCAAAGCGTAGCCAATCCCTCCGCCACAAAAGAGGACCATCTCTCCTCCACCATACCCCAGAAACCCTCCTCCAGCAGCCAAGATCTGTCCAACTTGAAGTAGGTGTCGTAATGCACCCCCTCATTAGGTCGCGACATCAGGGGAGTATGATTTGAGAACGATCTCTCCAAAGGAGACACCTCCGCCATGGGGAAGGCCTCTACCATCTCCATGTTAAAGAGAAATCTGTCAATCCTGGACATCTGACCGTAGTTCCTCCACGTGAAGGCACAAGACGTCAAGCGCATATCCATAAGACCATGCGCGGCCACAAACTCTACAAACTCGTCTGATCCAAGGTCTTGCCTCCCCTGCCCCCCCCCCCCCCCCCCCCCGATCTGTCCTCCAGCTGTAGGGTAACATTGAAATCTCCTCCAATCAACCAGGGACTTCCAAGACATTCCACGGCTACCGACGTGAGTTCCTCCTACATCACCCCTCTTGCCTGAGCATCTGATGGGCAGTAGACCCCCGTGATCACCATGTTGGCACCTCTTAATTTTCGTAACAGCTTCACTGAGAAGACATGCACACCCTCAAAGTAGTCTACCAAGGAAAAGACAACTTCCTGCCGCCCCAGTATCTGTCCTCAGAACCGACCATCTACTCCAATATAACGAAAGCCCTCCATCCATGAACCTTCGATCTCCCTCCAAGTTCTAGCATCACAGTTGGAAAGCTTCGATTCATGCAACAGCACCACATCTGCTTTCCACAAGCGAATGTACTGCCCCAATGACGCCTTCCTCGATGGGTTATTGAGACCCCGCACGTTCCACGTAATGACACCGTTCATGTGGAAACGGCGGATGTCTCCCTCCTCCACAAGCGAAAGCCACATGCTTCTACAGTCCGTCAAACCTCATCATCATGATCCAGAGTCACCGTCACCGAGAGCTGTGATGCTTTGCCATAGTCATCCACTATCACCCTCTGACCTCGGCTCGATCCTCAATATCTCCATTTCCATTTGTAACGGAAAGCTCCTCCCTGGCCTCCATCCACCACGCGTGGTCTCCGCCCAGACAAGGGGACCACCGTGTAATCATCTACCACCAGAGAGAGGCCCTTGGCCTGCTACCGCAACGACACTCCCTTCAGACACAGCTCTGACTCCATCGCCGCACCGAAGCCCTCGACCTCCATCTCCTCCACCGAGGGTCGATCTGTGGAGCCCTCTCTCCTTTCTGCGCCCAGCGAGGTGAGAAGCCAACCTTCTCCGGTGTCAGCAACCCCCACGTCGTCGAGGACAACCGGCGCGACATCCTCGAGCGGTGCCACTAGCGGAGACGAGGAGGTGCCCAAGCCCTGAGCCTTCAAGAGGATCTTCAAAGTCGGGTCATGGTGCCAACACCATTCGGATCCGGGGGGATCCGACTCAAGCGCCCAACATCTTATAAGAGGAGGTTAAATCGTCTTCTAGCTGTAAACCCTCGACACTGCGCGTAGCAGACGCCGGCTCCCGCTCCTTCGATTGCACCGCAATAGGTGCCTCCTCACATTCCAAACGCAGCATCTCCTCCAAGGCAACCGCAATGGCTACATTCAATGGTTGCAACTCCACAATCAACAAGGTCGACTCCACGTCAACGCTTGGACGCTTAGGCTCTCGATCTTCAGGCGAAACCCTAGCTCGACCCACCACTACGTCGCCGAAGTTCGCCACCCCTCCGGCCACCTCCGCATACGAAGCCTTCCTCCCGTAGGCCCTCTTACGGGTGCAGGAGATCACCCACGAGAGATTTCCGTGGAGGCGCGCCCACCACCTTTAGCTCCACCACCGCCTCAAGCTGCCCAGTAGAGAGGCCAATCCCCTTACACCGTCAGAGGCACGCGAAAGGGGAAACCAACACCTCGAGGACCTCCACCGTTTAAAGCCACCAAGGTATCCACTCAACCACAAGTTCCACCGACAACCTCTTCGACGGCCGTTCTAGCCACGCCCCATCGTGAACGGAGGTCCTCCGCCATGCCTTCAAGCGAGAAACCGTGGAACAAAGCTCCTCCGCCTTCGCTTGGGTGAGCCCCACCACAAGGACTCCCCTACCTCCCGAGGGAAAGACCCTCACTCCTGTCTCTGTCGAACCATTATTGAGGGCCTCCACCACCTCAAAAACCCGCAGCTACCCCGAAGCCAACTAGCCCAATAGACCTCCACCCACAAGGCTACGGAGGGCCGCTGCATTCGCTGACCAAGGCACCTCCACCTCTGCCAAGGGCACCACCACCAGTGGAGGTGGCGGAGGGCGGCCCGCTTCCACACCACATGCATCGCTCCGCCACCCAATCCCACTACATCGCGCACGCCAATGCCTAATGCCCCAACAGCCCCAACAACGCAAGGGCTCCCGGTAGTCCCTCGCCCAGTGGCCAACCCCCAGGCATTTGAAGCAACGATTGGCACCATCCCTCCCCAGATCGGTCGCAACCACCTTCCTCCGCTCGACCACCCTCCACTCCCCAAGGCCTTTCGCTCGACCACCCCGCAGATGAGAAGGTCTCTCTCCCCTCACCTCCACTCTCCTCCCTTATCTCTTCTCCCTCTCTCTCGCTCACCCTCTCTTCCTCATCTCTCAATATTTTGATGTGATGGCCACCCATGCATGATAGTTCCTAAAGAAATTACATGTCTCTTTTTATATAGAGAGATACTTCTAATCTCTAAATAAGGAAAACAAACTAATCAAATCTTTCAAAATCAGGAAATAGCAAATCCTCTTAACTTGACTAAAAGACACATAACCACACTAAAAATAGAAAAGTTAGACTCTAAGCAAAGCCCAACTAATTCCTTAGGGTCGGCGCCCCTTGGGTGTGCACGCTAGACCTAACGCAAACATTCCACGTGCCACGTGATCTTTTATTCTTCACACAACCATTTAGAAATCTATACTAATGTAACTAAGCTACAAAACATGTCTACAAAGGAAATAAATAACATAAATTTCAGAGTTTCAAACATCGAGTAATCAAGCCAAACAATGAAGAGCTTATTCAATAAGGCTCTTGTCATAGTCACCTTTGTTATACTTTAAAAAAAAGAAGTCACCCTTTTACTTGGGTGACTAAATCCATTAGAAAGCCAATTACTCAGCCCAACCAACTAATGTCCCGAGCATAAGTACTTGGATTGGCCAAGGGATAGACTAAGATTACTCAACTGATTAATCAACCTAGTTGGCCTAGTTTTTCAACCTCACATAAGGGCATGTTGAGTCCATTACTTTATGTATGTTTCATGCTAAATCCTTACAATTTCCAATCACATTACATAATAAAGTAACTATTGTTTACAAATAAAGTTGGTTTGAAGAGTAATTGAATTCTCCTTCTATTTCTATTTTGTAAGGCACAAAGAACAACTAAAAGAAGCCAAAGGAGAAGCCTGCATAGAAGAAAGAACCCAATTAAGGAACATGGAACCTCCCAGAACACTTCTTGCATCAACTCAAGACCAAATTTTGAATGGGAAGAGCCCAATAGATGTAACTATATGCAACTTGACATGATTTAGCCTTCGGAGAAGAGATACATTAGACCATGTAATCACTCTAAAATCACATGAACCAACATGAACCCAATCCAAACCATAACCACGTGAACCACCTCCCTCTCTCCATTTTAGGCAGCCAAAATAACCAAATTCAAATTGGGGGCCAACAATTGAATGCGTATCTTAGCTTGACAGAAATAGTCCCTTACATCGATAGATATAAAATATGCATTGACTTTGGCTAGAACATGAAAGGATTTGCATCACCTTCCCAACCTCTCCCTCACTAAGGAATATGCCTATCCAAAAAGCCACAATATGTGATCAGCTACACCATCCATCCCACACACATGACCACCACCTTCCACCACCAAAACCATCTAATGCCACTCCTTCACCACCCTTGGATACCACCTACCTTACACTGCCACTATCATCCCCCTCTCATCAGCCACATCCCACCCTACCTCATCCCTTCACCCCCTGGTAGCATTCTCTCAGTGACATCAAAATCCTCTTAGCCTTGAAAAGCAACATTACAAAAATAATCTTGACTATAAAACTTGGCATAAAAAGAATTCAAAAGAAAGCAACATATCAAAAGACTTTGACATAAAAAAACCTACTATCTGTCAAAAAAAATTGATTAAGGTAGTAGATATATCAATTTGGCAATACATAAGAATAGCACATAAACAGAAAAGGAATGGACCAAAAAAATAGTAGATTGAACATTTTGCATACTACAAACCTCAAAGGCGACCCCTTCTTCATCAATGAAAAGTTTATTATTTGCTTTAGAATGGCAATTTCTTTAGTCAAGCCACCCAAACACGGCCCTTTCACCGTCATGCTTTCCTCTGCATCCTTTCCTGGAAGACACTCCATACTAGGATTTCTATTAACCAACGTATCCTCAATAGAACATGTTGAGTCAAGTATTATGACCCCTGTCTTTGAGTGTACTAGAAGGATCACATCCTTTTCACCCAGCAAATTCAGCATTTCGTCGCCAAATGATACGTGACCACTCTTCTTTTGACAGGCCAAATCAAGGCTACTTGCACCCTCCACGATAAAAATGCAAAACTTTCCGCAAATTGGAAGCAATACAAGATTTCCAACAAGTAAATATCTGCCACATAACCTCTGATGAGCAAAGAGTTCTACCATTTCCTTGACCTTTTCATCCTCAATCACTGATGTCAAGAAAGAGAGATCGTTGTCTGCAGTTATACCTGGCATTGACTTCATCCCACTAGGAGGCAATGGGCTGGAAACAGAAGAAGAAAATTTTGTCTTATAGCACAATGGTGTCCTTGGCGATGCAGAGCTCCCATCTTTCAAGGATAAAGGACTCTTTTCTGTGGATGTACCAAGGGTTTCCATCCCACAAGCAACCATACTCTCAGTGTTTATTGGAATCAACCTCAAGTATAGATCCTTGCATGAAAACAACCACAACTTGGAGTCCCCTTGCTTCTCTGCTTCGGTAGTACAAGCAAGGTAACTCTTAAACAGGGAAATATAAACGCTTCTCCCACTGGCAGGAAAGCCCATAGTAGCTGAAAGACAATAAGACAGCCTTACTCCATTCTTCAGCACCTGAGAATAAGAGGACAATATGAAGCATACAAGTGCAGCATCTTCACATACAGTTTCCACTGCAAATCCAACAAATGGCCAAACATTGCAGCTAAGTAGGCACTGCAAATCCAACAAATGGCCAAACATTGCAGCTAAGTAGGTACCTTCTGAGAAGGAAACACCATTGCAATTGCGAAGTGACTCCCAACTTTTCGAAGACCAGTGGCAGCAGCATTCACACCAAGATCCCCAGCCAATCCATCAGCAAACGAATCAAGAGGCGATCCATCTCGATGTGCATTGCCTGAAGCAGCAAGTGAGACCTGTCATTAGAACGAAGATCCTGATGGTGACAAACAGTACCCAGCTTGCAAATCATCACAAAACAATAGAGACCTAAGGACAGCTCCCACCAAAAACGTGGCACCTTTAAAACTGTCATAGGGTAACGCGATCCTGTGGAAACCATTACCAAGTAATCACATTCCAGTACTTGGTTTCTGACGTAATTACCATTTGGTACCCCAGCTATCGTTAAGGCAGAGGTACGGGTACTTAGATACACCTGAAATGGACATTTTGACTAGACTGGCCCGGAAATTTTGTTATAAAAGAACACGAGATGATGCACCAATTACTTTTATTTTCAGAACAATCATCCTGATTGAATCACTTAGATGCATTAAGTTTAATAGCAATGTGATCAAGGCGACATTGATCCCATGAAATCCAATTACATTAAGCTATCCATTTACATTGAGGCAATCTTCAAATTTAATTTGGAGAAAAAGACAAAAAGAAAAAAAATTGTGGGGTTTAGAAGAGTGGGAATTAAGGAAGTGAGAAGTGGGGACGGACCGTAACGAGAGAGCCAGGGAGGAGGGAAGAGGAGACCATGGCGGCTTCGGAGAGCCAGGCCTTGGCGCTGCCGCGCTCCGAGGTCTCGGACTCCACGATCCTCCCAATGTGTGCGGACTCGGAGATATGGCTGGGGAAGATGGAGGCGGCGCGGGAGAGAAGAGAGCGCAGCAGCAAGCGCTCGTCTTCCTCGTCCTCGGCGGCTGCCGATGATGCTCTGTTGCGAGGAGAAGGGGTCGATCGATGGGCGCTTGACGGAGACGGGCTGGGAGTAGGGGTTGGTCTCGACGGCTTCTTCCCCTTGGACAGCGGCATGTTCACGGCGAGCGAGCAGAGACGCTTCTCCCTCTCTCGACGCTTCTCCCTCCCTCGGACCGACTCCCGCTTGGGACGCTCCCCCCACCTCTCGTCACGCCAAAACCCTACGACCCAGTTTGCTTCAAGGAATTAGGTTTGGAAGAATTGTAGATGGAAGTGGAATGAGTGAGAAATAAGTTTTTTTTTTTAATTTGGTTTAGCTGTGGAAGTTAAGGAATAAGTTGCATTGTTATTTATTTTGTGGAATTAAAATATTTGATAAGAAGAATGAAGGTGAGGAATTTGTGGGTAGGTAGTAGATTATTTGAGGAATGATGTAGTTATAAATTAATAAAAGGATAAAAATGTATTTATAGAATTGTGGGTTATCTTTTTCCAATTACATATTATTATATATCATCATAATATCTTGTACTCAAATATCAATTGTTGGAAAAAAAAAATTAGAATTTTGAAATTTGATATTCATCTATTCATTATTTCATAATCACACTTGTTATGTGCTATTAAATTTCTTCTACAAAAATTTCACTATATAATATAATGAAATGTTAGATAGAATTGGTTGTTGTCTTCCTCCAAATTTGAGAATTGTTTGTTGTTGTTTGAAACCAACTCCAACACACAAGTTATATTTTTCTTAAAAGGAAAAGTTCATCTTTCTAAAATGCTTAAGCATAATTATTCATTCATACAATATGTACATTTTCTACCAAATCAATGATCCCACAATACATAAAGTTTGCATGCTTTACAGGAGACATGAAAGTAACCTGAAAAATTAAATTTTTTTATTTATCTGGAATGTATATAATACATATGGAGATATGTTCCAAACTTACAATGAATGTGTAGAAGAAATTAAATACATTTGAAATGAATACACAATCAAGATAAATTATAACAATCTTCTCCGCATAGTAGGCTCTTCCTTCAAATAACACGAATAACTTACCATTGGCGCTTCAATTATGAGTCCAACGTTGCCTGCAAATGAAATCAATGCAGATAAGTATACAAAAAGGTCAACTCACGAAAAAAGAAACATAACTTTGGAGAGGAGACTCGGACATCTTGAAGTTGCAGTCGTCATGTTTTTAAACTTTGACTCAGGTAGTTGACACTAATATCAGTTATAAGGGGTGTAGAGCAAGTCTTGTGTGTAAAGGTTGCCCAATTGAGGAGTGACATGAAACGAAATTCAACGCGACCAAAGCTATTTCAAAGAGTAAAACACGGCCACCAATAAAATGACAATGACAGGAAGTCAATTGATAAATAGCATATAAATTGAGCAAAATGACTACCGAATAAAGGACTGCATCGAGATATTCTAACTAAAACGACTAAACTAATTAATTAATTTAAGTAATAAGAATGAACTGACAATTAAATAACATATAAACTAACTGACTAAAAATGACTAAAGTGAGTAACAAGAAGTAAATGATAAGACGAAAGAGTAAAGTAAAATGTCTGCTAAAATTGGAAAGAAGAATACAATTAAAAATGTAACAGTAGATGCTGCAAGTAAAAAAAACTCAATAAACAATAAAGACATTTGCCAACAAATAAGGAGCCATAGAAATCAAATATCACAAGAGCAGATATCATAACAGCAAATCAAAATGAGAATGCACATATTAAAGTTGGGAAAAAAACCATATCAGAATGACAAGAGCAGATATCAAAAGACCAAATCAGAATGACAAGGCACAAATTGAAGCAGGGAAAAGAACCAAATTAAAATGATAAGAGCAGATATCATAACACCTAATCAGGCACACCAACTCCCATTCATAAAACCATATATCATAAGAGCATATTAAAGCAAGGAAAAAACCTATAATGGGTTGGGGTTGCAAAGAAGGTTGTCCAAACCATCCCTTTGATGGCCCAAATTAGGGGTTGGGGTTGCCTACATTTGCCATCCATGCCAACCAATTATACTTGAAATGTGTCACCCCACGAAGGGTACCTATATATCGGATGCTTTTCACAAGACCCCCATATAAAATAAAAGGTTTGCTTCAATATGTGTCGAACTATCATCATTGCTAAGTAGGAACCCTGATCAAATAAGTAGGAATATATATTAGTACAACCTATTAAGAAGAACACCATTAAAACTAACGTAGAAAGGACATGTTCATTGAAAGAAAATTAAGTTCAAGTAAACTAATGTCCAAGTAAGAAACAATGGCAACTAATTATAATGTGAGAAACCTTATGAAAGATTCAATCCTCCCATGGTTCTCACTAAGGTTTCATCTCCCACGGTCGCGTAGATCCCAACTTCCTCTTCCAATTCATCAATCCTATGTTTCAAGTTATCAACTTCAACTTGGGAAGTTCGAAATTGCTCCTCTAAAGTATTGTAATCCATGAAATTTTCATTGATTGTAAAACCCATTTCAGATAGGTTTCGTTGCAGTAGTTGAATATATTCCTCATATGACTTTTGTTGCTCCTTATAATTCTTCTTCAACTTGTCATAAAGGTATAATAAAAAATGGAACTCGGCGTTCAACGATTCAAATGTAGCGAAATGAGCCCTAGCTAAGTTCTTGTAACGGCAACCCTACACGTCACAGGAAATACGAAATTTAATCACAAAGCAAATTTGTGTTACTACTATAGGAAAATAGTCGACAATGTCTATGTATATTCACTTACTGCATCTCCCCAATGGCATACGTAGAATAGCCGATTATGAATTGAGTTGTCATCACGATCGTTTCCCTAATTAGGTGTGTCCATCACCAAGTCTCAATAGTCAGGGCATTAGCATTTTCTTCCATGGAGCCAACAATGGGTAATTTCTTCAGGTGGTCTCTCCATACCTGCATTTTGTTTATTACATAGATATATGGATTTCCACAACTCTAATAGGGAACAATTGAATAAGGGCAAAATGACTTTGTCTTAATACAAAACCAAGCAGTCAACAATGTTTATGTTGTGCAGAAACTACGGAAATGCAAATAAGTTTCTTCCCTATGTAGAATGACAAGGCACGTAGTTCAACAACAGAAATTATAAGACCTACAAGAACCATATAGGAGGTGGTAATCCCTGCAAAAAACATATCAATATGCAGGTATCATCAGAAGGATTGAGCCGATTTGCATCAATGTCTGAGATGATAAGCATCCCATAACTGCCTGGCAATCTGATCTCGCACAAACTCTCCACTTCTCACCTCATCCTCATCAACTCCGTGTCCAACCTCTGAGTCACCTTCATCAAAACCTTCTTCCGATCCTTCAGCAAAGAATAAATCGTCATTTGCGAAACGTCTGACAAAATTCTGTAAAATGCATGCATCCATGACAATTCGTCTCTGTGTTTTAAAAGAGTAAAACAGTCTCTTGTCCAAAAGGGTGAAACGCTTCTTCAGGACCCCGAAAGCCCTCTCCACCACTTCTCTCAATTGTGTATGTCTGTGGTTGTAATTTTTTTCTCATTCTGGTACGCCGACCCCTGTATTCCTGGAGATGGTATGACACACCACGATAAGGAGCAAGGAACATTTCGGTGTTGGCATATCCCAGGCCACCCAAGCATCTCCTACTTGATGGCACACAAAAAAAAAAACCAGAATTAAGAACCCATTGCAATACACGCATATCAGCAGCAGAGCCTTCGAAGCTAATGGTTACAAATAGAAATTCCAGGTTGAAGCCCATTGCTATAAGGACATTTTGACTAGTGTATCCCTTACGGTTCTCAAATCTTGCTTGATTAGCTGCTTTGACTGTTGCGCATACATGACAGCCATCAATTGCACCGACTACCTCCTACAAGTAGTACATTTAACATCACAACTATCTGCTAACTTTAAAATATCATAAAATTCGTTAAAGAAGATAGTTTGTTACCTCAAAGTAAGGGTGCAAGTTTGAATTTGTCAATATCTTCTCAAGGATTGGTGTGTCAACTTTGGGTTGTCGTATGAACTCCTTCTTTAGAGCGACTATAGCTTTCAAACCTTTGTTAAAGTATTGGCTAATGATCTCACCAGAATAGTGAAAGCATTCCATTACATGTCTGTTAAAGTCTCCATGTCCCAAAATCGATAAGACTATACCAACCTGCTCCCTCACTGTTGTGTTCCTGGTATCTCTCAACAAACCTTTGGTGGTTAGAGAATCAGATAGAGCAATGAAGCAATCTTTCAACATTCGGAACTTGTCGAAACACCTCCTTGGGTGACCGGACAAAATGTCATGGACCCAAACATGACCTGTCATCGAGTTTGTGTTTCTTGGCATATGAGGCACGTGATCATTTGCCTCAGGAAACTATACTGCTAATGGAAGAATCATTTCAACAATTGCCATTTCATCTTCCTCTAAACTACTCAAGTAATCATGAATTGAATATGGATCCATCCCTAGATAAAATTGAAGACTAACAAACTTCAAGTCATACAAACAAATGATATATTTGACACTAAAAAATTTCAGGCAAAATAACATGACCACGGGAAGTAAATAGATAAACTAACCAAACTTGATAGCATCAACATAAGACTGACTAACAAAAAGATAGATAAGTTCACCTAACATAGATATAAAGAGGACAAAACAAGTGCAACTGCAAATGGAAGCCACACACACAACTAACTTCAGCTATTAAGCCATTCAGTTCTTAATGACTCTACATCTAAGTGTGATAATTCTATCAACTATAGTCAATCTCAAGGGTATATGTGCATTAATAACATATCATAATAGTCTTGGGAGCATTGCATGCATAATGAGTTGAGATTGCTTATAATCAATGTTTAATGGCCATGTGCACAAGTGCATGTTGAAACGGGCCTCAGATGAGCAATCAGACCACACGGATGGATCTAGATCAACGAATGGAGTCCAACAAACTCAAAATCACCTCAATCCGACCTCCGTAGCTCCCACAACAAGCCTAGGAAGTTTTGGCCATTGATCTGATGATCAACGGCCCTCGCTGCGCCTTGTGGTGCCCGCACCAGCCCCCATCACGCGCCCCACTCCTCTTCATCACATGCAAGATCAACCATGACCGTCCGATCTTTGATCGGACGGCTAAGGGACTACAAGACTCGCGACCTTATCACGGGTGTGGCACAACAGGCGCGCCTCCACCTCACACGCAAGCAACGAGCATTCGAGCCCCTCGCGCCCCCAAATCATGCTCCAACCGCACTGCAGCTGATTAGAACCATCTGATGCCCATCGAACAGCCTTGAGACGAGCTACACGGCGTGCTCTCAAGTGCTCGATGCATACGCGTGCGGTAATGCTGCATTTGACGTACGCCCAAAGCGCACAAGGCACAATCTAAAGCAGCGCTCAAGGCGCGATCTTAGCCGTCTGATCTTTAATCGAACGACCTATGTTGCCGCACATAGACTACGCGAAGGAAGAAGAACTCGTGCGTGCATGGACTGACAGGAAGGAGGCTTCACCGACATTTTTGGAAGGGGTATAGCGACGTCCTGAACGTCGCTAAAACCCTTACCTGATTTAGAAACCCTTCTTTCTCTATAGAAACCCCCACACCTACTCCATTTATGACCATCCCTTCCTCGCTTCTCCTTAGCTCTACCTAGAACACTTCACACTCTCCCGGAGTTCTCGAGTCGTCGACGGAAGCCCATCCACCGCCGTGACTGCCTTGCCTCTCCATTTCACACCTCTTTACCCTAGTTTAATGTTTATGTGTTTTAAACCTTTCCTCTAGCATTGTAATTGTGAAACGACGCTACTTATGCAATATATTTCCTTTTTTTTTTTGTCATATTATGTTTCATGCATGCATAAGTAATCACCATGCTATAATATCAAGTTTCTAACCCTACCCTTTCTCTCTCTATCACTCGTTTTTCGCAAGCAAACTAAATAATACAAACATTTTTGTGACACCCTAAAGTGACAAACTAATTTGATTTCACGCCTCCTCGTGTTCGTCACTTGAACTCACCTAATCCATATCTTCATTTAAAAATTGTGTCGCAAACATATGCTATAACGATAGATTTAACTTAATGCGTTTTGACGAAGTCAGTTTTTGGCACCGTTGCTAGGGGAAACAAATCTTTTGTCGCTTTTATCCTTGCATTAGTATTCACATTTTCTAACCCTCTTTTCTCTCTCTTTCTTTGGTCATAGGAACTCAGTGCATTGGCAACAAAAGGAAAGCGATCCACATTGATAGAGTCGGAGAAAGGTGTGGTAAAGAACTTTTGTGAGTTTCACTTGACCTAGAGTAGTCTCATCTCTTCATTATCTAAAAACAAAAAGAAAAAAATTTTCATCTAGGCTCGTGCATAAAACCTAGTTTAGTTGATTGTTTGCTCGCTTAAAAAATCAAAAAATATATATATAAAATCAAAAAAATGGCGTGGTGAATGAGTACTTGACCCACATTTCAAATCCATCACCCAAACAAAAAAATGCACTCTAATGTTCTTGAAGAAAATCTCTTTTTAGTGTTCTTTTCGTTTCAAGTGGTGTTTGTGAAGCCATCCGTGCTTTGTACTTGGCCGCACAGCTTCAACTAAAATCAATTCGCCTGGTAGAATTGCATAAAGTTTAGGGTGAATACATTAGGGTTGTTTTTCTAGGGCCACATCATTCTCTCAAAAGGAAATCGACTATCATCTGTTGTGTGCAAAACATTGTGTGCCTACTTAAACATTGTCTAAATCCATTGAGAAATTTCAACTATAAAAATCACTAAAGCAAGGACAAATCATTAAAAGACACCACATCCTAAAAACCTTGCTTGAAAACCATGTTTTGTTGAATGCACACACGCACTCAATTGGATTAACTAAGAGGCACAACCCCCAACAATGTCTCATCACATATCTTGAGCACAAGCACTAACCTAGCCCCATATTAAATTGGAGTAGACGTGCCCAAGATAGGACTAATCTAAGTCCTGGAAGAGTGGTTGGGTTTGTCAAGTGCTTGGCCTTAATTCCCATTGTGAAATCTGGTGTCTAGGCTGTGGGGAAGTGTCAAATGACTGCAGTTGTGGAGTACAAAGGAATCGATGGCGAGAGCCAAAGGAAGAACCTTCCCCTCAATTCCCTCATAATCAACCTGGTCGGATTAACTTTGAGAAGGAAGGTTTAAGTGCTTGCAGACTTGATTACTCTTTCCAAGGCTTTTAGGTCACCTAGGTGTACACTGCAGAGACTAGACTTGTTTGCTTGATTGTGCACACACTTTTCTCGTACATGTCTCTCTCCGCACCCCTCCCTATTCTTCTCTAGTGTATGCACGAAAGACGATCACTTCATTCTAAATTGTTTGCTTTAGAAAGGGAGATCAGGAGGAGATTTGATTTTTCAAGGGATAGGATTGAGGAAATGGCTGACCCAAGATTTGAGGAGATTGAGGACCAACCTCAACTCAATGCTATGGCCATCATTCAGGCTTAAATCTCTGCCAACCACCAACTCCAACAACAGCAGATCCAAACCATCATGCAAGCCATACACCGATTGTAGAACCCTCAAGGGAAACCCCCACTGAACCCACCTAACCCACCACAACCTCCCGAGGGCTAACCAAGGCTTCTCCGTGATTTTTATGATCCATCTGCTATCCGAATCGAGCCACATCTTAGGTTCCGCAAACGGGGAGATGATTTTTAGCTAAAACCTAATGTCCTTAGCTTAATTCAAAGCCACTTTCATGGGAGCTCAAATGAGGTCCCCTTCCAACACCTAGAGGACCTAGATCGGATTGCTCGGACTGTGAAACCAAGGAACATTGATTAGCCCATATCTATGGGCTATTTAGGAATTTAAGTGTCTAGACACTAAGTTAATTTTAACATTTAGATAACATACATTAGGATATAATTAAATTAATTCATATTTTTAGCTTAATGGCATAATTCATGTGTGGTATTCACATCTAAATGCATTTAGAATTAACTTAGAATTGCATGCATTTGATTAGTAACCAATTAGGTACATTACATGCATTGTTTTAATTAACATAGAAGTTAAGGATTTATGCATAAATAATCTTAATATTTTATTATTTTATTCTTCTCCCTCTTCCACAGGAACGGCTCCGCTTCCTCCTCCAGCGGCCATTCACTCCAGCCACAGTTGCGAGCATTCATCCTTCATAAAAAGTGGATCTGGAGCCTTCAATACTCACGCTCCATTTCAAATTTGTGTAGCCACAGCTACAAAGGAGGAGGAACGGCTGCCATGCTCGAGAGGCCTTAAACATAGCTATAAAGGAAGAGGAACGACTGGCATGCTCTGGAGGCCTTCATCCCCTTTCCTCACTGTGCAGAGAACTTAGTTTCTCATTCGCTCCACTACCATCGACCTCAACTGCGGTGGAGCTTCGCCACCGTGGGCATGTGGGGTGATAGCCTGCATCTCCATCGCAAAGCTCTGCATTACGATCTCACTGTGTAATCGCCAGATCCCCTACCCTTGTCCACGGTCACCACCACCACCAATATCTCCATCTTCTTCTTCTTCTTCCTTCTTCTTCTTCCTCTATTTCTCTTCACCTCAAAAGAACCCATCACTGCCACACCATCAACGTCAGCCCTTTTCCCTCAACTCAGACCACCACCAACACCACCTACCTCATCAACCCCTCACGCATCCAATCACAGCCGCCTACCCCTTCTCCATCTTCTCCACGTGCCTTCTCTACCGCCAACAAAAGGGACCCAAAGTTGCAGCCGACCCTTCTCCTCCAATGCGCGTGCCTCCTCTCGGCCTACGTGACCAACACATGCCCCCTCTCCTACGTGAGGCCAGCAGTGCCTCCAGCACGCACAGTAGTAGCTACAAGCTGTAGCAGCCTACCACCGCGTGTAGCCCAACTCGCTCACCGCCGTGCTTGTGCTGCGTTCAGTCGACTTGCTACACGCACCATCTCTGCCCGAGCCCCAGCAGCGCACGCACGCTACACTTCAGCATGAAGCAGCCGCGTGCGCGTGCCCCTGTGCCCTCCTCGCCTCTTCGCACGCACCTTTCCTCGACTTCAACAGCAGCAGCGGTAGCCACCGCCGCCACTCCTCTCCTCCGACCGGCCACCTCCAGCCACGTCGTGCCTCGCTGCCACCACCAAAAGTAGCAGCATGACGGCAGCTACCTCCGACGAGCTCCTCACCTCCAGCCTTCCCTCCATGCGTGCGCATGAGCTTCACGAGAGAATCCTATGTTTCCTTCTCCATTTCTTTTTACATTCAATGCCATTGCCACTTTTTTCATTTTACCTTTATTAATTAAATATTGTGGTGGTTTTATGAGATTTCCCCTTATCTTTCATGCAAATGAGATTTCAATATATTTAGCAATTGATAGCATATCTAAAGGGGATTTTAGGTTGGTTTTTGGGGGAAATAGATAGTGAACATCTGTTTTTGACGTGTGCAAGTTTTAATGGGCCTTTTCCTCCCTGTGGATCGACCCACTCTCTTTTGAGTGGTTTAATTTTAATTCAATACTTTGATTAGTCGATTTTCCACCACTTAGAACTATAAACGACAAATCATTTTAATTATCATCTTGTTAATCGAAAATCAACTCGTCAAACATCAGCTTAGATATTATTTTAATTAAGATTTTCTCTTTCTCCCTAAAAGACAATGCTTCTCATTGGCTTAGAACCTTAGGGAGACCCATCTCCACCTGGAAGGAACTGAGGCATGCCTTCTTGAAGAAAATTTTTCCCATAGGTAAAACCAATGCCCTCAGAAGAGCCATTATCACATTCACGCTACAAGATGGGAAACAATTTCACGATGCGTGGGAAAGATTTCATGAATTACTAAGGAAATGCCCACACCACGAGGTTCCAAGGTAGCTATTGGCCCAGATCTTCTATCATGGTTTGGACAACCTTAGGAATTTTGTTGATGCCTCATGTGGAGGAAATTTTCTGAACAAAGATGAGGAAAGCGTGTTCGAACTCTTTGTGTCCATGAGTAAGAATTCGCTTAATAACGCCTCCATGACCTAATTCAACAGGTTAGTAACCTCGTGGTGGAATTTACGAAGTGCAAACTAATTTTGGGACGGTTGACATGGACATCATAGCAAAGAAGTTAGATTAAGTTGAAATGGTAGATAAGAAAATTGACGAGCTTCAGAATCAATCCGGACCCCCTTACAAACCTTCTCCCTACCAAAGGGAGCTCACAATGTTGACCTAGTTCAGTCTATGAACCAAACACACCTGGAACAACCCTTGCCGATGTTCTAAGGAGGGACCTTTTGCTCCCTCATATCATCACTATTCTTTGCCCTCCCCTTCGACACCTCCTGCCTTGGAAGATGCCAATGTCATCAAGGGTACTCCAAACCTGACCCTTTCTCTAACACTTACAATGTCGGATGGTGCAATCACCCAAATTTTGCTTGGACAAACCAAAAATCAAACTAATTCCAGAACCAAACTAGGCCAAACCCTCCCTCCTATCAGCAAGGTCCACCTACTAGACCACCCTACAACCAGAATAGGGTGGCTTCTACACAATAAAACCAATTGGACACCCTAATCAAGATGATGGCTGATATGAATTGGAAACATAAGAATTGAGTCAACTGCTGGATAATAAACAACAGGGGGTCCCTTCCATCTCAGCCACAATCAAACTCGAGGAATGTCATGAACAAAGGCCACAATCCTCAAGGGTTCCAACAAAATCAAGGGCAAGCCCATGTGATTCTACAAGCCCCACAAATACCCCCTGGGTTTGCTGCTTCTTATTCTTCTCAAGGACCTAAACCTGGTCCCAATGCCTCAGCCAATGCTATTACCTTGAGAAGTGGCACCCAAACCCAGGATCCCAAATGGTCGGCTCCTCCCGTGACTACACCACCCGAGATAGTTAATTCTGAAGACGAGCGGGAAGAACCCAAGGATCATGAACTTGACCCAGTTCAAATCCAAATCCCATACCCTGAAGCCTTGGATAAGGCCAAGAAGAAAAGAAACTTGGCTGAGAATGAGTTGTTAGAAATATTTAAACAGGTACAGATTAATATACCCCTCCTCGATAATCAAACATGTCCTAGCTTATGCAAAGTTTCTAAAGGATGTTTGCACACCCAAGTGTAAGCCAAGAACCCAAGCACCTAGGAAGGTAGTGCTATCTGAGCAGGCTAGTTTGGTGATATTGAGTAGCCTATTTCCAAAAAGGACTAAACTTGGAGCACCCTTGATCTCATGTAATATTGGGGATTTGACTTTTGATCGAGCACTCCTGGATCTAGGTGCTTCGATAAACCTGATCCCGACTACCCTTTACCACCAGTTCAGATTTGGAGAACTAAATCCTACATCCGTGACTATCCAACTAGTCGACAGATCTGTGAAAACCTTGAAAGGGGTTGTTGAGGTTGTAATTGTTCGAGTTAAGGACTTCTACTTCCAAGTTGACTTCTTTGTCCTTGACATGGAGGTCCCCGAACAATTACAAAACACACCCATCATCCTAAGCTGACCCTTTTTGTCTACGGCCAAGGCTAACATTGATTGAGACACAGGATGTATGGAGATTTCCTTTGGAGATAGGAAGATGCAATTGGATATCTTCAAGGTAACAAAGTCTTTCGTTTGCGGATGGGTCGAGGAATGTGATTCCGTGGAAACTCTGGTTGAGGAATGCCTGATAGCAAGCTCTTTAGAGGACCATCTAACTCAACCATCTTTAGACTACCTTGACCCACCCCAATCTCTGGAGGTTGCAGAACTTTGCAGAACTAATTTCCACCAGCAACCTCCATTTGAGGAGATTGATGTCACTCAACTCCCTCCTTTCCCTTACCCCTCAAATATTGTACCACCTCCACCTGAATTGAAACCTCTGCCCAGCAACCTCAGGTATGTCTTCCTAGGACCCAATCACACCTTCCTTGTGATTATCAATGCACACCTGACTAGGGACCAAGAGCTCAAGTTGACTACAACTCTTTTGAGTATCGGGTAACAATTGGGTGGACAATTTCTAACCTAAGAGGTATTAGCCCTAGTTATTGCACACATAAAATCTATGCGGAAGATGGGGCTCGACCTTCTCGCCAGATGCAAAGGCAACTGAATCCAACCATGCGAGAGGTCGTTAAAAATGAGAACATCAAATGGCTCGACGTGGGAATCTTCTACCGATTTCCAACAGCCCCTCGATGAGCCCTACTCAAGTGGTACCAAAGAACGTTGGGCTCACCATTATCACAAATGACCATGGTGAATCCATCCCTACCTGCACCACCACCACATGGCAGGTATGCATTGACTATAGGAAGCTCAATGAAGCTATCAAGAAGGTTCATTTCCCTCTGCCATTCATTGACCAGATTCTAGAATAATTGGCAGGGAAGAAATACTTTTGCTTCCTGGATGGATATTCAGGATATAACCAGGTTACTATTGCACCCGAGGACCAAGAGAAGATCACGTTCACTTGCTCGTAAGGCACGTTTGCATTCCATCGTATGCCATTCGGATTATGTAACGCACTCGCTACCTTTCAGCGTTGCATGTTGGCCATCTTTTCAGAGATGATGGGTGAATATTTAAAGGTCTTTATGGATGATTTCTCCATCTTTGGAGACTCATTCGACCATTGCCTTGGCAACATGGAGAAAATCCTGAAGCAATGTATCGAGGTCAACCTTGTTTTAAGCTGGGAAAAGAGATATTTTATGGTTTAAGAAGGGATTGTCCTCGATCACATCATCTCGCATCGGGGCATAGAAGTTGACCGAGCTAAAGTTGACATAATCTCCAAACTTCCACCTCTGAGCTCGGTTAAATAAATCAGATCTTTCCTAGGACATGTGACGTGCGCGTGACGCATGTGTTTTGAAGAGTCATTATAGTTTGCGCTCGCGACGGCAGTTTTAAAATAAAGAAACGGATGTGAGTCCGAGTGTCGGTCTCAGGGAGGCATGAAAATCGGATTCTTCTTGTCACTTATTGTCACGAAAATCGTGGGGTTTTGCTTGCGAAAAGGTGCGAGTGAAAAGAGAGAGAGAGAGAGAAGTGAGAGATTAGGGTTAGAATTGTTTCATTCGCAACATGCAACTTGAACAGAAAATAGAGCAAGCAATTGAATAGAAAACAACTTCATTTAACATGCAAATTTAGTTCATAATTACAACACTAGATAAATGCTTGAACATAAGTAAAGGAAAGCTTATGACAAAGAGGGAAAGAGAGAGAGAAGATGGTGAGGCAGCCACGGCGGTGGAGGGGGGCTCCGTCGGCGGCTCGTCGTCTCCGACGATTACAAAAAGTTTTAATGGTAGCTAAGAGGGGGGTAGAACACTTGCTAGTGGAGTGAATGCTTCCCATGGGTGGTTGGAAGGGGTTTAAATAGGAAGAAGGGCTTTCCAAATGAAGAAGGGGATTTAGCGACGACCGGGACGTCGCTAAAACCCTTCCCAAAACGTCGATGAAGGCCCCTGCCCGCCGGTCGCTCACGCACACCTTGTGCTTCGTGCCTGATCCGCGTGCGCGCGTCGTAATCGTCCGATCGAAGATCGGACGACTGAGATCCTGCGCGGGGGGCGCGCTTGGATAGCGCCCACGCCCCCTGCGTCATCACGGGCGTTGGCTTTGGACACGCGAGATTGCGCCGCGTTGCTCCATCCGTGCCGTCCGCTGCTGATTGGGAGGTCCAATTTCACCCGCGTGCGCCTTCGCCTTCAATTTGGTGCGCGGTGCGTTTCGAACCCACACCCCCTGGTTGTGCGGTTGAGGCTCCGACCTTTACGCTGTCGTAGTGGATTGTCGCGGCGAGCGTCAGGTGCGCAGGCGTCCTCGGCCATTCGATTGAAGATCGACGGCTGAGATTCGTCCTCCTGGTGAAGGTGGAAGCGGGCAGTAGTGGAGATCCAGTGATCGAGCGCCACGTGGTGCGCTGTGGGCCATTGATCATAAGATCAACGACTAGGACTTCTTGGGCCCATTGTAGGAGCTCCGGATGTCGGATTTGGCAGATTTTGAGTCCGTTGGATTCCGTTCGTCACTCTGAATCCATCGGTGCGATTCGATTGCTCATCTGAGGCCTATTTTGACAAGTGCTCATACAAATGGCCATTAATACTATTCTATAAGCAATCTTAATGTGTGATGCATGCAATGCTCTCATTCCTATTTATGATGTGTTATCTATGCATTTTGTTCTTAAGATAAACCCCATTTAACAGAGTATCACCTTGAGATGCAGTGTTATCATACCCCCATGCATACTCCTTGCTAGTACTTAGACATTTCGTCACTTGTCAATAGGAGGAAATATACTAAGATCTTAATCTACAAAGACTAAGCAGCGCCCGGGTGTCTGCCAAAATACGAATCGCCTGAATCCTTGCTTTAATGTATGTAAATATATATATATTCTTATTTTTTTATATTTTTTTGGAATTAAGAGTGGGTTGGTAACTTTTTACGGCTACCCAACCCACCCAAAACGCGGAAAAAACTCTAAGTGCTAAGCATCTTGGTATAAAGATCGTGATAGACTCACTCAATGGTAATTTCGACAGATTCCGGGTTTCTACGCCCTTAGGTGAAGATCATGATAGACTCACTCAAAGTCTTTCTAAGTTAGAGGGTGAGTTGATAAGTCGTATGCTTATCACCTTATTTAGTTGGTGGATTAGAGTAGCTAAAGGTTGCAAAGATTTGAAGCTAAATCCATATTTCAACGGACACCAGGGCTGATTAAGCCTGAAGGCCTGAAAAGTCTAAGTGTTCAAGTTCTTTTTATATTATTTTCCATTATTGACAAATTTCTAATGCCTAAGTTTCTTCCTAAATTCAATTTTTTTTTTAATTTTGATTTTATTCTATTCAGACTGATTAAATGAGCTCAGGATCATGCAATTTACCACCCTCCCTCATGCTTAAGTTGGACAATGTCCTCATTGGCAAATACATGGATGCAACAGGGGTTCAAAAAGATATTACCTGAGTGACGTAGAATACCGGATCAGTCTAAATCCTCTGGGTTGCCTCCCAGGAAGTGTTGAGTTTAATGCCTCCAGCTGGACGGTGCTTCGTGTCATCCCTCAATGAGGGTGATACTCTCCTTTGGGGGAACCTGGGCTAGGAAGTGTTTCAATCTTCGGCCATTGACTGTAAAAGTATATTCAGTGTTCGGATCGGCAATTTCAACCGCCTCATTGGAGTGAGGCTTGACCACCCTGAATGGTCCTGTCCACTTGGACCTGAGTTTCCCTAGAAAGAGTTTTAGGCGGGCATCGAAAAGCCAGACTTGCTGGTTAGGCTCAAAGGTCTTTCTATGGATGAGTCGATCGTGGATGGCTTTCATTTTCTCCTTATACAGTCGACTGTTCTCAAAGGCATCCCAACGAATTTCTTCGAGCTCAGAGAGTTGGAGCATCCTCTACGCATCGGCTAACTGGGAATCCATGTTACACTGCTTGACAACCCAGTAAGCTCAGTGTTCCAATTCAACAGGAAGGTGGCAGGCTTTGCCAAAAACCAGGAGATAAGGCAACATGGCTATCGGGGTCTTGAAGCGGTCTTGTATGCCCACAGGGCATCATCTAGTCGTGTGGACCAGTCTTTCCTGTCAGGTCTCGCAGTCTTCTGTAAAATGTTCTTGATTTTTCTATTTGAGACCTTGGTCTGCCCATTTGTTTGCGGATGATACGGGGTAGTGATGCGGTGGTTAACCCCGTATTTTCTAAGTAGGGCACGGAATTGAGAGTGAATAAAATGACTTCCACCATCACTGATCGTGGCCTTTGGTATTCCAAATCGGGAAAAGATGTTCTGCTTAACAAAGTCCATGACAGTCTTATGATCGCATCGGCGGGTGGCGACGGCTTCAATCCATTTAGAAACATAGTCTACCGAGACTAGGATGTACTCAAAGTCATGGGATGGTGGAAAGGGGCCCATAAAATCAATACCCCAAACGTCGAAGATCTTGACAATCAAAATAGGCTGGAGGGGCATCGTATCTTTTCTGGTCATGGTCCCCAGTGTTTGGCAGCGCGAACAAGTCTTGGCAAAGTTTTGTGCATCCTTAAATAGGGAAGGTCAGTAAAATCCGGATTGCAGAACCTTCGCAACCATTTTCTTTCCAGAGAAGTTGCCACCACAAGCTTGGTCATGATAAAAAGATAGTACACTCTAAACTTCATTTTCGGGGATACACCTCCTGATGATCTGGTTGGCATAGAGGCGAAACAGCATGGGATCATCGCAGAAATAATGCTTGGCCTCAGCCAAGAACCTGTCCCGTTGCTGTCTAGACCAGCTGTGCGGGGTCTATCCTATAACCAGGTAGTTGACATAGTCAGCATACCAAGGCAGTTTCTTGTCTTGCACAGCCAGAATGTGTTCATTGGGGAAGGTGTTAGATAAAGGCAGGGAGGGTCCAATGTGGTATGGGTGAAGTCTAGACAAGTGGTCAGCCATCACATTCTTTGATCCAGCTTTATCGCGGATTTTTAGGTCAAATTCCTGCAAGAGCAGGATCCATCTGATGAGGCTGGGCTTCGCGTCCTTTTTAGCCAACAATTGTCAGATGGCTGAATGGTCAGTATAGATGGTCACATGGGATCCCAGTAGGTAAGGTCGGAATTTCTCAAGTCCGAAGATTACAGCGAGCAATTCTTTCTCTGTACCCGTATAATTTCGTTGGGCCTCATCCAAAGTGTTGCTCGCATAGTAGATCACCACGGGTTTCTTGTCTTGTCTTTGTCCCAGGACAACGCCTATGGCAAAATCTGGTGCATCACACATAATCTTAAAGTCCTGGGACCAATCTGGGGGCTGAGGTACAGGTGCTGTGGAAATTAAGTCCCGGAGGGTGTGATAAGCCTAGATGCAATCAGAGGTCATGTGAAATATGGCGTCATTGGCCAGAAGGTTGGTTAAGGGTTTGGAAGGCTTGGAGAAGTCTTTGATGAACCTTCGGTAGAAGCCAACATGTCCGAGAAATGAACTAATCTGCCAGATCGAGCTAGGTGAAGGAAGTTTGGAAATCAAATCAACCTTAGCCCGATTCGCCTCAATACCCTTATGCGATACGATGTGACCGAGGACGATTCCTTCTTGAAGCATAAAATGGCTCTTTTCCCAACTTAACACCAAATTAACCTCGATACATCGTTTCAGGATTTTCTCCAAGTTGCTCAAACAGTGGTCGAATGAATTCCCAAATACAGAGAAATCATCCATAAAGACCTCCAGATATTCACCCACTATTTCTGAAAAAATGGCTAGCATGCAACGCTGAAAGGTAGCGGGTGCATTGCATAACCCGAACGGCATTCGACGGAATGTAAACGTGCCATACGGGCAAGTGAATGTGGTCTTCTCTTGATCTTCAGGAGCAATTGAGACTTGGTTATATCCTGAATATCCATCTAGGAAGCAAAAATACTTTTGCCCTGCCAATCTTTCATGGATCTGGTCAATGAATGGCAAGGGGAAATGATCTTTCTTGGTTGCTTCATTGAGCTTCCTGTAATCAGTACACACCCGCCATGAGGTGGTGGTGCGGTGGGGATGGATTTGCCATGCTTATTGGTGACAACGGTGAGCCCGGCTTTCTTTGGAACCACTTGAGTGGGGCTCACCCAGGGGCTATTAGAGATGAGATAGATGATGTCGGCGTCAAGCCACTTGATAATTTCTTTCTTAACGACCTCCCGCATATTTGGGTTTAACCGTCTCTGCATCTGGCGAGTGGGTCGTGCCCCGTCTTCCAGGTAAATCTTATGAGTGCAATAGGTGGGGCTAATTCCTCTCAAGTCTGAAATGGTCCATCCAATGGTGGCCCGATGTTCTGAAAGGGTCGCGGTCAACTTGAGTTCCTAATCCTTGGTTAGATGAGAGTTAATAATCACAGGGAAAGTCTGGTCAGGTCCCAGGAAGACATACTTAAGATTCTCAGGTAGTGGCTTTAGTTTGGGTGCGGGTGGAACAACAGTCGACGGGAAAGGGAAAGACAGGAGTTGATCAACATCAATCTTCTCAAATGGTGTTGTTTGATGGTAATCAGCCCTACAGAGGTCCATGGGCAGCGATGGTGACGGGTCAGAATAGTCGTTACAGGATTGGTGGTCTGAGACAAAACTAAAGGTCAGGCACTCCTCGACCAAAGGTTCCACGGGATCATGTTCCTCATCACAATCGCAATCAAAAGACTTGGTCGCCCGGAAGATATCCAACTGCATTTTCTTGTCTCCGAAGGCGATTTCCATACATCCCGTGTCACAATCAATGTTTGCCTTAGCCGTAGCTAAGAAAGGTCTGCCTAAGATTATGCGTGCGTTCTGTAATTTTTCAGGGACTTCCTTGTCGAGCACCAAGAAGTCGACCGGGAAATAGTAGTCCTTGACTCGCACAATCACGTCCTCGATAACCCCCTTCGGGGTCTTCATAGATCTGTCAGCCAATTGGATGGTGACAGGCGTGTGCATCAACTCTTCGAAACCAAATCAGTGGTACAGGGTTGTTGGAATCAGATTGATGGAAGCACCTAAGTCCAGGAGCACTCTATCAACTGTCATGTCCCCGATATTGCAGGATATCAGGGGTGCTTCTGGGTCAGTTCGCTTGAGTGGAAGGTTGCTTGATATTACGAAACTTGCTTACTCGGAGAGCACAACCTTCCTAGGTGCTTGAGGTCTTGGCTTACGTTTAGGTCTACAGGCATCCTTTAAAAACTTGGCATAAGTTGGGATGTGCTTAACGGCTTCGAGGAGCGGAATATTAATCTGAACCTATTTAAAGATCTCCAAAAGCTCCTCAGTTTCTACAACACTTTTCTTCTTCTTGATTGTCTCCAAGGCCTTAGGGTAGGGTGTCTGAACATGGATGTTGGTGCTAGAGCACCACGATCATTTATTTTGATGATAACAAAACACGTGTTATTTAACATTTGCACTTAGAGTCTTAGATTTCAATTCAATTGCAAATGTAGACGTGTTTAGACGGAATTCGAGCTCGCATCCAGGACGGATTGGAGGAGCTTGATGGAGAGCAGAAGAGATTCGCGAGGAGCGATATATTGAAGAAGGAAGGAGATGAAGAATATGATAGATTTCCTTCTCTTGTACTCATTGTATTTTTCGTTTCTTTTGTTGCTCTTTATTTTTGTTACTTAGATTTATGTTAAAGAGCCTCAAAGTACCCTAACAGTAGTCCTTGGAACACCGGCACAACCCTAGGATACTTAGGTTTTCTGTAGAATACTTAGTAAACCAATATAGGGCTCAAACAGCATTTCCAGACGTCTAATTCCCAAATCAGACGTCTGATAAAGTATTTTAAGACGTCTGACTGTTGTTTCAGACGTCTGATAACTATTAGGCTGGACATAGTTAGTTCTATTTGATGAAATCAGACGTCCAGACCTTAGTCCAGACGTCTTAGAAGACGTCTGATGGACTTGCCAGACGTCCAGATAGTGGACCATTGTCTAGCTTAGCAGGCACTGCAGATTATGACCGTTAGAGCCTTGTCAGACGTCCATAGGACTTACTAGATGTCTGATAAATGACCGTTTTGCCTCGGCTGACCCAAAAATCTCTTCTCAGAGATTTTCTAGCCGTTGCAACGTTTGGAAAATCCATTCCCACAGTAAAAGTAGGTTTCCAAACGTCCAGACATGGTACCAGACGTCCTATATGTCGTCTGATGGACTTGCACAAGAACCCTGTTTAGATCTGATCTAAGTCAGGAAGAGACCCGCCCAAAATCAGACGTCTGACCTTGAAATCAGACGTCTTAAAGTGGCCTTCCAGACGTTTGATGACAGAGTTAGACGTCTGATTAGCCTGTCAGAGCAATGATTGTTCCTGATTTCTGGCTGATTCTCTTGAGCTTTGTTCCCAACGGCTATGGAAGCTTTTCTAAGCCTTCCAAAGCCTTCCTAAGGCCTCTATAAATAGAGGGGAACCTTTGCAACACAAAGACACACTTGGATACACTAAGACACACTTAGCGACACAAGATACACACTAAGAGAAACAAGAGACACACCTAAGCAACTTAGTTCCACTCTTTTGTGTCCAAGAGAAGCCCTTGCTCTCCAAGCTCTAGTTCCATTCTCTAGAGAGCATCAAGCTTTGCGCACCCGCTCTCCCGCCGTTGTTCACGAGAGCGAAGTTGCGCCGTCGCGTGGCTCACGCACCGCGTCATCAACTCAATGCACTCCTTGCAAAGGGAAGTTTCTTAATTCCTATAGAAGCTAGGTTTAAATTCCTTTGTTGGCTCTATAGGATTACTTGTTTTATTTTATCTTTGTCTTTTGGTTGGGTATTCGCTTTGCGAATTCCCGTCTCCTTCGTGGGACAAAATCCTTCTCGTGGAGAGAAGGGGTTGAGGAACGCTACCCTCGTACTTGTAGCGTGGTTGTACTGAGGTTGAATCACCCTCGTTTTAAAGTGATTCGGTTAGTGGATTTGATCAACTAGGTTGATCGGAAAATCCTAACTCGAGAGGGTTAGGTAGTGGTTTTCACCCGGTTTGGGTTTCCACCTAAAAATCTTTGTGTATTTGTGTGGTTGTCTTTTTGTGAGATTGTATATTTCAATTCCGCATTTTTTACGTCACACTGATCTCACCCCCTCCAAGTAGGGAATTTCAGTGGATAGGATCTATTTCTAGGTCCTTGGGTTTTTCCAGTCCCTCTTCTGAGTCAGGTATTTCAGTTGGTGAAGTCTCGGGGAGAGTCGGCCATCTGGGATCTTGGGTTTTGGTGCCGCTTCTTAAGGTTACTGCATTCACAGAGGCATTGGGACCATGGGTTGATCTTTGAGAAGACGAGGATGAAGAAGCATCGAACCCAGGGGGTGTTTGTGGGGCTGGTTGGACCATGTGAGCCTGCCCGGGATTGCCCTGGAACCCTTTCGAATTGGGGCCTCTGTTAATCATGTTTCGCGGGTTCGGTTGTGGCTGGGAAGGTAGGGATCCTTGTTGTTTGTAGTCCAATAGTTGGCTTATCTGTCCCTTTACTAAGGCCATTTCCTCCTTATGTTTCTGGTCATTTCAGCCATCATCTTTATCAAGGTGTCCATTTGGTTCTGCAGGGGAGGGGCCGCCTTATTTGGATTATATGGGGGTTTAACTGGTGGTCCTTGCTGATAGGGGGCAAGTTTGGCTGCTAGTTTGGCCTGGGCTGGTTCTGGAATTGAGGTGGTTTCTGGTTTGTCCCGCCAAAGTTGGGGTGATTACGCCAGCCAGTGTTGTAAGTGTTGGAGAAAGGGTTTGGTTTAGCATAACCTTAGACAGGTTGCACATCTTTAAGGATAGGAGATGTCGATGGGGAGGGAAGGGAGTAATCAAGGCTTGAGGGAGCAAAGGTCCCTCCCTGGAACATGGTCAGGGGTTGTTCCAGGTTCAGTTGGCTTAAGGGCTGGACCAGGTCAACATTGTGAGCTCCCTTTGCTAATGAGAAGGTCTATAATGGGTTCCTGGTCTGGTTCAGTAGGTCATCAATCTTTTTATCCACCAATTCCACTCGATCTAATTTCTTAGCAATGATGTCCATGTCAACCATTCCAGAATTTGCTTATACCTCATAAATCCCTCCACGGGGTTGACTAGATCTATTAAACTAGGTCATGGAGGCATTATTGTGTGAATTTTTGCTCATAAACTCAAAGAGCTCAAACACGCTTTCCTCATCTTTGTTCAGGAAGTTCCCCCTGCATGAGGCATCGACGAAGTTTCGTAGGTTGCTATCCAGACCGTGGTAGAAGATCTGGGCCAATTGCCACCTTGGTACTTCGTGGTGTGGGCATTTTCTCAAGAGTTCATTAAATCTTTCCCATGCCTCATGGAATTGTTCCCCACCCTGGGTGTAAAGGTGGTAATGTCTCTTCTGAGGGCATTGGTCTTTCCTATGGGGAAGAATTTCTTTAGAAATGCTTGCCTCAGTTCTTCCCAGGTGGTGATGGGTCTACCTAAGGTTCTAAGCCAGTGAGAAGCCTTGTCTCTCAACGAGAAGGGGAACATCTTAATCAGAATAATGTCAAGGCTCATGTTCCTAAGTTTCACAGTTTGAGCTATCCGGTCAAGATCCTCTAGGTGCTGGAAGGGGTCCTCATTTGAGCTTCCATGGAAGTGGCTCTGAATCAGACTGAAGACATTTGGTTTTAGCTCAAAATTATCTTCCCCTTTGGGGATCCTAAGGTGCGACTCGACTCGAATAACAGAAGGATTGTAGAAGTCGTGGAGGGGCCTAGGTTGGTCCTGGAATGGTGGTAGATCAAGTGGTGGTTGCCCTTGTGGGTTCTGCAACCGGTGTATGGCTTGCATGATAGTGTGGATCTGTTGCTGCTGAAGCCGGTGGTTTGCGTTAATCTGGGCTTGGATGATGGCAATTTTGTTTGGTGGGGGTTGGTCCTCAACCTCATCTACCTTAAGTTCAGCCATGTTTCTAGCAGAATCAAGTCGCCTGGATTCCCGTCCCAAAACAAACAACTCGGGATTCAATGAGCGTCACCCATGCATTCACTAGAGAAGGACAGTGGGGATGCAGAGAGCGACAGATGCGAGAAGTGTGTGTTCAACCAAGCAAACAAGCCTAGTCCTTATGGTGTATTCCTTAGGGGACCTAGAAATCTCCAAAAAGGGTGATTAAGTTCGTAAGCACTGGACTCCCCTTCCCAAAACTAATCTGTCCAGGTTGATTACAATTGGATTGCAGGGAAGGTTTTTCCTTTGGCTTGTGCCGTCGGTTCCGTAGACCCCACAACCGCGGTCATTTGGCACTGCCCTGTAGCCTAGTCACCAGATTCTACTAAGGGAATGAAATCCAAGTGTCCAGCGAACAAAACCTCGCCTCTCGAGACTTAACCCAGTCATGCCTAGGGCACGTCTACTCTGTTTTAAAAGACTAGGATAGTGCTTGTGCTAGGGTTATGTGATGAGGCGTTGATTGGGGTAGTGCCTCTTAGTTTTCCACTTTCAGTGTGTGTGCTCCTATCAAAACTTGATTTTCAAGCAAGTATTTTTTAGATGTGGTGTCTTTTAATGTTTTATCCTTACTTTAGTGCCTTTTAGGATTGACGTGTCTTAATATTTTCAGAAAGTTTCAATGGGCACGTCAAGTTTTGCAAACAATTCGGGGAAAGTAGATTTCCTTTTATTATGCAGAGGCTCTAAAACCCTAATGTACTCATCCTAGTGATCATGCAACTTCTGTTGGATGAGTCGATTTTAGGGTTGAGTGGTGCGGCTCAAGTCAATTCAAGGTGGCTTCGCAAACACCACTCAAAAAGAGAAAGAAAAAGAGCACTCCAAGAATTTATTCGGAATGTTAGAGTGTATTTTTTTATTGGGTGATGTGTTAGGGATGTAGGTCAGGCAATCTTACACCACGCAATTTTTTTTTTTCAGTTTTACAATTTTTTTAGATTTTTAAGCAAGCAAATAACCATGGGTTAAGAAATACTCACGACTGGTCCTTATTGCGCCTATTCCCTCGTTACCGTCATGAGTTGCACTGCTTCGCCGTCCAAGCATTGAATTCTTGCAACCATCATGTAGAAGGAGACAAGGCCTTAGATAACGTGAGTATGGATGTAAAATGGAAGTGACAAAACAAATCCGTTGCCTCCCTGGCAACGGCGCCAAAAAACTGACGTGCGCGTGATGCGTGTGTTTTGAAGAGTCGTTATAGTTTGCGCTCGCGACGTCGATTTTAAAATAAAGAAACGGATGTGAGTCCGAGTGTCAGTCTCAGGAAGGCGTGAAAATCGGATTCTTCTTGTCATTTATTGTCGCGAAAATCGCAGGGTTTTGCTTGCGAAAATGCACGAGTGAAAAGAGAGAGAGAGGGAAGAGAGAGATTAGGGTTAGAATTGTTTCATTCGCAACATGCAACTTGAACATAAAATAGAGCAAGCAATTGAATAGAAAGCAGCTTCATTTAACATGCAAATTTAGTTCATAATTACAATACTAGATAAATGCTTGAACATAGGTAAAGGAAAGCTTAGGACAAAGAGGGAAAGAGAGAGAGAAGACGGCGAGGCAGCCACGGCGGTGGAGGGAAGCTCCATCGGCGGTTCGTCATCTCCGGCGATTACAAAAGGGCTTAATGGTAGCTAGGAGGGGGGGGGTAGAACACTTGAAAGTGGAGTGAATGCTTCCCATGGGTGGTTGGAAGGGGTTTAAATTGGAAGAAGGGCTTTCCAAATGAAGAAGGGGTTTTAGCGACGTTCAGGACGTCACTAAAACCCTTCCTAAAATGTCGGTGAAGGCCCCTGCTCGTAGGTCGCTCACGCGTGCCTTGTGCTTCTTCGCGCCTGATCCACATACGCACGTCGTAAGTCGTCTGATCAAAGGTAGGACGTCTGAGATCTTGCGTGGGGCGCACGCTTGGATCGTGCCCACGCCCCCACGTCATCGTGGGTGTCGGCTTTGGACGCGCGAGATTGTGCAGCGTTGCTCCATCCGCGTTGTCCGCTGCTGATCGGGCGGTCCCATTTTGCCCGCGCGCACCTTTGCCTTCGATTTGGTGCCCGGTGCGTTTCGAATTGACGCCCCCTGGTTGCGCGGTTGAGGCGCTGACGTTGCGCTGTCACAGCGGATTGTCGCAGCGGGCGTTGGGCGAGCGGGCTTCCTCGGCCGTTCGATCAAAGATTGACGGCTGAGATTCGTCTTCCGGGTGAAGGTGTAAGCGGGCAGCGGTGGAGATGCGGTGATCGGGTGCCACGTGGCGTGCTGTGTGCTATTGATCATCAGATCAATGGCCAGGACTTCTTGGGCCCATTGCAGGAGCTCCGGATGTCGGATTTGGCTGATTTCGAGTCCGTTGGACTCCGTTTGTCGCTCTGAATCCATCCGTGTGGTTCGATTGCTCATCTGAGGTCTGTTTTGACAAGTGCTCATACAAATGGCCATTAATACTGTTCTTTAAGCAATCTTAATGTGTGATGCGTGCAATGCTCCCATTCCTATTTATGATGTGTTATCTATGCATTTTGTTCTTGAGATAAACCCCATTTAATAGAGTTATCACCCCGAGATGCGGTGTTATCAACATGTTGGCTTCTACAAAAGGTTCATAAAAGACTTCTCCAAGGTATCCAAGCCCTTAACTTCCCTTCTTGCCAACAATGTACACTTTGACATGACACCTGAGTGCATCAAAACCTACACCACTCTAAGGGACATAGTCTCGACTGCACCTATCTTACAACCCCCAGACTAGTCCCAGGATTTTGATATAATGTGTGATGCATCAGACTTTGCTGTTGGGGCTGTCCTAGGATGGAGGCAGGAAAAGAAACTCGTGGTGATCTACACGAGCAAAATCTTGGATGATGCTCAACAGAACTACACTTTAACAAAGAAGTAGCTGCTCGCTATAGTTTTCAGAGTAGAAAAGTTCATATCATACTTGTTGGGATCCCACATCATCATTTATACTGACCACTCGGCTATTCGGCACTTGTTAGCCAAAAAGAATGCTAAACCCAGACTAATCAGATGGATCCTGCTCCTGCAGGAATTTAACCTGGAAATACACGATAAGGTCGGATCCATGAATGTTGTAGCCAACCACTTATCCCGACTTCACCTGGAGAACATTGGACCTTCACTACCTTTGACTGATACATTTCCCGATGAGCAAATCCTAGCCGTGCATGCCAAAACTCTCCCCTAGTATGTCGACTTGGTTAATTACCTAGTGGTGGGGCAGATTCCTCATGGCTGGTCCAGACAGCAACATGACAAGTTCTTGGCTGAGGCCAAACACTATCTTTGGGATGACCCCTTGCTGTTTAGACTCTATTATGATCAGATCATTAGGAGATGTATACTTGAGGAGGAGGTTCAAAGTGTGTTGTTCTTCTGTCATGACCAAGCTTGTGGTGGCCACTTCTCTGGGAAATAGGAGGCTACAAAGGTTTTGCAGTCTGATTTTTATTGGCCATCACTATTCAAGGACTCACATAGCTTTGCTAAAACCTGTGATAGATGCCAAACTTTAGGGACCATGATGAAAAAGGATATGATGCCTCTTCAACTCATTCTTGTCATAGAAACATTCGATGTTTGATTTCATGGGTCCCTTCCCACCATCAAATGGCTTCGAATATATATTGGTCTTAGTTGACTACGTCTCGAATTGGATCGAAGCCGTACCTACTCGGAAATGTGATTATAAGGCTATCATGGACTTTGTGAAGAACATCTTTTCCCGATTTGGGATACCCAAGGCCATGATCAGCGATGGTGGGAGCCACTTCATCAATGCCCCGTTTTGTGCTTTGCTCAAGAAATATGGGTTACTCACCGCATTGCCACCCCGTATCATCCACAAACGAATGGGCAAACTGAGGTCTCAAACAGACAAATCAAGAATATTCTGCAAAAGACCGTCAAACCTGACCGGAAGAATTGGTCCACATGATTGGATGATCCCTATGGGCATATAGGACCACTCTTAAGACCCCAATTGGCATGTCACCATACTGATTGGTCTTTGGCAAAGCTTGCCACCTTTCAGTTGAGTTTAAGCATCGGGCATATTGGGCTGTCAAATAATGCAATATGGATTCCCATTTGGCTGGAACTCAAAGGAAGCTCCAACTCTTCAAACTTGAAGAAATTCGTCAGGATGCTTATGATAATAGTAGACTTTACAAGGAGAAGATGAAAGCTGTCCATGATCAGCATATCACTAGGAAAACCTTCGAGCCAAATCAACAAGTCTGGCTCTTTGATGCGCGACTCAAACTCTTCCCTGCGAAGTTAAGATCTAAGTGGATGGGACCTTACTAGGTGGTCAGACCATTCTTAAACGGGCTAGTAGAAATTGTTGATCCTAAAACTGGGCAAACCTTCACAGTCAATGGCCAAAGATTAAAACACTTTCTTGCCCAGGTCCCCCCAAAGGAAGTTGTAACCCTCATTGAGGGTTAAACTAGATTGCGCCCAGCTGGAGGTAATAAACTCAACGCTTCCTGGAAGGCAACCTTGAAGATTCAGGCTGACCGAACACAACTAAACTCAGGTGATTTCTTTCTTTACTCCCTTGCATACATTTATCTTCCAATGAGGATATTGTCCAACTTAAGCATGGGGGGTGGTAAATTCATATTCTCTGAGTTCACACCATCAACTTGAATTTTTAAATTATAGTGTGATAAAAAAAAAGAATTGGGAAAGAAAACTTAGGCATTAAAAGTTTGTCAACTGTAGGAAATAATATGTTAAGGACCTGAACACTTAGACTCTTTAAGTCGTCAGGCATAATCAGCCTAGGTGTCCACTAAAATATGGATTTGATCTCCAGTCCTCGCCACCTTAATTTATATAAATCTGATCAATAAGGTAGGGTGATAAGTATACGACTTATCAACCAGCCTTTTGATTCGGTGGGACTCTCAGTCTAAGCATCTGCACACATTATGCACTGACTCACTCCTCATCGATTCTAAAAAATTAGGTAGCTAATGAACCTTCCAGGGTGGTATGGCTGACAAGTTGTCGTGGGTAACAACCCACTGGAAGGTTGTCTAGAACTCAGCCACAGGACCATTCTCTTTTATTATCGCCTTTAGGTAAATCTTAGATCAGGGAAGCCACCTACTTAAAAGAGAGAGAGAGAGAGAAAATAGAAAAAGGAGAAAAAAGAAATAAGCCACACTTCATCGTACGAGTATGGTTGGCAAGTTGTTGTGGGTAACAGCCCATTGACCGTTTGTCCAGATCCCAGCTCCTAAAACGCACAAAAAAATTCCAAAACACTTAAGGAAGAAGCGGGGAAGTAAAACAATCCGGAGAGATATACACTGGAAATACCCTTGTGTTGACCTCACACAAAATAAAGTAGGGAGAAAGCTACCTATCGGATAGATACACCTTTAGTCAACATCTTCTTTTCAGGTTACCTAGGGGTGTAGAAACTCGAAGTCTGTTTAATTACTGTTGGGTGAGTCTATCACAATTTTCTCACCAAGATGCTTAACACTTAGAGTCTTTTTCGAGTTATGGGTGGGTTGGATAACCGTAAAAAGTTACCTAGACACTCTCAACTCCAAAAATACAAAAAATTAGAAAAGATGAAAAAGCAAAAAAAATATATTCATATATATGTGTGCGCTTAAATTTAAAGTGAGGACTTGGACGGTCTACTTTTTGGCAGGCACCCGGGCGCTATTTAGTCTCTGTGGTTTAGGTTCTTAGTATAAATTTCCTCATGTTGACAAGTAACATATGGCTGAGCAATCGATTCTTAATTCTAGCTGAAAATAACATTTAGGATAACCTTGCTAGGGACTAGCAAGGGATGAGCATGGGGTATGATGACTCTACATCTAACGGTGATAATTCTATCAACTAGAGTCAATCTCAAGGGTATATGTGCATTAATGACATATCATAATGGGCTTGGAAGCATTGCATGCATAATGAGTTGAGATTGCTTATAATAATGTTTAATGGCCATGTGTACAAGTGCATGTTGAAATAGGCCTCAGATGAGTAATCGGACCACACGGATGGGTCTAGATCGATGAACGGAGTCCAACGAACTCAAAATCACCTCAATTCGACCTCCATAGCTCCCACAACAAGCTCGGGAAGTTCTAGCCGTTGATCTGCTGATCAACGGCCCTCGCTACGCCACATGGCGCCCGCACTAGCCCCCATCACACGCCTTGCTCCTCTTCATCACATGCAAGATCAATTATGATCGTCCGATCATTGGACCGCAAGACTCACGACCTTATCGTGGGTGTGGCGCACCAGGCTCGCCTCCACCTCACGCGAAAGCGGCGAGCGTTCGAGCCCCGCTGCACCCCCAAATCATGCTCCAATTGCACTGCAGCAGATTAGAACCGTCCAATCACCGTTGAACGGCCTTGAGGCGGGCTACAGGCGTGCTCTCACGTGCCCGATGCATACGCGCATGATAACGCCGCATCTGATGCGCGCCTAAAGCGTGCAAAGCGCGATCTCAGCAAATCGGACGACCTATGTTGCGTGCACATGGATTGCGCGAAGGGAGCAAAACGTGAGCGTGCATGGACCAACAGGAAGGATGCTTCACCAACATTTTTTGAAGGGGTATAGCGATGTCCTGAACGTCACTAAAACACCTGCCTGATTTAGAAACCCTTCTTTCTATATAAAAACCCCCACACCCACTCTATTTATGAGCATCCCTTCCTAGCTTCTCGTTAGCTCTACCTAGCACATTTCACACTCTCTCGGAGTTGTTGAGTCGTTGACGGAAGCCCATCCACCGCCGTGACTACCTTGCCTCTCCATTTCACACCTCTTTACCCTAGTTTAATGTTTATGTGTTTTAAGCCTTTCCTATAGCATTGTAATTGTGAAATGACTCTACTTATGCAATATATTTCCATTTTGTTCCATCATATTATGTTTCATGCATGCATAAGTAATTACCATGCTAAAATCTCAAGTTTCTAACCCTACTCTCTCTCTCTATCACTTGTTTTTCGCAAGAGAACTAAATAAAACAAACATTTTTGTGACACCCTAAAGCGACAAACTAATCCGATTTCACGCCTCCTCGTGTTCAACACTTGGACACACCTAATCCATATCTTCATTTAAAAATTGATGTTGCAAATGCATGCTATAATGACAGATTTAACTTAACATGTTTTGACGATGTCAGTCCTCCATGATGTCGACCATAAGGATGTACTGCGGGAAAGGTTTCCCCCTAACAGATCGACGAAACACATTTGAAACCAAATCCCATGACTTAGCTGAAGGAGGGACAAGAAGACTAGTCTTATCATCCCAGTTCCAACCCTCATTTCCCAAAAGCTGCTGGATCAGGTGGTACGTATGTTTCAATCTTTTCTACCTTTTATGGAGTGCCAGTAATTGCATATTCACATTGTATGGGTTAGTGAAGTGATCTCTCACTTCCCTTCATCCATTCTTAGTGAGGGTGCCTCCCCACCAGTGGCCATTAAGTTTTTCTTAGTGGATGAGGTTTAGGAAGATGGAGTCAGCTATTTTAGTCCAATCAAATGGAGGTGTTCTCATCTAATGTTAAATAAAATAAGGCAATTTAGGAGGATAACAAAGCGTAAACTATGATTCTGGAGATTTACGAAATAATGTAGATTCAAGAAACTATGATACCGGAAGATAACAAAGCGTAACTAATGATAAGAGGTTCGATATTGCATGCCAAAATAGAGATAAATAACCAAATACAATAGAAAAACTAACGAAAGCATACACATAGTCTACCCAAACTACAACTAACAAAGACAAATATGGTAGGAATGACTAGTAGATACAACCATCAAGAGATCATTTGAATCCGAATCACACCCCACAATCACTCCTTAGGTGCTTCCGTAGCCATGCGGGAAGTTCACCCTTGTGATCCAAAATTTGAACGTGAACAAATCGGCCAATGAAACTAGTTCATTTGCTTCTATCATTGGTAGCTTCTCCCTTACCAATGACAAGCATTCCTTAGTCTCTCTAGAAATATCAGGCCTCCTTGGCTTCGAGATATGGTAATCAACTATTTTCTTAAAGAGAGCATTAGTCTCAGCAACTTGATCGGCTGTGGCAGCTGTGGATGATGTTCCCTTTTGTTGTTTCCCACCACTACTAGTGTTTCCCATGGACGATCTCTTGTGAGAATTTGGGGAAGGCTCTTGAGGTGGAGGAAGGGTGTTCTGCATTGGTGGTGGTCGAACTCCTTCATTGGGAAATTATGGAGTTCCATGGGAGTCCACATTCATGGGATGAAAATCCAGCTGAAATGGAAAGAATTCTTGGCCAATACCAAGAGACTGTGAACCAAGGTTGAATGCTCCTTCAAATAAATTGAGATTGGGGATGTGTGCTTGTGCCGGGCCATCCTGAAATGATGGTGTAGAGAATAAGAATGACCTTGAAGTGTTTCACGTAGGGCATTGAGACTGACTATGAGACTGATCCGCTTCCTCTTCTTCAACTTTAGAGGACATTGCAAATTCTCTTGTGGCAATGTCTCTCCCTACTATAATTTCACATCAGTGTAGTAGGGGAATGCTCTATCTCTTAATCTACGCAACTTCTTCAGTAGCTATGAAGAATCAAAGGGAAAATTAATTAGATTGACGCTTCCTACATGGCAACCTACAAAGGAGAAGCTATTAAGCAAAATGGACAAGTATAAGCAACTATCTCTGCCCAAGCATCAGGACTTGGTGCAGCGAGGTCGTATTGACAGGATCTAATCCCCACCGACTCTTGTTGAGTTGTGTGTGGTACAATTAGAACTCCATTTTTAATGTTTTCCATCGATGTAGGATCTTGAGGTGATCGTAGTCTAGGTGGGACATTGCATTAAACTCATTATCAATTTCCTTTCATGCATGTTTTGAGAAGGATACATCCTTCCAGTCCCCCCTTTTGTAATGATCTAGCAAGATCTGCATTAAGATAGCATATTGCTCGGGTTCCCAATTTTTAGCTCATTTCTTTAACAGGCTAGGTTACCCTTGATTACCATTCATTTTACAAAGAATGAAATAAATGGCATGAATGATATAAGTCAATTACTCTACTACGGTCAAATTTAATATTGTACATGTCCTATGAAATATTTTCGATTTGTCTTTCTATAATATCCTACCAAAAATTTCAAAGACAAATAGTAAACCTCGTATAAGTGAGTTTCTTTACTTTAGACCAGTTATGACAAAATAATAATGTAAATTACCCTATGGTAGCAAAAATTTATTAAAATGGTCCACTAAGTGGATATGAGAAGTCTAAAGTGAATTGAAGGGAAGAAATTTGATAATAAATCATTAAAATAAATAAGTAACAAATATATTTTCCCCCCCGCATATATATTAATAAATATATAACTACATTTGTTCGAAGGAATTCAGTAATTTTCCCCCCACACTTAAATAGTAACAATAAGAATAAGTAACATGAACTACTGAAAAGGGGAGATATACTAGAAAAATAATGGACTAACAAAAGAGCACATAGTTTCCAAAAATTGGAATGGCACGTGTAATAGTTCACAAGATATAAAAAAAATGGACATATAGGATGAAAGTATTAAGAAGATTGAAGCCTTGCACATATACTAATGATACATGACATGACACTTATAAGCAAATTGTACATAAACATTGAAATGCCACATGAAACAATTCAGAAGATATATAAAATATGTTGGCACATAAAAGCTGAAAGCATTAGGAAGATTGGTGTCCTAAACATATGAGTAATGCCACATGAAAATCCATATATAAGCAAACAGTTTATAAACATTGAAATGAAATATGTAACATTTCAGAAGATTTAAAAAAAAAATACTTGACACCTATAAGATGAAAGTATAAAGAAGATTTATAGAAAAACTTCGTTTATAAAAGATTAAACATAAACTCATGTACAGAAGGTTATTACATACTAAAATAGTATGAGATTTATGAATCGTCGTATTATATAAGTTAAATAGCAAAAGCTCCATTCTTAGGAAAATCTCACAATTTTCCTTATCAAATTAATTAGCTCAATTCTCTTCAAGCATGTCATTGACAAATTATCAAGCTTAAATTTATGTTCTGCCATTATGAGGGAAAAATTTTTCAGAATACATCCCACCTTTTGACATGGAAATGGCTAAAAAACAAAAGGAAACAACAATAGGAGTTTCTAATTACGCAACAATCATAGTAACTTATTAAGTGAAACAGTAGATTCAGATGTAATTGAAACAAAGATGCACTAATAGTGGGGAGCAAGACTCCGATGTAACACCAATTTCAGATGTAACTTAGGAAGCAGAGGATAAATAAGGCTTAATGAAAATCGTAGTAACTGAAACAAACAGCAATTTCAGATATACACGCTACTAACAGTGGGCAGCAAGTATTAGTGGGCAGCGATAACAATAGTAATTCCATTTTTCACAGCAATATTACTAAGTTAGGATGCAGAGGATAAATAAAGCTCAATCAAATTGATATTAAGTAAAACAAACAGAGCTGTCATACATACAGGCTATTAACAACGCGCAACACAAAATAGTGGGGAGCAAGAAGAGCAAACCATTCCAATTTCCACCACAAATTAGAGTAAATTAGGAAGCAGTAGATAACTACAACTCAATCAAAATGGAACTAAATGAAACAAACATCAAGTTCATATGAACAGGCTACCAATAGTGAGCAGCAGGAAACAATGGGGAGCATGAAGAGCAAAGAATTCCAATTTCCACGAATAACTGAGTAACTTAGTACGAAGATGAAAATTTGAGTAGTAAAGAGAACACCCAAAGATCCATGTGGCCAAAAAATCTAAATGAAAACATTATAAGGTGTAGGATTGGTCCATGTGGATATGAAGAAATTAAGCTTTCCAAAGAAAATGAGATAACCTAAAAAAAGAGACATGCCCTAGAATATTATGGGAAGGCCTCTAAATTCTTCTATCAGCATTCAAAGTAGACAAAGCATAAGGCAATGGTATCTTCCACGAGAAGATTGTATTAGGGCCTCTAACACTTAGAAGTAACTTACATTGAAAAATTAGAGGTGGTTAGCATCAACTATCTTCCAAGAACGTACGGTTAACTCCTCCTGAACGACCTTCACACGATCTAGCAATAGCACCTCCTCAATTGATGCTACCTCAGCTACAACGATTGCAAGTTCAGTATGAATAGGCCATTTAAAAATGTTATTAAGTACAAAATAAATGTTAAGTTGAACTACCCTCCTCTTCCAAGAAAAGATCCAACACAAGCCATAGAATACCACTTAGCACCCACGACTCCAATTTCTACTTATCCTCCTTTGGATGGCATCTCATTTATCAGGAGTAATGCACCCACAAGAAGAAGATGCAGGGCTCAGTGGGATCATGACCACGAAGACTAATATTTGAGGGCGAATTGAATGATTGCCCAACCACAGCTAAGCCAAAATCCCACCAAGGAAATTATCTCGAGAAGATTTGTAAAATCAACATGGCGATACATAAGGCAATGGTATTCAAGAGGAAGAGGGAGATTGCAGTGGCTGAAGTAAATGGAGACTCACACCAACCACATAAAGGGTAGTAGAATCGTATCCCACCTACCGCAGTAACTATCTGCAAAAAAGCAAAATATCTTACACACAAACCTAGCTTTGATGGTCAACGAGGACGACAGAGGATCGGGCATGATCAAGGTGAGCAAGGCGACATCAATGGCATCGCAGAACAGTAAACACCATACGACAAAGCATTTCACACCCACCACATGATAAATCGCTTAGCGCTGAAGAGGTAAATAGAAATATAGATCAACAAAAGCAATCAGCATAGGACGAAGACAAGCAAAGCTTTGCCCCCTAATTAATTGACACACAAATTAAAAAACCAAGAGACAAAGAGATTGACCCAGGTAAATCAGACCCAAATTGGGATTAAAACCCAAAAACAAAGCCAATCAAAGTGATAAAAAAGGAGATGTCAACTTTCCTCGCAATCGCCATGAAGGGTTCCCCTAATTCCATCCATCTGAGCTCCGATTGCGTGGTGAAGAATCGACACGGTGGCATCTCCTGCACAATGGCAGTGGGAGAACACTTCATTTCAGGTTAGGGGTAGTGGAATGAGATGGTGGAATATCTCTTAATCCCTCCCTCCCTAGGAATAGAGAAGGGCCGACATAAGTGAGCTACGGTCGACTTAACTTTGAAGTGGCTTTTCTTGCCCAAACAAGGAATGGGCCATCCTATTCCTTGAACCAAACTGGGCCTACCAAAACCATTGCCGCAGCGTGTAACAAGGAAAAAAATCATCAAATAACCTCCCACTCAAAAAAAAAATAAAGACAAAAACCAAACACTCACCAAGGTATGCTCCAACATCAAAAACTCCTGGCTTCAATCAAAAGGACCCAATTCAAATCTCATTAGCAGAAGAATATATCATGAGAAGGATGGCCGATCTCTTCTTAATTTGTCCAAATAAAATTTAAGTCAGAAAATCACCGCAACAATCAACCTTTTTACTTAATGAAAACACAAAAAAAATAAAAATGGTAGAAATAAATCATAAAACTTGATGGTCTAACCCTATATCTATCTAAATATGTTAAAGTGTAAGACTCCCAAGCACCTTGTGTTCTTAAGACACAAAAAAGTATTATTATTTGTCATACATCTAGCCCTACCGTCCCCAAACTTCATCCCTATCTTCATTTTATTTTTTCACCCTTTCCTCCAAGCTTCCCCCCCTCCCATTCACCTCTACCACTCACCCCTATGTCCCTCCTATAAACACGAGTCTTACTTCTTTTGGTACACGGCTCTCCTTTCCTACTTTCCAAGTTGACGTAATTTCTATGGATCACAGCGTGCTAAGCGATACTCCCCCAACTTAATAGATACGCGAAGAATACTATCTATTTATTATTAGTAAAGCTAGCACCATCTACCTTTCTCTACTGCATCTCCTATTCCTCTCTCATGCGCACATCTCTCCCTGTTTCTTCACACGCACTTGACAGTGCCCAGCAACCCACCCGAACGACACTCCTACACTCTCTGCCACCGACACCCACAACCCCCCTTCCCCACCCACCCAACACACACACGTACACCCATCTCCCTCCCTCGTAGAGTAAGATATTTGACGTATATTATATATTATAAATATTATATCTATGAGTTAACCATAATAATTTGATATCGAATGACGGTAAAGGCGTAAATTTCAAAGTTTAATTTGTCATCTCCTTTACAAAGGACATTACTTGGTTTTACTTATACTTGAAAATTGACTTGGAGTAAATCTTTTTTAGTTGATTGTCTACCATCAGTGCATAAAAATATGGTTCATTTGATTGTAACCTAAATAGGGAGAAAAGTATTTTTTTTTGGGATTATATTTAGAAATCATATTTTGTATGAGTGAATTCTTTTAATTGTAAATTTGTCTTTTAGATTTACAATTTTGGTTAGGGAAGTCAATAACGATTCCAAAATTAAGGTGTTCAGTTTGTAGTTTCAACATTTTCTTTTCTTCTTTTGATTTTGTTTTTTCTTTTTCACATCAAATTATACAAGGAACAAGGAGCCAAACCTGTACAAGGTTTTTTTATTTGAGCATTAAACGATTTCCAACATATTGTCATGACTTGACGGTATGCTGACGAAGGATCACTTTGCATCATCGAGATCCCACTTGAGCTTGCATAACTCATCCCTCACAAATAAATATAGCATGTGATATTCTTGGATTCAAATGACAATATATCTCAATCCATGTCATTTGATTAGTCAAGGTTTTCTATCATTTTTCTTTTTAAATCTAGGTGTTTTATCCTATTTTAATTTTGTTGTCGTACTTAATCCCCTCATTAAAACTAAGATCAGTTTGATCTCTTCTTCCCATTATGTAATCCTACTAGAATGATTTCCATGGAGACTGAATGGTAGAGAAAGAAATGTAAGGCAATCACTTGCTATTGATTATTATGTCAAAGGTGACGGATATAAGAGCTTAGTGTTTAATGGGACTTCTTTGAGGAATATGGAAGTGACAATAAAAGATAAAGCATGTTCTCTATTCACATGTCTTGCATTTGTTGAACTTAGAGTTTGGCAAGCATTCACTAGTGGTTGCCCAGTCCATTCTTGTACGAGGCCACACCACCATAGATGAATTCCTTGGCTAGTCATTTAAGAGGTTCAACCTTGAGTATACCATTAAACTTAGGAGAGACTCATTGAAGATTAGGAGCTTATCTCCCCGACCCCCGATGATCATTATCTTAGCTTTGCTAAAGACAACGAAGGATTCAAGGATGAGGATCCCACTAAGGACAACCAAGAAGAGTAGCTAGGTGAAGGCACTGGGGTACCTGAAGTTGTGCCTCCACATGAAGAAGCCCAACTGGAAGGGGCAAACGAAGTCCTTGGAGCCTCGCCTCAATAGAAAGCTTACGTGGCAACCGTGATTGTGGAGAAAGTGCTAGAGGCTCTCTTTTCCACCTTGGTAGACTACAAGTGATTCATCTCCTTCCTTTATTTCCATTTCTAATCTGGCGGGGAATGCCCTCCTTAATTAATGTTATGACTACTTGTTATAAATGAAAAAATCCTTGCTTTAGGAAAATTTTACCGACTTGCTTACATTGGACTAAGCTGTAGAGATTAACCCTTAGGCAAATTATGTCCTTAAATTAATTACATTCTAACTATTGGGGATTTGATGTCCCCCTAGGATTTGTAGTTTGTATGACCTAGCTTGATTGGAACTGATGACTTTGTAGGGGCCCTCCCAAGTCGAAGCTAGCTTGTCGCTTGTTTCTACCAAATTGGAGGCTTTAACTTGGTGCTGTACTTAGTCTCCTTCTTCGAAATGCTACTGCTTGACTCTTTGATTATAATGCTAGGCTATGACCTCTTTGTATTTTTTAGAGGAAGTTATGACATCTTCCCTAACATGACCAATTGAGTCTAGGGTTGTTTGCATATATTCTTCATTAAGAATTGAGTCATAGAATTGCACCCTATAAGATGGTATTACCGCCTCCAAAGGGATTCTTTCTTTAGTTTCATACACTAAATTGAATGGGGTGTAGCTGGTTGAAGTTTTTTTGCCCCCAAGATATGTAGGGTTGTTCTTCAACCCACTCTCCTTTAACGGGGTCAAGCTTTCTTTTAAGGGCGGATATAATAATTTGATTGAGCACCTCAACTTGCCCATTGGCTTGTGGGTAGACAATGGATGTGAACTTTAGCCGGATACCCCAATTTTCACAGAAGTTCTCAAATTTCTTTGAGGTAAATTAAGTTCCATTATCTGCTACTATCACTTGGGGTGCCTTGTATCAATAGATGATTTCCTTGCGTGCAAAGCTGATGACTCTTTCTGTGTTTGGGCTTGCTATTGTCTCCTCCTCCATTCGGAGAAGTAATCTACAGCCACTATAGTGAACTTTTGCTAGGTTGGTGCCAAAGGAAAGGGACTTATGAAGTCCATTCCCGACCTTGTAAGGGACATTGGGGAGTAAATAGGGGTTATCTCCTCAAGCACGAGTCATGAAATATTTGTAAAGCACTGGCATTTATTGTTGGATTTTGTATGCCACGAGTGAGCCATCCAAGTATTGTAATATGATTATATTTGCATCTAAATAAAAAAATTAGATTATTTTCCAGTAAATGAAATGGGTTCCTTAATACAAATAGGATAACCTACTTAGCCAGATCGAATAAACTCAATGTGTGTTGATTTGGAAATCTAAATGATTTAGAGGATTCGATAACAAACACATCAAGAAACCATCTAATTTGATCAATTGTTTCCAATATGGTGGGGATTGCAACTTTTTCTAGAGGTCATTGCCTAATTGATGTTGTTGAATGAAGATTTGAGAATTGTCACGCTGGTCTGGTTAATGAGTTAACCTGATGAAATAAGAAGAGATAGCTAAAGTTCTCCAATGTTGTTATGGAGAAGGTGTATCGTTTCACTTGAGATAGATGTGCGTCTCTGTTGACGAATGCATGTGGATGTGTCATTGTTCATGAATGCTTTCATTTAGTAGATTAAAAGTAGATGCACCCACCTTGGTGCTGATACTAGAAAGTTGGTGTTTATGGGAAGGGATGGAAGGTGCATAATCTCTTGAGGGGATCATACAAATATGCTACATAGGTGTATGTGGCAAAGAAATGAGCTTACTCTATGTATATTGGGAAATGATAATTCCACATGTGGTTAAAGAGTCCTAATCAAACTTAATGCAAGAAGAGAAGGTAGACTTTTAGGAAAAGATCTGATCTGCATTCTCGTCCCAATGATATAAAGAGACATTGAAAATAATTTTATCCAAGGTGGGATGACGACAATTTAATGGGATTAGACGTCATAATAATATTATCGTCCAAGTGGGAAGATTCATGAGTATTTGGAATACTTAAGGGATCGTAGTGTTGGAATTTCACAAATCCTAAAGTTTGATGTGATGAAACCAATAATGATTTTGATGGGTTCCTATTTGAAGGACAAATTAAGTTATTTTAAAGTGTTAAAATTGTAATTGATTTGGTGATTAATTGCATCTAATTTAATTAGGTCCAAAATCCAAGAGTTGGATTGCAATTAATTTATATTTGGATAGTAGATCTAAATGTCCCATAATTTGCTATAAGCTAATCATACAAAAATCAAGTAGGAGTTGATCCCCATCATTGGATGGAGATCCAATGGATCCCATCAAATTAGGATTAGGATTTGGAATCCCTATAAATATCTCCCAAGTGCAAACCCTAATTCCAATCATCCAATGAATTTCATGACTTGATTTCCAATCCACCAAATCAACTCATAAGAGTTGCAGCTCCTAGAGAAGGGAAGGAATCATTCCTTCACAAGCCAAATGTCTAATAGCTTGGTTGGACATCCAACATAGCACTAGCCAGACGTCCAATTAAGTATTGGATGTTCGATTAGTGAAGGTGACCTTCATCAGGGTTCGACCCTTGTCTAGCCAGTCGACCAACACATCTTGTTGGTCTATTGAAAAGTAAAGGACTATGTTGCTATGGTCCTTTTAGAGATCATCTCGTGGTGTGGGCATGGTTCTTAGGCAAAGGTCGCTTTAGGTTCGCGAAGGGCTCACGGATCTCGTTTGGAATTAGATCTCCATGACAAGAAGGGTCTCATCTGCCGGTCAAGGAGAAGGAGTTCGGGTTTTCCAGGACTTGTTTAAAGAGGCATCACATGTGGGGTGCTATACCACGTTGCCTATGAGGTGCAATCCAATGTCTTATGGGATCTTGGAATGGGAGAAAATTAGTTTCTCCCATGTGGTTCCAGTTTAAGGCTTTTTGTTTTCGTTTCTTGATCAAGTTTTTAACATCAATTCGATCTTGATTTCAAAAATTTTAAAATACCTTTCACACTTCTGCGATGCCACGAGTCTATTTAAGTAGTCCCTTTGTTTATCACATTTCTTCACAAACGTTTTAGCTTGTTAAGTCATCTATAGCCATAAGTAACTATATTGCAAGAGTTTGTCTACCTTTGCTTTTTGTCCTGCATGGTTTCCACACTTCCCTTCCAAGGCCTGCTCCACCTCAATTTTGTTGAGACATCTTAACAAGAGGGTGTTGTATCATTTCTTGTAAAGGACTCCATCAAGCAGCACATACTGACTGGCTTTTAGGCAGAATGACTTTTGATTAGCTACCCTTATCAAGACCTCCCTGTTAGTTAAGTATTTCACAATGGGTGCAGTGCATGAATTGTCATGATAAGTGTGATAAACACCAGTTTATCATCATTCTTTGGCTAATTATACACTTAGTTCTTGGGGTTTCTACATTCGCATTGCAATATTAGGCTGCATTTAGACATTCACCTGCATTTAGGGTTAGAGTATGCATTATTAATGTTTCTTGTGATTTTGTGTACTTATATACATATCAATTGTTTGTCAGGGAGGGGGACACATTGAAAATCAGCTGAACCTTGACAATGTGAAAGGCAAAGACACAAGAAGAGGAAGATAGAAGGTCCAGTCAACTGAATGACAACTCATTCCATCTCATTTTCAGCTCCTCCTTGCTCCTGCCAGCTCAACTCCATTGAGCTTGGCTACTAGTTGTGAACTAGCTAGCTAAGCTAGCTGAAGAGTCATCAAGCAGCTCCATGCCAACTCATCTCCAGCTCATGCAACTCATTTTTAGTTCAACACCTTCAAGCTTAGCTACTAGTTGAGAAATAGCTAGCTAAGGAGTCCATAGACAGCTCAGCCCCAACTCATCTTAGCTCCAAGTAAGCTGAAGTTAACTCCTTTTAGCTGAACCCTACTTAGCTTGGCCACTAGAAAATACTAGCTAGTTGTTGAGTCCACATGAAGCTCTTCATCAACTACTATTAGCTCTAGGCAAGCACAAAAAAGCTTAAGGTAGCTCCTCTTAGTTCCTGCCATCTACTAGCTAGCTAAGCCAGCTCCACCTCCCTAGCTCCCTACTCTAAAAACCACCCCCTCCTCCTATTTTTGGCACCAACATAAATAACCACCACCGCCACTCACACCTCCTCCCTTTTGGCTCCAACACTAACACCCCTTCCACCCACAACCACCACCTATAATCACCACAAAAGTGGTGCTTACTTTCCCTGCAAAAAAACCACCACATATCTACCATCCATCTACTCCAAAACCCCATCCTAGCCCTTGGTTTTTCCCTCCAAAAACACCACCTTCTAGAACCTATTTTTGGTGCCAAAATCATGGCACCTCTTCATGGGTGGCGCCACCTATGGTGCCCCCTCAACCACATAACCACCCCCCCCCTATTTTATATACACCACCCATAACCACCACATTTTCATCATCCTTGGCTACACAATTCCTACACCAAAAACACTACATCAAGGCCAAGGAAGAAGAAGGGTAGGCGTGCACATTAGGAAGATTCCCTCCATGTCTTCCTAGTCTCTACACTCCACTCTCTTCTTCCTTGGAACCAAGCCAAGGAGTGTCATCTTGAAGGACAACCAGGAAAGGAGAGAAGGGTTGTGGATGTCCACCCTTGGAAGTGTGAAGGAGACATCATTTTCTTGGAGCATAAAAGCAAAGGAGGATCCCTCTTCCCTCTTCAAGCTTGGAGCAACCATACTTGGAGCGAGGGCACCTTCTATCATTTTGGAGCATATGGCTACTATCTTCCTCTACCTTTTCTAGTCGCATTTTTGTTGTTACTAAGCATTCCTCTACACTTGAGAATTACTTGTGTGGAATTCTACCACACAAGTGAGCTTCTCAAGTGCAACATTTGTGCACCCTCATAATTTATAAAAAGTTGTTTGCCTTTCATTTTGTGCCTTTATAATTTTATGCTTCTTTAAATTCTTAACCACACACACTTCCTCCCTAATAACCTTTGGCCACATGTGCCTAGGGTGAGCTTAGGAAAGTCGAATTTATTAATACCCTTGTTTTGATATAACCAAATTATGTTTTTATTGCGAACTAACCATTACAAGTTAAGTCATATTGTAGTGTGGATGTGTCTTCATCAACATTTTTCAAATACATTAAGGACAAAGGTGACTTGAAGATTTTTTAGATTTTATTGAGTCTAGAATAATGTACGAAATGTTAGTAAGAAAAATAAACATAAGCTTCCGTTCTTTGCAAAAATCGTTTTCCCTTAAACCCACGTCCATTCTACTGTTGATTGACCAACATATCTTTTTAATCAACTAAACCTTGATCGACCAACTATTGTCCTAATTGATCAAATACCTCTAATAATTATATTCCTTTTAGATAGATCAACCTATTTTATTTAATCGATCAAATTTATTCCAACGGTCGAATTTCTTTTGAAATCTTGGAGTCAATCAAATTACTCTTTTAATCGATCAACATTGAATCGGTCGATAATTTTATTTAATCGATCGAATGCAATTTTGATCGACCAAACTTTATTTTGACTAATCAAATCTGTGTTTCTAGAAATGTCGAAAAGCACCTATAAATAAGACTGACGACCCCCTCTCAAAAACACACCTAAAGAGCTTTCAAAGAAAAAAACGACTACTCTCTCTCGTGCTTTCGCGCCTTTACACTTACAACTACTACGATTCAAAGCACACTCCATTGAGATTCAAGAAAGTTCAGTTTGTTCTTTAAATATTGTTGAGGTTCCATAGGAATATTGTTATATTCTTTTATTATGTTGTTCTTAATTTGGGAATCCAAGTTGTATTGGAAGTCCCATTGTTCTTCTCTTAGTCAAGTGTAAGAGAAGATGTTTTTAAGAGGTTTTGCCACCCTCGTTCAAGTGGTACGTGATAGTGGATTAGACTAGTGTTGACTAGTCAAGAAAATTCTAAACTGGGAGGCTTAGGTAGTGGTTTTCACTCGGAAGGGTTTCCACTCTAAAATCAGATGTTATTTTTCTGGTTTGTGCTTGTACTTTTTGATATGTGGTGAATGATTTTTTAAGTTGCTTTTTAAATAGATATTACACTATTCACCCCATCTCTAGTGTACACTTAATCCATTTGGCTCCACTCGCACTCACATCTAGTATTAGAGTCCTATTCTACTCCAGTTAGGATGTCAAAATCCTTCGAGGAATATGCTTGGGGTCAATCTGCAGTCAGACCACCCCTATTCGATGACACTAATTATGGTTACTGAAAGACCAGAATACAAATATTTCTAGAATCAATGGACTACGAAGTATGGGATGTGATAGCATCTAAATACACCAGACTAGAAAAGGAGTAGCCATCACTACCGAGAAGAAGATGGCCACACATAACTCCAAGGCCATGAATGCTATCTTCTGTGGTCTATCGAAGGAGGAATTCAACAGTCTTTACTTGCAAAACCTCATATTAGATCTGTAACATTCTTGAAGTCATTCACGAAGGGGCTTTAATATTGAAGGAGACTTGAGTCAATCTTCATACCCAGAAATACGAGCTTTTTCATATGAAAAAAGGGGAGACCATCAAGTAGATGCATACAAGATTCATTGACATCATTAATTCGCTAAGAAACTTGGCTTAGACAGTCATGAATGAGGCGTTGGTTAGCAAGATACTTAGATCCCTTAGAAGTGACTGGGAAACAAAGACAATAGCGATTCAGGAATCGAAGGATTTCTCAGTGCTTCAGTTGGATGATCTCATAGGTAGTCTAATGGCCTATGAAGTTCAACTCGAGCACATGAAGGAGCATGAAGGAGAAGGAAAGAAAAATAAAAGATCTTGCTTTCAAAGTAGACATCGACATTGAAGAGTCAGAAATAAAAGACGAAGAGGATATAACCCTTCTCTCCAGAAAATTCAAGAGGTTCCTAAAGAACAAAAAGAATTGGAAGAAGAAGGAAGAGCCTCAAGAAAACCAAGTCATATGTTACAACTGCAAGAAAAAAGGGCACTTGAGAAAGGAATGCCCTCAACTCAAGAAGGAGAATGGCAAAAAGACTCGAAAATTTCTCAAACATGAAGCAAAGAAGAAGGCTTTTAGAAGTAACATGGGATGATAGCGATAAAGCTCAGAAGAAGAGAGTGAAGACACTTCAAGCGAAAAATCACTCTACGATCTTATGGAGATCGAAGATGAGGTATCTTCTTTTACTTTTGACAAATTACTAGAAGCATTTTATAAGCTACATGATTTAGCTAAAGCACTTAGCATAGCTAATAAGAAATTAACAAAAGATCTAGATGAAGAAACTGACTTAATAAATAGTGCTGAATCTCTGAATCAACAACTATCTCATGAAGTCACTACCCTTAATGCTTATGTTGGCACACTTCAAATAGATTTAGGGAAACTAAAATAAAAGTATGTTGCTCTTATAAATGACCTAGCTAAGTTCACCAAAGGAAGAACAAATCTAGAAAAGCTGTTAGGCACACCAACCCAAACCACCACAAAATTTGGGTTAGGATATATTCCTAGTACTGATCATGAAGCATCCACCTCACAAACCAACACACAAATTCACTCTAGTCCTACGGTCCAGAATAGCTCCACACCTAAATAGGTACTTGCTAACAAAGCTGGACCCAAAGGAAAATGGGTACCAAAAATAGATTTGCAATCTTGTTTTGTAGGAAACTCTCAAGGATTAATAAGGTACTTGTAGGTGCACTAGAGGGGGTGAATAGTGCGGGATAAAATATGTGCGGAAATAAAACAATTGCACGACAAACATTCACTACAAGAGACAACAAATTTTTAGGTGGAAACTCCAAGGGTAAAAACCACCACCTAAGTCTTCTCAACTTAGGATTTTTCGATCTACTGAGTAGATCTAGTCCACTAACCGTACCACTTAAACCAAGGGTGGTACAACCTTAATACAATCACACTACTTTAACCCGAGGGTAGTGTACCTCAACCCTTCTTCTTTATAAAGAGTATTTTGCCTCGCGAAGGAGACGAGAATTCGCAACACGAATACCCAACCAGAGAGAAACAAAAATACAAAGGACCTATATAGCCTGAAATATAATGGTTAACCTTAAGCTTCTATAGGCTAAGAAACTTCCTTGATGTGAAAGTAGATCGGTGTGAGTGCATAGTAAAGTGATGCTCTCTAATGTGAGCTAAAAGGCTTGGAGAGGAGGGGTACTTTTCTTCTTTTGATTTGTCACAAGATGACCTCTTTAGTGGAAAGAATTATCTCAAAGGTGTGATCAAGCAAGGTAGAGGTCCTTCTCTATTTATAGAGGTCTTAAGAAGGTTCAAGAAAGCTTGGGTGAGGCCTTGTAGCCATTGGGAGAAAATTTCATAAGGTCAGGCCCAAATCACAATCGAATCAGGCTCATCATGACTCTGATAGCAGAATTAGACGTCTGATTTGTGGGTCAGACGATTGATGAAGGTGTTGGTTGTCTAATGCAAGGGGTCAGTGTTCCTAATTTTGTTAGACGAAAATAGGGTTCTAGGTCAGACGTCTGGGATGTCATTTTAAGACATCTGGATGAAAAATTAGACGTCTAATTTTGTGTGGGTTCGTTCTTGTTTTGGACCAGATCTAAATAGGGTTCTAGTGTAAAGTGGTCAGATGTCTTATTGGACGTCTGGTCATACTATTGGACGTCCAAGGGTAATGGTTCTCTACGAGAATTGATTCCGAGAAGCCAACCATGTAGGATTTTAGTCAACATCTCTTTATCAGATATCTATGGGTCTGTTTGGACGTCTAGAAATAATATTAAAATAATCCTAAGCGACTTCTCGAAGATAATGTTCTGACATGCTAACGATTTTGTTGTTGGATGTTTGGCTAGACTATCAGACGTCTGGAAGAACATCTTGAATTTGGTCAAGAAGTCTGAATAGAACGAGCACAAAATATTAATTTCCAACTTAGTTCATTGGATGTCTGGTAAAAATATCAGACATTTTAAAAGTCAAGATTAGACGTCTAATACTCATGTTGGACGTCTGATCAGGCTGCGTGATTTCTATTTTGGCTTTCTAATTTGACTTTAGATTTTGCCTAAATGTTCTAGGATAGAGTACGTGTTACAAAGACCTAGGATGATATTCTTTGGGCTCTTTAACATAAATATAGAAAAATAAAGAGCGAAATAAAAGACAAATACATTCAAAAAAAAGTTCTATCTTATTTTTCTTCTTCTTCAAGCTTTGATCCTAAGCAAAGCTCCCCAATCCTTGTTCCATGCTCCTTGATGCTTTTGTTCTCCTCCATCAAGCTCTCCAATCCACCATGGACTTGAGCTTGAGCTCCTCGCACTTGCTTCCATTTACATTTCATCTTGAAATCTTAAACTCAAATGCAAATGTCAAATAACAAGTGTTTTATTATCATCAATATCAACGATTGCGGTGCCATTGCACCAACAGTACTCAGACTGGATCTGCCATCAAAAGATGGACACCTTGTAGCAGAAAGGAAACAGCTGGATGTCTGATTACGCAGTAATTCACGCCTGTAATTTGGCCATCTTATGCTATTTCCTATTGTTACGCATTCAGATTAGGTAGTCATGCATGCATTATGTAAATATTTGCATTTGTGCATTTTATGGAGAGGAAGATAGAGAGACAGATTGAGCATCCATTCATTTCATTTCAACTCTTCCATTTCCACCTAATTCCACCACTTATTCCACCTAATAAAAGCCTACATTAATTTTTATGACACATCAAGTGCCCACTTGCAAAAAACCCCATAAAAATCTCCTAAGGGCCACCACCTCACCTGCCACCCTCATCCCTTCACACCTATATATCTTCTCCTCCCACACCTATGTGAGGGGTCAGCCTTCACCTCCTCCTTCAGCCAACCATTCCCTCCACCATCAGACACACACACATCACCACACCACCATCCCTGCCGGCCACACACTCCTCTCCTGAACTCTCCTCTCTCCATCTCTTCCCCTCATTCTCAGTATCCTCTCACAAGTTGAGAGGAACACTAAGAGCAGAGGAGCCTCTCTCGTGGTTGCAACCACCACGGCAAGGGTCCACCACCGCCCAGCTCCCTTGTGAGCAGGTGGGCGTGGTGGGTTCCCATTTTGGTTTGTTTTGTTTTCATTTTGGTTTTCTTTTTTTGTTGTTCTATTCCATCGCCCTTAGAGTAGGATCAAGCTTTGAAGCTTGCTCTGCTGAAGCCCTCGTTGCCGCACGCGCTCCAGCCACCTTCCTCGCGTGCCTGAGCACACCTCAGCACCCCTCTTAGCACTTGTGCGCGCTTCTCGACTGTGTAGAATATCTTCCTCACTCGCCTGCACGTAGTGCCTGTGTGCTCATCAACCGATGACCATACGAACCAGTCAGTTGCATTTTTGCCCTTGCACTGTAGCTGCGACCTCACAGCGCTACAGTGCCATGACCAGGGGGCTTCTCACTTATCTTATCTGGTCACTTCACGCTCTCTCTCCTCATGCAACACCCACTCCAGTTGGTTGCAGCCACTACTCCCTCCTACGCAGCTCCTGTGCATAGAGTGTGTGCACGTTTCACACCACTACACACATTCACGCCTCCAACGCACGTAGATCCATTGCATCCCAGCCCCAGTGCGCACGGTGCCCTACACCCACACACACTCCCGCGTAGACACGCACAGACACACTCATTCACACATACACACGCCTATACATACATAAATATACATATATTTACACACACACATGCCCGTATACACACACACCTACATATATATACATACATATATATATATTTATATACATATTCACACTCACCTATTTATATATGTATATATAGTTATAAATGTATCAATATATTTAGATACATATAGTTACATATATATATTTATACTTAGATACATATATAGTTACTATATATATATACATACATATGCCTACATACTTATATATATACATTTATATATGTGTGTGTGTGTCCATATATACATACATATATAGATATAGTATTATACACCTATATACATATATTCCTCTTATATATGTACACACACACACATCTTCCATTAACAATAACGTGCACCCATCCCATTTCCGCGCATTATATCGCGGGTATATTCGCACAAGTTGCGTATATATCCTTGATATTCATTCATATCAAGCCTTCTACCCACACTTCCACAGGTTTGCTCCACACTCACGTGGCACGTTAGCTAGGTTAATCATATCTTTTTAGACCACAGTTATCCTAGCATTATGCTACATTCCTATTGAATCCTAGATTTAATATTCCACAATCCTGTTATTTATTATATAGTTATGTACACACACATATACATATATATACCTATATATATATATTCTACATATAAATAAAAAAAGTATTTCAATTCATTTCCATTTTCGCATTTCAAATCCGCATTTTCATTTTCTTTTATATTTGCCTTTATTTTATTGCTTACGAAAAGAATATATATATATATATATAAAATAGAGAAGTAATTCTTGACTTGCAGGCGGACGATCTCGCGTATGGGGAGATTGGATTTGATTATTTTGGTGTGTAGCTAAGGACCTTTTTGAGGGTGTACCTCAAGGACAAGAATATCCCAAAAAATCTAAAATCAAGAAAACTTAAAAATATAATAAGTGAAAGGAATTGATGCGAGTTTAGGAAGCGCGTAGAAATTGATTAATTCCAAACCCATCTCCCTGAGTTCGACCTTGGCCTAAAAGCGACAATATTAAAATCTAATTCAGCCAAGATAATAAATTTTTGATAAATGAGTGTAGATTTGCTTGTAGGTTAACTACTTCCACTATATACAGTTAGACATTAATTTCACCTAATTAAATAACCCTACCTGCGATCCAACACAAGTTTTCTGGCGTCGTTGTCGGGGAGGTGCCATCTGGAGTCAGTTTCTATTTTCTTCCTCCAATTATCTCTTCTCCCACCCATCTCTTCACGGGTATTTTTGTTTGTTTTTGTGTAGGTGTACCTGTTGCTAGGAGGAGACAAGCAGAGGAGGTCGGAGACGTGGGCAAGTTTGAGGCAGGCGCGAGAGTGTGAAGCCGCCGGAGTCGCTTGGAACTTCTCACACGTTGCTGAGGAGGTAGGTGTCACGTCCCAAAACCCAGACCCCCAAATGAGGGTTGGAGTCTCGAGGGACAGAAAAGAAAGAGATGCCGATTTATTTAATTCAGGCTATACCTAACTAAGTCGAGCTATAAAAGAGTTCCATTCACAGCATAAAATGGAAGAAAATCTGGAAAGAATGGCACATAATTGATACAGGAAAATAGTAACAAAACATAAACTTGCTGTAAACCAAAGCATAAAAATACCTGTCAACAGAGCATGCACAAACTTGCGTAGCGACAAATTCCGTACGTCGATGACCCACGACGACAGCCTAAAAATAGGTCACAGAGCAGGGATAAGCCAATCAACTCAGCAAGGAACAATCATCTACTGTATCTCAACCAATCGGGATAGTGTTCAGTTTCATTTACTGGCTAGTTCCTAACCCAAACCCACACTCTAGGTTCTAGCTTCTTGAACCCTACTTGGTACGACTAATCACCTTGGTCCAGTAACCCATTAACAAGTTACCCAAGTTCCTTCCTCAATTTGGTGTAATAATTTGTTTCCCTCACTCGCCTCTAGAAATTCATCCTTCTCTACTAGAGGAGATTGAGACGCATCCTTTCCTTTGAATCCCAGCCTGATAGTCTCGCCCTGGCCAAGGGAGTGATTAGCAGTTTGTTGATCCTCTAGAAAGGCATGCCCATTCTCGATGTATCGAAAATGTTGCTGACTTCAGTCAGAAGAGTCGAGGCTCTTGGGAGCTACCCAGGCTTATGGCTTGTGATCACGAAACACAAGCTCAAACGATGTTCAACAAGGACCAGTCAGAGATCAAATTAGATCATTATCACAGGATTGGCCAGAATTGTTGAGCCACATCAATGCTCCTGCTAGGAGTTGCTCCATGTAGGAGTGCAATCCTCGGGTGTGCCCTCTCAATTCGCCGTTGGACGAGATCTCAACCAATCCATCTCAGTACCCTGGCCATGTCCACACATGCAGGCGCCTAGTGAGCCTCTTGCTCGAGTACCTTCACATCGAGTCGGATTTAGGTACATTCAAGTACCAACACCAGTGACAGCCCTAAGGCTTTGTCATCGAACCTGGGAACCTTTCCTGTTCCGAGGCAGATCTCCTTGGTAGCCTCTTATACTACAACAGCTCGACTCTTCTACCCGAGCAGTGAACCCGTAGTTCACCAAGTCTAAGTGGGAAGCCTTACGAGCTCACCTAGTTGACTTACCATCTCTTTGATTTCATTTGGGTTCTGTGCCCGGAATGCAGTCCTACGGACCTAGTGGATCTCCTGCAGTCTTACTCAAGACCTTAGGATCCAAGCATTTTCTTTTATTAGACTCAGATCGAGTCATAGGTGTCATCTCGTGAGATTCAAGTCATTACTTAGTCAATTTAGATTGCTTTTAATGTGTTTAGGGAGCTTCATGCTCAAATTATAGGTGTACACACACACACCCATACATATGCTTCACCCCTCTAGAGTCTAATTGCAAATTTTCCTTACTCATCTCTGTCCATTGGGGTTCCTGCTGGACCCCTAATTAGGTTCTAACATTACATGGGATTTCTAATTATTAGAATCACATAGTTCAATACAATTATTACATTTAAAAACTATTAAACACCAGGGACTTGCTCCCTATCATTAGTACACTCAAACAACAAACATCTGTTATCAGGTAATCTTGACCTATTGCTAGGTCAAGATGCTTGTCTAAACTAGGATTGCAAAACTTGCCTTTTGTGCCCGAAACCCAGATTTTGCACCACCAAGCTCCTTTGCAATCAAGACCACCTGTACACACACATGTGTCTGTAAAACGACCCTAAGAGATCCTTGATCTCAAAGTTCATTCTTCAGCCCTCATCCAGGTTAAGCTAATTTTATCCTTCTTCAGAGTTCAATGATGTAGAACAAGTGCACCAGTACCGGTCCTAGTCTTAGGCACTAGGGCTGGGCACCTTCTTCACCCCTCTAGGTTATAGAGTACCAGTACCAATAGTAAGCTTTGGTACCGGTACTGTGCACCCACAGCACAGCCTCCAACAGGCCAGCCAGTACCAGTTCTAAACCCTAGTATCGGCACTGGGCAACCTCAATACAATTTCCAACCCCAGCTAGTACCGGTACCGAACACCAATGTTGGTACCAGGCACCAACCACACCTTTCGAAATGATCCATCCCGTACCAGTACTGAGCATCGATACTGGTATTGGACACCCTTTGTCATGGCTATTGAACCCATCCAGTATCAGTATGGGTCATTGATACTGATACTAGGTACCCTCAGTACCCACATTAAGTTCCATTTCTAGCTCATGCTAGGCCAGCTAGTACCGACACAGGTTACCAGTATCGGTACTAGGTGTCTCTAGCATCAAGTTCCAAACCTTGAATCCCCCATTCAATTCCTCATATTCTATTATTACCAAGGTTCTTGACAGAACCCACACTCTATTATCCCAGAGCAATGCTTATTCGCCAATTAGGGTTTCCTATCCCTTTTCCACGTTTCATATTAAACCTTGTTTAGTATCACGCATCTGGCCTCACGGATATCTTGACAACATGGCCTCATGCATCATACTTAGGTTCACTCCATTTCTCATTAGGGCTAATTATCATAAGTTCTGATTATGCCCAAAATCCAAGTTTCTAACATTAGACACTAACATGGATTAATACCTTCCATTCCTGGCACTAGATAGGGATTTAACTAATCTTTTTAAGTTCCCGGCTCACGTAGGGAAATTTTACACACAACAAGACCACAAGTATCTTATCGGACATCCAGTACAAGTGTTAGACGTCCAAAATGCATCATAGGGTGTCTGATACACAACCCAGATGTTTGCAGATAAAATACCAGGGAGACCCATCCCAAGCCAACCGTATTGGACGTACAAACTCTTCCTTGGACATCCAGAGACTAGTCCGGACATCTAACTATAAGAACATACGTCCAACAATGGCTTCACACCAAAAGCCACAAACAGTTACAGACAATCGTTTGATTCCTTGGCTAGATGTCCAAATGAGCACATTGAACCTTCGATGAAATGTTAGATGTCCAATCGCTAGGGGCTTAATCCTTGGAACTGCAATCGAGTTGTAGGGACGTCTAACCAAGAGATCAAACATTAGGACTAGGGCTATCAGACGTCTAGTGAATTTATTAAATGTCTGATAACCCTCAGAACCAAAATCCCAGGTTCCAGCCAGTATCGGTACTGGGCACCAGTACCAGTACTGGGCACCATCATTTGTTTCTCTTTTAGCCCAGCTAGTACTGGTGCTAAAAATCAATACCGGTACTATGCACCACCAACCTATATCACAAATACCCAGCCAGTATCGGTACTAAACATCAGTACCGATACTAAGCACTACCGGCCTTATACCAACACAACCCAGCCAGTACCGGTACTGGGCAGCCCTAGTTCACCAACTGGAATCATCCAGTATCGGTACTGGGTGCTCTCAGTCCCCATTTTAGTGTGTTACATTGTGATGTTAGGTCAACTAGTACAGGTACTGATCATTAATATCGGTACTAGGTGCTCTTAGCACCCAGTTACATTGGCAAACTCCCATCATTTTACCTATAAGCCTACCCATCTATTTTGATTAAAACCCTCCCCTTTATCACCTCTAAACATGGAAACAAAAGGGGAAGAAGAATCTCTACCATTTCACATGCAACACGGAATCTTAAACCAAACAACCCTTTCTTTTGGCTATCTCAGATCATGAAAACAAGAGAATGAAATAAGAGAATGACCCTACCTCAGTTAGAGCTCCTTTCTCTTCACCTAATCGTAGCAGCAACATCAACAGCAGCAATGGTAGTTACTACAATAGCAACACCACCTCCTTTCCTCTCTTCTCCTTTCTTTCACACAGCAGCAGCAACAACCACAATAGCAACAGTAGTAGCTTCAACAATAGCTGCAGCAGCAGTTCTCCTCTTCCTTCCCTTCTCCTCGTAGTAGCAGTAGCAACAGCAATGCCAACATCAGCAGTTGGCAGGGAGGAAGGGGCATTGGCTGAGGGAGAAAAAAAAGAGATTTTCCTTTAAATTTTTAAATCTCTCTCTCTCTTATATAAGGGCTGTGAAATTTGCATCCAAGCCCTTCAGCTTCTTACTTAAGCCTTAAGAAAGGCCTCCAAACATGTTTTCCTCACACATGGCCCCTCAACTTTTCATTTATTAACATTTTGTTAATGGCTTGGGGGATTTGTTTAATTCCAAGGTTAAAAAGCACTAAATTAGGGTTCCCTAAATCCTTAATCTCACATTAAGCAACCAATTAAGGTTTTTAATTAGCCTATTAAAAGTATTACAAATTCGGGGCATTATAGTAGGTGTCTCCCTCTTAGCAAGTTAGGTCATTTCGTCGCTTTGAAAATATAAAAAAAATTAAAAAATCAAAAACCCTAAAAAATCTTCTTGGGATTTCTGGGGCGAGTGGATTAAAATCTATTGTTTAATTCTTTCTATCACCTCCACCACCCTTGATTTTCCATGTTTTCGTGCACGAAAACTCTGAGAGTCTCGATTCTTAGGTATTTCATGATGCGAAATCATCTTTGAGGAAAATTTAAAATCAATTGTTTGCCACATTTATTCGCCTCATTATTTCGCATTCGGGTTCCATACTTTGGTTGGGGAGTCTTGGTATTGATTTGACTCCAACCCCACCACGACCCTAAATGTGCCTTGATTTGATCTCGAATTTCAACCCTAACATATTCATTTTCATTTTTTATATTTTGGTGGTTGAGTCTTGTGTGGAGATCATTTTTGGTGATTGGGAGCACTTGAATTGAGGTGCTTTGGCTCCCTTTCACATTAATTTAAAATTGATTCGTTCATCCACACCTAGAAACTTCCATTTAAGGAGACTATTTGCATTGTAGCATGCATTCGCCAAATTGAAAGAGGGTTGTTTGGGCATAGAAAACTTGTATTTCTTGAAAACCTAGAGATTGGTTGAGTTGGTAATTAAGTGAAATCATAAAATCCATACTACCTAATAGCAAAATCCTAAAGCCCATTCACCATCTAAAACTTCAACTCGGGTAGATTTCCCTGTTGCATACTTGTTTTACACACATTGAAATCAACGCACTTGGGCATTACCCATATATAAGCCCTTCAAATTCCAAAGCACTTGTATCATAAGCCTCTTAATCTAAAATTGGTAGTAACTTGACCAAATTAAGGTTGAGAGGTCTAACTACTTACGTGTCGCTCCTACGTGCTGGTACGGGTTCCCGCATGCTATTGGGTGTCTAAGACTGGGGCAAGCGGCCTTTCAATATGACTCGGTGGTTCTGCGATGCTCATATTTGGTTCCGTAGGTCGTGATAGTAGGTAACTTAGATCTTTAGGTCTCAGGGACACATTTAGAGGTTAGGACCTTGATTGAATTGATTTGTATCAAGTGCACCCATTTGGCGTCGTCTCTCTTATCCCCTTTTCTCTTCTCATCACCCCAATTCTTCTTTTCCCAGTGCATGTTTGGGTGGAAGTCACAAAACCCTGAACTTTTTGAATTGTCTGATAACTCTGGAAGGGTAGAAGCTGGTGAACCATCCTCCTTCTCAGTAAACATGGCTACTCACCCACCCCCAAATCTCGAGGGAGGAAATTGCCCCCTCCAAATCGGCCAGGTGGTGGAGCCGTTGACCCATTAACCTGCCTCTAGGCCCAAATGGAAATGTAGACTGAGTAGGTTGAAGCCATTAGGGAAACCTTGGAGGAAATGCAGAACCCTCTCGAATGGGAGGAGCCTAGGTCTCTCTCTTAGCTCATATCAGAATCCCTTTGCGATAGAGACCCTTCGATAGATTCGTGTCCTCGTGGGTGGGGAGGATTTTGAGTTAAAACTGAATGTAATTGGCCTAATTAATTTCCATTACCATGGACTTGCCAGTGAAGACCCTTTTCTTCACTTGGAGGACTTAACCCGTTTAGCTGAAACAATTAAACCAAGAAACATTAGGTTGCATATTGTCCTCATGAAAATCTTCTCGTTTTCGTTGTGGGACAAAGCAGCGCAATGGTTGCATGCCATTGGGAAACCTCTCTGATCTTGGGAAGAGATGCGTGCAGTGTTTCTTAGGAAATTCTTCCTAATTGGGTGCACCAATGCACTTTGTTGTGCTATTACTTCTTTCATGCAACAAAATGGTGAGCAGTTTTATGAGGCATGGGAAAGGTATAATGATCTCTTCAGGAAATGTTCACACCACGGTCTGCCTATGTGGCATGTAGCTCAGATCTTCTATTATGAGCTAAATTAAACTTTGAGTCAGATTGCAGATGCTTCTTGTGGAGTGAATTTCATGAATAAAGATGAGGATGGAGCGTTTGAACTTTTTGAAACATGAGTGAGAATTCTATGAACAATGCTTTCATCGTCGCCTTTAATCAGACCATAGCACCTTGTAACGGAGCACATGAGGTTGACACGGGACCTTCCCATTCATCCACTGACTTAAATTTAATTGCACAAAAAGTGGATGAAGTCTCCCTCGTTCATAAGAAGCTGGACGAATTCTTGGCCAACCTCGCCTGTTCTGTGGCTCACACTTCGACTCCACCACATCACAAACCAAATCCTTCCCATGTCAGGCTGATATCTAGGAATCCCGCACGACCTACACCACCCTTACCGAGTGTTGCGCCAAGCGACTCGGTAAGTAATGTGGATCTAACTTCTGCTAGCCAGTATTATGACATGGACCAAGCCTCCATGTACTCGGATGCAGTACTGTACGCGGACTCATCTTCTGAATTTGAAGATGTGTGTGCCTTAGGGAACAACCCATATTTTGCTACTTATATAACCCAGGGTGGTGCAACCATCCAAATTTTGCGTGGTCCAACAACCCTCAACTCCAAAACCTTGCTGGTGGACCAATGGGACCGTTCACTCTCGTCATCCCAAGGGCCTAATATAATCCTTTGGCAAATCCAGTGCAGGGCCCTTGTGCACCTCAAACGGATCACGCATCAAGCCCTCTTGATAAATTTATGTAAATGATGTCAGAAATGGCTAAGCGCCATAAAGAAAACATGACTTCTCTTCAACACTAATTGGTGTAGTAGAATGCTAAAATCAGTCAACTACACTTGACGACTCAATCTCAGGGCACTCTTCCTACCCAACCTGTCCCAAACCCATGAAATTTTTTACCTTGTGGTCAGCAACCACAGGTACAACCTTCTCAAGGGTAGGTTCATCAGATTCAGTGAGCTCCGAGTACTCCACCAGGATTTCAGGCTAATCTCGCAACAGCACATCAACCATATGTCCCTGTTGTGAATCCTCCTCTGCCTTATGACCCCACTGGACGAGCAACGTCCAATGCAATTACTACGAGGAGTGGTAAGCAGACCATTGATCTACCTCGACCTGATCCTAGCCCATCTTCTTCATTGTCCTCTCATTTGGGTTGTGCACCGCATTCTTGTGAGGATGAATGCCCAAACTGGTGCCAGAATTGGTCCCATTCCCTGAGGCTCTACTAAGGGAGCCAAAAGGCAAGAAAAAGAACACACAGACCTTTAATAATCTGCGTGATCTATTCAAGGATGTTGAAATCAAGGTTTCCTTGTTAGAGGCGATTGACTGCATCCCTACTGTCACCCGTTTCTTTAAAGACTACACTACACCTAGGCGACAACAAAAGAAAACTAAGAACTCGGTGGTTATCTTGCCTCATGCAAGTTATGCTATACTGTCAAAACTACCACCGAAGTAGAAAGATCCAGGCACCCCTTTGATTTCATGTAGCATCAAAGGCTGTAATTTTGATCGTGCCTTACTGGATTTAGGATCTTCTATTAACCTCATACTGGCCATCATGTTCCAGAAATTTACGTTGGGAAATCTGAAACCCACCCATATTACACTGCAATTGGTAGATCGATCTGTCAAAATCTCGCGGGGTGTGGTGGAAGATGTGGTGGTTAAGGTTAACCGTCTCTGTTTTCCTATTAACTTTCTTGTATTAGATACGGATGTTCCTAATTTACTTTCGATTATCCGATAATCCTCAGTAGACCTTTCTTGGCCCCAGCTAATGCCTATATCAAATGTGAACTAGGCTGCATTGAAATTGCTGTGGGCTCTGAAAAGCTCAAACTTAACATTTTTAAGGCTGCTAAGAATTTTGATTGCGATCTTATTGAGGACGACATGTCTGATGATGACATGGCTGTCAGTGAATGTATCGGATTGGTTGGGACCTACCTATTTAACTTGCTGCGGCATACAGCTGGAAAATCATGACCTGATTGACATGTACTGTGACATTTCCCCACCCCTTCCCTTACCCTTATCTCTTCCTGACCATACCCCTGACGAGGTCCATTCCGCTTCTTATGCCTCGTGGTTTGAGTCATTTCTGGGCTGCTCACCTCCAATCTACCCTCTTGAAGATTGGAGTGCCCTTTCTTTCCCGCCAAATCAGGCGAAAGCAACATTCCACACTGGGACCTTGTTCCCCCTACAGATTATTGGGGCACTCTTTTCTTGGATTCAGCAATCCAAGACGCCCCTCTCCTTGGCCAACCTGAGGGCCAATTCCCTTCTCCCCTTATTCCTTCTGATCCTTTTGGGACAATTTTGTTCCAAGAATTGCTAGATCTTTCCTCATCCACTCTTGAGCTGAAAGCGCTGCCAGACACACTAAAATATGCTTTCTTAGGACCAAACAAAATGCTTCCTGTAATCATCAGTTCAAAATTGTCCAAGGAGCAAGAGTGCAAACTTATGAAGGTCCTAATTGAACTTAAGGCAACCATTGGATGGTCTCTTTCCGATTTGACTGGCATTAGCCCCTCCTATAGCACTCACCGTATATATATGGTGGAGGAGGCTCGACCTTCCCGCAAGATGTAGAGACGTCTCCATCCCAATATGCGGGAGGTTGTCAAAACTGAAATTATCAAGTGGCTTGATGCGGGTATCGTTTACCTGATCAATGACAGACCCTGGGTGAGCCCGATTCATGTTGTTCCTAAAAAGGTGGGACTTACCATTCATGTCAATGACAGGGGTGAATCCATCCATACACGCACTCCGATGTCTTGGAGAGTGTGTGTAGACTATAGGAAACTTAATACTGCTACCAAGAAAGACCATTTTCCACTACCTTTTATCGACCAAATTCTTGAGCTGTTAGCAGGAAATCAGTTCTTTTGTTTCCTGGATGGATTCTTTGGTTATAACCAGGTGACTACTGACCCTCGGGACTAAGAGAAAACCACCTTCACTTGAACCTTCTAACCTAGCTATTAGAGCCATCTTGGGAAAAAGATGCGATAGACACCCCTTTTTGGTGTATTACGCTAGTAAGACGCTGGATGAGGCCCAGCGTAATTTCACGATCATTGAAAGCAGCTGCTGGTGGTCATCTTTGGGCTGGAGAAATTTCGTTCATATCTTTTGGGTTCTCATGTTACATTTGATGGGAACACCATCATGAGCCATAACTAGCTCAATTTGGTTTGATAAGGTTGATAAAAGCTCCTACCTATCCATCATAAGGTCCTAACAGCACATTATCTTGTTTTGAAAAGAAGAGAAGAATACAAGGTTATTTCTGCAAAATTAACACCATTCCACAAATACATAATAACCATGGGGTATTCCAAGGGATAATTAAAGGTCAAATGGTCATTACTGCCCAATAAGTGGGTCCATGCAGAACGAAACGTGTTTTCACGCATTGCAAGAATTAATGGATATCTGAAACCCTAAAAATAGACCTGCTTAATTAACTGAGATTCTGGTCAGGATAAAATTCATCTAAATCTTCTAAAAATCATATAAAAATATTCTATAAGGTTTGGTATCCTTGATTTGACTATTGGAATCCATTTTGACCTAAAACAGAGTCTTGGACAGATAGTTGCCCTGATTTGGGTTTCTAAGCAAATTACGTAGTCAAACTTGGTCAAAATCAAAATACAAATTCACTATCATATTCCTTGGATCTAAATTTGTTTTGTTCCAAAATTTGGATCCAATCAGAGATCATATTGACTTAGTTTGCATTTTGGTCCAATCTGATTCTTTTTCTCTCACTTAAACCCCTGGCTTTCAAAATATATTGCAAATGCCCCCTAACTTCATCATCTTCACCAACCAGTTCCTGCAGCCTCCATATTTGCAAAACTCCTAAACCCATTAGCAACCAACCTTCAATCAGGGATTACTCCTTGATTTCACGGCCAAACCCTTCCAAAATTGGAAGGGAGATTCATGAAGGGTTGCCCTTCAATCTGAACTTGGTCTTGCCTTCCAATTCTCTTCCTAGGGTTCATGCGAAATCTTGGAAGTTTCCAAGTCCTACTCCATGATTTTCGAGCTTTCAAGCTTAGTTTCCAAGCTTGAAGCTTGACTTTAGGCCTATAAAAGACCCCCATGGACTGCCGTACCTCCTTAGCAAGCTTTTGAGCCAAAATCTTCTTTCCTCTACCTTCGGCTTGCTCCAAGTTTGTCTTTGGAGACCTTTTTCGCTCATCTTCTTCGCCAGCCATTACATACCATAGGCAGTCGGTTCTAACTACCTCATCTTTCTACACCTCGTAATACTAGCGAGGTGCCTCCTAACCCTCCGTCATCGCCGCTCTACCTCACTGGAGCTTTCATCCCCTCTGGCGCTAGCCATACCAGACTCGACGCCTCCTCCGCCCCTCTTCGTCCAATATCTTGATTGTTCGACTCTCTAGCATCTACTCATCACCACCGTACCGCCGACACTCTGCTTCGACCATCGACTCGCCCGAACGACCTCCGTCTTCCATTTCGTCGGTGTACCTTTGGTGAGCTCACATGGCCGTTACACTCCACCAAATCGGCCGCCACCGGTCCCTACACCATCATCGCATCCTTGCGACCAAAACCCGTAAAGAAATTGAGGGGATTGGCTGCTTAGTTGCTCCACCGAGCAACACGCTTTTTGCCTTCGTTTTTCGTCTTTGCTAGCCACCTCCGACCACGTTCACAGTATGCCACCGCCACCATCTCCTTCTCTGCATCATTGTGCTTCTCCTGAGCTTCTTTTGACATCTCCATCAGGCCATTTTCGTGTTTTAGGTTTGAAGCTAGTCACCGCCATTAACAGAGTTGCTTCGAGCAAGATCGAGGTGTGTTCTTGCATCAGTTGCTCCAGGCGCAACCTCCAGGCGACGTGGGAGTCTTCGAGGAAGCCATGCAGACTCTCAATTAGGAGCTTCAAGTGCTCCTTCATCTCCAATTGAACGTGAGCTTCACTCGGCTACTCATGAAAGGAAGGAGGGATCAGATAGTCCCACATCGGGGACTGATGAGCATCTGAGGGCACATAAATTGATTTTGTGATCTTATTTGGTCCCTCGAGAACACCGGGGTCAGGTCCCCGCTCACGTGCTCAGAGCACATCCCCGGATCTGTATACTCGCCTACTCTCACTCCTCGGCTACCTCCCACGCTGGTAGCCTTGGTCAACCGGATATCCAAATACCCGATTATATGCCCGATTACCTGGAAAGAGCAAAAGAGGAGAAATAGGGGAGGAGGGGGGGTTTTGCTCTTCAGTAAGGGAACTTGACACTTAGTTGCTAAGGATTTTACGAAGGCCCTTATGCATGAGATGGAAAAGAAGAGAGAAGCAGAGAGGAGAAGTGAAGAAGAACAGTGCATACGCACTGTAGCTGGGTGCTGTTTAAGTCGTCTGATTTAGAGCCTTGACGTCTGATATCTCTGATAGAGGCCACTTTGCACTTATATTACATGGAAAATACTTGATTGATATTGTGAAATTATTTGATATTATTGTATAAGGGGTAATTGTTGATTTAAATCACCATTTTACCCTAATATTTTTGCACTTTGACTTTGGCATTCATATATATCATTCTTGCATGGATTCTTCATTATAAATTGTTGATCTTTGTGGTTATATTGTGATCTTGAGATTAATTGCTATACTTGCTCCCTGTGTTCGACCTTGAACTTTCCCGATGATCTTTTGAGTTTTAAATATTATTTGTTTTCACGCTATTTTAGCTATATTACAATGAAGCGATTTTAAAACACCGATTTAGCCCGTCAACATTTTGGCATCATTGCCGGGGAGCAACGTGTAATTTGATCTCTTTGATTACAATTTCTGACTTGATACTAACTTGTTCTATCTATTTGGCTGTGATCTATGTAGGGATTCATTCAAGGAAGATCAACCGCACATCAAACACTCCAGGGGCAGGTAATCTCATCTCCTTTTTTCTAAACCCCTAATTCTGAGAAAAGCTAAAAAGAAGAAAGCAATTGGGATCAACTTGCTTTTCATACTTAGAATTAATCATCTCAAGTTTCCTAATTTGATTCATTCTAGAAAAATCCCGATCCTGATTTTTGCACCTATTAGGGATTTAAGGTATCTAGGGCTACTCACCTTCTTGATTGAGCCCTAGGTACCAAAATTGGACAAAATTGATTGGACCAAATAGAGCCAAATTAGGGTTTCCATTCCAGGGTTGAGGAACACATTTGCCTAGAAAAGAATCTACCTTCCTGCATTGTGTGTTACCTAAACCTTGATTGCATTTACCTAATCAAGAAAACCCTAAAATCAAGCTCTAAGTAGCCACTTGAATCCTAAAATCAGAACCTATTAAAAGGACAAAACAAGTGAAGTTGACCCACCTTGTGGGGTCAACCAATCTGCAAATTAGGGCACCATTTATAAACTCATCCTAAAAGTTCAAGTGGAATCTTGAGCACCTCATCTTAACTTAAGTTTGGTAGACTTAAGAGGTCAAGTTATCCATTCTAGTCTACCTGGATCCACTGTGACAAGGAAGGTCAGGTGGGGAAACCCTGTAATCCATGGGGATGCTTTACCATGTAGGGATCTTTTCTGGACTCTCCCTTCCTTGCTGCCCATGTATTTCTTAGGTGGATGACTTTTTGATCCAGAGGTATCATTCGCCTCGAACCTCTATAGTCATTCAAAGATATTTGGGTGTCTTGATTGGGTCCATCACACTTTCTGTCCCTCATCTACTCCATCGGTGTATGTTCGGAAGGATGTCCTTAAGACTACCCTTGAGGCCTCCACTAGCTTTCCACTCTCGTTGAGGCCAAGCCTCGACTTCTTTGTTTGTGCAACTACCCGATCACATGGATATCTCTTCCAACTCTTCCACCTCTGAACCTAATTCTCCAGCCACAACCATGGATCATCAAGAAGAACAACCTAACATTGAACCACAAGAATTCTATGACCTTTGAGATATGGTCCATGCACGTTTCAACACACCGCCGCATCCTCAAATGCGAGATCACTATAATCCACTACGGTGGTGATCGGAACCCGAATCCACATTCCCACAGGAGGACCTGAGGTGGAGCTCAAGCCAAGTATGGTTGAACTCTAAGGATCCTTTCCAGCGCATCAAAAAATTGAAACATTTAGTCCACACTTTCGGGGTAGATATGCAGAATTGAGATGGCCTACTTTTGAAAATCTTCTCCTTCTCTCTAGCTGACAAAGCCGCCAATTGGTTTTAGACATATCCTCACCAGATCAACACATGGGAAGAACTTCAGACTGCTTTCTTGCAAAAATTTTATCCCATTGGTCGGACGAATGCTATGCGGCATCAAATCACACACTTCTTGCAAGGAGTGGGAGAATCACTACACGAGGCATGGGATTATTTTCTGGATCTCATGTGTAAATGCCCCCATCACAGAGTCCCAAAGTGGGAACAAGTCCTATCCTTTTATCACGGGCTCCGTGACGACATCAAGCTTTTTGTCAATGCAACCTGTGGTGGCAACATCATGGGTTAGCATGAAGACACAAGTTTGGGAATTCTCGAAAATATGTGCGAGAACTCTTTGAACAATGAGTCATTGGGTGTGTACGACCAGACGACCACCCGTGCATTGACAAACAATCAAGGGGTACGAGAGACCCGAGGCCTTTCCACATCCATCGATTTGGAGTTGATAGCCAGTCGCTTGGATAAGGTCTCTACCATTGAGAAGAAAGTGGACGAATTGACTTGACATTAGTAAAGAGCCACCTTAGCACAGCAAAACCCGTTTGCGCAACCACTCTCTAGTAGGGAGGTTGTACATAACATCTATCACCACTCTTCTCATGGGATGGATCCATATTCACCCCTGTCTGATCCTGGTTACGGAGGACACTTCGGAACCTTCTGCTTAAGTTGGGGGAGCTCTGAACTCTCATACTCTGATTTTTCTAGAGTTCCTTAGACTTGCGAGGATCTCCACACCGTACAGAACAATCCTTTCTCAAACACCTATAACCTTGGATGGTGAAATCATCCCAATTTCGTGTGCTTGGGAAATAACTCGAATCCAAGACTGCAATTCCAATCTCGACCACAAAACCCGCGACCCTATCAGCCCACTCAACCGAGGTCCAATCAAAATTTCCAATCTGGGCCACCTAAGGAGGACCAGACATCTCTGATTCTCCAAACCTTGGTTGACATGCAGAAACAACACAAGGAAGAAATCACTGAGCTTCGTAATCAATTGGCCCAGCTGCCAAATGCTCTCCAGCCTGATGCACTTCCTTCTCAGCTTCTTCCTAACCCAAATAATGTGTCGAACCAGACGCACGTTATGAACCCAAGTTAGGGCCCAGCACATTATGTTTATCAGGCCCCTTCTACTCCATCGCTTGACAGGATGGAAGCTTCAACTTCATATTCTGGGATTCAGCAACAGATACCTATTTTACCTAACCCGAACCAAAGTTAGGCAGGATTAAACTCCGTCACCACCCGCAGTGGCAAAGCAACACAGGGCCCACCATTTCCTAGCACGACAAGCCTGATACTACAAATCCCAACCCTAGATTGGTAATCCAGGACACCCCTATATCAGATAAGGAGCCTGAGCCAATTCTAGAGGACCAACTGAGGTTCTATTTCCTGAGGCCTTGACTAAGGGAAAGAGGAAACCCAAGACCGTGGCTCAAGGGGAAGACCTAGTCAAGCTCGTTTAGTAGGTCCAAATAAACATCCTCTTGATGGATGAGATTCGTCACGTACCGGCTTACACGAGATTTCTGAAGGACGTATGTACACCTAAGCATAAGCCGCGAACCAAGGGTGGGAATCCGATCGTATTGTTGGAGCAAGCCAGCTCCATCATTTCGAGTAAACTCCCGCCTAAGGCAAAAGACCCTGGTACCCCTCTGATCTCCTATACAATTAGTGATATACAGTTTGATCGAGCTTTACTGAATCTAGGAGCTTCCATAAGCTTGATACCAACATCCCTACTAGACCACCTTGGCTCAAACTGATGGAGGTGACTTTGCAGTTAGCAGATCGATCCATTAAGTCACCTAAAGGAATTCTCGAGGATGTCATAGTTCGGATCCATGACTTTTATTTTCCCGTGGATTTCATTGTGCTACACATGGATGCTCATGAGAATTTGAGGAACACACCGATCATATTAGGGAGATCATTTCTGGCCACAACTAGGGCCAACATCAATTGCGAGGAGGGCCAGATTGAGTTGAAGTTTGGGAGCAAGACGTTGAAGATTAATATCTTCAAGGTCCAAAAAGGAATCAACTGTGGGGCTATTGAGCAGATCTGCGATATCGAGTCTGTGGTTGAAGACCCATTTTTAGAGGAAAACTCGGTTATTCCTGTTGCTCAACCATGAAAAGATCATGACCCACAGTTAGAGGAGCCTAGACCTGACCTAGACACGCCTACAGCTCATGCATTTGCTCTTGAACCCCACCTTGAATCGCCTGCTGCTGCTGACAATCCTGTCATGGAGTTGAAGCCCCTCCCTAATCATATAAAATGTCTTTTTGGGTTTAAATTGCACGTTTCTTGTGATCATCAATTCCCTTCATATTACACACACTACATCTACACTGAAGAGGGCTCATGACCATCCCGTGAAATGCAGAGGCGCCTGAATCCAAACCTGCAGGATGTCATGAAGAAAGAGATCATTAAGTGGTTAGATGTTGGAATCATTTACCCAATCTCTGATAATCGTTGGTGTCCAATCCAGGTTGTGCCTAAAAAGGCAGGGCTCACCATAATCATGACTGAAACCAGAGAAACCATCCTGACCCGCATTGTGAACTCGTGAAGAGTCTGCATTGATTACAGAAAATTGAATGCCTCCATGAAGAAGGATCATTTCCCATTGCCTTTTATTAACCAGATTCTCGAGAAACTGGTGGGAAATCAATTTTTCTGTTTTCTGGATGGGTACTCCTGGTATAATCAAGTAGCAATCCATCCTGAGGATCAAGAGAAGACTACCTTCACCTGCCCATACGAAACATACGCGTTTTGTAGGATGCCTTTTGGACTCTACAATGCACCTGCCACCTTTCAGCGGTGCATGTTGGCCATATTTTATGACATGGTAGGTGAGTACCTTGAAGTCTTCATGGTTGACTTCTCGGTATTTGGGGAATCTTTCGATGATTGCCTCCTTCATCTGGTCCAAATCCTCAGGTGATGCATTGACGTGAATCTGGTTCTTTCCTGGGAAAAGAATCATTTCATGGTTCCTGAGGGTATTGTCCTGGGACACCTCATCTTTGAGAACGACATCCAGGTCGATCGGGCTAAGGTGAATTTGATTTCCAAGTTACCTATGCCTAGCTCGGTCAAGGACATTAGATCTTTTTTGGGGCACGTCGATTTTTACTGTCGATTCATTCCCGATTTTTGAAAATTGTGTGCCCCCTGACTAATCTTCTATCAAAAGATGTCCCTTTTGAGATCACCGATGAGTGCACTCTCGCATTTGAGAGCTTACGTGACTGAGTCACCCAAGCACCTATCCTGCCTCCCATGATTGGTCTTAACCATTTGAGATCATGTGCGATGCATCTGATTATGCAGTAGGTGCAGTGCTTGGATAGAAAATAGACGGGAAACCCGTGGTCATCTACTACGCTAGCAAGACACTCGACGAGGCTCAGCGTAACTATACTGTTATTGAGAAAGAGCTGCTAGCTGTAGTATTTGGCCTAAAAAAATTTTGATCTTATCTCTTGGGTTCCTGCATTATCATCTACTTGGATCACACTGCAGTGAGTCACTTACTTGCGAAGAAAGACACGAAACCTCAACTGATCCACTGGATCTTGCTGTTGCAAGAATTCAACCTCGAGATTCGTGACAAGGCGGGAAAGCAGAATGTGGTAGTTGATCACTTATCCCGCCTTCCTTCTGTTATCAACCCTTCCAGACTGATCAAGGAGCATTTTCTAGATGAGCACCTCTTGACTATTGGTGCACAACTTCCCTAGTACGCAGATATGGTTAACTACTTGGTATCTCATCAGATCCCATTGATTGGCTGAAGGCCAAGAAAGACAAATTGCTTTCCGATGCCAAGTACTACATCTGAGAAGACCCGTACCTCTTCTGTTTTGGTGCTGATCATATCATTAGACGATGCATCCTGGAAGTTGAAATACAAGACATCTTGTCCTTCTGCCATGATCAGGCCTGCGGCGGACACTTCTCCGGACATAAAACCACAGCTAAAGTCCTCCAGTGCGGCTTTTATTGGCTCACAATCTTCAAAGACGCACATGACTACTGTAAGGCATGTACTCGTCGCCAGACCTTGGGCAACATGAGCCACCATGATATATGCCTTTACAGCCGATTCTCGTGTGCGAAATCTTCAATATCTGAGGGATTGATTTCATGGGCCCCTTTCATAAATCTGATGGCTTTGAGTACATTATCCTTGCTGTGGACTACGTGCCCAAATGGATTGAAGCCATCTCGACCTGAACTAACAATCATAAGGTGGTGATCAAATTCATTCATCAACACATCTTCTCACAGTTCGGTATCCCACTCGCGATTATCTCTGATGGAGGGACCAATTTCACGGATGCACAGTTCAGATCGTTGATGACAAAGTACGGGGTGTCGTACCAAATCTCGACTCCTTATCACCCCCAAACCAATGGATTTGCTGAATTGTCAAACAGGGAGATCAAGAAAATCCTTCAGGTCACTGTTTGACCTGATATGAAGGATTGGTCGGCCCGCCTTCTGGAAGCTTTGTGGGCCTATAGGATCACTCACAAAACCCAACTAGTTATGTCTTGTTTTAGACTCGTGTACGGGAAGGCATGTCACCTACCCGTCGAAATGGAGCACAAAGCTTATTGGGCAGTACGGAAGTGCAATATAGAACTCTTAAAGGCTGGAACCCACCACCAATTACAAATAAACGAGATCGAGGAACTGCGCAATTAAGCGTACGAGAACTTGTGAATTTACAAAGAGTAGGTTAAAGCCCTTCACGACAAGCACATATCACGAAAGACTTTCCATCCTGGTCAGAAGGTCCTACTATTTGATGCCAAACTCAAACTGTTCCTAGGCAAACTCAGATCAAAATGGATTGGACCATTTCTTATCCAACATGTTTTTGGAAATAGGGCTATAGAAATCAATGAACTCTGCCTTGATTCTGAACCATTTATTATGAACGGCCAGAGACTTAAACCATTCATCAAACTCATTGACACGAACTTGGCTACGTTATCTTTTGATCTCCATTTTCCCTGAGCTCATTGCGCCCAGTTGATGGTGTTAAACTTAGCACTTAACAGGGGGCAACTAGTCATCTTTTGAAAAAAAAAATCCCGAAATCCTTTTTAACATACCTCTTTTCTAAATTTCTATTGCACTTTAGGGTTCGTCCATTTGAACAGCCAACTCCACCTTTGGTATTCATACCAGAGCTTGAAATCGTCCGCAACAAGTCATCCCGACCCATCCACCCACCCTTTGACCCAATTCTAATGTACGAACTACGCTGAACTTGAACCCACCTAATTTATAATGAGGATATTACAAATCGTAGGCTTGGGGGGTTTTAAAGTGTAAAACGCTGTGAAAATCAAATCACAAAAGGATTTCATATAAAAAAAAATTTTGGTGGTTGAGACAAAAGAAGATCCATTTGAGAGAAAAATGAAGAAAAGGAGGGAAAGAAACAAAAAGAAAAGAAAGGAGCAAAAAGATAAAAAAATTGAGTCCCTTCAAAATAATATGGAGCTTACTGATGATAACATCATCATCTACCATAACTAGCTTTAATTATTCATAATCAACAGACAAATGCTCTTACATAACCTCCGAAAAGCCATAATTCATTACATATCGTTTTTGAGAGACATACATTAAATCAGGTGTAAGACTACAGTTTTAATAGTATAACCTTAATGTAGAATAATCATAGGGTTTCCAAGGGGTTAATTAAAGGTCAAATTGTTATAAATGTCTAATAAGAGGGTTCATGAAGACAGAAACGGGTTTTCACGTATTTCAAGAATTAATGGACATCTGAAACCCTAATTTCAGACTTGCTTAATTAATTGAGGTTCTGGAAGAATAAAATTCACCTAAACCTTCTAAAAATCATAGAAAAATATTTATATGGTCTGGTACCTCTGATTTGACTATTGGAACCCATTTTGACATAAAATAGAGTCTCAGACAGGAATTTGCCCTAATTTAGGTTTTTATGTAAATTACCCAGTCAAACTTGGTAAAAAAAAATCCAACTTCGCCAGCAGATTCCTTGGGTCCAAATTTGGTTTATAGCAAAATTTAGATTCAATCAGAGATCATTTTGGCCTATTTTGCATTTCAGTCTAGTCAAACTCTTTTCTGTCTCACTTCAGCCCTAGCTTTTGAAATTTGTGCAAATAGGTCCCTAAGTTTGTCATCATATTTGCAAATAGTTCCCTACCGCCGAACAACCCATCATACAACCTTCATATTCGAGTTCATCCACCCAAGACCTCCGCCGAACAACCCATCCTCCGACCTTCATATCTGACTTCGTCCGGCCACTGCACACTACGATACACTCTGCTATCACCATCGTTACTCTCCTTGCCTCACGGCAATGCCCCAGAACCTTCTAATTTGGGTGTAAAGCCTATATTTCGTTGTTTCAGATATCACCAGGGTGCTTGTATTCTTTGCCTTCAACCGACACCCTCCGACCATCAGAATCACTGCTTCCAGGTCCAGGCATTGCGGACTTATCTTGCGAAGCATCCTACACCCTTCAATCAGTGAAGGAGTCCGAGCAGCTACTTCAGTTGATTAAAGCCCTCTGCTGATGCTGTGCGAAGGAGGGGGACTAACTTAGTCTCACCTCATTAGTGATAGAACCGCTTGTGTGGTATAAAAGGAAAAGATGCATATGGCTCGTTGCCTCAGAAGCACGGGGGTGAGGTCCCCTCTCATGCATATGCACTCCTCAATCACCATTCACTCCTGGTGCCCCTGGTCAGATCCTATTACCTGGTTACTGTTCATACCTATATACTTGAATATGCTGAGTTTGAGAAGAGGAGAAAAGGAAGGAGAGAGAGAGAGAGGTGAGGGGGGGGGGTTTGCTTTGAGTTGGTTTCCCCTACTCCACACTTAGTTATGAAAAGAGGAAAAGAAAAGGGTTTGTGCAAAGGAAAGGCTGAAGGAAAACGGAAAGAAGAAGAAGGAACGACTTTGAGAAAGAAAGAAGGAAAAGCCTTTGAGAAGGCTATGTTCACTTAAGTTGTCTAATTTGCATAGGCGACGTTTGATTTGGGTTTGATGCTGGTATTGTTGGAACATTTAAGTGCCTAATTGCACGGTTGAAAATACTGTGGCATTATTTGAGTAATTGATATATATGTGCTTAAGACTAATAATTGGTGATTCAAATCACCATTATTTTGTCTTAGATATCTTTTTGTCCTCTTCAACTCTTGCAATACTCATGTTCTCCATTGAAGATCAGTTTTGAGTAGATATTATTCATTGAATATTATTATTGGTTTGATTTCTTGTGCTCATATATATATTCATTTCGATTAATGCATGAATTGCAATACTTACTCATTGCGTTTGACCTCGGACTTCACTTCTTGATTTCGAGTTTATAAATTTTATTTGTTTGAGAGTGATTTGTTAACTGTACTACAACGCATTTTCCTGACATTGACGAAAAGCTTGACAACATTTTGGCGTTATTGCCGGGGAGTAACGCACAATTCACTACTATTCTTTGTTCTATTTTATTATATCTGAGCACTAATTTGTCCTGTTTGTTTTTTGTGATTTTTGCGAGATATCTCACAAGGCAATCTTCTACGCAATTCAACCACTCCCAGGGCGGGTAAATTCTCTTTTCTTCCTCAATCAACCTTCTAATCTTGGGAAGATAGAAAATGAAACAAATCAATTAGGAACTACCTGCCTTATTTTCATAGTAATCATCATTTAAAAGGCAAGTTTTCCCGATTTGCGAAAAATTTTCATATTTGATTAATGCCTGAGACAATTCTGTTTATAGATTCCCTATCCAAATTGCCTGTACCTACTTGGGATTTACGCTTAATTTCTAATCTTCTTGGACTACGCACTTCTTGTTTGAAGTGCAGGAAAGACATCTTCAGATTTAATTGGACTTGAAATAGAGCCACTAGGATTTATACTCTAGGGTTTTGAAGTGTTAGCTCACATGTTGCCTACATGGAAGGAAATTTACCCTCCTGCATTTTTGCGCGACCCAAACCCGTGCTTGAAAAGAACTAATCACTTAAACCCTAAAATTAGGCTTTAATTTCACTTGAACCTTAAAAATTGTGGACCTAATAACCTGAGAGTCAATTCAGGGTGATTTCTGGGTCTTGACCTAGATTTCATTCTCCATCTTGCAGGGCAGGTCAGGTGAAGTTGACCTACATTGTAGGCCAATTAAACTCCAAATTAGGTCACAAATCAAATCAATTTCTAAATCAAGTGAAATTCAAGGTATAAATTAGGATAAAATTGGTAGACTTAAGGTTTCAATTCGTACATTCCGGTCTACTTGGAACTGTAGTGACAAGGAAGGTCAGGTGGGGGAAATCCTGTAACCCGTGATGACGTTCTACCGTGTAGGGGTCTTTGTGGGATTCTCCCTTCCTGGCTGCCTAGGTAATTCTCGGGTGTGCAGATTTTTGATTCAGAGGTATCATCCGCCTCAAAATAGCCTTAGTCATCCAAAAATCTTTGGGTTCCTTGATTGGGATCAATTCATATCCAGTCCCTCATCCCTTCTATAGAGCACATACATAATAGGAAGGTCCTAAGGTTTTTAACCTAAGAGGCCTCATTAGATCTTCTACAGGGATTTCTAATCTGATCTGATCAACTCCAATCTGAACCTGAGTTTGATTCTACATCTTGATTCCACCACTTGATTCAGAAATACAACCTGGCAACTTAGGAAGGCTAATTAGGAAACATGAACCCCAAAATGATCATAAAAGACAAAGTGATTGAGGCTGCCCTTAGATATTTTGAAGATTATCCAACCAGAATGATTCGGGTTATTGTCCCAGAAACAACAAAATTCATTATGAACCGTGTTAGTCTACTGCTTACTCAACTAAGAAATGGTTGAACCCATGAGACCCTCATACCAGAATTCAATGAAGTTTGCAAATTGCATAGAACAGAGGGTTTCATTGCTTTGCAAATCCATCACTCTAGGAGATACACCGAGATACCATTGAGCAACGTGTAGATATTCTAAATCTATTGTGAGAAGCCATCTATGATACATCTTGGAGTAATTCTAAAGTTTCTCCATAGCCTTGGTTAGACACTCGGAATTGTTGTGGACCCCTAATCCAAATGAATTCAGATTCAAACTTCATAACAATTGACAACTTGATCTTGATGAGGGTTGGGAGGATCCAATTGCAGGTGTTCTTGATTCTGAACCGTCCGTAGAAAATCTTGAAGCTGGTCCATCAAGCTTAGAGTTCCCCAACACTTGTGATGATGAGCTTAAAACAGAACCTCTTGAGAGTGTAAATCCTGAGCATTATCCTATTAAGGTAATTCTCGAGAATGATTTTGACATTCCAATAGAGTCCAGCCTAGATTGTAGTGATACAATCCTTACTTGTAACTTAGAATCTAGATTCGAGCCTATTTGGGATAATTACAAGGCCCAAAGTGATGAGAGTCAGATTTTAGATTTGAATTACGATTCTGGGCCTGTATTTGATGAATACACCTCTCCAACCTCCTCAGAGATACATTGATTTTTTGAAAGTCATGTCGATCTATGACACAGAAATTGAGGGGTTGGAAGAGCTGGGACTCGATTGGGTCTACCCTAGGAGCCAAGAACTTGAGCCTATGCCTAATAAGGACACCTTTTAAGCTCAGAATCTGAAATTAGGTTAGATGCAAGTCATGTTGCTGACTCTACACATCTTGATTCTCTCTATGGTGGAACTCTCGATCTAGAATCAAATTCAGAAACTTATTCTCGCAAGTTCTCCGATGATTTCGAATCTTACTCTGATTTTGGAGACCTGTTGTTTCCCAATGACTCCAAACTAGTTTACGACCTTAGAGACCACGACCCACCCTTTGATTTTGATGCTGAGGTCAATGATTTGAATCTCCATGATGCCACCTCTTCTACGGCACATACAGAACCTTCTTGAATCCTATTCTAACCCCGACCCGCCACCGGAATCAACTTTTACTCTGATTCACCTTTCTCTGTTTTGGTTGCACATGATTCTCCTCCATCTGTTGATTGGGTTTCAGACTTTGATCAGATCGATAATCACTTCCCATCCTTTTTGATCACTTTTGTAGGGTGCCTACATCCTCCACAGATCCATGTTCTTTTGAGGATCCCTACTCTGACCAGGCTGAATCGACTCAGCTAAACCCTAGATTCTCACTTTCATATCTGTTTGAACTTCAAAATACTTGGTGGGCTCCGCATATATTAATTCACATCCATCAACCCACCAGATTGATTGGGTTTGGGCTGCATCATCAGCATGTTGATCAAGGTGCTTGTTCTACAAAATTTCGCTAATTTGACCACTCCTCCATGGCGACCTTTTGCTCGGATGAAGGCATTGAATTTAGCACTTCACGGGGGGTAACCCATCATTCCAAAAAATCGAGACCCTCCTGATCATTCTTTTGAGCTTCACGTCTATTGCAGTTTTGAGTTCAGCGTTAGAACAACTGATCCTATCTTTGGTACATGTACCAAAGCTTGAAATCATCCGCAACAGTCATCCTGACCCGTTCAACCACCCTTTGAACCTGTTCTAACCCAAGCTAATTTCATACCCTCCGATTTACATTGAGGACATTGCAAAACTTAGGCATGGGGGGTGTTAAAGTGCAATCACATAAAAATTCAAGTTTTTGGGGGGTTCTCACAAAAAAAAAAACATATCTAAAAAAATAAAAAATTGAAAAAAGGATAAAAATGGAAAGGGGAGGAAATTTTGAGAGATCATTGCATATCATTCTTGAGGAGGAAATGAGGTGGTGATTCAAAATGCCAAGAAGGAGCAACATTCAAGAACAAAAATGATAGTCATTAGCACTTGATCATGCAAATTACTTAAAGTTTTAGACTAAATCAAAAGAAAAAAATTAAGTCTTGAAATAATAGAGAGACATGGAGATTAGTGTGAGTGTTGATCTTAGGCCTCTTGGGCTTGTTTTTAGGCTTAAAAATTCACGTATTCATTAAGATCCAGATAGTCCTCAAGAGGTTGAGGAAAATGAGAAGCTTATGTATTAGGTCTAAGGCTCAGGGATTATTCAACCTGGTTACCTAACCTTTGGTTTACGGGACTCGGTAACCTAAGCACCCCAATCCACACACTAGTCTGGTTCAATGCTCTTAACAATAAAAATCACATAAAGGCATTTATTTTGTTATGAAAAAGCTGTCTAGATTAGGAGCAGCTTAAAAACACAGGTTGATTTGGATGATTTCCCAGTGTGGAGATGTGGGAAATTCCCCTCGAAGATGCGCAATAACATATCGTCTCCTTTGTGGTTGTCTCATAGGATATCTAAATATCTTACCGGGGACATGTAAGCACCTTGTGTTGATTCAGGTGCCATGGGCGGGATTATCCTGACATGTTGATCGCTAGATCCTGAATTTAGCTACAGAATGCCATGGGCGACACTATCCCAATGTGTCGAAAGCCGGGGTTCTAGGGGTTGCCATGGGCGGTGCTATCTCGAAGCATCGAAGCCAGGGACCCTTCAAGGATTGATGGTAGGAATAAGGAATTTGATACATACCGTGTTTAGGGCCAATCCGAGGCTAAAAAATAATCAAGAAAAAGAGAGAGAAAGTACTCCAAAAATAAAAAGTTCTTCTATCCCTCTCTCTTACAAAAATGCACTGCAAACTAAACCTGGACTTACCATGTTAAAAGCACGGGTGCTTTAACCGCTGGGTCCAACGAACCTTTGGATAGTTTTTGTAGGCCTTAGAAACCTTCGCTGCTGACTAAGGCTAAAGCTAGTCAGGTCTGGATCTTGATTGGTACTTGAGTACCTTTAGGCCTATTATTAGCATTTTGACCTAATTTCTAAAGAGAAGAATAAATCAGGACTCTGAACATCAATGCATAGTTTAGAACTCTAGCTCTTTTCATAAGATTTTGCTAAGGGATTAGCAAAAGTTAGGCATGTGGGTATGATTATAACATCATCATCTTCCATAACTAGCTTTAATTAGTCATAATAAATAGACAATGCTCCTACATAACCGCCGAAGAGCCATAATTCATTGCATATCCTTTTTGAGAGACATGCATTAAACTATGGTTAAAATTGTAGTTTTAACAGTATAACCTAAATGCAGAACAATCACGGGGTTTCCTAGGGGTTAATTAAAGGTCAACTGATCATAAATGTCTAATAAGAGGGTCCATGCAGACAGAAACGAGTTTTCACGAATTTCAGGAATTAATGGACATTTGAAATCCTAATTTCAGACTCATTTAATTAACTGAGGTTTTGGTCAGGATAAAATTCACCTAAACCTTCTAAAAATCATAGACAAAATTTTCTATAAGGTCTGGTACCTGTGATTTGACCATTAGAACCCATTTTGACCTAAAATAGAGTCTCAGACAGGAAGTTGCCATAATTTAGGTTTTTACGTAAATTACCTAGTCAAACTTAGTCAAAATCAAAATCCTATTTCACCATTAGATTCCTTGGGTCCAAATTAGGTTTGTACCAAAATTTGGGCCCAATCAGAGTTCATCTTGACCTAGTTTGCATTTTAGTCCAGTCAGACTCTTTTCTATCTCACACCAGCCCCTAGCTTTTGAAATTCTTGTGAATAGGTCCCTAAGTTTCTCGTCATCTTTGCAAATAGGTCCCTGTTGCCATTGGTGTGAACATAAGCTCCACGGTTGAGATTCGAGCGAGGATTTCTCGCTCGATTCTCAACCAATCAATCCCAAATTTGAACAAGAGACTCCTTGAGGAATTCTCTTCCAATTAGACCCGGTCTTGATTCCTAGTTCCTTCTCAATCTTCCGTACGAATGCATGGAAGATGTGGGTATCTCACAGGCACGCAATCTTCGAGCCTCCAAGCTTGGAATGCCCCTCTAAGGCCTATAAAAGATCCCGTGAGGACAAACAGTCCTCCTTAGCTTGGTTTGGGGCCAAAACCCTCTTCAAATCCCTACCTCCGACCTTTCTCCAACCTAGCTCCGGTGGCCCTTCTTCCCCGTCTTTATAGGGACGGCCAACAACCAAATTGGCCCATCCATCATCTTCACCACCTTCCTTCGCGTCTTGCTGGTCACAGCGGGCACCATCTTCCCCTCTCCTCGCCGTTGTCCCCCTCGATGGAGAATTCGTCTTCCCCACATCCAGCAATCACACTGACATTGGAATCTCCCTCATTTCTTCCTTAAATTAGGTCCTATAGTTTCCTCTTCCTCTCTACTTCAAATTCCCCTCATTATCCTTTCGTTTCGACCGATGTTCATGCCTCATCGCCATTGTCTTCCTTTGTGCCGGTGAAGCTCCGACGACACCTTCACGATGCCACACTCCACCAACGACCATGCCACCTACTCCAAAAGCTCTACCTTGCTTTCCCGCACAAAAGCCCTCTCCTATTTCGCCCTTTCATCCACCCAAGACCTCTGCCAAACAAACCATCCTCCAACTTCATATCCGACTTCGTCAGGCATTGCACACTAGGACACACTCCGCTATCACCACCGTTACTCTCCTCGCCTCACGACAATGCCCTAGAACCTTCTAATTTGGGTGTAAAGCCCATATTTCATTATTTCAGCTATCACCGACGAGCTTGTTTTCTCTACCTTCAACTGACACCCTCCGGCCATCAGAATCACTGCTTCCAAGTCCAGGCACTGCGAACTTATCTTGAGAAGCATCCTACACCCTTCAATCAGTGAAGGAGTCTGCGCAGCTACTTCAATTGATTAAAGCCCTCTGCTGATGCTGTGCTAAGGAGGGGGACTAACTTAGTCTCACCTCGTGAGTGATAGAATTGCTTGTGTGGTATAAAAGGAAAAGATGCATATGGATTGTTGCCTCAGAAGCACGGGGTGAGGTCCCCTCTCATGCATATTCACTCCTCGGTCACCATTCACTCCCGGTGACCCTGGTAAGATCCTATTACCCGGTTACTGTTCATACCTGTATACTCGAATGTGCTGGGTTTGAGAAGAGGAGAAAAGGAAGGAGAGAGAGGTGTGGTGGAGGGGGGGTTGCTTTGAGTTGGTTTCCCCTGCTCCACACTTAGCTGTGAAAAGAGAAAAAGAAAAGGGTTTGTGCAAAGGAAAGGCTGGAGGAAAAAGAAAAGAAGAAGAAGGGTTTTGAGAAAGAAAGAAGAAGGCAAAGCCTTTGAGAAGGCTATGTTCACTTAAGTCGTCTAATTTTCATAGGCGACGTCTAATTTGGGTTTGATGCTGGTACTGTTGGAACATTTAAGTACCTATGTTGCATGGTTAAAAATACTATAGCATTATTTGAGTAATTGATATATATGTGCTTAAGACTAATAATTGGTGATTCAAATCACCATTATTTTGTCTTAGATATCTTTTTGTCCACTTCAACTCTTGCAATACTCATGTTCTCCATTGAAGATCAATTTTGAGTAGATATTATTCATTGAATATTATTGTTGGTTTGATTTCTTGTGCTTGTATATCTATTCATTTCGATTAGCGTGTGATTTGAAATACTTGCTCCCTGTGTCCAACCTCGGACTTCATTCCTTGATTTTGAGTTTATAAATTTTATTTGTTTGAGAGCGATTTGTTGACTGTACTACAATGCATTTCCCTAACATCGACGAAAAGCTTGACAACACTTACCTAACTTCTAGGTTGGATCGAGTGATAAATTAAGACCTAGAAGGCTAAAACTTAAGGGATTAGTGGCGAATACCGACCTTAGGCCTCTTGGATCTGGTTTAAGATTTAAACACTTAAGTACTTGTCAAGATCCAGATTAATCCTCAAGAGGTTGTGGAAAATGCAAAGCTTTTGTGTTAAGTCTAAGGCTTAGGGATTATTCGGCCCCATTAATTGACCTCTGGTTTGCAGCACTCGGTAACTTAAGCACCCTAAATCACACACAGTCTAGTTTAGTCCGCTTAAATATGAAATCATGCCTAAAAGCATTTATGCTATTCTAAAAATGGTCCTAAGATCTAGATTAGGAGTTGCTCGAAAGCATAAGTTGATTTGGACGAGTTCCCGATGTATAGAGGTGGTAAATTTCCCTCGAAGATGCGCAATAACATATCGTCTCCTTGGTGCTTGTCTCCTAGGATATCTAAATATCCTATCGGGTGATGTAAGCACCTTGTATTGGTTTAGGTGCCATGGGCGGGATTATCCCGAAATGTCGATTGCTCGGGCCTGAATTTAGCTATAGAGCACCATGGGTGGCACTATCTCGAAGTGTCGAAAGAAAGGGTTCTGGGAGTTACAATGGGCGGTGCTATCCCGAAGCATCGATTGTTAGGGACCCTGCGAGGATTGATAGTGGGGACAAGGAATTCGATACAGACCATGTTTAGGGTCAATTTGAAGCTGGATTTAAGGAAAAAAATGATAAAAAGAAAAAGAGGGAGAAAGCTCTCCAAAAATGAAAATCTTCTTCTATCCCTCTCTCTCTTACAAAAAAGTGCACTAGCAAACTGAACCTGGGCTAACCATGTTACAAGCACAGGTGCTTTAACCGCTAGGTCTAATGAACCTTAGGATAGTTCTTGCGGGTCTCAGAAACCTTTGCGGCAGACTGAGGCGAAATCCAGTTAGGTTTGGATCTGGGTTGGTACTTGAGTACCTCTAGGCCTACTATTGGTATTGAGATCTGATTCCTAGAGATGCAGCCTAGTAGGGCATCTTGACGGTTACATTCGACTAGGATAACTGGTCTGATTCATAGAATTTTTCTAAGGGACTAGCAAAAGCTAGGCATGGGGGTATGATGGGAACACCATCATGAGCCATAACTAGCTCAATTTAGTCTGATAAGGTTGATAAAAGCTCCTACCTATCCATCAGAAGGTCCTAAGGGCACATTATCCTGTTTTGAAAGGAAGACAAGAATACAAGGTTATTTCTGCAAAATTAACAGCATTCCACAAATACAGAATAACCACGAGGTATTCCAGGGGATGATTAAAGATCAAATGGTCATTAATGTCCAATAAGAGGGTCCATGCAAAACGAAACGGGTTTTCACGCATCGTAAGAATTAATGGGCATCTGAAACCCTAAAAACAGGCCTGCTTAATTAACTAAGGTTACGGTCAGGATAAAATTTATCTAGACCTTCTAAAAATCATAGAAAAATATTCTATAAGGTTTGGTATCCTTGATTGACCATTGGAACCCATTTTGACCTAAAATAGAGTCTCAGACCGACAGTTGCCCTAATTTGGGTTTCTACGCAAATTACTTTGTCAAACATAGTAAAAACCAAAATCCAACTTCACTATCAGATTCCTTGGATCCAAATTTGCTTTGTCCCCTAATTTGGTCCTAATCAGAGATCATATTGACTTAGTTTGCATTTTTGTCCAATCTGACTCTTTTTCTCTCACTTATCCTAGCTTTCGAAATATATTGCAAATACCCGATAACTTCATCATCTTCTTCACCAACCGGTCTCTTCCACCTCCATAAACTCCTAAACCCATTAACAACCAACCTTCAATCAAGGATTACTCCATGATTTCGCGGCCAAACCCTTCCAAAATTGGAAGGGATATTCATGAAGAGTTACCCTTCAATCTGAACCCGGTCTTGCCTTCCAATTCTCGCCCTAGGGTTCATGCGAACTCTTGGAAGTTTCCAAGTCCTACTCCATGATTTTCAAGCTTTCAAGCTTGGTTTCCAAGCTTGAAGCTCGACTCTAGGCCTATAAATGACCCCCATTGATTGCCTTAACTCCTTGGCAAACTTTTGAGCCAAAATCCTCTTCTTTCCTCGACCTCCGGTGACCTTCTTCTCCGGTTGCCACATACCATAGGCGGTTGGTTCTAACTACCCTCATCTTTCTATACCTCGCAATACCAGCGAGGTGCCTCCTAACCCTTCGTCGTCAGTGGTCTACCTCACCGGAGCTTTCATCCCCTCCGACGCCGGCCAAACCAGATTCGGCGCCTCCTCCACCCCTCTTCGTCCAATAGCTAGATCATTTGACTCCCTAGCATCCACTCATCACTACTGTACCACTGACACTCCACTTTGACCACCGAATTGCCCGAAGGATCTCCGTCTTCCACCTCGCCGGTGTACCTCCAACGAGCTCGCACTGCCGCTACGCTCCACCAAATCGGCCGCCATCGGTCCCTACACCATCGCCGTGTCCTTGCGATGAAAACCCCTCATGAAATTGAGGGGATTGGCTGCTCGTTGCTGTTACGACCCGATTCGCGGATCCCTACAGGACCCGAGACCGGCTCACCTCAACTAATCCCAAGACCCAGTCGTCCAATAAGAAATAACCAAAAGTAGGAAGTAAACCACATTCACATATGCAATATAACTAAGCAGAAGAAACGTACAAGCAGTAAAGGAAAATAAATCTGCTGTTTCAGTACATACCACCACAACACAATAACAATGGAAAGCGGAAGTAAACAGTAGAGACAAAACAATAACTAAAAGTCCATTACTTACTACAACAGTAGAGAAACAAAAAGGAGGTGCTGAAGAAACTACGGCTGGGCTCAACTGGGCCTAGCACCCTCCGCAGCCGGAAGCTCAGGCTGCTCAACTCGTGGTCCTGAACAATATTATGAAAAGACAAAGTCAGCGAAGGTGGCTTGGGCCTCATCAAAACACGCAGGAGGCTTCGCCGTGGCATTGTGAAGGTGTCTCGGTGGTTGGCGTGGCGCGGGGCGGCCTGGGCGTGTGTGCCTAGGTCACCCTGTGCTTGTGAAGATGGGTGTGTTCGGCGGATGTGTTGGGAGTGTGTGGCGGTGAATGGGAAGAGGGGAAATGATCAGCGCGTCATGGTGGAACTTTTGAGGTGGTTGGCGAGGTGGGTGGATGCGTGGAGTGGCGGATGCACCTTGCTGGTGGTCTGCCGGAGGTGGAGAAGATGGTGGTGGTCTGTGAGCGTCGAGGGATATTTTAGGAAATAAAGAGGGGGAATCAGGAAGAGGAGAGAGGAGGGAAGTACCTGACCTTGTTCATGGACGAAGGGGGAAGGGATGGCGGACGGCTCGTGTCTGCTGCCACCGGAGACGAAGGTCCCAGTAGGAGGGGGATGGCGACGACGAGAGGGAGGTAGGCGTGTGTGGTGTGGCGTGACTTGGACGGCGGAGGCAAAGGCAACTTTGCCACTAGTATTGTGGTAGAGTGATGAGAGAAGGAGATAAAGGTCGCTGGAGCTCGCTGGGAGTTTGGCTGGAGGGGAAGAGTGGAAATTTGGGGTTATCTTTGGCCAAATCAAGCTGGGGATCTGCAGAAGGGTCAAGAGGAGATTTTATAACCTCTGGCAGAGGGCCTTATGCTTGGAAAGCAGGCTTCCAAGCACGAGAAAATCGGCGGAGTTGTAAGGTCGAAAAGACCCAAATCTCTCATGCGTTTGCATGAGAGATTGGGTAGGAATTGGAGCTCCAAATTGGGTTCACATGAACGGGAATTCCTCAGAGAATCTCCCTTTCAAATTTGAGAGGGATTCTCTAAGGAATCAGGGAGTTGTTTCCCTTGAATCATCGCCAGAGAAGGATTCCGTCCTCTATAATGGTGGAGGGACCTAATTGCAAAGAAGATGAGGAAGCTTGGGGGTGTCTGCAAGAGTTTTCAAAAGTTACGGGTATAAATGTAATTGGGCTGGACTAATTTGCAAAGTAAGTCAAGGTGAATTCCCCTTAGGTCCAAATTTTGGTACAAACCTAATTTGGACCTAAGGAATCCAATGGTGATGTTGAATTTTAGGTTTGACCATGTTTGACTGGGTAATTTACATAAAAACCTAATTTAGGGCAAACATTCGACTAGGACCCCTATTTAGGTCAAAATAGGTTCTAAAGGCCAAATTGAAGGTTCTAAACCCTAGATGATATTTTTCCATGAATTTTAGAGTGTTTAGGTGAATTTTATCCTGACCAGAACCTTGTTTAATTAAGTGGGTCTGTTTTAGGGTTACCAGAAGTCTTTTAATTCCTAGATTTCACATGAACCACTTTCTGTTTGAACCAACCCACTTTTTATCTTACTGAGGCCAATTGACCTATGTTTAGCCCCTGAGAAATCCCATTGTTGTACTGCAATGGTAAACTTGCAGTTTTACCCTTTGTTTCTTACTTTTCTCTCAGACTGGTTATTCCTTGAGTTAGGCCCTTCATTTGGTTATGTAGGAGCTTTTGTTCTCTTTCCTAGGCCAAAATGAGCTAGTTAGGGCTCATGATGGTGTTCCCATCAGGGTCAGTAGGCCACCTCCCTGAGCCCTCTCCTTCTCCAGCACGTGCCCGCGGTGGCCGTGCGAGCTCTGCTGAGCTTCCACCAAAGCTCCTCCGACCTCGGCCACCTCCTCCTCCTGCGCTCTCCTCCTTCCTCCCTCTCGCTCTCCTCGCTCACCCCCTCTCGTCACTCTTGCACAGCACTGAAGGTGGTGGTGGCTGGTGTATGGAGTGGAAAGGAGATAGGATGGGGGGGTTTATATAGAAGGCGTGGGGTTTAGGGTTTGGGGAAGAAAGAGGAAGGGAGAGAGAAGAGGAGGGTTCTGCATGCCACCCGCACGCATAGCACAGTGTGTAGTACAAAAATTTCATTTTCAGACGTTCAGAAATGGGTCCAGACGCCTAGACAGATATCTGACTGAGACTCTAGACGTCTTAAAAGGCTAAAAGTGTGACGAGTCATTACATCATAACAAACTTAAAGGAAGTTTCATCCCCAAAACTTGAGCTAGCTAGGGTGCAGAAAAAGGAACATAAAACACATAACAAACTTAAAGAGGATTGAAGTAGGTTCGAAAAGACGTACCCTCAAAAAGCTCCGGGTATCGCTCTCACATCGTCGCCTCAGGCTCCCAGGTTGCCTCCTTGTACTGCTGGCTTCTCCATAGGACCTTCACCATGGTACCTGCTTCCGTCTCAGACTTCGGACGGCTCTGTTTAGTATCCGCACTGGTCTCTTGGGGTAGGTTAGGTCGTCACCCACCTCGACAATCTCGTGGCTCAGAACGTGACTATGATCAGCGACGTACTTCCTGAGGTTGGACATGTGAAGCACGTCGTGCACTCCAGAAAGCTGGGGAGGAAGGACAAGCCGGTAAGCAACGGGTCCCACCCGCTTTAGGACCTCAAAGGGCCCTACAAACCTCGACACAAGCTTCCCTTTCACCCCGAAACGCTGTAGGCCCTTCATGGGCGAAGCACGGAGAAAGACGTGATCCCCAACCTTGAATTGCTCCTCTCTGTGTTTCTGGTCAGTGTAACTCTTCTGCCTGCTCCTGACAGTGCAGAGTCGTCTGTGATCTGCTCTCACCTCCTGACTCTGCCAGATCAGCCTGGGGCCAACCTCCCACTTGGTTCCCACCTCGACCCAACTCAAGGGTGCAGTACACCTCCGTCCGTACAGAGCCTCGTAAGGTGCCATGCTGATGCTTGAGTGGTAGCTGTTATTATATGCAAACTCTGCCAGGGGTAAATGCTCCTCCCAAGAGCCTCTCCAGTCTGGAACACAGGCACGTAAAAGGTCCTAAGTGTCTGTATGGTGCACCCTGACTGTCCGTCCGTCTGGGGGTGGTAAGTGGTACTAAACCTCAAATGTGTCCCCAAAGCCTGCTGAAACTCAGCCCAGAATTGGGAAGTAAAACGGGTGTCCCTGTCGGATACAATCTCACGCGAAACTTTGTGCAGGCGTACCACATCGCGAATGTACATCTTTGCCAACTGTGCTGGTCCCAAGGTGACTCGGATCGGTAGGAAATGCGCCATCTTCGTTAACCTGTCTACTATCACCTAGACTGCATCGTGTCCTCGTTGGGTAACTGGTAGACCCACCACCAAGTCTATGGTGATGCTCTCCCACTTCCACTCTGGCACACGGAGTGGTTGCAACGGCCCTGTAGGCCTCTGGTGCGCGGCCTTCACTTGATGGCACACTAAACACTGCTACACAAACTCACCAACATCCCGCTTCATCCCTCTCCACCAAAAGTTGCATCTCAGATTATGATACATCTTTGTGTTCCCAGGATGTATGGTGAACCTGGACTCGTGCGCCTCAACCAGGAGCTCTCTCAATAACTCCTCGTCCTTAGGAACACATAAGCGTCCCCTCATGCGTAGTATCTCGTCTGTAAAGGAAAAGTCTCCTAGGTCTCCTGTCCACACCCTGTCCCACAGTGTTTATAAGTACGGATCTGTCATCTGACTTGCGATGATGCAGTCTATCAGCTCTGGCCGCATCTGCTGCGTCACTGTCACTGTCCCACAATACCCCTGTGACTCCCGGGGTCGCCAACTACCCAACTCCTCCACAAGTCTCCAACTCTGTGCTTGTAGACTGGCCAAGTGGGTGGGCACCTTCCGGCTCAAGGCGTCAGCCACCACATTGGCCTTCCCTGGATGGTTGGAGATGCTGCAGTCGTAGTCCTTCAGAAGCTCTAACGAACCTCTCTGTCTCATGTTGAGCTCCTTTTGGTCAAACAAGTACTTGAGGCTCTTATGATCCGTGAAAATCTCGAAAGTCTCACCGTAAAGGTAGTGCCTCCATGTCTTCAGCGCGAAGACAACAGCTGCCAGCTCTATGTCATGGGCAGGGTAGCTATGCTCGTGGGGGCTTTAGTTGCCGTGAGGCGTAAGTGACAACGTGACCCCGCTGCATGAGCACACCCCCTAACCCTTGCAACGAAGCATCTGTGTAAACCACAAAATCGCCACTGCTGTCCGAGATGGTAAGCATAGGAGCTGAAGTTAGTCTCTCCTTCAACTCCTGAAAACATGCCTCGCACTCATCTGTCCAGGCAAAGGGCACGTCCTTTCGAGTCAGCTGGGTCATAGGATGCGCAATCTGAGAGAATCCTCTGATAAAACCACTGATAGTAACCTGCCAGTCCCAAAAAGCTGCATATCTCTATCACTGTACGTGGCCTCTCCCACTTGAGTATGGCCTCAACCTTGGCTGGGTCCACAGCCCAACCATCCCCTGAGATCACGTGGCCCAAGAAAGTCACCTGCCTCAACCAAAACTCGTACTTGCTGTACTTGGCATATAGCCTGCGTCGCCTCAAAGTGTCTAGGATCATCCGTAAATGTTGTCTATGCTGCGCCGGATCCTTGAGTAAACGAGTACGTCGTCGATGAACACCACCACAAACTGGTCCAAGTACGGTTTGAAAACCCGGTTCATCAAATCCATAAATGCAGTGGGTGCATTGGTCAACCCAAACGGCATGACCAAGAACTCGTAGTGCCCCGTACTGGGTACGGAATGTTGTCTTGGAGACGTCAGTCTCCCTGATCCTCAACTGGTGGTAGCCTGACCTCAGATCTATCTTGGAGAACACTGTGGCATCTCGCAACTGGTCGAAGAGGTCGTCAATCCTCGGCAGCGGATACTTGTTCTTGATGGTGACCCTATTCAGCTGTCGGTAGTCGACACAAAGTCGCAAGGTACCCCCAAATAGGTCATGCCTGCCTCAACCACTCATGAGAAGGTGGGCAGCTTCAGGGGTTTGACATACCCTCGAATAGCAGGTCGAAGCCCCTCAGTAAACCTCCACAGGCTCTCCTCCTTCGTAGACACGGTTGTTGAGGCAAAACGTGATAGCTCCAAGAAACGCATGCGGTACGCGCTAACAGTCATCGTCCCATGGCGGAGAGTGTGGAACTCCCGCCTCCTCTGGTTCTGCCAGGTCTACGGAAAATACTGCTTGCAGAAGAGAGTCACGAACTGGTCCCACGTCGGCTCTCTCCTCTCCTGTCCTCTGACTGCCCTCCACCACCTATGTGCCGCGCTCTCTAGCTGGTGTGTGGAAAAGGCCACGTGACACTTCGTGGGAGGGCGAAGGGTGTCGAACACCTTCTCTATCTACTCCAGCCAGTCCTTTGCCTCAGACGGGTCCTCATCCCCCTTGAAGGAGGGGGACTTCAGCTTCCAGAACTGTTCGAAAAGCTCGTGGTGCCGCTGTAGTGGGGGAACGGCCACTCCTCCAGGCAAGGAGGGCTCGTGCTCAGAAGTGTCAGAGTGCAGTGGGAGAAGTGGAGGACCACCCCCTCCCCCTCCTACTCATCCGGTGATACGGCGGTCTCTCTGTCCCACTGAGAACTCCCCCTCCACGTCCTTTGGGAGAGGTGCCCGTGGATTCTGGTGGAGCTCCTCTTGCACAATGTCTCTGATTAGCTGGGCGAGATCCTGGGCCTGAATGCCTGGGAGAAGAGGTGGGTCAACTGGTACCTCAGGCTTGGCACGTTGGCCCCTCCGACCTCGTCCACGACTGCGACCACGGCCCGCCTCGAGAACTCCTCGACGAGGCATCTCCTGCAAGGAGACATGAAAGATAGAACAAGAGGGTCAACGATACCGAATTTCTTCTAGAAAAGACTCAGAACGAATGTCAAGGTGATACGTTGTGGTGGCTATCCTAGTTATATGCACGTGAATGGTTATTCTCAAGCCAATTGGTTCATTTCTCAGGATGACCTTGCTCTGATACCATCTTGTTACGACCTGATTGCCGGATCCTTACAGGACCCGAGACCGACTTGCCTCGACTAATCCCAAGACCCAGTCGTCCAATAAGAAATAACCAAAAGTAGGAAGTAAACCACATTCACATATGCAATATAACTAAGCAGAAGAAATATACAAGCAATAAAGGTTAATAAATCTGCTGTTTCAGTACATACCACCACAACACAATAACAACGGAAAGCGGAAGTAAACAGTAGAGATAGAACAGTAAATAAAAGTCCATTACTTACTACAACAGTAGAGAAACAAAAAGAAGTGTTGAAGAAGCTACGGTTGGGCTCGACCGGGCCCAGCACCCTTCGCAGCTGGAAGCTCGGGCTACTCAACTAGTGGTCTTGAACAGTATAATGAAAAGACAGAGTCAGCGAACACTGCGTAGAGTGGTATCCATATTATCTAAAAATAGTAAAAGAAACATGTTTAATTCTCATTTCTATTTATCTGTTTCATATGTATTTCTGTTTCACCCATTTCTCTCAAGCATCCAGATTTTCTTGATCTTACATGTTTCTCTTGGGAACGATCTTGATTGCAGTCTTTTTCGTAGAGTAGAAGGTACACGTGGTGCTCTCTTGGTTGGGAGAGTCCCCCGTGGTAGTCCTACACCCAGTCAACCACCCCGAGGTCATTGTCAAGATGTAGTGGTGACTACGGCACGCGTGATAAGCGCATGGGTAGCTATCTTGCACTGACACGCAGTCAGTCATTTTCGCTAGCGGGTACGCCCAAAGTACAGCAAGGAACAGTATAGGGCCTTACCCTCTTAGAACAGGGGTTTTGCCCTTCAGAACCAAACAGGGGTCACGCCCCTCCACAGTCCGGGCACCCTCGTCTGACTACCCTGGTCTACCCAGAGGACCTAACAAGTCGGTGTAGGGTGGCTTGCTGAACCCCGGGCCCCGTTGGGTGGCTAGCTCTCTCTCTACACTAGTAGCTCGCCTTGGTATCGCGTACATGAGGGCCAACAGGAGTCGGTGTAGAGTGGCCAATCCTAACCCTGGGTCTCAACCCAAGGGAGGCTAGCTCTGCTTTACACAAAAAAGGGTCAGTTGCTCTCCTTGGTACCACGTACTCAAGGGCCAGCACACTTCCCGTCTACATTCCAGATTTTCGTCTATCCACAGGAGTTCTACTCCTAATTCCCCATAGCGTTCATGCTCATGTTCACCTTATTTATTCCGATCTAGATTTCACCTTTCACAATTCATTTCTCATCCATATACAGGCAGCTAGTATTTCCATAATTCGATACATGTAGCTGGTGATTTCACAGGTAATTGTTCATTAATTACAGGCAACTCATATTCTAACAGGCAACTCACAATTATAATACAGGCAATTGTTAACAGTTTATCTCAATCATTCATGCAAGTACATCATACATCTCAAATGATTTATTCATTTCTCTATCCTAGGGTTCATGCCACATCTTAGGGTTCCATTAAGCTATTTCCACAAGCACATTCTTATTTAAATATTATTAACGGAATTAAACTGCTCTACCAGGTAGCAAGGGAGTAATGGGGGCTCGAACCGCAGACCCAGGCGTCTATGCGAGCCTCAAACACGTAGCAGGATGAAACCCTATACCAAGGGATACATCACAAAAGGAGAGTTCAGAATAGTGTACAAAGGACTCTAGTACGTAGAGGAACTCGCGAGGAAAGTACAGGTCTTTTGTTTGCGTAAAACGGACCCCGATCAGACCCCAAACGGGTAAAAAATGTGCCTACTATTCAAAATCAGACGTCTAGGAATAATCCCAGATGTCTTAAAAGGTGCCAGATCTTTACCTTAAGTCCCTACGGTATCCTTAGACGTCCAGACCTTCTCTACGATCGTCTGAAGGTAGTTTTAGACGTCGGACAATGCCTTTGGTTGTCTGGATGCACCTTCGGACGTCTGGTGATGTGATTAGACGTCCAAAAGTGCGTGGGAAAGCGTTCTGTGCTCCTTTCCAAAGTTGCACTTGCGTATGACATCGCAGCCGCGGTCAGCCGACATATACCCCTGTGCTGCGATATGCATGGCGCAGGGAGATACGTACCTTGCGATAAATGAGCTTTCAGACGTCTGGCCTTAGCTCTAGACATCCAGGTACCCCATCAGTCATCTAGACTCCACTCTAGACTTCTGATACTGAAAAACTTCCAATACCAGGAACTCCTTGCAGCTCTCTCCGCTTGCTCCGCCTTGCACCGCAGTAGTTCCAACCGCTGTAGTGGGCCGGGAGGCCGCGTCCTCGAGCCCTCTCCTCCTTCCGCATGTGCCTGCGATGGCCGTGCAAGCTCCGCCGGGCTTCCACTGAAGCTCCTCCGACCTCAGCCTCCTCCTCCTCCCGAATCTCCTTCCTCCCTCTCGCTCTCCCTCGCTCGCCCCCTCTCGTCACTCCCACACAGCACTAAAGGTGGTGGTGGCTGGTGTGTGGAGTGGAGAGGAGATATGAGGGGGGGTTTATAGAAGGTGTGGGGTTTAGGGTTTGGGGAAGAAAGAGGAAGGGAGAGAGAAGATGAGGGTTCTACACGCCACCTGCGCGCAGAGTGCAGTGTACTGTACAAAAATTTCATTTTCCGACGTCTGGGAACGAGTCCAGACATCTGGATAGACGTCTGATTGAGACTCCAGACGTCTTAAAAGGCTAAAAGTGTGATGGGTCATTACAGTTGCTCCACTGAACAACATGCTTTTTGCCTTCGTTTTTCGTCCCCGTCAGCCACCACCGACCACGTTCACGGCACGCCACCACCACCATTGCCTTCGCCGCATCATTGCACTTCCTCTGAGCTTTTTTTGACGTGTCCATTAGGCCATTTTCGTGTTTCAGGTTCGAAGCCGGTTGCTGCCATTAACAGAGTTGCTTTGAGCAAGCTCGAAGCGTGTTCTTGCATCAGCTGCTCCAGGCGCAACCTCTAGGCGACACGGGAATCTTCTAGGATGCCGTCCAAACTCTCAATTAGAAGTTTCGAGTGCTCCTTCATCTCCAATTGGACGTGAGCTTCACTCGGCTGCTTGCGCAAGGAAGGAGGGATCAGATAGTCCCACATCGGGGATTGATGAGCATCAGAGGGCGCATAAATTGATTTTGTGATCTTCTCCGGTCACCCAAGAACATCGGGGGGTCGGGTCCCCACTCAAGCACTCAGCGCACATCCCTGGATCCGTAAACTCGCCTACTCTCACTCGGCTACCACCCACGCCGGTAGCCCTGGTCAACTGAATACCCGATTATATGCCCGGTTACCTGGAAAGGGGAAAAGAGGAGAAATAGAGGAGGGGGTTTTGCTCTTCAGTAAGGGGACTTAACACTTAGTCGCTGAGGAGTTTACGAAGGCCCTTGTGCGTGAGAAGGAAAAGAAGAAGAGAGAAGCAGAGAAGAGAAGAAGAAGAAGAACAGTGCATACGCATTGTAGCTGGGTGCTATTTAAGTTGTCTAATTCTAAGCCTTGACATTTGATATCTCTGATAGAGGCCACTGTGCACTTAAATTACGTGCAAAATACTTGATTGATACTGTGCACTTATTTGATATTATTGTATAAGGTTTAATTGGTGATTTAAATCACCTTTTTACCCTAATCTTTTTGTACCTTGACATTGGCATTCATATATATATATATATCATTCTTGCATGGATTTTTCATTATAAATTTCTCATCTTTATGGTTATACTGTGATCTTGAGATTAATTGCTATACTTGCTCCCTGTGTTCGACCTCGGACTTTCCTGACTATCTTTGAGTTATAAATAGTATTTATTTTCGCGCTATTTCAGTTATGTTACAACGAAGTGATTTTAAAACATCGATTTAGCCCATCAACACTATCTTTACTGACCACGCGGCCATTCGTCATCTCATGCATAAGAAGGATGCAAAGCCTCGATTGATTCGTTGGATCCTTCTCCTTCAAGAATTTGATCTTGAGATACGAGATAAGGCTGGAGCCCAGAATGTTGTTGCCGATCACCTTTCGGGACTCGACTTGGACCATATTGGACTTACCTTGCCTTTAAATGAATCTTTTCCTGCTGAGTACCTTTTAGCGATAAATGTGGCAAGTGACCTTGGTATGCCGATATCGCTTTTTACCTTGCTTCTAGCTCTCTTCCATGGGGATATCCTAAAAACTAGTGTGAGCGTCTCATTGTAGAAGCAAAGTATTATTTCTAGGATAATCCACTACTTTTTAGAGTAGGTACTGATCAGATAATTCATCGCTGTGCTCCTGATAGCAAGTTTCCCAGTGTGCTATCCTTTTGCCACGATCAGGCCCTGCGGAGGCCATTTTTCTGAGAGGAAAACTGCAGCCAAGGTGTTGCAATGCGAATTCTTTTGGCCCTCCCTTCATCAGGATGCACACAATTACGCTCGGCATTGTACTAGGTGCCAGTAGCTAGGGTCAATGTCACGTCGTGACATGATGCCCTTGCAACCCATCATAGCTGCTGAAATTTTTGACATTTAGGAAATCGATTTTATGGGTCGCTTCCCTCCGTCCAACAATTTCAAGTACATCCTTGTTGCTGTTGGCTATGTCTCGAATGGATTGAGGCTATTCCCATGAGCTGTGCTAACCATGTCATTACCACCAAATTCGTTAAAAACTACATCTTTGCACGCTTTAGGATCCCTCGAGCCATCATTTCGGATGAAGTCATTTCACCCATTCGTCTTTCCATGCACTCTTGAGGAAATATGGAGTCCACTACCGTATCGCTTCTTCGTATCATCCTTAAACGAACGGCCAGGCTGAGATTTCGAACCAGCAGATCAATCAAATCCTCCAGAAAATGGTTTGACCTGATCTTAAGGATTGGTCTGACAAGTTGAATGACACTTTATGGGTGTATCAGACTGCCTTCAAGGGTCCCCTTGGTATGTCTTCGTACAGGATTATTTTTAGGAAGCCTTGTCACTTGCTCGTGGAGCTAGAGCACCCTGCTTATTGGGCGGTTCACCAATGTAACCTTGACCCAGACCTGTGTGGTCGAGAAAGGAACCTCTAACTCCAATAATTAGAAGAGCTACGTCGTGAAGCCTATGACTCTGCCTTGAGCTTTAAACAACGAACCAAGGCCTTTCACGACAGCTGCATTAGGTGGAAAGAGTTTGAGCCATCACAGCAGGTTTGGCTTTATAATGCCCGGTTCAAATTCTTTCCTAGAAAATTGAAGTTCAAATGGATTGGTCATTTCCTGGTCTCGAGACCTTTTCCCAATAGAGCCGTAGAGATTGAAGATCCCAAATTTGGGCATAAATTTACAGTTAATGGGCAGTGGTTGAAACCGTATCTCACTCATGAGCCTGCCTCGTTGGTGAAACAGTTGCCCTGCTGGAGGGTAATTGACTTGAGCCTCACATCGAGTCCAGGTGGGGACATTAAATTCAGTGCTCGTTGGGAGGCACCCCAACAACCCTTTCACTATCACTCCACATCACATTTCATTCACTTTACTACACTTCACGTCACTTCGCTTCACTTCGCTTTTCACCACCCACCATCCACCCACCCATCCACCCTGCTCTATACCCTGTTATCACCTTTGCAACAAGACCCTTTGACCCTGTCAAACCCCTTTTGCATGCATATGCGGACATAGCATGATTTGGCATGGGAGGATGGATAGGCATCCATAGGATCTAGGCGTTATATAGGTATTTTGCAAATTCTTGACCATTATACATATCCATCTATAGTATTTATCTATAGCCTAATCAAAAAATCCATAAAAATTGAAAAATCTTGAAAAATTTCAAAAAAAATTTACAAAACACAAAAAGTTCATAAAAATGGAAAATTCAAAAATTAAAAAAAGTTTTCGAAAGTGTTTAGCTATGATTTGAAAGTTGAAGCCAAAAATAAAATAAGTGTTTATAAACATTCAGCTTTTGCTTTAAAGACTTTCCTGGCCACAGAAGCTTGATTCGCTCAGGCTTTGGCTTAATACACTCGAGCATTAACAAGATAGACAATGATCTCTTCTAACTTAGGATGTATTCTTGTACCTGAGTTACCAGTACAAGATTCGTTGGTTTGCTTCTGCTTGGGAGTCTAAGTAACCTTGGTTCACACTACACAAGTCGGGAAAAGCCAGATGAGCGTAAGATCCAACCCTAATATTCATTAGGGAAGGTGGAGTCCTTACCTGTGAGTGCAGGTAGACCTCAATTTTTAGTTTTGTGTTTAGGAGAAACTCTTTTCGCCCGCCAAATAAGTGTGCTCTACCAAATAAAGTGTTGGAGACATACTGACAGTCATTTGCTTCAAAAAAAAAAAAAAAGAGAGAGAAAGAAAAAGTCAAAAAGAACTTAAAGAAAAAGACATTGTTTAGAATAAGTCAGCATGTTCTCTAGCGTCCTGTGAATTCTTCTAGCAAAAGTTTTTCAGGGTACATTACAAATACCCTGTTTCCACCAAATATTTTTTGAGCCACAACGTAATAAGAGTTGAGATGAGTCTTTTCTCATTTTTGAGAGTTAATTTAAAGACATAAGCTGAAGTTGGGACCGACCTGAACTTAAAAAGACATGAAAGCCCAGGCTTGAGTCTTAATGTTCATCTTGTTAGTCCTGATCAATCACTAAGCATAATCATAACCTCTTAGCTTTTGAGTTTTGCAAAACCCTCTGAGTCCTAGAAATTGCACTTAAGGTTTAAATATCAAGAGTCCTTGTTAGTCAAGAGATGGTCTATGCCATGTAAGACTTGAGTTCTGCTAGCCTTCTTTGTAGTTGGTTCTCACAATGTCCAACTGATAAACACAATGATATTGCTTCAGAAAAATCTTCAGCTTAAGATCAATTCTAAATACTACTACCTTATTAAATAAGTGTTTTGCTAGAGACTAGCAAAAGATAGGCATGGGGTGTGATTGTGCAGCAATTCACGCCTGTAATTTGGCCATCTTATGCTATTTCCTATTGTTACGCATTCAGATTAGGTAGTCATGCATGCATTATGTAAATATTTGCATTTTTGCATTTTATGGAGAGGAGGATAGAGAGAGAGATTGAGCATCCATTCATTTCATTTCAACTCTTCCATTTCCACCTAATTCCACCACTTATTCCACCTAATAAAAGCCTACATTAATTTTCATGACACTTCAATTGCCCACTTGCAAAAAATCCCACAAAAATCTCCTAACGGCCACCACCTCACCCGCCACCCTCATCCCTTCACGCCTATAAATCTTCTCCTCCCACACCCATGAGTGGGGTCGGCCTTCACCTCCACCTTTAGCCAGCCATTCCCTCCACCATCAGACGCACACACATCACCACACCACCCTCCCTACTGGCGACACACTCCTCTCCTGAGCTCTCCACTCTCCCTCTCTTCCCCTCCTCATTCTCAGTATCCACTTGCAAGTTGAGAGGAACACTGAGAGCAGAGGAGCCTCTCACGTGGTTGCAACCACCACAGCGAGGGTCCACCACTGCCCAGCTCCCTTGTGAGCAGGTGGGCGTGGTGGTTTCCCATTTTGGTTTATTTTGTTATCATTTTGGTTTTCTTTTCTTGTTGTTTCGTTCCATCGCCCTTATAGCAGGAGCAAGCTCTGAAGCTTGCTCTACTGAAGCCCTCACTGCTGCACGTGCTCTAGCCACCTTCCTCGCACGCCTGCACACACCTCAACACCCCTCCCAGGGCTTGCGTGCACTTCTCAGCCGTGCAGAACATCTTCCTCTCCCGCCTGCACGTAGCGCCTATGCGCGCATCAGCCGGTGATTGCACGAACCAGTTAGTTGCATTTTTTCCCTTGCACTGTAGTCGTGACCTCATAGCTCTACAGTGCTGTGATCGGGGGGCTTCTCACTTATCCGGTGACCACACGCTCTCTCTCCTCGTATAGCACCCGCTCTAGATGGTTGCAGCCATTGCTCCCTCCCACGCAGCTCTTGTGCGTGGCACATGTGCACGTTTCACACCATCGCACACATTCATGCCTCCAATGTGCAGATCCCTTGCATCCCAGCGCCAATGCGCGCAGTGCCCTACACCCACACACACTTCTGCATAGACACACATCGACACTCATTCACAGATACACACACCTATACATACATAAATATACATATATTTACACACACACACGCCGATATACACACACACCTACATATATACATATATATATATTTATATACATATTCGCACTCACCTATTTATATATGTATATATAGTTATAAATATATTTAGGTACATATAGTTACATATATATATTTATACTTAGATACATATATAGTTACTACACACACACACACACACCTACATACTTATATATATACATTTATATACGTGTATAAATATATAGATATATACTTATAGAGAGCTATATATATATGCATACATACATATATATATATATATTATTATACACCTATATACGTATATTCCTCTTATACACACACACACACATATCTTCCCTTAATAATAACGCGCAATCACCCCATTTCCTCGCATTATATCACGGGTATATTGGCACCAATCGCGTATATATCCCTGATATTCACGCATATCAAGCCTTCTACCCACACTTCCACACGTCCGCTCCACACCGCACACGACACGTAACTAGGTTAATCACGTCTTTTTAGACAACGGTTAATCTAGAATTGTGCTACATTCCTATTGAATCCTAGATTCAATATTCCTCTATCCTATTATTTATTATATAGTTATATATACATATCTATATCATATATATATTCTACATATAAATAAGCTAAGTATTTCAATTCATTTCCATTTTCACATTCAATTCTGCATTTTCATTTTCTTTTATATTTGCTTTTATTTTATTGCTTAAGAAAAGACTATATATATATTATAATAGAAAAGATAATTCTTGACTTGTAGGTGCACGGTCTCGGATATGGTGAAACCAAATTTGATTATTTTGGCATGTAGCCAAGGACCTTTTTGAGGGTGTGCCTCAAGGATAAGAATATCCCAAAAAAAATCTAAAATCAAGAAAACCCAAAAATGTAATAAGCGAAAGGAATTGATGCGAGTTTAGGAAGCACGTAGAAACTGATTAATTCCAAACCCACCTCCATGAGTTCGACCCTAGCCTAAAAGCGACAATATTAAAATATGATTTAGCCAGGATAATAAAATTTTGATAAATGAGTGTAGATTCACTTGTAGGTTAACTACTTCCACTATATACAATTCGATGCTAATTTCACCTAATTAAATAACCCTACCTGCAATCCAACAACCTCACAGACAAAAACCAATGACAAGTTCAAGGAAAAGGAAGATGGGTTATGGACAGCGACTGTTCGAAGCACATGACAAGAGAAAAAGACCTGTTCATCAACCTCAACTGCAAGGAAGGTGGTTCAGTCACATTTAGCAACAATCACAAGGGCCATATTACTGGTATTGGCCAAATTGGTAACTCTAAAACTTCCTTTGATAATGTTCATCTTGTTAGTGGCTTAAAACGTAACTTGCTTAGCGTAAGTCAGATATGTGAATAAGGCTATAAAGTTACTTTCACTTCAAAAGGTTTTAAAATTAGGGATAAAGATTCTAAGGAAATTCTTTTGATCGAAGACAGATCAAAAGACATCTACACTATTGACTTTGGCAAATGTAACTATCTTAATTGCTTGGTTGCATCAAATAATGAGTTAATATTGTGGCATCATCGACTCGATCATGTTCACATGCGAAATATAAACATGCTTGTGAAACACGACTTAGTACGAGGGTTGCCTAAGATTTCCTTCAGAAAGAAGAATCCCTATTCATCCTGTGAACTAGGAAAGTTGCATAAAACTTCTTTCAAACCTAAAAACATGGTTAGTACTTTCAAGCCACTTATTTTGATTGACTTAGATCTTTTCGGACCAACAAGTCTGAAAGTTCAAATGGGTGCAAATACTGTCTTGTCTGAGTTGATGAGTTTTCCAGATTTACTTGGGTATTATTTTTAAGATCTAAAGATTCTACTTTCGAGGAATTTAGAAAATTAGCCAAGAGAATCCAAACTGAGTCTGGCCTACCCATTACTAGGATTAGGAGTGACCATGTAGGAGAATTTGAAAATAAAAAATTCCTTGATTTTTGCTCTACTTTTGGAATAAAATAAGAATTTGATTTTCCTAGAGTAGCTTCTCAAAATGATGTTGTAGAAAAAAAGTATAGAACTTTACAAGAGTGTGCCCGCACTATGCTGTGCGAGTCAAAGCTACCTCGGTATTTTTGGGTTGAGGCTGTGAACACTACTTGTTATATCCAAAATAGGGCCTCTATTATTCCTATTCTTGAGAAAACACCCTTTGAACTTTAGTTTGATAGAACTCCCAAGATCTCTTATTTTAAAGTGTTTTGTTGCAAGTGTTTCATATTGAATACAGAGGAAAACTTGGACAAGTTTGATGCAAAAAGTGAGGAAGGAATCTTTCTAGGATACTCCTCCAGAAGTAAAGCCTACAAAGTCTTTAATAAGAAGAAATTGGTAGTTGAAGCCTTTGCATGTATATTTTGATGAAACAGATCAGTTAGATAATGCATCAACCAAAGATGATGATCAACCTCTAGATGATCCTTCAAATATACTTGAAGACACCATCTCTAGTGAACTTACTAAAGACTTAACCAACACTAAAAAAGATCATCTTAAAGATTTAGTGATTGGTGAAGTCTCAAAGATATTTCAAATAAGATCATACTTTAATAATCTTGCACTCAGTGCGTTCGTACCCCAACTAGAACCAAAATATGTGAAAGAAGCATTCACTGATGATTGTTGGATTGTAGCTGTGAAAGAAGAGTTGAGTCAATTTCAAAGAAATGATGTTTGGAAATTAGTTCCTAAGCTAGAATCCCAATCTATCATTGGAACAAAATGGGTCTTTCGAAAGATGCTTGATGAATAAGGACAGGTTGTAAGAAACAAAGCTCGATTTGTGGCTCAAGGCTACAATCAGGAGGAAGGAATAGACTTTGATGAAACTTATGCTCCCGTAGCTAGACTAGAATCCATTAGAATGTTGCTAGCTTTTGCTGCTCATATGGGTATACTTAGGCATATAATTGCACATGCATTATAAATATTGCATAACATGCATCATCATGCATTTAAATTAGTTTGTATAAATTATAGGTTAATTTATCCTTTTTGTGGCCTGGAGACAGGGCAGGATCATTCGGGGCCTTAGATTAAAGATCCAATCGTACGGATCTGATCAGGGCGACAATCGGAGTCCAATGCCTCCAAGATCGCCCTGATCGAATTTCCGTAGCATTAGATATAGTCCAAGAAAGATCAGAGGACAAGGGCCAAAGTGGTGTAAAATTCGTACCTCAGATGACAATTCCAACTACACGGATGGGTTTGAATCGACAATCGCAGCCCGACGGCATAAAAATCGATCCAATCCGACATCCGTGGCACCACTTACAAGCAAGAGAAGACGGATGGTCCAGCAGGTGCCACGTGGTGCCATCCAGACCCTCCAAACTGGCCATTGTCCTCTCATAAATCCATGCCATCTTTAATCTTAGTCGTTGGATCTCGATCCAACGACTGAGTTTAAGCCTCGCTTGCCTTCACATTTCCTTAAAGAAGATTCCATTGTGCGATTTCGGCCGTTGGATGAAGGGATCTTCATCCAATGGCCGAAAGCATGCGAGCCTAATTTAGAAACGTGACACAAATGGAGCTTTGGCGTAGCAGTCGAGCGGTGGACTGGAGAAAAGAGGGAGTTGGGTCGAAACCTTGCATGCCTCAATTTGAAGATGCGGGCAGGCATGGAAAAATTGGGCCGCTCGATCAAGATTGAGTGGCAATGGTGGAAGTGACATGGCATGCTTGGAAGTGCACAATGCACACTCGTACGAGGACTCACCATCGCATGCCAAATCTGACGTGGGCGCGTGGAACCCCTAAAGATGAAGCAATGTGTGCAGCTTTTAAGCCATCTGATCTCCTAATCGGACGACTGAGGATGAGTGTGCAAGATGAAGCGCCTCAGTGGCTAAAGGAGAAGAGGCACCTTCACCAACGCTCGGTTACAGTGACGGTTATATTTGTCACTAAAGTCCTAATCATTTATGTTTAAGGCCTTAAAAGATCCTTTTGCCCCCAACCTTTACACCTATAAAAAGGCCACCCCTACCAGTCATTTGATCATCCCTTCTCTTCTTCTCTCACCCCCTCCAAAGCTCTATGAGCTGGTCCCATACCCGGGATGCTCCATTAGAGCTAGAGTAAAATAATTTTCCATCTTCTCACCCCCTTCGTGGAGCGCCCTGCAGTTGTCCTCTCACTGTCGTTCGAGAAGCAGATCCCACTGCGACATCGCCCTATTTCATCCTCCGTCCTCCAGCTGCGTCCTCCTTCGTCCAGCATTTCACCACCCTTGTCCGGGCACTTCGTCAACGCGGTTCGTCCACCAAGTAGCTGTCGAGGAGGGTAACTTCTTACCCCCCTCTCTTTTTATCGCTTTCTAGTGTAGATTTATAGCTTTCTAGTGTAGAAGTAGATGTAATGAACATGATGTTATAGTTATGAAGCATTTGTTTATTCTCTCCCTATTTTTTCTTTATTTGTATTATTCTCTCTTTCATTTCTATTAATTATTCTTTAAGTAGAATAGCTAGTAGATTAATTTCAACCAGCTAATCTGCTTTCGTGACAATAATTTCTATGCGGTTTTTGACCAAACATTCGCCTCCCCATGTTTGACCCAGGACTCACTTTGAGTTTTGGTAAAAATTATCTGATTGACGGATTTTTATGCAACTACAAAGGGTTTTCAAACTCAATCTTTTAGTGTAGAAATCACGTTCAACACCTCCTCTCAGATTTATTGCTCGAATAAATATCTTAGATCAAATCGCAGAAAATGTCAGATAGTAGATCTCTCTCCGTTGCTCAGATATCAGGTCTTAGATCTTATTGCTTGGGTCACAGATCTCTCTTGTAGATCGAAGTCAGTCAGACCTTAGGTGTCTTTGATCTAATCTCTCTCTCTTAGATCAAACTCACTCTGATCTTGAGGATGGGATGTCTTTACAATTTGCTCGATTAGGGTTTGGAATTAAACCTATGATCGGATTTGTGTTAAAGATTTGTCACTTGATCTCTCTTGATATTTGTGTTGATTCTTGTAATCGATTAAATTTTTTTTTTTCCTTTTTATCTGATTCGTGATATTTTATGCAGTGGCTTCTTATTTGATGTGGATCTCTCATGACATCTTTCACAGCTGTGGGGAAGGTCTTGCATGGTAAGCACTACATTAGATCCGTTTATGGTAGTTTGTTATACGATTGCTGGGTATGTTTAGGTTCACAATATGTAATACAATTGAAGTGTTGAGTTAGGGCTAAATGTTAGCTTATAATGTTGAGTTCTTGCTATAGAGATGATAGATTTGGAGGTGAGAGTGTAGATAGAGCTTGTAGGGGGTGTTGGTTTTGGAATCAATGCTTACTTGAAGAAGCAGAGGGGAGTATCACTGCACTAGTTGGCACTTGTAATGATTTTCTAAAGAAAATTACGAGTAGGTTCCGTAAAAAGGCATGCAGACATTTAAATAAGTTTATGATTGGTATGGATTTGGATTTAAGATTTGATCTAAGCTATAAATGACATAAATTAGATTTATAGAAAGATCCAAGATCCACTAGTGCTTTTTCCAAGGGCTTGCCATCTTGGTTTACTAGTGACAATGTTTTTAAGTTTGAGGAGACAACTATTTTGGCCTGCTCAAGCCACCCTACATTTTTGTATTTGAGATTATAATTGCTAAGAGTGTGTGCCTGACATGTTCATGTGTAGATAAGATCTATTTGTGATTGATTTATTAGTATTTTTTTCCTTTTTTGAGTTGTAAGCTAGCTAGTTATGTTCATAGTACAATAAAAAGGGTTTTGATCGTGGTTAGAAATAGTGACCAAAAACCTAAAAATGGTCATCAATTAGCATAAAATTCTTGCAATGACTTCATGTGGGATAACTATGGGCACTGGGCCAAGCCTTAAGGATAACTCAACTAAATGGAGACAATTTTGCACCTTTAAATTAAACCAATGAAGATGAAAGCCATGACTAATAAAGATGAAATCAAAGACTATCTCTTGTGACCTGAATACCTACTCTCTACACATTGTGCATTGAGAGTATAATGACATTACAACCAGTTTATTTGATTAATTCCCATAGGGTGCAGTAGAAGGTCAGGGTTCTTTATCTTTCTCTTTTCTTTGCAAAGTATGTATGTGGAGTATCCCATTGGTTTCTCCAAGTTTTTATGTCACCTTTGGTGTCCTCTACATGTTCCATGGAGTAGAGAGGGGGAATGTTTCTATGGTGATAGTGGAAGAGGAGGGAGGGGAAAACGAGGAGGAGGCTGAGGGGGGGAGTGGTAGAGGAGAAGGGGTGGGTATTGTATGTGTTAGAGGAGGATGTCGGCGATGAGGAAGTCGGCATTGAGGTAGAGGGGCAGAGTTGGAGGAGGAGGAGGAGGAGGTGGAAGAGTAAAAGGAGGAAGGGGAAGGGCGCTTGGATGTAACATTCAAAGCAGTTTAAAAAAGCCCCATTTGAAATCGAAAAGGTGAAAGTCGAAATAGAGTAAACAAACTTTGAGTGGTCATTTTTCAAGCATCTTCCTTTGATGTTTATATGTGGCTATTGACTTGAAACTGACTAAGGACATTTGTTGTAATGAAAGTCGAAATAAAGGTAAACGAACTTTGTTGTAATTTTTTTTCGAGAAGTAGAACTTAAGGCTAGTGATCCTCCAAATTCACTAGTTGAACGTGTATCTTCCATCTAACTATTTGACAGATGTAGACTGCAATTTTCATGCCTATGACTTGATAAACAAGATCCTATCCTCTACTTTGGATGTACAGGTACCTTTCCCAACTCTCTATACACAAAAAATCATCTTTACCCTTTTTTTTAAAAAAAGCTTCAATTAAATCCAGAACTTTTTAAATTAAGCCCTTCTTAAAAAGGGAGGATCAGTAGAAAGTTAATTCTACAATTTATATCACCTTTTTATTCTAACTTGTAGGATCATAAAGCTACTATGCTATGCACACAAAGATACTGAAGTGGATATTAGCAATAAAAGAAATTTGTACAAATAATTCAAACCACAACGAACACAAAATATATATAGTGATTCCCCACTCACTTGGGTACTCTACTACCTAAGCCTCCCAACTTAGGATTTTTAACTCGATTCCCTCAACCCCGAGGGAATCACTTTACTCACTGAGGTAATTAACAGGTTACCTCAACCCAAGTACAACAATGGGTTTGTTACAACCCAATGAGCAACAAACTCAAATATAGAATAGGTACCGGTGTAAGAAAAATAAAATCTTACTACAAAGATTCTTATGCCTCTTAGCAATAATTAAAATGAATACCAATTTGAGAGCCTAGGATGGACGTGAATCACTTCATAGATGTGTAAGAAAAACACGACGTTGAGCTTGTAGGATGTAGAGAGATTGAATGGCAAGCTTCTTTTTTCTCTCTTGAAAATATGGTGGAAATTTGGAATTCAAAGCTCTAGAATTTTCCTTGTGTATCTTGTGTGCAAACTAAGAGTCTAAAAGTCTTCTTATAGAGTTAGGACCTTACTAATATGTCTACTAGATGTTGGGGTTTAAATCCCAACGTTCAAGATCTCAAAATTAATATTCTAGCCGTTCAGATTTAGCCCAACCATTAGCTAGTACCGGTACTAAAGTATGGGTACCGGTACTAGTGACATACCATTTTGTGTTTTAAGTTAAGTTGTCACAGGTAGTACCTATTGTGTACCGGTACTAATCATGAGTACCAGTACTCATTGCTTCTAGATTTTGGTTTTAAGTACTTAACACAAATTTGTAACTTACTTGTACCGGTACTGATCATGGCTACCGGTACTCGTTGCCTCTAGTACTGGTACTAATCATGAGTGCCGGTACTCGTAGGGTACATGTTTGTTTCTTTGAAAAAAATCCAAACCTATAACTCACATGTACTGGTACTAAACTTTAGTATCGGTACTTGTGGCTTAACAAGTACATTTTTAAACATGAATACAACTTGATTGCTAGCATATTTTTGCAAATACTTTAAACATTAAAAAACTATCTTTTAAACAACACTTATTTTGAAATAAATTGAATGATCGTAATGTTTTATCCTAATTTATCTCTATATGATTTTTACAATCTAATTCTTGTTTTTTTGTTAAGAGGCATAAATTCTAAGAATAAAATAAAAATCTAATCTAATTGACAACATAAACTCCTGTCAGAAAATGATCTTCTATCATCATCATCATGACCTCCTCGTCATCTTGTCCTATTGCCTTAATCTCCACCACAATCTGAAATATCACCCAATTGCAAATATTAATATAAAATAATTTTGTTAACACTAAAACAAGATGTGGAATATGGTTCCAACATAACTTACCTTCTCCTTACTAATCATCTTGATGGCTATATGGTCTTGAAGCTTCTTACGGTCTTCATATTCCAAACAATGATTAGAGGTAAAACTTTTATTTGAGAAAGAAATTGAAGTTTGATTTTGCACATTCTTATATAAAATTTTAGTCAAATTAGAATTATCCTAAAAAATGATTAATTTGTTTAGTCAAATTAGAATTATCCTAAAATAAAAATGATTGCTTTTATTTTGAAGACTCCACCTACACCTATTCTTCTACCCCAGGTTGTAGGTTAGTGTTCTTTCTTGTTGGCAATTCATCCAATCCATGCTTGCTAAAGGAAAAACAATATAAATCACTTAGTCTTACCAAAAAAAAATCTCGATTTTTTCTTATTTGATTTTGAGTATGTAGCCATGAATGTACTGGACTTTACAATTAGAAAGGTTTTTCAATGTTGCTTTTTGTTTTTGTTTCTTGCAAATGTAGTAAGTCTTGCTTTTTTCTACCTCCACATCTCAACAAGAGAATGTAATGGAAAATAGGATTGGTATGAGTAAAGGATTTTGAGTTATTCATCTAGATTATTTTAGGATTATTCATCTTCTGACCACTTTTAGTTTATGTTTAGGTTCATGAAACATGAATAGCACCAACGGTTTAGTGGTAGAATGGTACCCTTACATAATACAGACTCAGGTTCGATTCTCGACTGGTGCATCCCTTTTTAGTTCAAAGTTGAAGCATTCATATCTTAATCTTTATTCTTCTTGAATTTCTTTGCTTTAAACACAGAAATGGGAAATTATTTAAGGATAATAGAATTATAGATAATTACATGACATTAATTTCTTTTGTGTTTCAAGACAATGATGTAGCTTGTAATTTTAATTTTTGGAAAATGTTATGTTTATCCTAGGTTGTTCGGTTATTTTTTATTGGCTTGTGCTTCTTATTTTTTACTATTTGTAGAGATAGATACTTAAAAATTTGTTTCAATAGTTATTCACTTTTATTAGTTCTCTTGTAAGGAGACTATATATACTTTTGACTTACTAGGATAAATTTGATTTTTATTAATTCTCACAATTCCTTTATTTTTGTTGTAGTATATGAAAAAGTCATATTTATGTATCTTATATAATATAGAAAAAATAGAGCTAATAATACCTAATAATACATTTGTATATATTAGCATATTAAGAAACCATGCCAATGATAATGGAAAAAATATCACTATATGTGTTTATCAAAAGTTCATTTTTCTATAGCGATGATAATGCTAACATTTTTTACTGTTATCAAGTATTAATTTAAACATGGAGTACTTATCTATTGTGACGATAGTGCCGATGTTTTACAATGTTAGAGTTGACAATTTTGATCTACACTTACGGATGACATCGTTGTTGCTGGCATGAAAGCTGAATTGGACAACCTTTGGAATTGGGTGCAACACTGACAGTTTTTACCGTTGGAATAGCCTACAACAATGCCTCTTAAGAGGATGGCAAAGTTGATCGTTGGAATAGACCTTTGCAGGTATAGTGACAATATTTTAGACCTACACCGATGATTTTAACCATCGACGTACGTATAGACTGTTGTAGTGTTGATTTCACATCTGGTGTAACCAAGTCTGATTTTAACATTGTTGATTCAAAAGACTTAGACTTTAAGGAAGTAAGTAAGGAGGAGGTGGTGGAAGTAAGAGAATATTTTGGGAGATGATATCAAGAATCTAAGGGTGCCTTTACTCTTAAAACATCAAATTGTTTATGAGGACCCTTATGATTTACCTAACCTTGAACCTTGTTAACCCCAGCTAGCCTAACATCTACACCCTCACTTCAAATCTTACTGTCATTGGGAAGCACAATCCTTCTGCACTTGGATTGTACAACTCAAATCCTAGCATTGCACCTCACGTTCGTAGCATTGAAAGTCACTGGGTGCAGCTTCTTTTGATTTATCTATGTTGTACCCAACCCTCTAGAATGGGGCTGCATAACCAATTGATTCAATTATGGGAACTCCTACTTGACCTACAAGGTTATATCATTTTCACTACTTATATTTGTGGAGGCCAGATGGTTAATTTTTCTTTACTGACACATCTAAATGTCTAAATTGTATCTAGTTGTAGATGTAAAATTTAGCACTTATTGGGAGGCAACCCAACGTTGCGTTGTGCTACGTAGTACCTCTAATTTTATCTTAGTGTACATATTAATTGAGAATAGTTGGACTACTTAACGGGGAGTTCAGGTTCAATCAGTCTTCTCATGATATTTTATGTACTTTTCTGGTTAATGATACATTGAGGATAATGCATGAAATAGGCATGGGGGGGTATGTAATTTTGTAAATATCTAGCTACTTGTTTTTCATTTTTTCGTGTTCCCTTGTTTTCTCACTTTGTGCCTTTCAAAAAAAAAGACACGAAAGGAGAAAAAGAAGAAAAAGAAAAATGATTTGTGATTTTAGAGTTTGAGCTATAAAAAATTGAAAAATTTTATTTTTGAGGATTTACTGATCCTAAGAATCGTATAAATAGAGTCCTTTTGCTTAGACTCTTCTCATTTTCTGACTTAATTATCTCAAGTATTTACTAAAATATGGATTTGTTTCCTAAGTCTTTGATGAGATTTGAAAAAGCCAAAGTATTAAGTCAAAGGGGTGATAAGTATGTGACTTATTTTCTCACCCTCTGGTTTGAAAAGCTTGAGAAAATTAAGCTATCTACACTTACATGTATGCATTGACTAACATGGGCGACCTACCATTGAAATCGAAGTAGTCAATAGGACCTAGATTGAGGCATGGCTAACATGTTGCAATAGGTATGCTGCCTAGATGTAGGGTGTCTAGATCCTAGCCTTGCATTTTTAGCTTTTTGAGCCTTTATTTAGGAAGCTCTTAATAGGATTAAGGAATCCACCTGCCTAGAAAAATGAGTGCGGAAAAAGAAGAAAATCCTAAGAAAATAAAGTAGTAGGATGAAGCAGCTTTTTGATAAAAAAAATAAAGACAAAAAAATCCCTGAAAAACCCCAAAATAGTAAGGTTTCCAATAAGAAACCCTTTTAGGTTCAGTCAGGGAGATATACCTTCAAGGTTGACCTTAGGATAGTAAAGGGTAGGGAGAAAGCTACTAGTCCTTAGTAAGGCAAATCCAAAGACTAAGGTTGTTACGACTCGACCCAAACACATGGGAACCAAGCCGAACTGTGTCCTTATCCAAAGACCCAGCTATCCATTGAGTAACAAACATAAACAACATTTCTCGCACATGCACCATAGTAGATAATAAAAGACAAAACTGTAGTAAAATGATCTATGTGCTAGCATCAGTACTGATAAAAGATAACTAGGTCCACATCATAACCATCACACAAAAATCATCCAACAGACGAAAGAAGGAAACTAGAGCAACATAAGGAAAAGTACATACTATAGTGACAAAGGAAACACTACAAGGTATGGTAGGGCATGGCTAGGCCTAGCTCGATCTACAACCAATGGAGCTAGCTGCTTGTTCTTTTACTGAACTACAGCAAAGTAGCCATTAGCAAAAAGTTGAGTAGAGTGGCATGACAACAAGAAAATGTGTAGGATATAAGCAGTAATAAAATCGATTTAAGTAGTCATTTAACTTGTTTGTAAAAAGGACTTTTAAGTAAATCATTTCCATTCTTATTTGCTTAATTAACTAACGCCATCTCATTAGGATCTTTCCCACGAGTTATACTAGGACTGAGTCATCTCTTCCTTTATTTCATATGTCCCCTATCGGGATGATCTCATTGTAGTGTCCCTGTGCTACAGGGTGTACATGTGGCATTCTCCTGGCCGAGAGAGCACCCCGTATTTGTCCTACACCTAATCTACCACCCTGGGGTCATTGTCGCGGTGTAATGGTGACTATGGTGCATGTGATAAAAGCACGGGGTGCTACCTCGCACTGGCACACGGTTAGTCATTTCCATTAATGGGTACGCACTCAACATGCAGAGTGGAACGGAACAGGTGTTAGACCTCTCAACAACTCTGTGTACCCTCACTCAACTATCCCGGTTGGGCCCACCTGGGCCCAACTAAGTTGTTGCAGGAAAGCCATTCCTACCTAGGTCCTTACCTGGGTAGGTCAGTTCTCTCCCTGCACAATGGGGCAATCAGCTCTCCTCGATACACGTATACTAGAGGGCTAGCTCATCCCCACATCAGAACTCAACACAACCAGTCGTGGCCCCACATCCATTCCACCAACTCATTTCCACTCCACGGATCTCAAACATGGCAATGTGCCATCTCTAGTTCACCTTAGGGTTCAAGTAGATTCCCTAACTTAGTTGCTCACGAGTTTGTTAATCATAATTCTTGTGGTTTCATACATTACAAGCAAGTTTCTAGTTTTCCTTAGGGTTTGAGAGAATCCCTACTTGGTTGCTACACAATTTAAGCATCATAATGCCACATTTCAGAATTCACAAGAAAAGGAAATATCTAGAGTTCTCCTTAGGGTTTATGAGTACCTCTCATTCTATTTCTACGAGTGTGTTCCCAGTGGAGACAAGTGTTCACTACAGGAATGTATCCCTAATGGGAGTTGGTCCCAACTTGTCCTCAAATTTTAAGTTGTCACTTGTGCACAACATTATACACTCCAATCTTCTACATAAGGTAGAGAGTGAAAAGAGCATATGAGATATGTACATGTATGTATGTATGTGTGTGTGTGTATATATATATATATATATATATATATATATATATAGAAGTATACACACAAGAAGTGGAATGTGGTGTGATCCAATAACATTAATGCTAATCACATAGGGGTATGCCCCATATAAAGGAGGTACCTAGGTTATGTACGGAAATTATGACCAACACGAAGAGGAGGGAAGACCCTAATTGATTTCTACCAAGTTTGACATCGTCAAGCTCAGTGTTTTACATCTTCCAACAACCAATTTTTCCTTAGGGTTCACATTCATTCCTAATCTTGTTGCTAGTGTGTGCATGCTGACAATTTAGACAACCAATGATGAAACCAAACTTGAGGAGATATATCATCTAATGCATACATGAACCAAATGAGACGTATACTCAGCAACATATGTATATCTAAGGAATTATTTGCTATTCCTATGTATATTGTGGTTTAGGCAGCACACATGCATAGTATGGGGAATCAGACCTCCTTATGGAGGATTACTACTATTAATTATTCCAGGGCAATCAATAGTCAAAATTCATCGAGGGTAGAGCACAACCCACTCTACCTTGAGAGTATCGAGAGGAGTGAGGGCATGGTATATCCACTCACGGTCTCGATAGGCATGATACAGACTCCTGTTGAGGTCAAGCTACCACCAGGCGACGAACCTAGGTCATCTAAGGGGTCCAAGATAGGAGTTAGTGGATTGACTCAATTTTTCAATGGCCCAAACATGATCAAAAGGTAACTATTAGGGTGTCTAAACGTAGGAAATGGAAAGAGCTTTCCATCAGTACCTTATATGCAAAATTCCGAGTCCGTTTGGGCCCTAGACCAGCTCAAAAAGCTCTCCCTGTGAATGCAACCGTTGGATCCACTCATCACTTCGAGTGCTTGCCTCACGGGTCATGCCCTCAAACCTCGCCCATTGTGCCCTAAGGCCTTGCGCAACATGCAAGCCTACATCCGATGCTCCTCATGCGATGTGTCCTCGTGCAGCGTGCCTTTAGACCTTACGCACCACACCACGACCTTGCTATGTTCGCCATACAGCTCGCACTGTCACAACACTTTGCGTCACATGTCCACCCCAAGCTTTGCCTCGCTGTGCACATACCCTCATGGCTCACATTGTCGCCTCACTACATAGGAAAATAAGGAGAAGAAGGAAGCTACAACTTTGGCTCTACCTCCTCCCCTCCAATCTCTCTCCCTCTCTACTGGATGCACCAACCTCGGGGGAGGCATTGCTCAAGTGTGAGAATCAAGATGGGTGGGTGGGGGGGGTTATAGAAGTGTAGGGTTTTGGGGCTTTAGGAGGTGGGGTAGGGTAAATTTATAGGCTTGACACCCTAATTTTCAGGTCTTTTATAAGAGGGTCCTCGTTGTGGGAAAAGTAGGGGTGTGACATTTGGACAAACTTGACAAATGAGGAAAAAGATTTCACAAAAAGGCCCCTAGGCACATAATTAGGCACGTGTTGTCAAGCTTCTTTTCGTCGAGTTTAGGAATTGCGTTGTAGTATAGTCGACAAATCACTCTCAAACAAATAAAATTTATTACTCGAAATCTAGAAATGAAATCTGAGGTCGAACACACGGAGCAAATATGGAATTCACGTGCTAATCTTTAATTGCATATAAATGAGCACAAGAAATTAAGCACAATAAAGATATTCAATGAATAATAACTACTCAAATCTGATATTCAATGGCAAACATGAGTACTTCAATAGTTTGATATGACAAAAAGAATTTTAAGACAAAATAATTGTGATTTAGATCACCAATTATTAGCTTAGGCATATATGTATTAATTACTCAAATATATCAAATAAATGAATAGTAGCTTGAATGCTACAGTGATCAGATGGCAGTTTCCCAAATTAGACGACTTAAATGTTCATCAGACGTAAGGCTTCTTAAAGCCTTTCTTCTTTTTAGGTTCTCTCTCTCCCTTCTGTTTTCCTTCTCTTTTCTTCTTTTTCTGCTTTAGACCTTCTCTTCTCGAGCCTTCTCCTTCTTTCCTTCTTCCTTTAGCCGTTCTCCTTTCTTCACAGGCACAAGGGAACAATTCCCTTAGCGACTAAGTGTCGAGCCTTCTCTCTGAAGAGCAAAACCCCCCTCCCCCGCTCACAAATTCCTCCTCCTCTTCCTTAGATAACCGAGTAGCTAATCGAGTAATCTGGTTAAGTAGTATCGGGTCTAGGGCTATCGGCGTGGGTAGTAGCCGAGGAGTGAGGGGCTTAGGCAGGTACGGGTGAGTGGGTAAGGGAACCCAACCCTCATGTTCTTTGGGCGATAAGCCTAAAATACAAAATCAATTTATGGGCGGTCGTGTGCTCTTCTCCCACTGATGTGGGACTATCTGCTGCTCCTTCACCGCATGCAGCCATGGAAGGTCTTCGCTAATTGGAGCGGCAGATGAGGTTGAGGCCTTCAATTGAGGGCCTGGGTGTGGTCTTGGAGGGTATCCGCACCACTTAGAGTGAGTAGCCTGGAGCGCTCGTGGCCGGAACTTGAAGAACAAGGTGGAGATGATAGTGGTGATGGCGGAACAACGACGAGACCTTGAAACATGAATACGGAATTGAAAGCCCTTGTTAAATGGTTCTTGAGCTTCGCCGAAGCATAGCGAAGGTGATGGCGGGTATTTCGTGGAGAATGGCAGCGTGTGGAGGACAGTCGGTGTTGGAGATGAAGGTGAAAGGATGGGTTGTTTTATGGCAGTCGTGAGTGGGTGAAAGGTGGAATTAGAAGAGGGCTTTTGGTCACGGTGGTGTGGCGGAGGTTGTGAGGGTGTTGGTGAGGTGTGTGGTGCGGTGAAGCGACAAGGAGACCTCACCGAAGGTGCAGCGTGAGTGGAGGAAGTTGGAGGTGAATGGTGGTGTTGGGGGCTAAATCTAGGGATAAAAGAGATAAATAGGAAGTAGGAGAGGAACCTAATTAACCTAATCTAAACGAACGAAAGGGGAGGAAGTCCTTGCCAGTGGTACATCAGACTTCGAGGAGAAGAAGTCTCCGGTGGTGAAGAAGCGATGAGGAAGATGAGGAAGGAGGAGTTCACTGGTGTTGCAAGATGCAGAAGAACGAGATGAAGAAGAATCCGTCGGCTATTGTCCGTGATGGCAGACGAGGAAGGTGGAAGGAGGAGCTTGCCGGAGTTGGTGGAGATGGAGGTCGGGGAGAAGGGAAGAGGGGGTATCCGGCCTCCAAACCAAGCTAGGGAGGGTGGTTTGTCCTTAGAGGGTCTTTTATAGGCCTTAAACGGGCATTCCAAGCTTAGAAGCTCAGAGATTGCATGTCTGTGGGATACCCACATCTTCCATGTGTTCGCATGGAAGATTGGGAAGGAAATAAGAATCAAGGTCGAATCCAATTAGAAGAGAATTCCTCAAGGAATCTCCGGTTCAAATTTGGGATTGATTGATTGAGAATCGAGCGAGAAATCGTCGCTTGAATCTCAACAGTGGAGCTTCTGTTCACACCAATGGTGGTAGGGACCTATTTGTAAAGATGATGAGAAACTTAGGGACTAGTTCGCAAGAATTTCAAAAGCTAGGGGCTGGTGTGATTGGACTGAAATGCAAACTAGGCCAAGATGATCTTTGATTGGGCCCAAATTTTTGTAAAAACCTAATTTGGACCCAAGGAATCTGATAGTGAAGTCAGAATTTGATTTTGACCAAGTTTGGTTGGGTAATTTATGTAAAAACCTAAATTAGGGCATCTTCCTGTCTGAGATTCTATTTTAGGCAAATCAAAGGTACCAAACCTTATAGAATATTTCTCTATGATTTTTAGAAGGTTTAGGTAAATTTTACTTTGACCAGAACCTCAGTTAATTAAGTGGGTTTTGAAATTAGGGTTTTGGATGTCCATTAATTCTCAAAATACACGAAAACCCATTTCTGTCTGCGTGAACCCTCTTATTATTAGTCATTAATGCTCATATGACCTTCATTTAACCACTGGGAAACCTCGTGATTACTCTGCATTTAGGATATGATGTTAAAACTGTAGATTTACCCTTGATTTAATGTTTATCTTTCAAAAAGGATATGCAATGAATTATGACCCTCCGGTGGTTATGTAGGAGAATTTGTTAATTAATTATGACTAATTAAAGCTAGTTATGGTTGATAATGACGTTATCATCAATATGTAGAACTTACGAAAAAGCCCCTAGAACTTAGGAAAACTTTTCATAATTAAGGCACACTATAATTAGGGTGCGAAAATTACGATAAAAATCCATGGAGTTTGGAATTTCACAAAGTGCCCCTAGAATGTTCGTTTCAATGTGTGAAGAAAAAAAAACATTGCAAGGACCACCCTGGAGTTCCAGGGATCTTATGACGACCCCCGAAATCAACATCAGAACCCCAGGGAAGGGTCATTTCATAAGCTAATTGAAAAGTTGATTTTCGCTTTGGAAGAAGTTTCACACATAAAATGACGCGTTGAAGTAGTATCGAAGTGGTCGAAAATCGCTAATCAAAATAAAGAAAAATAACCACTCGAGAAAGTGGATCGTGTCCACAGGGAGGCTCTGGCCTATTAAAATTGCAAAAATCAAGAAACTAATGTTCACAATTAAAGTCGTGAAGAATCGATGCCAAAACCCCTCTCAAATGAGGCTCATAGTTTTCATATATGTTGATAAAGCATTTAAAGAAAGGAGGGAGGTTATCTTCATAAAATAACCAGCATTATAAAATTCACTAAACGAGAAAAATCAAGTTTGGCAATGGCATGGACCGTAATAACTAATGAAACCTGAAATAGGGGAAACTTCCCCTTGTGCTCGCGCACGGAGGAGGCCACGATTGGAGGCGTGAAGCTCGTTGAAGTTCCACTGGGCCGAGGGCTACACGACGGTGATGGAAGCATGGTGGGAGGTGGCCGGAGCAGGTAACGGCGAGGAGGAGATAGCAGTCGGTTTCTTCCTACTGCCTGATGTTGTAGGTGAGGGAAAGGTGTGCGTGGGATGCTTGCTGGAGGTGCGCATGGAGGGGCATGCGTGCACAGCTAAGGGAGTGCACGGTGAGGTTTATACAGGCGATGCACCGGGGTGCACGCAACAGGGGCTTGGCCAAGGCGGTGTGCGCACGAGGCTTGGGCAGACGATGCGCGTGTAGCCACGCTTGCTAGTGCATGTGTGCACGTAGCCGCATGGAGTTGCGCGTGGCTGAGGAGGGTGCTAGCGTGTGTGAGATGGCGAGGAGAGGGCGTAGGTGGTCAGCGAGGCCGGTGGTGTTGGGTTGTTTTGTGAAGATGATGAATAGTAGGTTAGAAAAGAAAATAGTATTGAAAAGCAAATAAAGGAGATAGATAAATGCCAAGCTCGGATGAGCTTGTCCACGGTAATGGCCAGGGGTCATGCTGCACTCAATGGGATCGTGGGGGGCGATGCTAGCCCACGAAGTCGATGCAGGTGCGCTGCGTGCTGTCACCACGTAGGCTGGTAGTAGCGTGGATGACGTGTGGGAGGCAGGCAGTGTGGGGTGGGTACGGTGAAGGTGGAGTGAAATGGAGCCTCACCTTGCACGGCAGCAACTCCTCTTCTTTTATAATTGTAGCAACACAATTCAAATGCCATGCTCCTTCAATGGTCTTGAATGGCCTTCAATGGAAGCCAACCCATCCTCCATGTATACAATAAAATATATGGGAATGAATTGATGTATAATTTATGCATGAACCCTTAATAAAAACCAATTCCTATTTCTAATACATGTATACAACCTACTTCTAATGCATGCTATTTATATTTGCATTTTACTTTTAATGTATGAACTGTGCATATTAGTTTATAATTGTGCATGCAAAAGTTGTAAATAATATGAATGTAATGCCTACAAGCAAATATATATAAACTACATTATTTACATCTTAATGCATGCTATTTATATGTTAATATTATTCTAATGTCTAGGCATTTAAGTAACTACATAGCCCACAAATATGGGCTCATCAAATGCCCCCATGCCTAGTTTTTGCTAGTCCCTAGCAAAGTCAAGTAATAACCCAACTCTCCAAGTAGACTCACCAACCCAATTGGTCTTCCCTTAGAAACATGTTAAATTACAGACTTTAGACCTAAGGTTCCCAGGTAGTTGCTAGTTTACAGACTAGGTCGGCTAAGGACAAGTTGCAAGCACAAGTTTCCTTGATTTCTAGCTCTACCCTAGGGTTTATTGGTCCTAGAGATTAAAGCATCTGTGCATGTGCATTGGTCATATTTATTTGAGGTTGGTATGATTGCCAACTTAGAAAGAGAGTAAGAAGGATTTTTTTTCGTAATATATATTTTTTGTTTGATTTGTCTAAGTTTAACCTTAGATTAGCTATCAACACAGTCTGTGTCAGATTCATTGTCCCCATCACCGAACCTCGAAGGGTGCCTGGCATTCAATGCTTCAAGATAGCACTATCCATAAGGACCCCAAGAACTCTTGGCAATCGATACTTTGAGATAGTATCGCCCGTGGATTTCTTAAGTGAATTCAGGCCTGTAGCAATCGGCACTTCGAGATAGGGTCGTCCATGGTACCTGAACCGCATAATGCACTTACATGCCCCTAGTAGGATGGATATCCTAAGAGACAAGCACTGAGGAGGTGACACGTTATCATCGTGTCATCAAGGTGAGTATATACTCCACCTCTCATGCGGTAGGAACTCATCCAATCAAGCTGTGTTTCAAGCTTCTCCTAAGTCAGAACTGAGAGAAGCCAATTTTCTTTAAGAAAGGAATTAAGGAGATGACTATTTACATAAGACTAAGTGTGTGTGAAATGTGGATGCTTAAGTTACGAGGACCCCTAACCCACAAGGTAGAAAAAGATACTAGGTACTACCCAGCCCTTAACTAAAACCCTAGCTTTCCTTCCTCAACCTCTTGAGAAATGGTTCACATCTTAACTCCTACTTGAGTTTTTATGTCCACAAAGGACCCTAACGGTCTAAAACTAGTAGCTTAACTTAGCTTCTAATGTCAGACACCTAGAGTCAACTTAATCTAACCTAAAGCCCTGGTCTTATGCCTAAGAATGTAGGGCCCAGCCAGTTAAGCTCAATGAATTTTTTTTTTAAAACAATGCAAATGTATGCAATGCAGAATGTTTTAACTAAATACATGAATGCACTATGTTTAAATGCTATGTATATCCCCTAAATACACCTCCCATGCCTAAAATCTGCAATGTTCCCATTGCATAGAAGGGTATTACCTAGGTTAGAGTTGGGCTGTAGTTATTTTGTTGGCAGTCGAGTAGCTAAAGAAACCTGCAAGTCACGTTCAAGGATCGCAGAAATAGGCCCTAAAAATGAGCGTAATAGTATAGGCCAAGAAAATAGGTAACCTAGGATGTTGGCGAGTTGATGATGGATACCAATGGCAAATGCTCGCCCAACCAAGATGGGAATGAAATCTTCCTAGGTCACAGGCGAGGTTCTAATGGATATACTGGAATAGCAACCTATAAAGGGGTAGGGGGATGATAAGGACCCTCCAAAAGAGATGGGGAAGCAATAGTGCAGAGATAAACCCCCAGGGTGATGGATTGATCGTAGAAAGCATCAATCCATACCCAGTACCCCAATACAGAAAATATTGGTTTATTAAGCCCCTCAGTCAAAATAGTAGTGAGCATTTCTTTAAGCCAAGGATTGTCTAGGGTATCCAAGTTACGTGGCTGGTGAATGGCCATAAGATCAAGATTGGGTCAATCGGCTTAGTGTCCATTCCTAGTAGCCTTCTTAATTCCTCAATCGCATCCCTTGTAATATCACAAGTATCTACCCGCTCTTCATTAGTGATTAGTTCAATGTATGGAGTCAAAATTTCACCTTCAGACATAGGCAAATTAAAGGGTGACTCCCAATCAAATGAAGGTAGGTTGGAAGCAACAGATTTAGGGATTAGCCTGTTAATCTCATCCCCGAGTTCTTGTTCTTTACTCAAATCCTCCCCGTAGTCTATATGTGAATCCACATTAATCTCAGAAGTTGCTTTAACGTTTTCCATTATTTCATCATCATGAGGAAGAATACCATCAATGGGTGTGCTGATGAAACCTAATTTGATCAAATTTGTGACATCCTTGGGAGCTAATTCTTCAAATAAGACATAATCACCCTTAGTGTCACTCCAAATCTTGAATGTAGGTTCTGTTCGTCACGCTCGATCAGGTTTTAAAAGAATGTCACGTTGTAATATAGCCGACAAAGCGTTCAAACAAATAAAGAGTTTTTATTACTCGAAAATTGGAGTATCCGAGGTCGAACACAGGGAGCAATTGGAATTTACTACTAATCTCAAATGTAATTGAACACTCTAATTTACTCAAAACTTTAATTCAAATATGAATGTATGCGGTTAAAAGTAATTATGACAAAAGAAATGAAATTGGACATCTGATCTTGTGATCAGACGTCTTAAAAGTGTTATTCTTCTCTTCTGATATTTCTTTCTCTGCAGCCTCTCTTTTGCCTTGCTTCTTTCTCCTCTTCTCAGCAGTCTCTCCTTCTTTTCACTTCTGCGAATGCTTCTTCCTCTTCCTTGGTCTTTTGTTCTTCCTTCTATCTTCTTTTGATTCTGTGTTGGCTTTCTGCGAAGGCTTTTTCTGCCTTGGTCTCTTCTTTCTTCTCCTTATTTGGCTCTGCAGTCCTTTCTTTCTTCCTTCTTTTCTGCCTTGCTCAGCCTCTTCTTCTACTTCTTCTCCCTCGCGGCTAAGTCTTTCTTCCTCAACGTTCAGCCTGCCTACACAGAGAGCAAAACCTACCCTTTTCCCTCTACCCGAACGTCACTCTCTCTCTCTGCAATTCGCTCAAGGACGCTCTCCCAGAGCCACGGGTAATCGGGTCGGAATTCGCACCCAGGACCAGGCGCACCTGCAGGTGGGTGATGCGCGAGGAGTGCTCAGGATGGGTCGGGTCGGATCCCGCCAGATCCGTGAGGTGAAACCGCGGACGAGGCGAGCGTGGGTCAGGTGAGGGACCTCACCCCTGTGCGTTTGGAGGCAACGAGCGTATTACACAAAATCAATTTAAAGCATACCTGCGCCTCGTATCTCGCCAATGTGGGACTATTAGGCCTGCCCCGCCCTCGCACGCGCCCGCATAACCTTCGTGCAATTTCCACAGCTGCAGCCTCTGTTAGCGTTGATTACTGGATCAGATGGCTTCATAGTGCTTGCCCGAATGTGTAGCACCTGAAACCTGGAGCTGCTGACGCCTGGAACTGGCTTGAAGCTTCTTCACCCGTCGTCAATGGCGGTAGGGGCTTCGATACTGTCACACTCAAAACAAGCCTCTCGGCTTAATCAGACCAGCTGGGGACCTTCGCCGTGGCACGACGAAGGTGGTGAGCCATGCGGCAGGACGTGGGATGGCCTAGGCGTGCGTGCATAGGTCAACCTGTGGCCGGGGGTGTGGGTGTGTTCGGGGGACTGTGGTGGAGGCGTAGAGGGATGGTGGATGGGCGGAGGGTGTTCCTTGTGGTGAGGTGGAGACTCTGAGTTGGTTGGCGAGCCGTGTGGAGGGGCGGAATGGTGGGAGCGGCTCGTCGGAGGTCGGTCGGAGGCGAGGAAGATGGAGGTGGTCAGCGATGGTCGAGGGGCAATTACATGAAATAAAAGGGGGAAAAGAGAGAGAGGAAGATGGAGAACAATTCTAACCTACTTACAGGGACGAAGGGGACGGCGAGGCAGATAGCTGTACCTGCTGTCGCCGGAGAAGAAGCTGCCCAGTGGAGGACGGCGGCGACGACGAGGCTGAGGCTGTGTGCGTGGGTGTTGCGCGACGCGGAGGAGAATCAGGAAGATGTCTCTGCCACTGGTTTTGTGGCAGAGCGAGGAGGGAGGGGAGGGGGGCTCGCCGGAGCTAGCTGGGTTCTTGGCCGGAGAAGAAGAGACGAATTGGAGGTGGATGTCCGACCAAGTCAAGCTGAAATTGGGCGGCCGGGTTTAGAGGTTCTTTTATAGGCACTGGGCCGTGCTTTCAGAGCGTGGAGGGCACGCAATCCTCTCCGACGGCTCGCCGGAGAAGGAAAGTAGGTGGATACCCAAATCCCTCGTGCGTTCGCACAAGAGATTGGGTTCACACCAGGGATCAAGATTAGCCTTAGATAGAAGGGAATTCCTCAGAGAATCTCCCTTCCATTTCTGGGAGGGGATCTCTAGGGAATCAGAGAGTAATCCCTCTCTAAACCTCGCCGGAGGTCGACTCTGCCCTAACAATGGAGGTAGGACCTGATTGCAAAGGTGGATAGGAAGTTAGGGGGCTCTCTGTAATGATTTTCAAAAGATAGGGACCAAATTATGATTTGGGTGTACTAAATTGCAAAGTAGGTCAAGATGACCTCCCCTTAGGTCCAAATTTTGGTACAAACCTAATTTGGACCTAAGGAATCCAATGGTGAAGTTGGATTTTAGGTTTGACCTCGTTTGACTGGACATTTTACGTAAAAACCTAAATTAGGTTAATTGAAGAGCTAGGACCCTAATCTAGGTCAAACTGGGTTCCAAAGGCCAAATTAAGTGTTCTAAACCCTAGAGGATATTTTTCCATGATTTTTGGAGGGTTTACTTTATTTTTATCCTGATTGAAACCTTGTTGAATTAAGCGGGTCTGTTTTAAGGTTATCAAATGTCATTTAATTTCTAAATTGCACATGAACCCATTTCTGATTGACTCAACCCACTTTTTATCTCATTTAGACCATTTGACCTATGTTTTTCCTCTGAGAAATCCCATTTATGCACTGCAATGGTAAAATTACAGTTTTAACCTTTAATTCATGTTTTCTTCTGAGAGCACTTATTCCTTCATTTAGGCCTTCTACTAGGTTATGTAGGAGCTTTTATCTTCTTTATTGGGTCAAAAAGAGCTAGTTATGGCTCATGATGAGGCTCTCATCAGGTTCCTCACATAATTCATCATTTTCCTCCTCATACAATTCATCATGTACCCAAGGTCTATAATCATCTAAAATCTCGGTAAGTCCGCTAGGGCACTCTATCTGGGGTAAATGGTTTACCCTGGTAACATCAGACTCCTTTGATAGGTGAATTTCTTTAGGGTTAGGTTCCCTAAGGGTGGGCTTGAGTTCCATCTCATGATCAGAAGGGAGAGTGGGATTAACAACTTGACTTCGACCTACTTCATCAAATGTCATGAAAATACTATCATCTGGGTCGAGGTCTTCCAATGGTACCATCATTCCCTTCTTTTGACTCCAATACAGCTCAACTGGGTACTTAACCTCAATGTCATCCTCGGTTGCCACCATTCTTCATCCAATGCTGAAATGATCCGTTGCCTTTTTAGTTGGATAAGACATCTAGAGTTTCAGTCAGACGTCTGTCTAGATGTCTGGACACGTGCCCGGACGTTTGAAAGTGAGAATTTTTGTATGTCACTTTGCACTCTACATGCGGGTGGCACACAGAAGCCTCTCTCTCTCAGCACCCTCACCCCCTTAAACCCTAAACCTGGCCTATTTAAACCCTTCCTCCTCACCACCCTTACCCCCTCACCACAAGCCACCACCACCTCCAGCATTCCTCACTGTGCGACAGTGGCGAGGGAGAGCAAGAGTGACGAGAGGGAGGGAGAGAGAGAGAGGATGGGAGGGAGAGAGGAAGAGAGAGGAAGGAAGAGAGCTTGAAGGTCGGAGGACCTTCGAGAGCTCGGTGGAGCTCGCACGACCGGCGGCAGGCGCACGCAAGGAGGAAGGGCTTGGGGAGGCGGCCTCCTGGCCCTTTGTAGCTGCCGAAGCTGCTGCGGGTGGCATTGCGAGGAGAAGAGTTGAGCGGAGGAGGTTCTGGTACCGGAAGTTTTCCAGTATCAGACATATGGAGTATCGTCTAGATGGCTGGCGGGGCACCTGGACTTCCGGAGCTGAAGCTGGACGTCTGAAAGCATAATATCCTGAGGTACGTACCTTCCTGCGCTACTTTCCGCCATGCAGATTGTAGCACAGGAGGTGTTGGGTTAGAAATGGGGTCTGTGCTCTGCACGTCGGCGCAGAGCATCGGGAAGGAGCGGGGTGCGCACTTCAAGGTGATTTTGGACGTCTGACCTCATCGCCAGACATCCGACGGCCCTTCCAGATCACTGAAGGAGTGTGAGACATCTGGAGCTGCCCCCAAACGGTCGCAGAGAGAGTCTGGACATCTGAAGTTGCTGCAGGAAGTGGAAGGTGAGATCTAATGTCTTTTAAGATGTTTGGGATTAGTCCTAGACGTCTGATTTTGGTCTGTAACCACGTTTTTAGCCCGTTGAGGGCCCAAACGGAATCGGATTTTCGCAAACAAAGTACTGCCGTGTTCCGCTCGAGTTTTTCTACGTGTTCGTGTTAAGCATAAACTGTTTTGAGATCATCTGATGTAAATTAGTCGCTAGTATAGGTTACTAGCCGGTGGCGTGTTGGGGGCCTGCGGAGACGACGAGATCTGCGGCACAGGCCCCCATTCCTCCAGTGATACCCGATAGAGTGGTTTAATGCATTTATTAAGATATGAATAAAGAATATGCCTTCTTAGATTAAATTGATTGAAACTGTAGGATGTGGAATGAACCTTAAGGTAAAATGTATGAGTATGATGTTGAACTACTCTGGTTTACTTGAGATGCATGTTAAAACATGAGCTTCTTGTATGTAAATGAGAAATTGAACTGTGAAACCACAAGCTGCATGTATATGATTGAGAATGAAATTATGAAAACACAAGCTGCTTGTATATGGATGAGTAACGAGTTATGAAACATGAGATCTGAGTATGGATAAATGAGATGAATATGAGCATGAACCTAGGGAATTAGGAGTAGAACTCCTGTGGATGAAAGGAATCTGGAATGTAGACGGGAAGTGAGCTGGCCCTTGTGTACACGGTACCAAGGAGAGCAACTGTCTCTTTTAGTGTAGAGGGGGAGTCTGCCACCTCTTGGGTTGAGACCCAGGGTAGGATTGGACACTCTACACTGACTCTTGTTGGCCCTTGTGTACGTGGTACTGAGGTGAGCTACTAGTGTAGGGAGGGAGCTAGCCACCTCACGAGACCTGGGGTTAAGCTAGCCACCCTACACCGACTTTGTTAGGTCCATTGGGCAAACCGGGGTAGTCAGACGAGGGTACGCGGATTGTGGAGGAGCGAGACCCATGTTTGGTTCTGAGGGGTGAGACCCCTATTTAGTTTTGAGGGGTGAGACCCTTGTTCTGAGAGGGAAATGCCCTATACTATTCCATGTTATACTTTGGGCGTACCCGCTAGCGGAAATGACTGACTGTGTGTCAGTGTGGGGTAGCTGCCCGTGAGCTTATCAGGCGTGTAGTAGTCACCGTTACGTCTCGATAGTGACCTCAGGGTGGTTGACTGGGTGTAGGACCACCACGAGGGACTCTTTCGGCCAGGAAAGCACCACGTGTACCTTCTACTCCATGGAAAAGATTGCAATCAAGATCGTTCCCATGAGGAACAAGCAAGATCAAAAAATACTTGGATACTTTGAGAAATAGATGAACCGAAAACACATAAATGAGATAAATAGAAATGAGAATAAAACCTGCTTGTTGTTTTTACTTTACTTGCACATAAATAATGTAAACACCACTCTACTCAACGTTCGTTGACTCCGTCTTTTCGTAACCTTGTTCAGGACCAGGAGTTGAGCAGCCTGAGTTTTCGACTGCAGAGGGAGATGGGCCCAGCCGAGCTCAGCCGTAGTAGTTTTCCTTCCAGTTCTTTGTTTCTGCTGTAGTTGTGAGTACTGAACTTTAAATTACTGTTCTAGTTACTTTCTGTTTCCTGTTGTTGTTGTGGTGGCATGTACTATACTTTGAGACTGTTGTTCTACTTTCCTTTACTGTTTCGTTTTCCTGCTGCAAGCATGAATGTGGTATATTTTCCTGCTTTTGGTTATTTCTCGTTGGACGACTAGGTCTTGGGATTAGTCGAGGCGAGCCGATCTCGGGTCCTTTAGGGATCCGGGAACCGGGTCATAACAAATGCATAGCTACTTTCATACATATCCTTCTCCTACTTAAGGCATGGACCTCTCAAGGAAGTATCATCTAGTGGGGAGGTTTCAAAATCAATCCTCGAAAAGTAGCTATTCTTTCTTATAGAATCCCCAAAATTCTCCTCCAACTTAGGATGTGGCTCTCCCACAGGAGATGCATCTAGCGTAAAGAGGTGCACGTCATCCTCAATGGGGTAGGTTGGCTGGCTAATGTCTTCTTTTTCTTGTTGTCCTACTCTCGAAGATTCTCCTAATAATTTGATCATTTCATTTTGCATTTTCTGTATTTCCATCTTCAAGGTGGAGAGGTCATCACTATTTTTAGGAGAGAAGTCAGGCTCAGTGGTATAATGCGTAGGAGTTTCTATCAAACCATTAAAATCATTCAGGGAAGGTGGGTTGGGTATTTCTATGGTGTGAGGGATATTGGGCAAGGCAAATCTTGCTCCTAGGTTTTGCTCACTAATTTGAGGCTTAACCAGGCCAATACTCCTATAGTAGGAGTAAAAAGGATCCCAATGACTGTCATTATGTCCATCACAGGATGGACCATCTCGACGTATGGGAACAAAGATCGCAGAGTAGGGCTAAGGATGTGGGCAAGATGTGAAAGGATGGAAGTTAAGGTGGTCCATTCTAACTCACACCATAGTCAGATTTCCCCAAGCAAACACAAATCACAAATCAAAGGACTTTTTAGGTCTTTAATCAGTTAAGGCTTATGAGATTTAAGTCTAGTTGTAGGTGACAAATCAAGTTATCTAAACAGTTATGCGCCTACTTGTCAACCTACGATACGCCTAGGAAGACTTAACTGAGACTTAGGTGATCCTCCCTAAAGCCCAAAAAGTTTGGTCACCACTAAACACGGTAAGGAGGGATGCAAGTAGGGTCAAGATTTTCCTTTGAAGCGTTGCTTTTGCGGTGCTTCTTAACTACCCTCAATCCGCAAGGTTTGGAGGCAACTTCACCTCTAAACTAAAGTTTGGGTCACTTTAGACCCCAATAATAGGAGGCTCTAGTCCTAACAGTTCCAAACCTAAGGATTGTCTAAATGTGTGTCGTGGTGCAAGAGCATACAGGTGTGCATACACCGCAAAAGAATTTTGAATCGCACGCCAAGTTTGAAAATCAAGTCCTTGGTTTTTAAATGTTCCTCCTTTAATTAATCCTTTTTCAGAAAATATGACCACTTTATTAGATTGCTTCATGACGAATTTTGTGGTCTTGAAATTAATCCAAATGCATATGCATGACTAGTAGAAATGTAAAGTTAGAAGTGTATACCTGATTCCAACATTCTTCATGCAATATGCAAGACAAGAAATTAGATCTAGATGCTGCTCATTCAATCCCAAATGATTCAACCTAGGGGTAGTAGCTTCTAACAGGCAGCTCATGTATTTTTCTTTACCTACTTATGCACAAACAAGAAAGGATAAACTCCACAAAAGAAAAAAAAAACCTAAAGCTAAAGAAATGAGAACAAACTCCTGAAAAATTACCCACGCAGGGGCCTAAAATAATGGCCGGGAATAAACCCCTCAAAATGTACCCCAGAACAAGGGACTCAAACCAAATGAATATGTAAGAAAAATAAAATCAAGTCCAAAGTCTAAATCCTACACTACTTAGTTCAACGGAGATGATAATTACTCCAGGTGTCCTTCTCCAGCGGTGGAATCAAGGTCCACCTTGATCGTGCGTCCAGTTCCTACCTTCAGAAATGGAGCTCCCCGCACCATCTCCTCCTCGCTACTGCTGGCTCCGGCCACCTCCCACCGCGCTTCCACCACCGTCGCGTAGCCTTCGGCCCAACGGGCCTTCGGCAAGCTTCATGCCTCTAGCTGTGGCCTCCTCCATGCACGAGCACAAGGGGAAGTTTTCTCCTATTTTGAGTTTCATTAGTTATTACGGTCCATGCCATTGCCAAACTTGATTTTTCTAGTTTAGTGAATTTTATAATGCTGGTTATTTTGTGAAGATAACCTCCCTCCTTTCTTTAAATGCTTTATCAACATATATGAAAACTATGAGCCTCATTTGAGAGGGAATGACACTTTCTTTCAATGCAATGGATCCCATTAGGATTTCTCAAATCATCCAATCTCAGACAAACAAATCCCTTCTTCTTCATTCATCTTCGTGGGTTGGGTGAATGACAAATCACTTTGTTCTGCCTCGGATCAAAGAAAAGAATGGGTGATACACTTGGACTTAGGGATACCTAATCCCCCCGGTCCATTTTGGAAGTGAAAATCATAAATCCTAACAACTTCCAATTCCAACGGAATACTCTTTAATTGTGAACATTGGTTTCTTGATTTTTGCGATTTTAATAGGCCAAAGCCTCCCTGTGGACACGACCCACTCTCTCGAGTGGTTATTTTTCTTTATTTTGATTAGCGATTTTCCACCACTTTGATTCTACTTCGACGTGTCATTTTATGTGTGAAACTTCTTCCAAAGCGAAAATCGACTTTTCAAATGGCGCCGTTGCCGAAGAGCGCATGGAGAGGAGAGGCACGTGCATGATGAGGTTTGGATAGGCGACGCGTCGGGGGTGCATGCAGCAGGGGCTCATCCAAGGTGGTGTGCGTAGCAAGGCTTGGGCAGGCGATGCGCGTGTAGTTGTGCCTGCTAGTGTGTGTGCGCGCGTAGCCTGTGGAGTTGCGTGTGGCTGAGGAGGGTGTTGGTGTGCGTGAAGATGGTGAGGAGAGGGCATAGGTGGTCAGTGAGGTGGGTGGTGTTGGGTTGTTCTGTGACGATGAATGGTAAGTTATAAAAGAAAATAGAATCAAAGAGAAAATAAAGAATAAGAAGGAGATAGATAAATGGCAAGCTCTGATGAGCTCGCCCACGGTAATGGCTAAGGGCAGTGCCGTGCTCGATCGGAACGTGGGCGGTGGTGTTGGCCCACGAAGTCGATGCGGGTACGCTGTGTGCTGTCATCGCGTAGGCGGGTAGTAGCGTGGACGATGTGCGGGAGGCAGGGAGTGTGGGGCGGGCACGGTGAAGGCGGAGGGAAATGGTGCTCCTCTTCTTTTATAACTGTAGCAGCATAATTCAAATGTCGTGCTCCTTCCATGGTCTTGAATGGTCTTCAATGGCAGCCAACCCATCCTCCATGAATGCAAAAAAATATATGGAAATGAATTGATGTGTAATTTATGCATGAACCCTTAATAAAAACCAATTCCTATTTCTAATACATGTTTGCAACCTACTTCTAATGAATGCTATTTATATTTTGCATTTTACTTTTAATGTATGAACTATGCATATTAGTTTATAATGCATGCATGCAAAAGTTGTAAATAATATGAATGTAATGCCTACAAGCAAATATATATAAACTACATTATTTACATCTCAATGCATGCTATTTATATGTTAATATTACCATAATGTCTAGGCATTTAAGTAACTAAATAGCCCACAAATATGGGCTCATCACTAATAGGGTAAAGAGACGATTTTAGTCATGTTGAAAACTCGGAATTGAATAAGGTTGCCCATTTGAGGAGTCAATTTCTTTTTGCACACACAAAAGCTTAGAATTCGAGTTTAATTTAAACCTAGGGTGGGTTGACAGAGCTATAAAACATTACTCTTGAGACCCAAAGTCCTAGGCTAATAAAGTCTCTAATTTGACTTAGGTGATCCATATTTGACTCACTACTCGAGAATTGTGGAGTCTTCAATGTTAAGGTTTTGTGTATAGTTCTTTTATTTTGGTGAAACTCAGGATTGATGTTTTTAATTTGACTTAACTCAAATTCGCACATCTATTTTCCATTTAAATATTATTTTCCGACATGGTTTTCGCTTAGTGTTTTGCTCGAGGACTAGTAAAAGATAGACATGGGAGTGTGATAATTACACATTTATTGACATAATTTATGCTTAACTAATGTTAGTTTGAGGGTAAATTAGGGCAGAATGTATTTGTATAGGTCAGATTAGTCACATAGGTGTATTTTGTAAATAATGTATGATTTTGGGTTTTTATACAAATTTTCCTTGATTTATATATATTAGCTTGATGTCCTTTGTATAATATGTGTAGGTACTAGGTATGAGATTGATTGGAGCTTGGTAGAGAGGAGAAATCGAATTGAGCTCAATTATGTAGAAAGGATAAGCTAATTCCCAACCTAAACCCTAACCCAATTAGCCCTTTGACCTAGCCTAATTAGGAGCCTAATTCCCCACACCTACTTTCCACCCAACCTAGCCTAATTTTTCTATATAATGGCTAGCCACCACACCTAAATTTCTAACCTTATTGGCCAGCCAGCACACCTAAATTTCTAACCTTATTGGCTAACCATTATTGACTGAACCAACCCTAATTTTCTACTTAACCTAGTCCTAAATCCTAACCCAACAAACCTTATTTGTCCATCCCTTTTTTCCTCTAATAAATACTATTTTGGATGGCCAAAGTACACTATAATTTATCCACCACTAGATCTAAATCCTAGGGTCCTAAATTTCCTACCTAAATATCTATCTAAAACCTAATCATATTCTTAATCCTAAGCCTAATCTCAAAATTCATAACAGCCTGGCACATCTTTAGTATTTTGACTATAACTTTTTCATTGGAAATCCATATTGAGTGATTCAAGTTGCATTTGAAAGCTAATTTCAAGGGCTACACCTTTACTTTCATGTGAAATTTGAAATTCAGAACAGAAAGAGGCTAAAATTTTGAGATAAGTGAGGGAAATCCTATAAGGCTATTGCAACACCCTTCATCCTACCCATTAATTTCTAACCAATCAATCCTAACCCTTCATTCCAAGACCCAAAATCTGTATAAAGATCTAATGCGACCCCTCTTCCTATCATCTTTTAGCTTCCAAAAACTCCAACACAAGACTCCAGCCTCTCTCTCTCCACACGCCACCTTTGGTGCGCTTTGGGTGCGCCTTTGCATCCTCTTCCTCACCATAGCCAATGCCTTATCTTTAAGGTCTATAAATAGTTTTAGATTTATTTGTTCTAGTTTCATTCTAGTTCTAGTTCTAGTAGAAGTTCTAGTTGTAATCTTTTATTTCTAGTAGCAATCTTGTTCCTACTTGTATTACAACTTTGATATTCAATAAAATTTATAGTTGCTCTATTCTCTACTTGCCTTCAAGTATCTACATTAGTTCTAGTTACTAGTTCTCTTTTAGTTCTAGTTGCTATTTGCCTTTGCATTAGTTCTAGTTACTACTTTATCTCTAGTTATAGTTATTCTATTTCTACTTGCCTATTCCATAGGATTTAGGAAAGCGATTTAATCCAATTGCCTTCCTGCGAACGACTCAGGCACCTATTTTGAAAACTCTAATTTCTATATTCTTGAGTTCAACATTAATAAATATTAAAAGTATCTATGCGATTTTATTGCAACGAACACATTTTTGTGCATCCATCTTTGCGTTTCGATCAGTACTCAACCACTTCTCAATAGTTCCTCATTTTTAGATGCAAGATCATTATCCTAATGGTCCCCATCTGTGATGCTGGCAATGGATTTACCTGACAGTTAAAGAGATGGGCATTTCTCATTCTATAATTTCCTTGTGCCTTGGTTAGAGTCATAGGTCAACAACACCCTCCAAATGCAACTTGCCTCTATTGCCTTTCCTTTTTGAGCCAATTTTCTACATTATTCAATTAGAACTTTGTTTGTAAGCATATGAACTTGCCATACTCTCCTTCCTAAGGTGTGCATGCTTACATGTGTAGGTATGGAGGATCCATAGGATGGACTTTCCGATTATAGAAATTTTATATCAAGGAGATTGTGCCACCTAACATGCATTTAGTTATTTAGATGATGTAACGACCCGGTTCCCGAGTCCCTACGAGACACGCGAACCGGACCGACTCGACTAATCCCAAGACCTAGTCGTCCAACGAGGAAGTAACCAAAAGACAGTAAAATAAACCACATTCAGCATGAATATAACTAACAGTAAGAAAGTACAGCAGTAAGGAAAGAAACTACTACAGCAGGTACCACCACAACAGTAAAATAACATTTATCATATAACAAAAACTGCAGGTAAAGAAGGTACAGCGGAAACAAAAACTACTCACTAGAATAGAAACAAAAGGGGTACAAAAGCTGTGGTAACTCTACTGGACCCTACTCGGCCCAGCGTCCTCTGCAGCCGCCGACCCTGGCTGCTCAACACCTGGTCCTGAAAAAGGTAACGAGTGTAACACGTCAGCAAAACGCTGAGTAGAGTGGCAAACTAACTACAGGCAACAGTAGAGTGTACAGTAGCTGTTATGTTCTATTACTTCCTTTATTCACATCTTTCAATTTTTCTCACTATTTCATTTATTTCTCAGATCCTTTACTTGATCTCGAATGTCCTCGTGGGAACGATCTTGATTGCAGTCTTTTCCAAAAGTAGAAGTAGCACGTGGTGCTCTCCTGGCCGGGAGAGTCCCCCGTGGTGATCCTACCCTCAGTCAACCACCCCAAGGTCACTGACAGACGTAACGGTGACTACGGCACGCGCGATAGACGCACAGGTAGCTAGCCCGCACTGGCACGCGGTCAGTCGTTTCCGTTAACGGGTGCGCCCAAAGCACAGCACGGAACCAGGGCAGAGCCCTCTCAGTAACAGGGGTCCAACCCCTCCACAGTAACCAAACCGGGGCCTTGCCCCTCCACAGTCCGCGCACCCTCGCCTGACTACCCTGGTTTGCCCTAGTGGGCCTAACAAGTCGGTGAAGGAGGCTAGCAGAACCCCGGGGCCCGTGGGGTAGCTAGTACTCTCCTAACACTACTAGCTCTCCTCGGTACTACGTACACGAGGGCCAACAAGTCGGTACAGAGCGGCCAAGCCTAACCCCGGGTCCCTGGGGCGGCTGGCCCCACTCTGCACTAAACAGGTACAGGTACTTCCCTTGGTACTGCGTACCCAAGAGACAGGCCCGTGGGGTAGAGGAATTAATTCTGAAACGAACGCAACTCGAATCGCGGAAAACGGAGCCCAAACGGGCCCTAAACGGGTCGAGAAAGACGATACTGTGCAAAATCAGACGTCTGGAACTCCTTCCAGACGTCTTAAACGGTGGATCAGAGAATTACCTGTTCAGCTTGGTTCCCCGGATGTCCAGAAGTCTGCAGGGACGTCTGCCCTAGATCCCAGACGTCCGATGGTCCCTCAGGACGTCTGGAGGTCACTCCCGCCGTCTGGTACAACTTCCAGACGTCTGATTTGTAAAGGATGACGAATCAGCGACCCTGCGCACAACCAACCCCCCTCCCTCAGTACGGTCAGTCGACAAGAAGGAAGAAGAAAGCGGAAACTCACCTTTCAGACGTCTGTATGATCTTACAGACGTCGACCTTGCCGTCTGGATATAAACCCAGACGTCTGATTCTGGAAAGTTTTCCAGAATCAGAACCCTGCTCGGCCTCCGCTCGCGACGTCGCCCGCGTCGCACCTCGCGCGTCTGCTGCTCAGCCCGCAGCAGGTCCCTCTCCGCGCCCCCTACGCCCTCCGTCGGCCGGCCAAGCCGCCCTGGCGAGCTCGCCCTCACGGTAGAGCTCCGCCCTCGCACGCCGCAGCTCCTCCGCGCTCACTGCGGCTGCCGCTGCCGCCCTCGCGTCCGCTCGCTCTTGCGCACAGGAAGGAGAAGGAGGAGGAGACGGTGGAGACGGGAGGGGAGGCGCACCCTTTTAAGGCCGCGCGAGGAGGAGAGAGAAGGCGGTCGCAGCCGCCTGCAGCCGCAGGGAAAGAGGGGAGAATCGCAGGTCTGCGCGCACAGGCGCGCAGACGAATCTCCCGTGCGAGCATAACTATTCTCCAGACGTCCGTAAACTCTCCCGGACGTCTGATCAGATGTCTGGATGTGATCCCAGACGTCTGGTGCGACGTCTGGGCCACCTCCCAGACGTCTTAAAATGCGTCTGGGGCACGCGCTCGTTACAGATGAAGACTATGGCATGTCAATTGAATAACATGAAATGTAATGGGTATACCTTTTGATATTTTTAAATGATGTTGATATTTTCTATTCATTGATGTAGAATTTTCATGGTAGGGAACACAGCACCACTAAATAATTGAAGGTTGCATTGCCAAGCAACATGGGGTTAAAGAGTTTAATGTTCATAATGTTCTTTACGCAATGCATATCCATTGAGTGAAGAAACAATGCCACATTACAGGAAGGCATACAAGCGATATGCATGTTTTTATGGTAAGGTACTGTAACGACCCGATTCTCGAGTCCCTACGAGACACGAGAACCGGACCAACTCGACTAATCCCAAGACCTAGTCGTCCAACGAGGAAGTAACCAAAAGAGCAGTAAAATAAACCACATTCAGCATGAATATAACTAGCAGTAACAAAATACAGCAGTAAGAAAAGGAACTACTACAATATATACCACCACAACAGTAGAACACCAATTATAACATAACATGAAGCTACAAGTAAAGAAGTACAGAGCGTAACAAGAACTACTCACTACAGTGGAACAAAAGGGGTACAAAAAGAACTGCGGTAACTCTACTGGACCCTACTTGGCCCAGTGTCCTCTACAGCCGCTGACCCTGGCTGCTCAACACCTGGTCCTGAAAAGTAACAAGTGTAACACGTCAGCGAAACGCTGAGTAGAGTGTCAGCTAAAACTAAAGAAGCAGTAAAGTGTACAGTAGCTGTTTTATTTTCTTTCTTCCTTTATTTACGTCTTTCTATTGTTTCACAATTTATCTATTTCTCAGATCCTTCACTTGATCTCGAATGTTCCTTGTGGGAATGATCTTGATTGCAGTCTTTTCCGAAAAGTAGAAGTAACACGTGGTGCTCTCCTGGCCAGGAGAGTCCCCCGTGGTAATCCTACTCTCAGTCAACCACCCCAAGGTTGCTGACAGACGTAACGGTGACTACGGCACGCACGATAAACACACGGGTAGCTACCCCGCACTGGCACGCTGTCAGTCGTTTCCGTTAACGGGTACGCCCAAAGCACAGCACGGAACCAGTATAGGGCAGAGCCCTCTCAGTAATAGGGGTCCAACCCCTCCACAGTGCGCACACCCTCGCCTGACTACCCTGGTTTGCCCAGTGGGCCTAACAAGTTGGTGTAGGAGGCTAGCAGAACCCCGGGGCTCGTGGGGTAGCTAGTGCTCTCCCTACACTAGTAGCTCTCTTCGGTACTACATACGCGAGGGCCAGCAAGTTGGTGTACAGTGGCCAAACCCACCCCGGTCTCAACCTGAGGGCGGCAAGCTCCCCTCTACACTAAGAGGTAATGTGTACTCTCGTTGGTACCACGTACCCCAGAGAAAACACACTTCCACGTCTTTATTTCTTAGTTCCACCCATTCTCTTTCCAGGAGTTCTACTCCTACTTCCCCGTAGGGTTCCAGCTCTTTTAACTCAGCACATTTAGGTTTCACCGTTCCAGTTTTACATTCATACAACCCACGTTCTCAATCATATTTATTCCTTTATAACAGGCAGCGGTTAAATCAATTTACAGGCAGCTATTATTTCCTTTCCACCTTTCCAAGACTGCAATATTATATACATATCGCTAGTTTTCCAGTCCTAGGATTCATGTCGTACCCTAGGATTTATCATTCAATCTAGTTTCCAGTCCTAGGTTTTATGCAATACCCTAGGATCTATCATTCAATCTAGTTTCTCAGTCCTAGGGTTCATGCAGTGCCCTAGACTCTATTAATTATTCCACAATTGTAACAAATTTGATTAAGTAATTTAAAAGCCACTCTACTAGCTATAACGGGAGTACTGGGGGCGTAGTCGGAAATCCCACGCACCTCCGCAACCCCCGAGACTGAAATGGAACGGGGTCCTAACACAAGGATCAAACACAAGGAGTTTCTCAGAACGGTATATAATTACTGTAAACGGGTAGAGGATTTTATTCCGAAAAGAACGCAACTCGAAACGCGGGAAACAGACTCCGAACGACCCCTGAAAGGGTCGAAAACGACGAAACTGCCCAAAATCAGACGTCTGGCTACGCTCTGACCCACATTTTAAGACGTCTGGAACCTCTTCCAGACGTCTTAAAATGTGGGTCAGAGCGTACCTTCATTTTGTGTAATCCCTCAGACGTCCAGAAGCCTGCGGGGGCATCTGGCTTAGTTCCCAGACGTCCAATGGTTACCCCGGACATCTGGAATTCCTTCTCGTCGTCTAGCACTGCGGCCAGACATTTGATTCACGTGGAATGGCGAGCCCTCGTGCCCTCCCGAGCAGAACCTGCACTCACCCACACCTGTTCTCAGTACGACGAGTCGCAGACGAAGGTGCGGCAGACGGCCGCATGGCCGTACATGAGAAAAAGGAAGAAGATAGAAATATCTTACCTGCCAGACGTCTGGACAGTCCTCTAGACGTCTTCACCGTCGTCTGGTTAGAATCCCAGACGTCTGATTTTGGAAAAACTTCCAGAATCAGAGCTCAACTCGCCCTCCGCCCGCGACGCACGGCCGCGACGCGCCCCGTCCGCCTGCTGCTCGAGCTGTAGCAGCCCCTCCGCGACACTCCACGCCCGCTGCTCTTGCGCCGGTTGGCTCTAGCTGCCCCGGCAAGATCGAGCCCTCACGGTCGAGCGCCTCCTCCATCGCGCAACACCTCCTCCTGCACACTTGCCGCGGTCGCTGCTGCCGCCGCTCGCTCGCGCTCTCGCACCGGCTGGGAGAAGAAGGAGAGGAACATGGAGATGTGGGTGAGGGAGAGGGCGAGGGGCCTTTTTAAGGCCATGCGGGGAGAGAGAGACACGCTGCGCCCTGTAGGAGAAGAGAGGGAAAAAGAGGGAAGAGAGCGGCGGGCGCAGGTCTGTGCTCGTAAGCGCGTAGACGCGACCCCCTACGTCGCAAAAATTAAATACCAGACGTATGGAAAGGGTCCCAGACGTCTGATCAGACGTCTGGGCCACTTCCCAGACATCTTAAAACCATCTTGAGGCCGTGTTCGTAACAATATAACAAACTCAAAGGAAGTTTCGTCCCCGAAACTTGCGCTAACTAGGGTGCGGGAAAGAACGACATATAAAAACATAACAAACTCAAAGAGGACCGAAGCCGGTCCGAAAAGACGTACCCGCGAAGAGCTCCGGGTACCGCTCTCGCATTGCCGCCTCAGGCTCCCAGGTAGCCTCCTCGTACCGCTGGCTCCTCCACAAAACCTTCACCAGGGGTACTTGCTTTCGTCTCAAACTGCGGACGGCTCGGTCAAGAATCTGCACTGGCCGCTTGGGGTAGGTCAGGTCGTCGCCCACCTCGACGCTCTCGTGACTCAGTACATGACTGGGATCGGCTACGTACTTCCTGAGGTTGGACATGTGGAACACGTCGTGCACACCAGAAAGATGGGGAGGGAGGGCAAGTCTGTAAGCAACGGGTCCAACCCGCTCCAGGATCTCAAAGGGCCCCATGAATCTCGGAGCGAGCTTCCCTCTCACCCCAAACAGCTGCAGGCCCTTCATGGGCGAAACACGAAGGAAGACATGGTCCCCAACCTCAAACTGCACCTCTCTGCGTCTCCGATCCACGTAGCTCTTCTGCCTGCTCCTGACAGTGCGGAGTCGCCTGTGGATCTGCTGGACTACCTCCTGACTTTGACGGATCAACCTGGGGCCAACCTCCCACTTGGTCCCCACCTCAACCCAACTCAAGGGTGCCGTACACCTCCGTCCGTACAGAGCCTCGTAGGGAGCCATGTCGATGCTAGAGTGATAGCTATTGTTGTATGCAAACTCCGCCAGGGGCAGGTGCTCCTCCCAAGAGCCCCTCCAGTCCAGTACACAGGCACGCAAAAGGTCCTCAAGTGTCTGTATCGTGCGCTCCGACTGTCCGTCCGTCTGGGGGTGGTAGGCTGTACTGAATCTCAACCGCGTCCCCAGGGCCTGCTGAAACTCAGCCCAAAACTGGGACGTAAAGCGGGTATCCCGGTCGGATACGATCTCCCGCGGAACTCCGTGTAGTCGTACCACGTCGTGGATATACCTCTCTGCCAACTGTGCTGGTCCCAAAGTGACTCGGATCGGCAAGAATCGTGCCGTCTTCGTCAGTCTATCCATAATTACCCAGACTGCGTCGTGTCCTCGCTGGGTAACAGGTAAGCCCACCACCAAGTCCATGGTGATGCTCTCCCACTTCCACTCTGGCACTGGAAGCGGCTGTAGCGGCCCTGCAGGCCTCTGATGCTCGGCTTTCACCTGCTGGCACACTAAGCACTGCTGCACGAATTCACCCACATCCCGCTTCATCCCCCTCGATCAGAACTCGCGTCTCAAGTCATGGTACATCTTCGTGTTTCCCGGATGTATGGTGAATCTGGAACCGTGTGCCTCAGTCAGGAGCTCTCTCAACAGCTCCTCGTCTCTGGGAACGTACAACCGTCCCCTTAGGCGCAGTACCTGGTCTGTGAAAGAGAAGTCCCCTGGGTCTCCTGACAGTACTCTGTCGCGTAGAGACTGCAAGTACGGATCGGCCATCTGTCCTGTGATGATGCGGTCTATCAGCTCTGGCCTAGTCTGTCGTGTCACCGTCACTGCCCCACAGTGCCCCCGTAACTCTAGGGGTCGCCAACTGCCCACCTCCTCCAAAAGGCTCCAACTCTGTAACTGTAAACTGGCCAAGTGTCCGGGCACCTTCCGACTCAAGGTGTCAGCCACCACGTTGGCCTTTCTCGGGTGGTAGGAAATGCTGCAGTCATAGTCCTTCAGGAGCTCCAACCAACGTCTCTATCTCATGTTGAGCTCCTTCTGATCAAAAAGTTATCTGAGGCTCTTGTGATTCGTGAAAATCTCGAAGGTCTCACTGTACAAGTAGTGCCTCCAGGTCTTCAGCGCGAAGACGACAGCTGCCAGCTCCAGGTCGTGGGTAGGGTAGGTATGCTCATGGGGCTTCAGTTGCCGCGAAGCGTAAGAGGACACCTCCTAACCCCTGCAAGGAGGCGTCTGTGTACACAACGAACCCGCCACTACTGTCAGGGATGGTGAGCACGGGAGTCGAAGTCAACCTCTCCTTCAGCTCCTGAAAACACGCCTCATAGGCGTCTATCCAAGTGAAGGGCATGTCCTTCCGGGTCAACTGTGTCATAGGACGCGCAATCTGTGAAAAACCCCTGATAAACTATCTGTAGTAGCCTACCAGTCCCAGGAAACTGCGAATCTCAATGACTGAACACAGTCTCTCCCATCTGAGCACTGCCTTGACCTTGGCTGGGTCCACCGCCAAACTGTCCCCAGAGATCACATGACCTAAGAAGGTCACCTCCCTCAACCAGAACTTGCACTTGCTGTATTTGGCGTACAACCTACGTCGTCTCAGTGTGTCCAGAACCATCCGCAAGTGCTGTCCGTGCTGCGTCTGATCTCGAGAATAGATGAGTACGTCATCAATAAATACCACCACGAACTGGTCCAAGTACGGTCGAAACACCCGGTTCATCAGGTCCATGAAAGCAGCGGGGGCATTGGTCAGCCCAAACGGCATGACCAAAAACTCGTAGTGTCCGTACCGGGTGCGGAAAGCTGTCTTGGAGACGTCTGCCTCCCTGATCCTCAACTGGTGGTATCCAGACCTCAAGTCGATCTTGGAGAACACCGTGGCACCTGGCAATTGGTCAAACAAGTCATCGATCCTCGACAGCGGATATCTGTTCTTGATAGTGACCCTATTCAGCTGTCGGTAGTCCACACAAAGGCGTAGGGTACCATCCTTCTTCTTCACAAACAGTACCGGGGCTCCCCAGGGAGACGCACTGGGCCTCACGAAGCCCTTCTCCAAAAGATCCTGCAACTGAGACTTGAGCTCTCGTAGCTTAAGCGGTGCCATCCGGTATGGTGCGGTGGAGATGGGGCTGGTCCCTGGTACTAGTGAGATCTCAAACTTGATCTCACGCTCGGGCGGTAGTCCTGGTAACTCGCTTGGGAACACGTCAGGGTACTCTCTGACCACCGGGATGCTCTGGAAGTTTGCCACAGGGCTGGGCTCTGCCACCACACAAGCTAGGAAGCCCTCACACCCTTGGCTCAAAAGTCTCGCTGCCCGAAGTGCCAAAATGCACTTGAAGCCTCCGTCCATTGGCTGTCCGTAAAACTCGAAAGAAGGCAACTCCGGTATGGAGAAGACGATCTTCCTCTCAAAGCAGTCCACCAAAGCGTGGTAAGAGGACAGCCAGTCCATCCCCAGAATTACGCCAAAGTCCTCCATTTGTATCATAATCAGGTCAGCTGGCAGACTATGTCCCCCGACCCTGACCTCGCAACCCGTGTACACCTCCTCAGCCACAAACAGCTGACCACTCGGACTCTGATTTCGAACGGATTCTCTAACAGCGTATAGTCCTGGCCCAAACTAACTACGAAACTGGCTGCGACAAACGAGTGCGTAGTGCCGGAATCGAAAAGTGTGTAAACGAGCCTGCCGGAAACTGAAACCATACCTGCCACCACCGATCCCGAAGCTCTGGCATCCCTGTGTGTCAGGGAGTTGATACGCCCTTCAGGTCTAGGTGCGGACGAAGCAGCCACACTCTGCGTCGAACGGGTAGGTGCTGGCCAGTACCCTCCTCGTGACTGCTGTCCTCCTCCTCGCACCTGGGAACCGCGGCCTCCTGCCCGCCCTCCAGTGCTCTCTGCGGGAAGTATCTGCTGACCCCCTGCCCTAGACGGGCAATCCCTCCTGATGTGGCCCGGCTAGCCACACTGGTAGCAGAGGGAAACCCGACTCCTGCCCTCAATTGGTCCCTGCTGTCGGCTGGGCGGGGGTCCGGTGCTGGCGACTGGCCCCTTCGAGGGCCCCCAAAGGCCACTGATGGCCCTGCAAAACGTGACGGCTCTCCCGCGGATGCCACGTGCCTCCTCTCTCGCCGGCCCTGTGAAAAGTCTGGCTGGAAGGGCCTCTTCCGTCCGCTGTCCGTGTCTCGCGCGGACGGGTTGGTCTCCTCGTAGGTCATAGCTGCCTCCACCACCCTCGAAAACGTAGGCAGCTTCAGGGGTTTGACATACCCCAGGTTGGCTCGTCCCTCTCCTGTCCCCTGACCACCCTCCACCACCTGTGTGCCGCACTCTCTAGCTGGTACGTGGCAAAGGCCACGCGGCACTCCACCTGGGGGCGAAGGGTGTCGAAAATCTTCTCGAGCTGCTCGAGCCAGTCCTCTGCCTCGGTCGGGTCCTCATCCCCCTTGAAGGAGGGGGGCTTCAGCTTCCGGAACTGCCCGAAGAGCTCGAAGTGGCGCTGCAGTGGAGATGCTGGTGCACCTCCAGGCAAAGGTGCCTCGTGCACAAAGGTGTCGGAGGAAGGTGGGGGCGGTGGTGGCCCATCCCCTCCCCCGAGTCCAGCGCCGCGTCCGTTGTGTGGTCCCATAGAGGACTCCCCCTCCGCAGCCCCAGGGTGAGGCGCTCGGGGCGGTGGGTGGAGCTCCTCTCGCACAATGTCCCGTATCGGCTGGGCGAGGTCCTAGGCCTGGACGCCCGGGAGCAGTGGCTGGTCCACGGAGACGTCGACAACGGCACGCCCACCTCACCAGCCTCATCCTCGGCCACGCCCGCGGCCCGCCTCGCCAGTCCCGCGACGAGGCATCTCCTGCAAGGAGACGCGAAACAAAACGAAAATACGTCAATACGGAACGATATCTAACGAAAAACGTCTAAGAACTCATGTCAAAAGATATGTTGTGGTGGCTACTCTAGTTACAGACATGTGAATTGGTTATTTTCCAGTCAGTTGATTCACTTCTCGGGATGACCTTGCTCTTATACCATCTTGTAATGACCCGATTCCCGAGTCCCTACGAGATACGAGAACCGGACCGACTCGACTAATCCCAAGACCTAGTCGTCCAACGAGGAAGTAACCAAAAGAGCAGTAAAATAAACCACATTCAGCATGAATATAACTAGCAGTAACAAAATACAGCAGTAAGAAAAGGAACTACTATAGTATATATCACCACAACAGTAGAACAACAATTATAACATAACATGAAGCTACAAGTAAAGAAGTACAGAGGGTAACAAGAACTACTCACTACAGTGGAACAAAAGGGGTACAAAAAGAACTGCGGTAACTCTACTGGACCCTACTCGGCCCAGCGTCCTCTGCAGTCGCTGACCCTGGCTGCTCAACACCTGGTCCTGAAAAGTAACGAGTGTAACACGTCAGCGAAACGCTGAGTAGAGTGGCAGCTAAAACTAAAGAAGCAGTAAAGTGTACAGTAGCTGTTTTATTTTCTTTCTTCCTTTATTTACGTCTTTCTATTGTTTCACAATTTATCTATTTCTCAGATCCTTCACTTGATCTCGAATGTTCCTCGTGGGAACGATCTTGATTGCAGTCTTTTCCGAAAAGTAGAAGTAACACGTGGTGCTCTCCTGGCCGGGAGAGTCCTCCGTGGTGATCCTACTCTCAGTCAACCACCCCAAGGTCGCTGACAGACGTAACGGTGACTACGGCATGCGCGATAAACACACGGGTAGCTACCCCGCACTGTCACGCAGTTAGTCGTTTCCGTTAACGGGTGCGTCGAAAGCACAGCACGGAACCAGTATAGGGCAGATCCCTCTCAGTAACAGGGGTCCAACCCCTCCACAGTGCGCGCACCCTCGCCTGACTACCCTGGTTTGCCCAATGGGCCTAACAAGTCGGTGTAGGAGGTTAGCAGAACCCTGGGGCCCGTGGGGTAGCTAGTGCTCTCCCTACACTAGTAGCTCTCCTCGGTACTGCATACGCGAGAGCCAGCAAGTCGGTGTACAGTGGCCAAACCCACCCCAGTCTCAACCTGAGGGTGGCAAGCTCCCCTCTACACTAAGAGGTAATGTGTACTCTCATTGGTACCACGTACCCCAGAGACAACTCTCCACTGTTGGATGGTTGAATAACATCTCCATTATAGTTTCAACTCTCCACTGTTGGAAGAAGCATATTATTGGATACCCTGTGGAGCTTCGAGCAATGATATTTTGAGGCAATATGCCTTTGTATTCTTGTCTACTAAAAAATTGCACAAGCAAAAGCTGGGACATGTGTGATTTTTAAGTGGTTAATTGTATCCTACTAATATAAGCTAATGTTTTAAGGTTTGCTTTCGCTCTTCTTTCCTAGAAATAAATTTGTGAGTTTACATTTTTTTTTTTGATTAAGCCATAGTTTACAAGTAAGTGGTTCCCACAAGTCGGCATTTGTGCACTTCCTTTTTGTATCATGTTTGAGAAATAATTACTTAACATACGTGTTGACATTTTGACACCTTTGTGTGGTTTGCATGTTGCTTGCTAGGCAGGTTCATCACAAGAAATTGCTAGACAAGGTAGCAATTTTCAAGACATCCTTGGTGGAGGGTAAGACTAAAAAGTTAAGAACTCAAGAATTTGATGGTTGGATTGAGGTAGCCTTGGTTGGGTGACTCATTATCCTTGTTGGTTTGAGGCTCTTGGGTAGGTACTATTCTTAGATTTCTAGCAGGACATAGCTCTCAAAGTCATTAGCACCTAGGTTGCTCGGCACCAAGATCCACATTGCTAATCAACATTGTGCAAAGCTTTCATCTTCATTATTGCTTTAGAGATCTTGTTGATGGTTGGATTAGTTGTTATATTAGTTCTAGTGTTCATCCTTTTCTGTTTTTGATGGGTGTTGAGATCTTATATATTTTCCAAAAGAAGTGGTTAAAATAACTAGTATCGTATGCCTGTTGTATTGTGAAGGCTCTTTTATTCCGTACTTTTCTAATGTCTCTTTAATTGATATTTTTTTAGGTTCTCATATTGTCATTGTGATTGAGGTTTGATCATCAAGGCTCTGACGCATCTAAGGTTTCACACTAATTGCTACTAACATTTGAAGGTAACACTTCATCTTGTCATTGTAGGTCTTAGGTTAATCATGAACCTCAGGGTTGGAATTGAATGCACATTGATAGGTAGACATACGTAAATGTTGTAGTGGGGTGTGACCACTTGCTTTTCTCTTATAGATAATTGTATGTATGTGATGTAGTGGGTTCTGCCCACTTATATCTTATAGAATATAATGTAAATGTGAATATGTAACGAACGCGTGCCCCAGACGTCTTTTAAGACGTCTGGGAGGAGGCCCAGACGTCGGTCCAGACGTCTGGGATCACATCCAGACGTCTGAACAGACGTCTGGGATCGTTTCCAGACATCTGGAAAATGGTTATTTTTGCACGGGAGAGTTGTCTGCGCGCCTGTGCGCGCAGACCCGCGATTCCTCTCTCTCTCTCTTTTTCCCTCTCTCTCTCTGCGGCTGTAGGCGGCCTGCCACCTCCTCTCTCCTCCTCGCGCGGCCTTAAAAGGGCCACGCCTCCCCTCCCGTCTCCACCGTCTCCTCCTTCTTCTCCTTCTTGTGCGCGAGAGCGAGCGGACGCGAGGGCGGTAGCGACGGCCGCAGTGAGCGCGGAGGTGCGGCGTGCGAGGGCGGAGCTCTGCCGTGAGGGCGAGCTCGCTGGAGCGGCTTGGCCGGCCGGCGGAGGGCGCAGGGGGCGCGGAGCGACGCGGAGAGGGACCTGCTGCGGTCTGAGCAGCAGGAGCGCGAGGTGCGATGCGGGCGGCGTCGCGAGCAGAGTCCGGGTCGCCCCCTGATTCTGGAAAAATTTCCAGAATCAGACGTCTGGGTTGACAGCCAGACGGCGAGGTAGACGTCTTGAAGCTCATACAGACGTCTGAAAGGTGAGTTTACCGCCTTCTCCTTCCTTCCTGTCGACTGACCGTACTGAGGGAGGGAGTTGGCTGTGCGCAGGTTCGCTGATTTGCCATCCCTTGCGAATCAGACGTCTGGAAGTTGTACCAGACGGCGGGAGTGACCTCCAGACGTCCGGAGTGACCATCGGACGTCTGGGAGCTAGGCAGACGTCCCCGCAGACTTCTGGACGTCTGGGAAACCACGCTGAACAGGTAATTCTCTAATCCACTTTTTAAGACGTCTGGAAGGAGTTCCAGACGTCTGAATTTGCACAGTATCATCATTTTTCGACCCGTTTAGGGCCCGTTCAGGCTCCATTTTCCACGATTCGAGTTGCGTTCTTTTCAGAATTAATTCCTCTACCTGTCTACAGTAGCTATACATTGTTTTGAGACACTCCTTGTGTTTGATCCTTGTGATAGGACCTCGTTCGGTTGCAGTCTTGAGAGTCGCGGAGGCACGTGGGATTCCCGATCACGCCCCCATTACTCCCGTTGTACCTGGTAGAGTGGCTTTAAGTATTAATAAAATTTGTTAAAGTATGGAACCATAACTAGAACCTAGGACATTGCATGAATCCTAGGAATGAGAAATATATGGAATGATAGTTCCTAGGTGTTGCATGAATCCTAGGGCCGGAAAACTAGATTGTATGATAGACCCTAGGATATGACATGAATCCTAGGATGGAAAAACTAGTGGAATGTATAATAATGCAGTCTTGGAAAAATGGAAAGGAATATATGAAGCTGCCTGTAAATTGAATTCACAGCTGCCTATTATGAATAAAGAAACGTGATTGGGATCATGGTTTGTAAGAACGTGAAACTGGAAAGTAAGACATAAGATGTTCTGGAACCCTACGGGGAAGTAGGAGTAGAACTTCTGGAAAGCGAATGGAATAGACTTGGGGAAGTGAGCTGGCCCTTGAGTACGAAGTACCAAGGAGAGCGACTGTCCCCCTGTTTAGTGCAAAGCTGAGCTAGCCACCCCAGGGACCCGGGGGTTAGGAATGGCCACTCTGTACCGACTTGTTGGCCCTCGTGTACGTAGTACCGAGGAGAGCTAGTAGTGTTAGGAGAGTACTAGCTACCCCACGGGCCCCGGGGTTTTGCTAGCCTCCTTCACCGACTTGTTAGGCCCACTAGGGCAAACCAGGGTAGTCAGGCGAGGGTGTGCGGACTGTGGAGGGGCAAGGCCCCGGTTTGGTTACTGTGGAAGGGTTGGACCCCTGTTACTGAGAGGGCTCTGCCCTGGTTCCGTGCTGTGCTTTGGGCGCACCCGTTAACGGAAACGACTGACCGTGTGCTAGTGCGGGCTAGCTACCTGTGCGTTTATCGCGCGTGCCGTAGTCACCGTTACGTCTGTCAGTGACCTTGGGGTGGTTGACTGAGGGTAGGATCACCATGGGGGACTCTCCCGGCCAGGAGAGCACCACGTGCTACTTCTACTTTTGGAAAAGACTGCAATCAAGATCGTTCCCACGAGGACATTCGAGATCAAGTAAAGGATCTGAAAAATAAATGAAATAGTGAGAAAAATTGAAAGATGTGAATAAAGGAAGTAATAGAACATAACAGCTACTGTACACTCTACTGTTGCCTTTAGTTAGTTTGCCACTCTACTCAGCGTTTTGCTGACGTGTTACACTCGTTACCTTTTTCAGGACCAGGTGTTGAGCAGCCAGGGTCGGCGGCTACAGAGGACGTTGGGCCAAGTAGGGTCCAGTAGAGTTTACCACAGTCCTTGTACCTCTTTTGTTCTGTTTTAGTGAGTAGTTTTTTTGTTTCCGCTGTACTTTCTTTACCTGCAGTTCTTGTTATATGATAAATGTTGTTTTACTGTTGTGGTGGTACCTACTGTAGTAGTTTCTTTCCTTACTGCTGTACTTTTTTACTGTTAGTTATATTCATGCTGAATGTGGTTCATTTTACTGTCTTTTGGTTACTTCCTCGTTGGACGACTAGGTCTTGGGATTAGTCGAGTCGGTCCGGTTCTCGTGTCTCGTAGGGACTCGGGAACCGGGTCGTTACAGAATATAAGTACATTTTCCGTAACCATTGAGCATGTACTTTTTTTGAGTCAAACACTAGATTACAGGGAAAGAACTGTCGATTTTTTTCTTAGAAATCATCGATTGTAGGAAAACTTAGTATATTTGTTACAAGTAGATATACTCATCAACCACAACTTAGATTCATGTGATTAAACAATAGGAAACGAGAACATTAGAGTTGTACACGTGGGTCTTTGTGTCGGAGATATGGATATATAGTGATTAATTATTACGTTGGAAGGTAATTACTTACACTTACCATTTTTTACATTGTAAATATTTTTAAATGTTATTATTTTTTCATTTACAATTTGATTTTTATATAAGTGTTATTGATTTTATGTTATGACGTTGCAAATGTCGAAGACATGATTTAAGAGAAGGTCACCAAAGCTAAAGCCTATTAAGGATGCTACTAACCTTGGGGCTACTTACACAATCCCTCTAACTAGTGAGTGTAGGAGATGGAGGCTCATGATGTATAGATTGTGACAACAATGATGACATGCCTCTTCTACTTGCATGGCTCCTTAGATCTCTAGATTGTTTTTCTCTTTTTGTTTATTAAACTTTTTGTGAAACTATGTTTAAAATCTTATGTTGTACTATAGACTTTTATATGTTAGGTTAGTATAGTGTTAGATTGAAAAATTTATGGTAAGAAATAGATGTATATATGGTGGCCTTCTATACTGCCTTTTTTTGCCCTATCAACATCCTATATTAGTATCTTTTTTGGATGTGAAGAAACAATTTCTGCATTTTTTGAATTGGAAATGATGTAAACGTTGATTATGAGTTCAGTGTGTATTGTAAAATATACCTTCTTTGTAAGTGTTTATTGTGATTGTAGTAATAGGTACATATAACAAATATGAGTAGTAGGAATGGGAAAGAAAAAATGTCTTATATGATCGAAGATGCCGTTGAACACTACAATAAGAAAGGTCAAAGGTGATGAATATTTTATGAAGATGGCAACGAATAAATCATGGCATAATCATCGTTATACGAGTTGTTGTTAAACTTGCAACAAATAATATATTCGTTAGCAAATCCAAGACAACGAATAAAATTATCGTTAAAATTGTCACTTGTTTTAAGTTTAGCAACGATTATCTTCATTGTCTTGTAGAAGTATATGGCAATGGATAATTCATCATACTATATAATAGGTATGGAAGGTAATCAATCATCTTTTGAGACACATCTTATTTATAACTAAATGTAATTTATCAAATAAGCAAATTTTTGTCAACATTCATCACAAGATTTCTATCAAACTAAAATTTCACCATGAAATTTTATAAAAATACACCTGGAAATTATGAATAAGTTTCCAATACAACATACATCTAAAATAATTTTACATTATGTCAACGTAAAAAAAGGTGAAATAAATAAAGGTTTTTAATAAAATTGAAAAGAACAAAAACAAAAGTTTTTAATGTGAAATCCATTTCAACCTAAGTAGTACAAACATTTTCGAACTATACCAATTCCATTGGAGTCACTTGTGCATCACCTAAATTTAACCACACTTGAAGACCTTTCCAACACTACATATATGGCTTTCAAAATAGCAACCTTTCCAATTCTCCTAAAGAGTAAAAAAATGACTTGATACGTAGAAATTTGAAATATCAAGAAGAATCATTTATGATTGATACATATAGATTCTTACCTCTATACTGCACATTATTAATCACCAATGTTGGCAAAATTGTTACATCTCCCTAGCCAACCTTGTCAACCTAGAAAATAAATGGTTGCTTAATATGCAAGAAAATCAAGTAATAAAAGGACAAGACAAAACATTCTATTAAAGTTTTAAAAGTTCAAACTCACCCATGAAGTCACAAAGCTTGTCAATAGCTGCATTGATATCTTTTTTGCTTCCATCAAATGCATGTCAAATCCTTTTGATTTCTCATCCATTGATTGCTCTATGTTTAGAAAGATAACATTTAAGATGGCCTTATGGATTTTTCTTCTTTGGAAGTGTATAACAAGTGTGTCATCATGTCAACCTACCAAACCTAGGAAACATTTAAGTACAAACTCTTGAAATTGAAACAAGGGATACTAGAACCATGTCACAAACTAAGGTTGTGCTCACCACAGCGATAATACTCCAGGTAACTAAGAGGGTTAATGGGTTATCATAGTTTCCAAATTCACTGGTACTACCCATGAAAAAACCAACCTAACATCAAATATCGAACAAACAAACAAATTTTAGTGCTTACCCCACAACACAACCAAGCAATTAAAAATAAAATAGCATCGAATACAAAAAAAAATACAATTTTTAATTTTCTATGATATGGTGAGTTCCTTCAGCTGGAACGAGTGAAGGTGGTGAGAGTGTATTCATTCCCGGTGATGATTGATTGATTGTTATTGTGATTGATCAGAGTACCCCAGTGAATATCGTGGTTGGCTCACATGTCTAGGCTCATAATCTGGACTTGAACATCTTGTAATTAAAGTTATTCATCCTTCATTAAAGAATAACTTTAAAAACTCACTAGATCTATAATGAAAAATTCTTGGCTTATGCATAATATTGTAACAAGATTTTGATAAGTGGCAAATACAAGTTGCAGTTCAAAATCACCTGCCATTCTTCCTCCATTAAAGAATAAATTTAAAAACTCACCGGATCACCAACATCATCCAAGTATATCTGGAGAACTACATCTACAGAAGTTGCAGGGTCCAAAGGAGATGTTATATTTCATTTGTGGGTGTTAATCTATGTGCCACATTGGATTAAAGAAAAGAATGAAATTCAATTAGCCACATCGATATGCATAAGCATCACACCTATAAAGTTCACATTGATCTTAGTGTCCCCATGATCACTTTACACTCCATGCACTCATTGTCAACTTCTTAATTGAAGTTCTTTTTTTTTAAAAAAGCTTCTCAATTGAAGTTATCAGACTTGGACAAAAAGTAGGAATTTAATTCAGGCCCATATGAGAGTTTAAATTCTAAATTACAAAGGCAATTCATGTAATTATGTTGGTTTAAAAGGATTTGTGTAAAAATCACCACAGAATCTAACTCTTTGATGTGCCCCTAGTCTTGCTTTGGATACTTAAGTGTTTTGGTCAATATGTAAGTTTTGGTCGTGTTTCCGAAAAAAGAAAGATTGGCATAGTCTTGATGTCATCCAGATTAGGCTCAACTTGGATTATTTGAAACTAGTATGGATTTTAGTTATGGATAAAATATTGTTGTTTTGGTGTCAAAGTGGCTTGGGGGTGGAAAAATGGTGGTCTTGAGAAAATTAGTGGTGTTAAAGAATGATTCCGCATCAAGTTCAAGATGTCTTTTAGATTAATGTAGAAAAAAGGTTGAAAATTATCCTAAATTATGGAAGTCTAGATTGGACTGGCCTTCCTCCCAACTGAAAAGCCCTTGACGATCACTACAACACTACGATGCTTGAATATCAGATATTTTCATTTCCATGGTTCTCTTTTAACATAGTTGACTTTCTTCTTGTGAATGAGATGAATACCATTTAGGCCTTTTCTAAATTTTAGGAGGGAAGGGTTTGTGGAAAATTACAACTAAATTATATGAAAAATACTTTGTTGTATTTGGCTGAAATAGCTCATAGACAAAGAGTTTATGAGTGTCAATGTTTATGTTTTTAGTGCACCTGAAAGATCTAATTCAAGTTCTGGTCCTTGATTTTATTAAAAAAAGACCTATCAATCAAGATATTGAGCATAGACAAACATCAAATACAAATTGAGATCAATTGCAGTTGAAAATATAAATGTAGAATTTACATCTTTTCTATAACTTCATTCATCTCAATCTTATATGCAATGGAATCAATGAAATGCTGGACTATCCACAGGATCAAAACCAAAAAAGAAAAGGGTGGTAGCCATTTTATCAATTGTCAATCCTTGTGTGAAGAAATTGGTATACACTCTACGAGCTTATACATCGCAGGGATTCATGATTGTCAATATCAAGGGACTATATCTTTTTGTTTCTCTTATTCCTCATCAGCTTCAAGTCCCAGTACATATTCTAGATTGACATAAAAAATCATAGGGCTGTTGGGGGCCACCCTTGGCCTACCTAGTGCTGATGTCAGGTCTTTAGGAAATACCAATTGAAAATTTTTCTGATCATTAAGAAAGATCATCATAGTTTTAAAATTGGTAGATGTGTGAATATTTTAATGCCTTAACAGAGAAGGAAAAAAGAGAGATGTTGTAATCTCTTAGCTACTTTTGAGTATTCAAAATTTTGTTCAGTTCGTGTAGTGATGGTGTAGATTTAAGCCCTCAAGAAATGTCGTCATGGCTGTTCTTCTGTACCATCCAAGTATCAAAATCTCAGACAGACTTTCTTTTCTCCATATTTTCTTTTCTAGAAAATTATTGATATTCCATGCTTTCACTTCCTTATTTTTACCTGTACTATGTTAAGGAAACCAAGTCAGCTCCCAGTCCTTTTCATTTCATTTATTTGAAGTAGATCACCTTCTTTATGAAATATTAAAAGGACCTTGATTTCTTAGTAACCTGCAAAATGTAACTCTACCTCATGTTTCTACCATTTAATCTTAGTTTAGATCGAAGGTTTTTTGTTAGGTCTCTCTTAGAAATCAGGATCCCCATATTAATCTAGTCATGCTTATTTTCTATTTGAATTTGTTGATAGTCCGAGTCACAAGAAGGGCTTTACCTTATATATTATCAAGTAATATAGATCAGTCTTTACTTTAAATTGTACCTTTTTTTTGTGTACTTGTATATGGAGTTACTCATTGTTAAGCTTAACACCCCTATGTTTTCATGTGTTTTTCCGACCATCTTCACTTCAATCATGATAATCTCTTTTACCATACATCTTCTTGTGAGGTTCGAAAAAGTAAGAGACTAGTGTTGATTTCCTTCGAAAGGGCAAATATGGTGGTTGCCGCGACAATTCTTCATGGTTGTCTTCTTCTTCTTGGTAATTGACATCCACCCCTACCTAGCATTGGTTCTACAAGCACCTCTAATGTTACGACCCAAACCTAGCTCCACGTGGATCCCAGGGTTGGGGTGCCTCAACTAACCCAAGACCCAGTTGTCCAACGAGATATATCACCAAGGCAAGCAATCCACACATGTAACATAGCTAGAACTTAAATGAAAGTAGAAAATCGAGGAAAAGACCATAAGCAGTATTTCAAGCATATAGCCAAACTTTCCTCACAACCATCACAACCCAAGCGGAGAACAGAAACGTAACGATTAGTTCAGAACAATTGTACTCGCAATAGTAGAAGTATAAAACCAACTACTACGAAAAACTGAAACGAACTAAGTTTGGGCTCGACTAGGCCCAGCACCCTCTGCAGCTGGTGGTACTGACTGCTCACCTCCCTGACCTGAACATAAGTAGTAGTCATCAGCAAAGCTAGGTAGAGTGGCAAGCGCAAAATAACTAATGCATTTGAAATTTAAAAACAGTAAGCAGTTCAAGTAATTGTAAATGTTTCACACAAATTCATATTTTGTTTCCATTTCTAGGTACTAGTTGTTTTGTGTTTCAAAAATTCTAACAATGGTCTCATTATCTCTTGGTTCACATGTTCCCTAACGGAATGATCTTGTTGCAGTTTTTCCAGCAATGCAGGACATTCACGTGGTACTCTCTTGGCCGAGAGAACACCCCGCGTTTGTCCCACACCTGGTCTACCACCCCAGGGTCATGGTGCAACGTAGCGGTGATTATGGCACATGCGATAAACGCATGGGAAGCTATCTTGCATTGGCGTGCAGTCAGTCCTTTCTGCTAATGGGTATGCACTAAGTAGTACAACATAGAACAGAATAGGGGCCGCGCCCCTCACCAGTCTTTGTACCCTCCCTTGACTATCCCAGTTGGCCTCGTGGGCCTAATAAAAGTCTATGTAGAGAGGCCGTTCCCACCCTAGGTCCCAACCCGAGGAAGGGCTAACTCTCTCCCTACATGTGGGGTGAATAGCTCTCCTCGGTACGTATGTACACGAGGGCCAACTCGCCCCCAAACTAGAGTTCATGCAATAGTCGTACCACACTATAGACAAGTTATTCCATCATTATCCAAGTTCGTACCATGAAAAATAATTTATCCTTCTACTCCACGAAATTGATTTATAATCTCTTTAATTTCGGTTCACAGACCCAAGAATTAACATGCATCTCCACTCATATTTTAGATTCTAATAATGGAAAATAGACAATTAGATGCATTACAGTAGAAGCATTTATCTCAATCATTGGAGTTATCATTCTCCCACAACAAAAATTAACCATTCTTCACATATATAACAAGTTTAAAGCTCAAGAATTAAGAGTTAGGACATGCATGTGTATATCCCTAAGACAAGCAGTTATCGATTTTATTCACTGTTGCATTTGCAGAACATTATCATGCATTAAGTAGCTACTTGTAACATGCATTCAAAATGGAACTAAATACGTTAGGACAAGACGATGACTCCACCTAAGGGTATGGGAGGTATGGGGGCACGAGCAGTGGATCCCGACGCTTTTGCGGGTCCCGTACATGACACGGACTTGTAGCCTACACCAAATTAATGGTTAAAAGGGACATCCAATATGTTGATCGACATTTCAGTACATAAAATAATTCAAAACAGTAAAGAAACGACTTTAAAATGTGGGAAAAATTTGAGAGCTTTCCAATGATACCTTGGTTGCGAGATTCCGACCCCGATTGGGCCTTGAACTGGCCCAGAAACCCTCCCTGGTTCACTTAAACTGGCTGGGTTGGTTTAAGCAGGCTGAACCAACCACCTGTTGGTTCCAGGGAGCACATGACGCTCAAATCAGATGTTTAGGACACTTCCTAGACATCTTAAACAACGCAAAGCCCCAACTCTTCTCTTCATATGTCTAATGAATGCCTTGGTCGTGCTGGATCCACTCCAGACGTTTGTCACCCTACCTAGGCGTCTGAAAAGGGTATCTTCTCCGTTCTCGAGCAGCAGACTTGCTCCCTTCCCACACATGGCTACCTACAATGCGACCTCAGCCTTGCGTAGCAAGACCTCATGCGATGCCCAAGAAGTCCACCACGACCGAAGCTCCACCCTACCCCACCGGCTCCATGGCGAGGTGCCTCAATTTCACGCTCGTGCAGCAGCACCCCGCAGCGCCGCTTAGCCATGTGCGCGCTGCCGCTATGTAGTCTGTAGCCTCTGCTCTGCACTAGCGTCCACGCGCCGCACACAGCCGTGACCCTGTCCTTGCGCCTATGCGCCGCCGGCCCTCTTCCCCCCACGAGCTCTCTCCCCCTCCCTCTTGCGAGCTCTCTCCCTCTCCCTCTCTCACGTTGGAGGTGGAAATGAAGGGGGGAAAAGCTTGGTTAGGGCATGCCACCCAAGGGATTTATGTGGGGAGAAAGGAGTGGGGTTGCGTAGGGTTTTAGGTGGGATTGGGTAGGGTTTTAGGTGGAGAAAATTGTGGGTTAAGTCCCCTATACGAAGCCCGAGCGCAAGATTTGGGGGGTTCAAAATTGTATTAACCCCCACCCCCCCCACCCAGAGTTTAGGAAAAACCCAAATGGCCCCTAGAGAGGGTCATTTCATCTAAACTCTGCGTATAGTTCCCAACATACCCTTCTAAACCTCGTATAAGAATCGACAACTGGAAAATAGACGTGCACTCTTCTATTACTTATAAAGAACGTAGATATCATCAACTCTTATCCCCTGTTCTTTCAACCTCCTTTCAATTAAAAATGTATTGTTTAGTCCCAAAAGGGGTAGCATGTCCATTTATATAGATATATATTTTGTGCCCCAAAAGGAGTGCCACTCCTCCCTTGTTTCGCAACTTGCTTTCTTTCCCAAACCTTCCTATTACAAAGCTTTTCCTTTATCATTGCAAGCCAGTCCCAACCCTCCTCATTTTAGAAAAATTGGCACACTGTGCCGTTATCTCCATTAATCTTTTCCACCACAAAGACACTTAGGGTCAACATCAAGGGGATTCAAGACAATTTCACCATATCTTGCCACAATCCACTGGGCCCAAATAGAATCCTCTTGGCAGTCTTAACATCCTCCAAACCTTCTTGTAGCAAATTGACACACTCCATTTCCTTGCAATCTTGCGTGGCTTACTTATGTCCCACTGCATTCAGTGGGTCTAATCTCCCTAAATAAAATGTGTATGTCCTTTCTTAATGGCTTGGATACTAACACCTCTCGGAAACATATCATAATATTCCATCCGAAAAGAAACAATCCCCTCCATCACTTAGTTGACTGACTATGTTCTCCCCATATGAGAAAGCAAGTGCTTCATCCAACCCTTCATCAGCCATCAATCTTATCAAGTTCTTTCCCCAAAATGCTCTTCTTATCCTATTTGCAAAAAACATAAAAATCGACATGCCCAAGAAGGTAGTCGACAACCTCCCTTCAAGCACCAAGTGATAAACATATGACCATTCTCTGCATTGCCTTCTCAGATAGATAATCACTACTTTTTATTGCAATCAACTTAGCCTTTCTAACCCCCAAAAGTCTCCAAAACATTCCTTAAATCCCTGGCTGAGAGAAAATCCACTCTTGCAAATAAAAGTAAATCATTCATAAGATAAAAGGTATGTCCTTAATACGAGGCACCTTAACCAAACCTTGTTCCACCTGTAGCTCCACCAAAATAGGAAACACATTCATGTCAAAGTAAAGAGGGGGGGAGGGGGGGAGCGCAATTGTTATCTAGCTTATGTTTTTCTTAATTATGGATTATAGTTACCTTCATGTTTTAGGCACCACTTTTTGTGCATCTCTTGTAAAATTTTAACCAGTTTTGTGTTTAGTACATAGATTCTCAAAAGGTTTATAAAGGTAACTTTTTGTTTGACTTGTTTGTATGCATGATCGGTAAAGAGTGTAGGAGCAATTAGTTTTTGTAAAATTCTAGCTATATTGGTTGAAAGGAACTCTTGGAGTTTATTTTGGAAACTATATATCTCAATGATCTTTTGGAAACTAATAAACTTTTTAGTCCCTTCAAACATATGTTGGAATTCAGTATGTTCACACTTTTTTAGGTGTATTTTTTGTAAAGTTTTTATTTGAAAATTTCAATTTGTGAGAAATATTTTAGTAGATATTGTAAAATAAAATTTTATTTCATAGGTAATCAACATAAACTATAAGCATGATATATTATGAGTACTTTAAAGAATGATTAATAAATTTTTGTATCATTTTTACATTGCAACGAATTAATCGTTGGCATGATATTCATAAGTCGACGAAAAAAATCGTTGTTAAAAGAAAGTAAAGACAACGAAATATCCGTCGATAAATTTAGATTATGTGACGATTTTAGTGATGATTTATTAGTTCTTTGAATTTGCCAATGAATATATTATTCGTTATAGATTTAACAACGGCTTGCATAGCAATGAATGTGACGATGAATAAATTATTCGTTACCAGATCATATAACGACGATTTATTCATCGTTGTATTAATAAAATATTCGTCACCTTTGACCAATTTTGTTATAGTGAGAGAGGAGCAGTGTTCAGAGTGGGATGTAAGTTTTATACTGTTAAAAATTACTAATGAGATCTTATTTTTATATTAATAAAATTAAAATTTAATTATGATTATTCATCATTATCTGATAATAATGACAACAATTTTAAACGTCATTAAATGGGACTAACAATGAATCCGTATAATTATTTTTAATTTCAAACGAAATAATAACTAATATAAATCATTGTTATACTTAAATATAACAACAAATATCATTAATTGTTGTTATTTTTTCTTCACCTCATGTATTGTTGTAATGGAAATGTTGTATAAAGTATTAAAAGGTAACATTTAAATGTCATCCAAAGAAGTCCGAAGTCACATTTAAACAATGATAAAAGTGCATAAAGTGACATTTATATGTCATTAAAATGTGTAAACGTTGCCAAAGGATCAATGATAATTTCTAAATAGGACTAAGAAGATGTTAACCATTGTCGTAACAAGTATAAGGTAACGTTTAAATATCATAGTAGGATGAATAAAGGGATGCTTAAATGTCATTAAAAGAAGTATACAGTGACGTTTAAGCATCTTTGAAAGCTACCTTAAGTAACGTTTAAATATTATAATAAGATGCATAAGTGAACATTTAAACATTGCCAAAAAAAAGCATAGGATGACGTTTAAATGTTTTTGAAAGTTACCTAAAGAAACATTTGCATGTCATAATAGGATACATAAGGGGATGTTTAAACATCATCAATGAATTTGTAGAGAAGTCTAAAAAAGGTTAAAGTAACGCTCAAACATCTTCAAAATAATTTAATGTGACATTTTATTGTCATCATAGATAACATGTGGTGACGTTTAAAAGTCACCTTAGGTTTACCTTGGCGACATTTAAACATCCTCGAAAGCCTCTAAGATGACGTTAGCGTGGGTTTTTGTTAAGTGCTGGAACTTTTATGAGACATTTAAATGTCGCCTTAGATAGTATGGACAATGTTTATTTAGCATCAAGAAAAATATTTTAGGCAATGTTTGATTGTAGATGTTGATAAAGACTTAAGATGATGCACCTAGGGCAACATTTATGGCAATGTTTTTTAATGTCTATAAAAACTTAGGGCGATGTTTATTTTGCTTACGGTGACATTCAATAAATGTCGTCGAATTTTTTTTCTTGTAGTGATGGTCTGAAACAGAGCCCTCGTGCATGGTTTAGTAGATTGAGCACTAAAGTAACAAAAATTGGCTTTCACAAGTCAACATCTAACCACTCTATATTTTTCTGGAGGATGACTTCTGGTATTGTGATACTAGTTGTGCATGTGGATACATGATCTTGATAGGAGATGATATTATTGGGATTCAAGAAGTCAAGGATACATGATCTTGATAGGAGATGATATTATTGGGATTCAGGAAGTCAAGGACTTCCCATAGAAGTTGTTTGTTACAAAGAATTCGAGTGAGTTGTATTATTTTTTGGGTCAGAGACAAACATGGCATGGCTTTGTCTTAGAGGAAGTACACACTTGAGATTTTAGAAGATGATGGCTTGTTTGGTGCCAAACCTTTTACCATTCCTATAGAGTCACTCTAAAGACTCATCTTTCGAGGATGTGCACAGGTACAAGAGTACTATGGGGAAATTATTATATCTGACTATTACTTATCTAGATATTAGTTTTGCAGTTAGTAGTGCTAGTCAGTACATGGATTGCTCGCAATACAGATACTAGAATGATGTCTATATCATCTTGAAGTGCATAAAAGGGTCTCCCGGAAGAGGTCTATACAACTAGAACAATGGTCATTTGGAGCTATCATCCTATGTAGATGCTAATTATGCTGGCTCTGTTGAGGACAAAAATTCTACTATTGGAATTTGTAGTCTTTCTTGGAGGGAATGTTGTTTCTTGTCGTCGTAAGAAACAAACTTTGGTGGGTCCCTCTAGTGTGGAAGCTAAATATAGAGCAATGGCTTGCACAACCTGTGAAGTCATGTGAATTAGTACCTTTCTTTATGGATTTGGGCATTTCAGTGTTGAATCCTACTTTCATGTATTGTGACAATAAGTTTGCTACATACATTGCCTCAATTCCTTTGTTCCATGAGAGGACAAAGTATAGTGAGGTGGACTATCATTTCACAGACAATGCAGTTATGGAGAGCAAAATAGATACCCTTTATATCTCTTCTGAGCTTTAGTTTGTAGACATTTTTACTAAGGCACTTCCCAGAAAATGACATTGCTTTCTCTGTGACAAAGTGGGCTTGAAGGACATCTACGCTCCAACTTGAGCGGGAGTGTTAGGAGTGATTTTATTTCCCATCTTTATTGTCTATGTTACCTTAGTTGTTATTTTCCATTTTATTATGGGCTCTTCATGTAAATTACCCGTAGCCCTTCTCTACATAAGAGAGGCTAGGGTTTCCATTAAAAATTAAGACATTCTTTTCATCCAACACCAAGGATTCTAGTGATTCTACTAGCAGGGAAACTTTTGGTGCAATTGATCTTTTGTCTTGAAACTCCCTTGAAAATATGGATGAAATTGAAAGGAGAATAATCATTAGAGATACTCCCATCAAGGAAAATAATCACATCATCAGCATAGGGAAGGGAAATTAGAGGTTAGAGCCCTCATTTGATAGAAAAAGTAAGGATATGAACTAATGCAACATGTTTCTTCGCACCCTTAATGAAAGGCTTCATAATATGTCAAAAAGGTAATTATAGAGTGAATCCCCTTGTCTCAAGCTCCTAAAGATTGGGAAGAAGGAGGTAAATAACCTGTCAACCAAAATGGAAGATCCTTCATGGTGAACAAAAAGACCGATAAGATCAACGAAATCACAGGAGAATCCAAAGCAACACATGATAGCAAAAAGAAATGTCCAATCCACCTTGTCATAGGCTTTTTGGAGGTCCAATTGATCACTGATATTGGAACCAAAGATCTTACAATCAAGACGTTGAGTTAGCTCAAAGGTGAGGACAATACGATCAAACATGGACTTGTCCTTCCTAAAGCCCACTTGTTTAGGAAAGATTAATATGGGGACAATGGAGGAAAGTTGATTGGCAGTGATGCTAGAGGCAAGCTTGTAAATCACATTACAAAGGCTGATGGGTCAATAGTCTACTAGAGAGTGGGTTTATAGTGGTTTAGGAATTAAAGAGAGGAAGATATTGTTGAAGGCTTTGGAGGTAGTGAAGAAAAGGGCCCCTACTATCTCAGGTTTAAGAAGGTCCAGAAGTTAAAGGTGAATTTCGAGATGGATCCATCAAGGCCAGGAGTTTTATTAGGAGGCATGAGTTTGAGAATAGAGAAAATCTCATCTCCATAAAGGGTATGGATCAAGAGTAGGGAGTCGATGTTGTCAAGGATTTTGAGGATGCAATCAAAAATATCTTGAGGGGGTTGATGGGCTCAATGGAGAGAAGGGATTGGAAGTAGCATCTGGCCAAATTTGATGCTTGAGCCTAAGAACCTCCCCCAAGTTTAAAATTAGATAATTTATGATTGTAATAGAAATTTCAAGGATTTGATCATTGCACAAAGAGTTAATCCTAACAACGTAACGTTAAAAAGGAAAACTTATGTGATATATCCATCATTCAATTCAAATCAACATCCTCAAAACTCCTAGCAGTTTGTAATTTTGAGATAATTAGAACCAGCCGATATTTGATAACCCTTGATACAATCATTCCTCCTTCTGGTTGCCTATCCCTTGTTCATCGTTTCTAACTTCAAATGGCTTCACGCTAATAGGAAATATATTATATACAGTAACTATCTTTGATAGCCCTTTGTTATTTTGATTTTGGCTTAATGATCAATCATAGCTATGATGACAATTTTTCATTTATGCCCATTAGGGTTGGTAGAGGTCCCTTGTTCAAACGCTACCCTAGTTTATGTGAGGAAGTGAGTGTGCAGGAGTCATTTCTCTCTCAATTTATCATGGGATTCTACCTCATAAGTTCTAGATCATTAAAAAAAAAAAATTCATATTTCCTTTAGTGGACTAACGTGCATATTCTGGAAACGAATTGGATTAACTTTAATTCCTTGGGAATTGGGATCCTTCTACCAAAAGAAAGAAAACCAATCCTCTTGGATAAAAGGCGACTACAATATAATACTTTTGGTAAGTGACTGGCTGCCCTCGTACAAGTACAAAACCACCATATCTTAAGAATTGAATTCTTCAAACTCAGGATGGGCATTCCTCCCAACCTAATAATCAACCAAGTCATCTCTATTTGATTAGTTATTTCCTCCTTGATTTAGCTTTCACTCAATTGCATGCTATGCTCAATTGAGGACAACTTGGTGGGAATGTGCTTGCTGAAGGGTTACTTACCTCAAAATAAGCTCATTTTTCAGTTACTGAAGGGTCTAAAGGGCAATTCAGATGGACTTCATTTATGGAGAAATGCACAAAGCAAAGTGGCAATTTGATGTTACTAGTTTTTTCTTTGCTACTATTGCTACAATATTGCAAAGAACTTTCAAATTTGAGCTTGCTCATTCATATGCACCGGTACTACAGGTAAAATGACAATGAGCATCCATATATTCAACATCTAAACCCGCCAAATAGAGTAATCTTTCTTTTAGCTTAGCTTGATTCTAAGGGGGAAGTGATCAACCTTTGTAGATCTAGAAGTATCTTCCTATTCCAATGCTTCTGTATGCTAGAGCGAGGGTGCTAGAAATCTTTAGGCCAGTTCTGGTATTTGATTAAGGAGAAGGAAACTGAAGAGACTATTGTTGATATTATTGTATTTTTTGATAATGACAAATAAGTTATTGCTTGGAAGAGACTAACATGATGCAGGAAGGGTTTAACGAAAAGGATAAAGGAAAAGGATGCTTGGAAGAGACTAACATTATGCATGAAGGGTTTAATGAAAAGGATCAAGGAAAAGGATGCTTGGAAGATACTAACATGATGAAGGAAGGGTTTAACGAAAACAATCAAGGAAAAGGAAGGGCAAAAGCTTCAATTTATTTCTTATTTAGTTTATTTTATTAGAGTGTAAAAACCTTAAATTTTCCTTAGATTTCCTTAGGATGTCTCTAACTTTTCTTCTAATTTTGTTGGATTTTTCAGACATCTTTCTTTTCTTTCAGACGTCTGTAGATGATTTTTAAGACATCCAATTATATTTCCAAATGTCCAGGTTCTCATTCAGAACCTATTCTCTTCACCGGATCTTGAAACTTTTGTCATTTGATTTTTTCAGACGTCTGTTTTAGTGTTTCGAAGGCCTCCTTGATTTTTCAGAAGTCATCTTGAGTTTTTGAGCAACAGTCATTTTTTTTAAGTCATTTAGACGTCCGACTTTGTCTTCAAATGTCCATATCCCTCCAATGTTCATTTTCTCCCAACATTCACTTAGACCCCAATTAAAGTGCTTCTGTTTCACTTTAATGTTTTGAACGTTGAAGGACTTCAGACATCCTTAATTTGTTTCAGATGACTTATGGTCTCTTTTAAGACGGCTGACCACATTTGTCTAGATCCCTGTTTGGGTCTAATCTCATTCCAGTAACGAGCATTCGTTTCCTGTTATCTTTTCAGACGTCCCATTTAATAATCAGACGTTTGAACCTTTATGATAAGATGTCTATTTCTTTTTTCAGACACCCTGTATTTTGTCCAATAACCACTTGATTTTTTCTGGAGACTTGATAGATGTCCTATTTTATTTTCAGACGTTTGAAATAGTCTTTTTAGATGTCTGTCATTATTCTTCGAACCTCTGATATGAACAGAATTTGAGTTAATGCTTTATAGCCATTCTTGCTCAATTCAATTCAATCCAATTCAAACTCCAACGACTATATTTGACCTCCTATACCTATATATACTCCCATATAGGTTGCCTTAGTTTTACACACACTCACAAAAACATATACAAAGGAAATATACAATGCTCTTGATCTTGTTGTGCTCTTTTTGCTCTCTTGCTCCTTTATGCTACTGTTCATTTGAGAGCCAATCTCCCAACTGCTTATAGGTTTGATAAGGGAGTATTCTTATTCTTTTTCAAGGTTTATAGTTTTATATTACTTTTTGATAGTTTATTTGGGGACCTGGTTTGTGGTTTCCCATTTCCTCTTAGTAGAGGGGCAAAACTCTTCTTGAGGTTTGTACAGGAAGAGGGGATTTGTAATATTACTTGTTGTTAGTAATGCCTACTTGGGTAGGGGCAAAATCCTAGATTGAGAGATCTAGGTAGAGGTTTTTCCTGCAAGGGTTTCCTCTCTAAATACTTGTGTGTTGTTGTGATTGTTTTGAATTTTTGTTTGCACAATTCAACCCCCTTTCTTGTGCCACTAACATTTGCTATCAGAGCATTGGTTTACTCTTGTGTGTAGGTGTCAAAACTTGAGCAAGAAGATCTAATGGCATCAAGGGTGTTTGCAACAAGTAGCAACTGTGGATTTTCTATATCAAAGCCTCCTTATTTCGATGGTATGAACTATTCATACTGGAAGCAGAGAATGGAAGTGTTCCTGCAGTCAGGAGATTACACTATTTGGGAAATGGTGGAAACACCATTCGAAAGACCAGTGAAATATGAAGATGGAGTCTTGAAGGACGACAACAAGAAGAAACTTTCACTCAATTCCAAGGGTATGAATGCCTTGTACTATGCACTCAGTCCTGATGAGTTTAATCAGATTTCACAATGCACAAGTGCATATGAAATATGGAAAAATCTTGAGGTGACTCATGAGGGAACAAATAAGGTAAAGAATTCCAAAGTTGTTTTACTAACTCAAGAATTCAAGAAATTTGAAATGCAGGAAAATGAAAGTGTGAAGGATATGTACACCTGTTTCACTTTCATAGTCAACAATCTGAAGGCACTTGGAAAAACTTTCATAAGAGGTGATCTTGAAGGTAAGATTTTACGTTCTCTAACAAATATTTTTGAGCCTAAAGTGACAACTATAGAAGAAGCCAATGAAGTTGAAAACTTGAATATGGACCAACTTCTTGGAAATCTCATGGCTTATGAGACCAAGCTCAACCAAAAGAAGAAAGGGACAGAGGAAGGGAAGAAAAAGCAGCTAGCCTTCAAAGCATTTTCAGAATATGAAGAGAGTGATGAAGAATATGAAGATCCCGCCATGCTTACTAGTAAGTTTAGAAAATTTCTAAGATATAACAAGAATTTCAAGAAAAGGGGACAAGAGAAAATTCAAAGGTGGATCTGATTATTTGCTACCAATGCAAGAGGAAGGGACATATTCGAAAGAATTGTCCACTTCTTAAGAAGGGTGGAGAAAGGAGCAAAAAGAAACAAGAGAAAGATTCAAAGAGGTCTTTCAACAAGTACAAGGAAAAGAAAGCTATGCAAGCTACATGGGATGATTCAGATTCAAACGAAAGTGAATCTGAAACTGATTCAATTGAGGAAGAAGCCGCGTGCTGAATGCACGAATCACTACGCTAATGTGTTCGATTTTGAAAAACCTGTCGTTGTAGTTTGAAAGCGAAGAACTCGTGTTCAACAAATAAAATTTATACCGAAATTGAAATTTCAGGTCGAACATAGGGAGGCAGATGTTTGATTTAAAAACTACGTGTTTGTTCTTATTTGTCACAAAGTAATTTAATTTAAAACTATCTGATTATTTACAATAAATAGAAGAGAGAGAGAGTAACAGAGAGAGAATATTACAAACAAAAATCAAAACGAGATGTAGAATAAACAAGAAATTCATCATTAAGGAGATTATTTGTTTCACTATTACAACTAGAAAGCAGAAACAATTACACTAGAAAGCGATAAATTTACTCTAGAAAGCATTAAAAGAATGGAGGGAGAAATGTCCTCCTCGACGATCGCTTAGAGGACGAGCAGAACTACTCTAGAAAGTAGTAAATCTATACTAGAAAGCAGTAAAAAGAATAGGGAGAGAGATATCATCCTCGATGGTCGCTTGGAGGACGAGCCGAACGGGACGACGCCTGGACGAAGGAGGACGAAGCAGAAGAATGGGAATGGGGCAGCACGTCGTCGTCGTCGCGGGATCCACTTCTGAAGGGGGAAGAAAATTTGGACTTTATCTCGCGAGAAGCATCCCGGGTGTGGGACAAGCTTCTCTTGAGCTTTGGAGAGGTAGAGGAGAGAAGGAAGGGATGAGAATTTCGTGTGGAGGGGGTCTCCTTTTATAGTTGCAAGGAGTGGGGGCAAATTGGTCATTACATCTTTAAAACATTAAATAAGGTGTCTTTAGTGACGGATAAAACCGTCGCTAAAGCCCCAACGTGGGCGTAGTGGCCGCTACCCATGCGTGCCCGCTCGGCTGCTTGCTCTCAACGCATGCCGCACGTTCAGCCGTCCACAGCTGTCTGATTGCGAGATCAGACGACCCAGATCGCGCCTTCGCCCGCTCGTTGCGCGCCCGCCCCAACGCGTGCGATGCCGCGTGAGGCGCGGGCGTGCGATAGTGCGTCAACGCTATTGAGCGCGAACGGCTGCCCAATCAATATCCGATGCATGCCCGCGCCCGCTCGCCCGCGCCCTTGGCCTCCTCGCTGTAGCTCGAACCTGCGTCTTGTGAACGCGCAGTGCCTTGCGACTGCTGCGCTACGGAGTGCAGATGGTTGCGTGGACGATTTGAGGCGTAGCCGTTCAGAGTCGTTGGATCGAGATCCAACGGTGGAGAGGGGCAGATGCGGAGGCTTCAGCGGTTGCATGCGGGCGTTTGGGCAGCCAAGATGGCACCACGTGGCGCCATCTTGGCCATCCATCTTCTGGATGTTGTAGATGGTGCCACGAGTGTCAGATTAACTCGATTTTTGCGTCGTTAGGCTGTAATCGTCGATCTGAATTCATCCGTGTGGTCAGATTTGTCATTTGAAGTGTGGATTTACACCATCCTAGCCCTTGATATTCTAGGGTTCCTCGGTCACTATTTGATGCTACATATGCCTGATTAGGGCGATCTTGGAGTCGTTGAACTCCAATCGTCGCCCTGATCATATCTGTACGATTAGATCTTCGATCCAAGGCCCCAATAAAAAGTTTGCCCTGTCCATGAACATAAAAGGAGATAATTAACCTCCATTTTATTCAAACTACTCTAAATGCAAGATGATGCATGTTATGCAATATTTATAGCATGCAATGCAATCCTATGCTTAAGAACATGCATAAATAGATATCTTAAGTAGTGTAAACATGTTTACATCATACCCCCATGACTATCTTTTGATAGTCCCTAGCAAAAACTATATGCTATTTATAAAAGAATTAGGTTGGATTATTTGGGCATGAGTTATTTTCAATCACTAAGAAAATATCTACTTAGGATCTGAACTTTCAAAGACACAACAGTGCTCAAGTATCTGCCAAAATGCAAACCGCCTCAAGCCCTCGCCTTATTCAAAGAAAAATTTATTTTTCTCTTTTTCCTCTTTTCTAATTTTTTTTTTTTGGATTTTCAAGTTTTAGGGTTTAAGAGTGGCTTTCTACGGCCATTCAACTCACCCAAGATTTGATGAGAACCCTAAGTTCTATGCATCTTATTGTGAATGTGATAGACTCGTTGACCAGCAGTTAAAACGGACTTCGGATTTCTACGCCTCTAGGTGACCTAAAAAAGAATTCTGCCTAAAGGTGTATCTTTACAACCGGTAGCTTTCTCCCTACTTTTATTTTTTTTGCGGGGTGAACACAAGGGTGAATCCAGTGTATATCTCCCCAGTTTATTCTACTTCTCCGCTTCTTCCTAAGTGTTTGGGAATTTTTAATGCATTTATTGAGCTGGGTTCTGGACAGCCGGTCGATGAGTTGTTACCACCGACAACTTGCCAGCCATACTCGTGCGGCGAAGTGTGGCTTCTTTCTTTTTTTCTTTTCTCCTTTTCTTTTTGATTTTTTTTTTTTAAGTAGGTGGCTTCCTTGGTCTAAGATTTACTTAAAGGTAGCAAAAAGAGAAAGATCCAGTGACTAGGCTTTGGACAACCTATCTATTGGCTGTTACCCACGATAACTTACCAGCCATATCACCCTAGAAGGTTCATTAGCTACCTAATTTTCGTTAGAATCGCCGAACAACGAGTCAGTGACAAGATAGTGTGTAGATGCTTAAAACTCAAAATTTCCTCAAATCAGAGGGCGGGTTGATAAGTCACGTACTTATCACCCAAACTTATTTACTCCAATTAAAATAAAATTCAGGTTGGCGAGAACTCGAAAAATAAATCCACATTTTAGTGGATACATGGGCTGATTAAGTCCAAAGACCTGAAGGGTCTTTGTGTTCAAATCATAATGTAGTATTTCCTAAGATTGAAAATTTTCTTAAACCCAAGTTCTCTTTCCTAATTCTGAATTTTTTTTTAATAAAAGAAAATAAAACAAATCTATGGAGCTGACGAATGAATTCAGAGATGAATATCCACCCCCCCATGCCTATTTAATGCAATGTCCTCATTGTATTAAAAAGACATAAAACAGAGTGGAAAAGCATAGAAAACACCTGAATTGCGTGAATGTCAGGTCCGCTCCGAGATGAAAACTAAAAAGAACTGTATATGTGCTGAGTTTAGTGCCTTCAGCTAGGCACAATATACAAAGAAGAGAAATGAAGAATTCACAAGTGTAGGTCAGAATCAGAATAAACATAAGAATCCTCTGACCTGTCAGAGATGTCCACAGATGTGGACCAGATTGTGGTGCATACCCATACCCCATAATCGAGAATATCTTAGGTTGTGGATAAAAATTACCCAAAACCTAAAATCAGAATGCAAGCGGGGTCGGGCCTGCAATTTATGAGGATGCAACCCAAGACCAAAAAGTCGGGTTACAGAGAATTCAAGCTCAAAACGATAATCGTTGAATGTGTGCTTGGGTTTGACATCCTCAAAACAAATGTCGTAAAGGTTTTGATTTGATGGTTTCAGCTTAAAAGGAACCCTTCGACTCAATCTTCCATTTCCTCCAAAGTTAACTTCCTAAATCAGAACTTCCCAGCTCCTATCCTCCTCATTCAGAATATTAAATTCCGAGACCTCTTGCATGTTAATCACCCCGTCTGAAATCTCCAAGTCTAAATGATGTGGTAGAATCAGAATTGACTTGGGTTTAATTATCTCAGAAATAGAATTATCGATAAGCTTAACGGGGTGTAAATGACAATCAAGGCATTGAATTGAACCCTCCAGAAAATGTGATTCTGGATCCGCAATGTGTGCCCTAATAAGATCAGTTTCCTCAGTTATTGGGCTATCAAATGATCTATCAGATTCCTCAGGCCCAATCATCTCACAGAAATCGTGTTCAGAAAACTCGCGTGAGACTTCGCAACTTGAATCTTCACCATCAAAGAAATCAGGACTCGTATCAATGTATGTCCCAAAATCATTTGTCACTTTCTATTCCAAGGAGACACACGTTTCCTCGTACCCGGCTCAGGGATCTTAGGTGAAGAAATCAGATCATCCTTAATTCAATTTGGTCAGCCTCGTAACATGTGTCCCCCCCAACAGGTGCCTGAGCGGGTTCTGTCATTGGCTTTCCTGAAGAGGGTTCATCCTGGGAATCATCCCATGATTGAATCAAAGCAACCACGAATCTCATCCTCAATTTTGCTAATTTCCCAAGTAGAAACTCACCCGGGTTCTTATCTTTAACATCCTGGAGCCAATCCAACAACGACTTGTTCAAATCATCAATCATTTCAATCAGGGGCTCCAATCTCTCAATGCAAGGTATTGGCTGAACTTCTAAAGATAGTATGATATTCCTCAAGTTAGCCAGAACCTTATCTTGAACCTGGTTAACCTGAACCAAATGAGTTGGTTCAGGGTTGGGCGGGTTTGGTATCAATGCAGGAGAATTAACGAATTGAGATTCGTTATACCCTTCCTGATAATAGGTCATTTCAGATTGTTCAAAAGGTGGTGATGACCTAAAGGCAGTGAAATTAGAGGATGGGTAAGGCTTAGTGTGTCCTTCTTGATTGTAGATCGTATTAGGTTGTTCATAAAAGGTTGACGATCTATAATCGATGTGGCTCTGAGAAGGATAAAAATCAGAATCAAAGTGTTCAGGGTTAGACCCTAAACATGGATGTCCGAAATTGTATCCCCAATCGGAGTTATCCCAACTAACTGATGGTTGATTACAGTACGAGTCGGAATAATCATTAGTAGCGGTATGACTAGGTTTTGTTGTTTTGTTATAGAAATGGCGTTGTAGTACAGATAGTCACTGCCACTATTACAATTTTTACTCGGAAATAAAAGATCTCCCGAGGTCGAACTCAGGGAGCAAACTATATTCTAGAGATACAAAGTTTCTATTACAAAAATAAAGAGAGAGAGAGAAAAATTTGTCTTGTTGGCTTCTTCTTCTTTTCTCTTCTCTTTGGTTCTTCAGTTTTCTTCTTTCTTCTTGTTCTTCCTCTGTTCTTCTTTTTCTTGCTTTCTTCTTTCTTTTTCTTCAGAGCTTCTTCTTTTCTTCTCGTGTTCTGGTTCTCTTCTTTTGTCTTCTTCCTTCTGTTCTTCTCTTGGGTTCTTCAGAGCTTCTTCTTCTTCTTTTTCTTCCTCTGTTCTTCTTTTTCTTGCTTTCTTGCGGTCCTGTTCTTCTTTTCTTCTCCTTGCGGTCCTGTTCTTCTTTTCTTCTCCTTCTTCTTCGTCCTCGGAGCGTCGTCTGATTTTTCAATCAGACGACTTAAGTAACCCGCTGCTACAGTGCGTCCTCCTTCCTTCTTTCTTCTTCTTCCTCTGCGGTCTGCCTTCTCTTCTTCTTCTTCTTTTCTCTTGTGCCTGCACACTCGCAGTTTGGTCAGATGGAAAAAACCTACTCTACCCTCCCCCGTGTCTCTCTCTCTTAGAATTCACTCATAGGATAGCTCTCCCAGAGCTGCCGGGTAGTTGGGTACGGGTCACGCCCGGGTCCAGGCCCACCGGTGTGCGGTGGTGGGCGAGGAGTGCAGGTCGGGTAAACGGGTCGGGCCAGGTCCGCGTGGGGTTGTTGCGGACGAGGCCGAGTCGAGTGGGTGAGAGGGACCTCACCCCGTGGTCAGGAGGCAAACAGGCTATGGCACGTTTTGCCTTTATGCGGGTGCGCGGCTTCGAAATCCCACGATGTGGGACTAACTTTTGCTGCCTTCGCGCGTGCCCGCAAGACGACTCCACCTCGCCCTCTGATCAGCTGCAGTCGATGTCTGGGCCAACTGAAGAGGCAGAAGCCTTCGCGGACTTCGCCCCAACCTGCAGCACCTGGGAATCTGGGGCTGTAGGGCCTGGAGCTCGCCTCGAAGCTGCTTCAGTCGTCGCTAATGGCGGCTGGAGCAGCGAACCTGTTAGACAGGAATACGGCCCTTCGGCCTAATCAAACACGCGGGGGACCTTCACCGTGGCAAGGCGAAGGTGGTGCGGGGTGTGGCAGGTCGTGGGATGGCGTCTGGTGGCAGGGCTAGGTCAGACTATGGCTGCGAGAATGGGTTTGTTCGGTGGAGTATGGTGGGGGTGTGGAGAGGTAATGGGTGAGCGGAGGTTGATCAGGGTGAGGAGGCAGAGGTTCTGTGAGGGTCGGCGAGGCGTATGGGGCTGCGGAGCGATGGGAACGTCTCGCCGGAGGGTGGCCGGAGATGGAGAAGATGAGGGTGATTAAGCGCGGTCGAAGGGCGGTTGAGCAAATTAAAGTAGGGAAAAGAAAGAGAGGAGGAAAGGAAAGAACTGTACCTACTTGGAGGGACGAGGGGGGCCGGAGCAGGGCGACAGTCGTATTGACTGTCGCCGAAGAAGAAGGTGCCCAGAGAGAGAGGGCGGCGACGAGGAGAGAGCGGGAGAGCGCGCGCTGGGTACGGCGCGACGCGGGAAGAGCAGGTGAAGGCAGCTTTGCTGCTGGTAGTGCGGCAGAGCGACGAGGAGGAGGAGGAAGAACCGCCAGAGCAGGGGGGCTTCTGTCGGAGTGGGAAGAGAGGAAAAAGGGAGGGTTTCTCCGTCAGATCCGAGCTGGAGAGTGCGGCAGAGCGTCGAGGGCTTTCATAGAGTCGAAATCAGAGAGGAGGGCGGAGGGAGACGACGTGCCTCCCTTGCCGGAGGACGCCGGAGATGGAGACCCATACCTTCCGCGCGTTCGCACAGAAGGTATGGGTGGTTGCAGAGACCATGGAGGTGTCCCTGCGACGGTAGAGGTCGCAGGGAACCCCCGGTTTACTTGGAAGAGGGTCCCCCTTACCCTGCGTGGCGCCATGCTCCGCGCAAAGTCGCCGGAGCATGGCACTGCTCAGGGTTTTGCAGGGAGGACCCAAATGCAAAGAACGAAGAAGAGTTAGGGGTCAAAATGTGAGGGTTTCAAAAGTTGAGGGTAAAAAAGTAATGGATGAGGACCAAAATGAAAAGTCGATCAAGAAGGTCTCTTCTTAGGCTTAAGTTTTTATGCATGACTAAATGGGACCTAAGGATTATAATGGTGAATTTTATTTCTAGATCAGACCTTGTTTGACCGATCAATTTACGTAAAAACCCAAATTAAGTCATTAATTGGGCATGGTTCTCAATGTAGGTCAAAATGGGTTCCTAAGGCCAAATTGAAGGTTCTAAATCCTAGAGATTATTTTTCTACGAATTGTAGAGGGTTTAGTCGATTTTTTCGTTGCCTCGAACCTCGTGAATTGAAGTGGGTTTGTTTTAGGGTTACAGATTGTCATTTAATTCCTTGGAGTTGCTGTAGCCCTTATCAGATCAGATCATCCCACTTCCCTTCTTATTAGGTTTGTTTGACCTGTGTTTGGACCCTGAATTACCCTGCTTGCAGATTGTGCTGGTAAAATTGCATTTTTACCCCTTATGACTTGTTTTCTTCTTAAACTCAGAATTCTCTGAGTTAAGCCTTTCCTTGAGCTATGTAGGAGCTTTTATCCTTTGTATTAGGTCAAAATGAGCTAGTTATGACTCATGATGAGGTTCTCATCAATCGTCATGTTGAGGATAATTCAAAACATGAGGGAAAGAGAGGGAATGAGTGTAATATGTGGAACGGCACCAAAATGTTGAACGCACGAATCACTATGCTAACATGTTCGATTTTAAAAAATCTGTCGTTGTAGTTTGAAAGCGAAGAACTCGTGTTCAACAAATAAAATTTATACTGAAATTAAAATTCCAGGTCGAACACAGGGAGGCGGACGTTTGATTTAAAAACTACGCGATTGTTTTTATTTGTCACAAAGTAATTCAATTTAAAACTATCTGATTATTTACAATAAATAGAAGAGAGAGAGAGTAAGAGAGAGAGAATATTACAAAGAGAAATCAAAATGAGATATAGAATAAACAGGAAATTCATCATTAAGGAGATTGTTTGTTTCACTATTACAACTAGAAAGCAGAAAACAATTACACTAGAAAGCGATAAATTACTCTAGAAAACATTAAAAGTATAGAGAGAGAAATGTCCTCCTCGACGATCACTTAGAGGATGAGCAGAACTACTCTAGAAAGTAGTAAATTTATACTAGAAAGCAGTAAAAAGAATAGGGAGAGAGATATCCTCCTCGACGGTCGCTTAGAGGACGAGCCGGACGGGACGACGCCTGGACGAAGGAGGACGAAGCAAAAGAACGGGAATGGGGCAGCACGTCGTCGTCGTTGCGGGATCCACTTCTGAAGGGGGACGAAAATTTGGACTTTATCTCGCGAGAAGCATCCCTGGTGTGGGACAAGCTTCTCTTGAGCTTTGGAGAGGTAGAGGAGAGAAGGAAGGGATGAGAATTTCGTGTGGAGGGGGTCTCCTTTTATAGTTGCAAGGAGTGGGGGCAAATTGGTCATTACATCTTTAAAACATTAAATAAGGGGTCTTTAGTGACAGATAAAACCGTCGCTAAAGCCCCAACGTGGGCGTAGTGGCCGCTGCCCACGGGCACCCGCTCGGCTGCTACTCTCAACACATGCCGCACGTTCAGCCATCCACAGCCGTTCGATTGCGAGATCGGACGACCCAGCTCGCGCCTTCACCCGCTCGCTACGCGCCTGCCCCAATGTGTGCGATGCCGCGTGAGGCGCGGGCGTGCGATAGCGCGTCAACGGTATTGAGCGCGGACGGCCGCCCGATCAAGATCCGACGCACACCCGCGCCCTTCACCTCCTCGCTGCAGCTCGAACCTGTGTCTTGTGAACGCGCAGTGCCTCGCGACCGCTGCGCTACGGAGAGCGGATGGTCGTGCGGACGATTTGAGGCGCAGCCGTTGGATCGAGATCCAATGACAGAGAGGGGCGAATGCGGAGTCTTCAGCGGTTGCATGCGGGCGTTTGGGAGGCCGAGATGGCACCACGTGGCGCCATCCACCATGTGGCGCCATCTTGGCCGTCCATTTTCTGGATGTTGTAGATGGTGCCACAGGTGTCAGATTGACTCGATTTTTGCATCGTTAGGCTACGATCGTCGATCCGAATTCATCCGTGCGGTCGGATTTGTCATTTAAAGTGCGGATTTACACCATCCTGGCCCTTGATCTTCTAGGGTTCCCCGGTCACTATTTGATGCTACAGATGCCTGATTAGAGCGATCTTGGAGTCGTTGAACTCTAATCGTCGCCCTAATCACATCTGTACGGTTGGATCTTCGATCCGAGGCCTTGATAAAAAGTTTTCCCTGTCCAAGCACATAAAAGGAGACAATTAACCTCCATTTTATTCAAACTACTATAAATGTAAGATGATGCATGTTATGCAATATTTATATCATGCAATGCAATCCTATGTTTAAGAACATACATAAATAGACATCTTAAGTAGTGTAAATGTATTTACATCACCGCGTGTTTTGGACTTATGGCTTTAGAAGAAGAGGTAAATGACTTATCCTTAGAAGAACTTGTAGAAGCATTTGATGAGTTATACTGTACTTTTAGAAAAAGTAAGTTAGAAAATAAAGATCTTAAAGAAAGATATTAAATCTTCAAAATGAGAAGGACAAAATATTGCAAGAAAAGAATTTTCTATGTGACGAGACAAAAAGCTTAAAGAATAAAATAGAACTTCTTGAAAATAATGTTCATAATCTTAAAAATAATTTAGAAAAGTTATTAGAAGATCTTGCTAGGTTTACTAATGGAAAAGAAAATTTGGATAGACTACTATTATCACAAAAATCCTCTTGTTGCAAATTTGGTCTTGGATATTCTCATGAATCTAGTTCATTAAAAGGATACCAAACTAATTTTATATCTAGTCAAAAGGAAGAAAGGAAGTTTTCATATTCAACTATGAAAATAAAAATTAACCAAAATGGACCCAAGAAAAAATGGGTTCCAAAGAAACTTGTTCAATCTTGTTTTGTAGGTCAAGAAGAAGTAGATTTATAAGATACATCTTTAAGAGAACTCAAGAAGGACTACATGCCTATAGAAAGATAGTTGAGCAACCAAAGAAAGGAATTCAAAGACAGTCACATTTTGTAGGACAAAAGAAAAGGAACTTGGATTATAGACAGTGGATGTTCCAAGCATATGACGGGCGACAAGGAACTCTTTACGGAAGTAATTTACAAGGAAGGAGGTTTCGTTACATTCAGGAACAACTACAAAGGACAGATTATTGATATAGGTATTATTGGTAAAGGTAATGCATCTTTTAGTCATGTTACATTGGTAAAAGGATTAAAACATAATCTCTTAAGTGTAAGCTAGATTTGTGACAAAGGATATGATATTCTATTTAGTGCTAAGTTTTTCAAGATATTTGATAGTATAACAAATGAAATTCTTCTTATTGGAAAAAGATATAAGGATATATATATTGTTGAAATAGATAAAAATGAACATATGATTGTTTGGTAGCTTCAAATGATAAAATGTTTACTTGGCATAAATGATTAGGTCATTTGCACTTCAAATACTTGAATAAATTAATCAAATATGAATTAGTTAAAGGATTGCATAAGAAAAGGTTTAACTCAAATATTTTTTGTGATGCATGTACACTTGGAAAATTAATAAAAATTATTTCACGAGTAAAAACATTGTCTCTTCATCTAGACCTTTAGAACTATTACATTTAGATTTGTTTGGACCAACTAAAACTAGTAGTCTAAATGATAGTAGATATTGTTTTGTAATTGTAGATGGTTATTCAAGATTTACATGGGTATATTTTCTTAAACTTACCTAAAGACCAAACCCTAGAAACTTTTAGCAAGTTTTTAAAACTTGTTCAAAATGAGAAAGGATATATGATTTCTTGAATTCGATCCGATCATGGAGGAGAATTTGAAAATCAAGATTTTTCTCATTTTTGTAAAGAACTAGGAATAAAACATGAGTTTTCATTTCCTAGAGCTCCACAACAAAATGGTGTAGTGGAACAGAAAAACTGGACTCTTCAAGAATGTGCTCGCGCACTTCTTATAGAATCTGGTCTTCCAAAATATTTTTGGGCCGAAGCCACTAACACAGCTTGCTATGTACTTAACAAAGTCTTAATTAGGCTTATACTTAATAAAACAAGTTCTGAACCTAAAATTAGTTATTTCAAAATTTTTGGAAGTAAGTGCTATATGCTTGTTACTAAAGAAAATCTTGATAAGTTTGATGCTAAAAGAGATAAATGTATATTTATAGGATATTCATCACGAAGTAAAGCTTATCGTGTATTCAATAAGAGAACTTTAACAATAAAAGAATCACTTCATATCAAGTTTGATGAAAATTCTTCTATAGATATTAAACAAAGTGAAGTAATAAATAGATAGTGATGATGAGGACACAACCTTTATAGATGTATCTCACATTAAAAATCATAATACACATAATCTTCCTAAAGAATGGAGCTTTCATAAAGGTCCTCCAAAAGAACAAATAATAGGAGAAATTAATGATAAAGTCAAAACTAGATCACAAGTTAATTTTGTTCTAAATGCTTTTGTATCACAACTTGAACCTAAAACTGTTGATCAAGCTTGTTTAGTTTCTTCATGGATACTTGCTATGCAAGAAGAACTAAATCAGTTTGAAAGAAATCGAGTATGGGAATTAGTTTCTAAACCAAGTGACAATTATATTATATGAACCAAATAGATTTTTAGAAATAAAACTAATGAAGAAGGTCGGTAGTAAGAAATAAGGAAAGACTTGTTGCACAAGGTTATAATCAACAAGAGGGCATAGATTATGAAGAAACTTATGCTCTAGTGGCTAGGTTTGAATCAATTCGAATGCTTCTTGCATTTGCATCGCATCTAGGCATAAAATTATATCAAATGGATGTAAAATCTGCATTTCTAAATGGATTCATAAAAGAAGTATATGTAACTTAGTCCCCTGGTTTATAAATTCTGAATTTCCCGATCATGTGTATGAGCTTAAAAAGGCTCTTTATGGTCTCAAGCAAGCACCTAGGGCAAGGTATGAGAGATTAAGAAATTATCTCATTAAATCAGATTTTAAAATGGGAAAAGTAGATCCAACTCTTTTTGTCAAGAATCAACTTAATGATTTAATAGTTATTTAAATTTATGTAGATGATATTATTTTTGTCTCTACTAATGAGAATTTGTGTAGAGAATTTTCAAAGATTATGCAGGATGAATTTGAAATAAGTCTCATGGGAGAATTAAAATTCTTCCTTGGACTACAAATTACTCAAATGGACGAAGGAATCTTCATATGTCAAATAAAGTATCCAAATGACACATTGAAGAAATATGGAATGGAAAGTGTGAAGGGCAAAACCACACCAATGGCTACAAACATAAACCTGAACTTGGATGAGAATGGAAAGCAAGTTGATGAAAAGGTATACAGAGGTATGATAAGATCATTACTCTATCTTACTGCAAGTAGACCTTATATAATGTTTGCTACTTTGCTCGCTTTCAAAATTCACCAAAGGAATCTCATATTTTTGCGTTAAAAAGAATCTTTAAATACCTAAATGACTCTAGTGATTTTGGTTTGGTTTATCCAAAAACTCATTCTTTGGACTTACTAGCATATAGTGATGCCGATTATGTTGGTAATAGGACTGATAGAAAAAGTACTAGTGGTACTTGACGTTTTCTAGGTAATGCACTTGTTTCTTGGTTTTCTAAGAAACAAAATTGCGTTGCATTATCCACCACTGAAGTTGAATATATTTCAGCTGCTTTGACATGTTCTCAAGTACTTTGGATGAAACAAACTCTATCTGACCTAGGATTAGTTTTTAAACAAACTATAATATGCTGTGATAATACAAGTGCTATAAATTTATCCAAAAATCTTGTAAATCATTCTAGAACTAAACATATAGATGTAAAACATTATTTTCTTAAGGATAATGTATTAAAGGGAGAAATTAAGTTAGATTTTGTGAACACTGAAGACCAACTTGCAGATATCCTGACAAAACCACTTAGTATAGAAAGATATTGTCACATTACAAGGCATCTTGGACTTTGCAAGTTGAAGGATTTAGAAAACTAGTTTTTTAGCCGTCTAAAAATCCATATCAGATGTCTTATCTTTTTCTTGCTTGCAGCTCTTTCCTAGGAAAGTTTTTCTAGGAATTTCAGACATCTAGTATGCCTCTCAGACGTCTGTGTTTCTATCCGGTTGTAAGTTAAAATTCTTTCAACAGTCATTCAATGTTCAATTTTTTTGAATTTCAAATGAAGTAGTTTGAATTCAAATTCAAACGGTCTTTCAGACAACTTTGACACATTATAGATGCCTGAATCTCTACTTTCAGACATTTGTACCTATCTCAAGATGTCTAATTTTTGAATATGTATTGATTCGAATTTGAAACTACCTCTTTCTTTTACCCAATGGTCATTTGACCTCTTTATGATACAATCCTCTCTCCCATATGCTCCCTTTATAGTGCAACGCATACTCTTCATCAGACTCCTCTTGCACTTCTCAAAAAAGAAAACTCATCCACTCCTCTTCATCTTCTCCATTTGTTGAAGAACACTTGAGAACTTTTGGACTCCTCTAGATCTCTGGATGCCTCCTATTCTCAACAGACATCTCCCATTCTCACTGGACGTCTGTCAACTCCTGAGGTAGTGCATACATTCTTCATTTGATATTTATTATATCCTCTTTCTTGTATACCACTAACATTTATACCTTTATTTAATTTTTTTTCATTTCGTGGGAATCTCCTTGCTTTTCTTTTTTCTTGGTTTCGACTGTCTCCTGTTATCACTTATGCCTCTTATACTTTCGGTCATCTAAATTTTTTGGATTTTTCAGACGTCTGACGTTCACTTCGGACGTATGACTGAAGTCTTTTTTTGTGTCTTTAAGATTTGTTCTTCTCTTTTCCTTATTATGCCTCGTAGGAAACAAAGGAGTGCTGGATCTAGTAACCCTCCACCTGAAGAAGAATTACCTAATGTCATAGAACAATTTTGCCTAACCAAAAAGGACTCCCAAAAGCTTAACAATTTTTAGAAGTTTGAGGTTAGGTGTGGTAGACGAATTATATGGGATGATTTTAAGGATTATGGTCTCCTAGCCTTATTTCAAGCTCAAGGAATTCAACACTTCTTTGATGAGGAATTTTTTCTGGTGGAAAAATTCCTGGATTGTTTCCTAAGCTTGTGAAATTATTCTATGCAAATTTAGTAAATGATTCCACACCCACTAGCTCTATCCTAAAGTCTAGTGTTTTGAATGTATCCTTTACAACAATTGCTTGCACCACCAACTCAGGAGTTCATTGGCGGGACATTACGAAAGAAGTTACTTTCTCCATTGTTACAAAAACTTTAGTCAAAGATGATGTTTACTTTGAAGGAATCAAACTTGAATCACGTCATCTTAAGATTGTACCTCTCATTTCAGCTAGACTTGTTTCATGGAATTTACATGGAAAGTTAGGATCTTTTGATCACATTTCTAAGGAAATTACCTATATCCTATATGCTTTATTAAACCGAACAAAATTGAAATGGTGTGATTTGATCATGGATAGCTTATATAGCACACACTGTAGAAACCTTCCTTTAGGTGCCTTTATTTCCAACATGCTCATCTTCTTTAACCTTGATTTGAAACGCTAGTTTGTAGATGAATCTGTTAAAAAGTTTGATCACACTACTTTACTTCTTATGGGTCTTAAGAAAGGAACTGAAGAAGAACAAGTCGAGGAAGAAATTCCTCGTTCTCAACATTCTCAATCTTCTCCAACTAACTCTCAAGTTCCTCTCATGCTTCCTGATCCATATACTTATTCTTTCTATTCCACTTCTTGGGACTACTCTTGGGAGAATGTACAAGGAAATCAAGAGGCTTTTCAAAAAGCCATGTTTAATGGGATGAACCTCCAGCTAAAAATACAAAATGAAGATCATGATTATCTCCGGAGATGCACCAATCAATATGCAATGCAACTATCTCGTTTGGAAGATTGCATGAAGAATCTGGAGTCTGCATACTCCAAAGGGAAGAAGAAACTTTGAATAGTGTCTTTAGATGGTTGCTTTGTGCCTATTGACTTTTTGATTATGTTATCAAAACTTTTTGTTATGTTAAACATTGTAATTTTTTTTGTAATGCTTGTTCTTTATTTATTTTTTTTGTTAATGCCAAAACAAAAGGGGGAGATATAAGCTTTTATGTAGGGGGAGTATTTTCATATAATTTTTTTTTATCATTTCAAAAAAAGGGGGAGATAGTTGATATTATTGTATTTTTTAATAATGACAAATAAGTTATTGCTTGGAAGAGATAACATGATGCAGGAAGGGTTTAACAAAAAGAATCAAGGAAAAGGATGCTTGGAAGAGACTAACATGATGTAGGAAGGGTTTAACGAAAAGGATCAAGGAAAAGGATGCTTGGAAGATACTAACATGATGCAGGAAGGGTTTAACAAATATAATCAAGGGAAAGGAAGGGCAAAAGCTTCATTTTATTTCTTATTTAGTTTATTTTATTAGAGTGTAAAAGCCTTAAATTTTCCTTAGATTTCCTTAGGATGTCTCTAGCTTTGCTTCTAATTCTATCGGATTTTTCAGATATCTTTCTTTTCTTTCAGATGTCTGAAGATGATTTTTAAGACGTCTAATTATATTTCCAGACGTCCAGGATCTCATCTAGAACTTACTGTCATTTGATTTTTTTAGACGTCTACTACTTAGATCAGACATCTATTTTAGTGTTTTGAAGGCCTTCTTGATTTTTCAGAAGCCATCTTGAGTTTTTGAGCAACGGTCATTTTTTTTTAAGTCATTCAGACGTTCGACTCTATCTTCAGACATCCATATCCCTCCAACGTTCATTTTCTCCCAACATTCACTTTGACCCCAATTAAAGTGCTTCTGTTTCACTTTAATGTTTTGAACGTTGAAGGACTTCAGACATCCTTAATTTGTTTCAGACGTCTTATGGTCTCTTTTAAGACGGCTGACCACATTTGTCTAGATCCATGTTTGGGTCTAATCTCATTCCAGTAACGAGCATTCGTTTCCTGTTATCTTTTCAGACGTCCCATTTAATAATCAGATGTTTGAACCTTTATGATAAGATGTCTATTTCTTTTTTCAGACACCCTGTATTTTGTCCAATAACCACTTGATTTTTTCTGGAGACTTGATAGACGTCCTATTTTATTTTCAGACGTCTGAAATAGTCTTTTTAGATGTCTGTCATTATTCTTCGAACCTCTGATATGAACAGAATTTGAGTTAATGCTTTATAGCCATTCTTGCTCAATTCAATTCAATCCAATTCAAACTCCAACGACTATATTTGACCTCCTATACCTATATATACTCCCATATAGGTTGCCTTAGTTTTACACACACTCACAAAAACATATACAAAGGAAATATACAATGCTCTTGATCTTGTTGTACTCTTTTTGCTCTCTTGCTCCTTTATGCTACTGTTCATTTGAGAGCCAATCTCCCAACTGCTTATAGGTTTGATAAGGGAGTATTCTTATTCTTTTTCAAGGTTTATAGTTTTATATTGCTTTTTGATAGTTTATTTGGGGACCTGGTTTGTGGTTTCCCGTTTCCTCTTAGTAGAGGGGCAAAACTCTTCTTGGGGTTTGTACAGGAAGAGGGGATTTGTAATATTACTTGTTGTTAGTAATTCCTACTTAGGTAGGAGCAAAATCCTAGATTGAGAGATCTAGGTAGAGGTTTTTCTCGTAAGAGTTTCTTCTCTAAATACTTGTGTGTTGTTGCGATTGTTTTGAATTTTTGTTTGTACAATTCAACCTCCCTTCTTGTACTACCAACAACTACATCTCACGAGTCTCATCACCTTGGTAGCCAAAGTTATCGTTTTCTCTCATAGGATTAAAATTGTGATTATCAACCCTTTAAAAAAGAAATTATGAATATCAAATTGTATTCTACTTAATATAGAATTCCTATATTGTTTTCCTCGTTTGTCTTCCATGTAGTCCTCAAGAAGGGCACCCTAGAACTTATTAATGTTTGGATTTTTAATAAAAATTAGTCATATTTTGGATCTATTTACAAAAATTTGTTGCTCAATTTTATCATGACTATCTCCTTTTTTTATTATATTTTGGGACCCAAAATGAAAATAAAAAGAAGTAATTGGATTCAATAATATTGCATATGGTATCGATTATTTGCCATGGCCTCAAACATTATTTGTCAAGGACTTTGTTTGAAGAATGGTAGGTGGTATAATCCTTCCCAAAAGTATAAGTCAAGCTACTTTTAATCTGAGACCATAAGTTAGGTATAGGCTCTGAATCAAGAGTATAATTTAAGGATAACGCATTCAATCCCTAACTTTTGTCCTTACGATTCATTAATTGCTGTAATGTGGTCATAGCTCCAATTGCTCTCTTATCACAAGCCACGCTCTTGCTCCCTCTCTCCAAACTTGCTAATCATCCTGCTACGCCAATGAGATTTCTGTATCATCTATTTTCTTTATGACCATCGCCTACTCGATTCCCCTCCATGTCACGGAAGACTACATTATTCTCATCTATATCTTTATGTGTATAGATTCGGAGTGGGACACTAATTGTAGCAGTTGCTGTTGACATCGGATCCTTTATTTTCTTTCCTACCGTATGTTTATTTTTTTTAATGTTTTTTCGATGGCTACAGTAATCTACTGCAATCTCCCTCGTCTTTACCGCCTGCACGGTCTCTCTGTCTCTCTCTTTTTATTTTATTTTTATATTACTTAATGTATTAGTTCATTTCGAATTTCATCTGTCATTGATCTCTCTCACCTTGTGATCTTCTATTAGAGCTTGATGTTAAGTATATTTTTATGAAAATATTAATTAACTAATATGTATACAAAATCAGTGTAAACATAATTTAAAGTATAAATTAAAAATTAAAATATATCAGATAATATATTTTACAAAGTGTGTTATATTTTGATATTTGATCAATATTTTTTTTCACTGATTGAAAATTAAAATATATCAAAAAATATATTTTGAAATATATAATGTATTTTGATTTTTATCATTATTTTTTTCTCATCGATAAAAAATCAAGATATACTGACCTATGTATTTCACAACGTGTAATATGCTGATTTTTCATCGATCAAAAATCGATATACATCAATTAAAAATCATATAAATTTTTTGACTTTTACATTTTTAGTGTGGTGAACTTGTTTTACACTTTTGCGGTAACATCCAAGCTAAAAAGTAATATACACGGAAACACCGTGGAGCCATCACTGTTTATATCACTGTTTATTTATCTTTTCGCTCAGCAAAGTTCATCCCGCGTCACTGGTATAGGTCGCACGCTCGCCATTCCCAAATCGTCTCCCTCCCTCGGACGTGAAGTGTCACAACTCTCTTTCCTTTAATTTTTTTATTAAATTTTTTTATCCGCTGATACTCTATTCTTTCGTTTCCACTCATCTATCTGTTTTTTCCCCCTCGTTCACACCACCTTCCCCCGCCCCTCGCCTCGCTCTCTCTGTGCATGGTGAGAGTCCCTGATGAAATGAAATATTTAACATAATCGATATCTTATTTGTCCCACGTCCAATGGGGAAGGAGAGGGATATAATAAAAAAATGTTAGTCTAAAAATGTAAAAAAATAATAAAAATTTTAAAAGTTGGGACGTCGTGGGGTGTTTCTCTCTGGCATAAAAAAATAAATGTAAAATATTATTAAGTGATGAAGTTTAATGTGGTTGAAAATAATTATTATCATTTTTAAATTAGTAATAAAATTATTTTTATTAGTATATCTTCATTTAAAGTGGTGGTGACTTTAAAATTAGATTGTATTAATATAAAATTATTTTATATCGATATTTGAATATAAAATTTAAATTTTCATATTAATTTATTTAAATTTTTTTAGATGCTTCGATTGTGACTTTTTATTCTTTTAAGATGACACTATACGATTACATTTAAATTTTTTTTATTTTTTCTGAAAACAAATAATTAATGTTAATATTTACATGCAGTTACCTTCGAAAGACCACCCTCTTCTTGAAGAGATTAGAAATACGCATTATAGTCTCTCAATAAGGTACAGGGTAAAAATTATTTCTCAAAGATCCTACGCGTATCAACCAGGTGGAGTTGATTGAATTAAAACATTTCATGTCTAATTAGAAAACTTGTATTCGCTAAGAATAATTTCTTGGTGCATATCATTCTAAATGCTTTTTCCTAATTAAAAATAGCTGGACATTTTGTAATTACGGAACCTTACAGGGCTAAAGGTTTATTAACTTATTTAGGACAATGTGTCAAATTGTTCAGGTACAACAATCTAAATATGTAACGACGTTAGCCTAAATTTGAGTTTATCCAAGAAAAAAAAATAGATATAGATCCAATTAAGGAATTTAAATAATTATTTAAAATACTTAATCTTACTTTAATTTTTCTCAAATAAACTTTAGGTTAAATTTAAGTTATTATAAATGATATCAAAATTAAATTTTCTCTGGTATGAGAAAATAGTTACTCTCGGGATAGTTTAAAAATGAGTTATGAGATAGAGTCTATAGTATTATTAGGATTACATTGATTGATTAATTGAATTTAAATGAAGACGGTAAGATTTCAGGTGGAAAGATTGTAATATCTTTAAAAATAATCTCATATACTGAACTCATGAAATTGAATATGTGATATGAATGATTGAGAACTATTATTTATTAACTTAGAATTAAATATTTTAGGTGATTGTCTCGATTCCTTAAATCCATATCCAATAAATTACCAAGACTAATTTATCTCAAATCGATTCAGAGTTAACCTCAAATTGTTACAGCAAAATTATAAAACATGAAAAAAATTTAAACAGTATAGCAAACCACATGTGATCGTGCATGTACCCGTACCCTGGAAGCCTCTTAACAAGAATACCGAGGTTATACTCCTAAATGTACCTTCCACCAATTAAAAAAATAGCATTTAATTCTCGTAAAGGTTCACCGAAATGCAGGGAGTTACAAAATATACCATCGGTACACGGTTCCAAATAAGCTGGTACAAAAAGGAGGACAAATAGATATATAAAAATTAACGTCGACTAGTGATACCTACTTACTCGTTCGCCCTCCAAAGTTAACTTTTCTTTCTGTGTCACTGTTACATATGGACTTCTACTTTTGGTGGACAGACAATGCATGAATCGTCTAAGACAAACAGTCAAACATGCATAAACGGTGCGCCAATACATACGTACGTACCAAGAGCTTATAATTTCCTTCCTCGGCGGAGATTCTCCCGAGAACGAGCACAAATAATTAAAGAATGTAAATAGAACAAATCACAACGCATGCAATTACGTATTCTAAAATTCCCGTCCCCATCAATGGTATCATTAAAATAATGCAACAATATTATACATGCCATTTCTCCTTTCAAAAAATGAATATACATGCGATTTCATGCGCATATGGTTGGGGGCATATGGCTCCCTCCCCTTATTCCATTCAACAATAATCTTTTTTGTTCCTTCTCAAAGAAAAGTCAGGAAACTGACTGCACCAACAACGATGAGAGATGTAGTTGCCTCGACAAGGAAGCCGGATGCTTCACTAGGTTCAACATCGGCGGTTGGCGACGTAGCCGGTGACAACAATGATGGGGTATCACTGTCGTAGTCATCTTCAAAGGTTTCGGGTGAGTAGGCAGGTGCATCGAAGCTAACGCCAGCATACTCCCCAATAGGCGAGCTAGCATACTCCTCCTCATTAGGCGAAGGGCTCACTGCATAATTGGGTGCACCTGCGACGTTGCCTGAATTGTTGGTGGGAGCAGGACCAGGGCCTGGGCCTGGGGTGGCAGCGATCGAGGGAGCCATGGCTGCAGGGGAGACCACTATGTCTCCAGCTGGGGAGATTGCGATATCGTCTCCAGCTGGGGTTGGGGCCAAGGATGGGGCTTGCGAAGGTGGTGAGGCCTCAGATCTGGTAGCAGAGGGAGAGGAGGCAGATTCTTCCTCGGAGGGAGCCAGAGCATCTGACGGAGAAGGGGAGGATTTTGGTGACAACGAGGCCGAAGGGGCTGGGGTGGGTGTTGTGGCCGCAGAAGTAAGTGGTGAGGCAATCACAAGGGTGAGGAGGACGGTGACGATTGGGAGATGATTGGCCATGGTGGAATCAATAGAGATGCTAACCCGTGGTAACCCGTGAGAGTTATTATTGGGAAGGAATTGGAGCAGGTAGCACCTCAGGAGGAGGGTGTAGGTACGTAATTAAGTTTTGTTGGGGGTGAGAGGAAGAGAGAAAGGGTTTGAGTTATATATGGTTGGCGTCACGAGAGTTGTGGTTGCGAGTCAAAACCAAAAACTTGGCAGTTTGTTTCCTTTCAACGGTCATCGTTTAGTTTGTTTGTGCATTCTCCTTCTTTTTTTTTTTCGGTTAACTTTTGTCTTTCTGTTTACAGGGAAAGGACAACCACAACCATAGTCTAGCTTATTCGTGACCATGGATGACCTTGGTCATCAATTTTCCCTTTTTAGTATACTGGTGAATACCCATGCAAATATTCAAAGGTACGCATGATTTGTCTATTTATAGTTATAATCTTGAAGGAACAAGATTCATAACGATAGCATTAATGTAGAAAAATGTGGATAAATGACAAAGTAAAACGAATTGTAGATTTAAAATAAATTTGTAATAGTTTTAATTCTCTCCGGGGGACGGAGCCAAAATAAATATTTTTAGGAGGGGCACAGACTACAAGAGTCCGTGGATACATTATCTAATCAATACTTCATTACAGAATATAATGGCTATATGTTAAAAAAACGTGAGCTTTGCATGTGCCTTTTGAGTTTATCTCTCTCCACTCTAATCAAAAGCAATATGTATATATTTACGTTAAACTAAAACTTGTAAGAAATACAAAAAAATGATATGCATGCATATATTCTAAATGGTTAAATCCAATCAAATATGTAATATACACAATTGTTTCATTGAAATACCTGAAATAAAAACTATCCTTGATAAATGCTTAGATCAAATATAATAATACACAACTATTTGTAATGGTAGACATTGAAATGGTAACTGTCACAAGATATTAGCAATAAAGCATAGATGGTATAGATGTTAAACATGTACATGTACATGTAGCACAAGAAAGTAATAAGAAATTAATTGTGCATGTTTGCAATGTGTGCATTGTGGTTGCAAATAAATATCATTGATGATATTTGTTATATTATATCGATAATATTTAATTTAAAATTAAAATATATGTTTATGCTTAAATGTCATTGTGCAATTTAATTCCAAGGGTGATGTGTTTGTTGATAATTTTTTATGGGGATTTGGCATGGAAAGCCTTAACATGTGCATAAAGAAATCTTTTTTTAGGACATTGTTAAAAGGGAACCCTAAACTATGGGCTATTTAAACATGATATTAGGGGGGGGGGGGGGGGGGGGGGATATGTTCCCATTTTTGCTTTCTTCTATCCTTGATTGTTTTCAAATTACATTTGTTGTTCACTCATCCAGATAATCTACTATTTGAATAATTATCTATTAATCAATATTTGTCAAAAATTTACTTCAAGAAATTTCTTCTTTTTTTCCCATCTTCAATGATTTGGGTAGTGGATGTTTCCAAGCATTGGAATATGTGTGAAGTGATATAAGTGCATATTAGTCCTGGTAAACCTATTTTTATCGGGATGTGCATAATGTAAACATATGTTCCATTAATATAAAAAATATGTGCAAAAAAAAGTGTTTTGATATGGATACCAATCTAACATGAAAATAATAACTTTTAATGATAAAAAGATTATGATAGATGATTAATTTCTAACCATTTACAAACTTAGGCACATTCAAGATGCCTTAAAATAGATCATTAACTTGATGCCTAAAATTAATTGCTCAGTTGATGTCATCACCATCATCTTCTATATCTAACTCAATTTGACTAAATTCCAGAGCTAAATTCACCTAATTGATTCATAACAAGAGTATAATTCAGTAAAGGCTAAATCAAGAGAAGTTACGTTAAATTGGGTTAATTCTTTTATTTTAACAGACAAATATAAATGCAGAATAATTAAGAGGTGAACCTATGATTAATTAAAGGTTAATTAAGCTTAAATTTTCAAGAAGTGGATTGTATTGAGTAATTTAGGATTTTCATTCAAATTGAATGTTATTTCTTAATTAAAAATCCTAATTTTAGCCTCACTTTAACTAAAAGGATTTCGATAGAAATAAATTTAATCTAAATCTTCTAAAAATCATTTAAAAATATTCCATAAGGTGTAGAACAATCAATTTGACAAAAGGAATCCATTTTGACCTAAAAAAGAATCTTAGGCGGATACTTAATATATTTTGGGTTAAATCAAAAATTGACCATGCAAACTTCATCAAAATCCAGAATTGAAGTCACCATTAAATTTCTTAGGTCTAAATTAAGTTATCATAAAATTTGAACTCATTTGGACTTCATCTACACCTTTTGTGCATTCTAGTCCTCAACTTTTAATTTTCTCTCAATATGATCTAAAATATATCTTTCACATCCACGGATGATGTCATGTTGATGTCGCCCCTTCCTCCTCCAGCAACAAGAGAAGCTCATGAAAAGCTTCTCGAGTGCAACTTCGTGTGCAGATTGCGCATGATTCAGTCATTGGAATCCCTCTGACTTCGGCTAAGCTCTTCCCTTATCATTCGCACATCAATTGGCGCAAAGAATGGCTGCGCTCGCCAACGATCGTGACTTCTATCCATGGCCGAAGTGGTTGTGGAGTTCACTTTGACCCCATATTTCAAGTCGCGAAGAGGCCGCGAAGCACCCTCGATCTTTTGCGCTGACCCTTTATAAAGCTCCCCCGTGCCATTGCAAACTTCTTCGTCGAGTTTTTGGTGCGCTACCTACTCTCCTCCTCCTTCCACAAGGCCACCATTAACGTTGAGCTTGGATCTCTTCTTCCACCTTCATTGCTACCCCTCGCTACCAACTAAGGGCATGGTTGTCTCAATCACATCCTCGCCGTTCTTCCTGTCATAGAGGATGGTTCCTCAACCCTCCTCCTCGCTCCAAACAGCTCATTGTCCCCTCTTTATTCCTCGCATCCAACCGGCCAACACCAAACGTGCTTTGCCCCCTCTCGTACACTTGTAGATAGCGTTCCTTCTTCTCCTCCCTCTGTAGTCTAGATTAGGCTCAGATTTAGGTTTCGACCACGAACTCCTTCATTCTCTTGTCATCTTCACGTTCGACCAAGCTCTGACGTGTCTTCAGCGACCACCAATCGCATCCACCGGCCATCTTTGCTCGACGTCGAACACCTCAAGACCTCTATGACACCTCCATGAGAAAAACCCTCAATCAATTTGGTGATTCAACGCCTCGAGCTACCTGCTAGACACACATCTCTGCTGCCATCTTCTCCATGTTCGGTGGCCTTCCTTCTCCCTTGACACGCCAAATCAACGCCACCACCACCTTCAGTGGGGTTGGGCAAAGCCTTTCAACCCTTTGGTTTAGAGCTCCCACACCTCCAACTGTCGGTCAATGACCCACACCGCCCTCATTTTCATCGACCACTCGCACGCCCTCCAGCCATCCTCAAAGCCTGAAGGTCCTCGAGAAGCTTTGTGAAGACATGAGCTACGCATTGCGACCCCCAGCCTGGGGTGCCATGCTCTGAAACGTAGCCGTTGACCTCCCTCTACAACTCCCCTTCACCCAAGAAGAGAGGTAGCTTCGACCATCCCCTAAAGTTGTTGTCAGGGATCAGATCGCAAGAGAAAGCTATTTGCAAGGACGAACACACAAATTTGTAGGGATCAAATTGTATTGCCCCAGGGACTAGATCACAGAACAACTAGTACATGTCGAGTTTCTAGGGACTATTTGGAAGTACTCTCTCGACTAGTTGATATTTGTCCTGATTGTTGAACATTTGGAGATTTTTATTTCATCTTCTTTACCATTAGGTAATACTTGACGTCCTGATTAGTTGATATTTAATGCTTAATCATCTAAGTTTTTGGTTTATTTAATTAAGCATTAATTAATTAGAGAGGTCCCTAATTGTTAAAAGTAAATTCATGCGAATCAATCTCTTGCTGTTGAAAATTTGTCCCCTACATATTTGAATTGCAATGCATGTATTTAAGAGCTAAACTAATCACTTTGCATCTGTTTCCCGAACAAAAATTTGTACGAAATCAGATAGTGATAAGACGTGCATTTATTTGCTCCTAGAGACAACTTCGAATTCCTTTTAATTCGAGAATATAAATTTTAAATGTTGGTGATGAGGCGTCGGTTGGACCGGTTTCGGTTATATCGTTGTAGTAAAGCCGGTTGTTACCAACGTATCATATAAAATTTTTTACTCGGAAAAATAAAAGAGTTCCCGAGGTCGAACTCAGGGAGCAAGTTGTATTCTAGAGATATACAAGTTCTATTACAAAAATAAAGAGAGAGAGAGAGAGATGAAAATTTGGCTTCTTCTTCTTTTCTTCTTTCTTCCTCTTTGTCTTTGGTTCTTCCTGTTCTTCTTCTTCTTCTTCTTCTTCTTCTGCTTTCTTCAGATCTTCCCCTCGTGCTCTTCTTCTTCTGTTCTCCCTTGTTTCCTTTCTTTCTTTTTCGTCAGATCATCTTCTTCTTTTCTTGCTTCTTGCTTCTCTTCATTCCTTCTTCTTCTTTGTCTTCACCTGCCTTGACCTCTCTTTTTCTTCTTTCGCGATGGCCGTTGCTCTTCCTTCTTCTTCAGCGGGTCTTCTTCTTATTTGGCTGCTGACCTTCCGTCGTCTGCCCCGGTGCTGAGACGACTTAACAGTGCCTTCGCTACAGTGCAGGAGCTCCTTCTTCTTCAGCGGGTCTGCTTCTTCTTCTTTGGCCTGCACACTTCAGAGTTTATTCGTCAAGAGGCAAAAACCTACTCTACCCCCCTCCCCCGCGTATCTCTCTCTCTGAAATCACTCCTCGGAAGCTCTCCCAGAGCGCTATCGGGTAATCGGGTTCGGGTCAGGCCCGGGTCCAGGCCCACCGGCGTGCGTGGTGGGCGAGGAGTGCAGGTCAGTCTAATCGGGTCGCGGGCCAGGTCCGCGGAGCGTGGTCACGGACGAGGCCGAGTCGGGTCGGGTCGGGTGAGAGGGACCTCACCCCGTGGTAACTGAGGCAAACAGATGGTGGCAGTTTTGCAATTTATGCATCCGCGCGCCTTTGAGAGATTCCGAGGTGGGACTAAATGTCCCACCCCAATTCTCTTACGCCTGCAGCAGGGATGGTGCTCCCAATTGCATCGGCTGTTGAGGCGTACAGCTCCAATCGAGGGCCAGGGTGTGTGCGTGAGACTCTTCCGCGCTGGCCGTGGCTATTCAATCTGGGATATCTCGGCTTGGAGCAACCTCGAGCAGGCTTCGAGCTTCCTCGCCAATGGCGGTCAAGGCCTGGAACCTGAAACCAATGGCACGGCCTCTCGGCCAAATCAGACAGGTGGGGGACCTTCGCCGTGGCACGGCGAAGGTGGTCAGGGGGTCTGCAGGGGGCGAGATGGAGCTGTTAGGTCGTCCTAGGTCAGACTGTGAGCGAGGGAGTGGGTGTGTTCGGTGGGTCTGCAGAGGGTGTTTGGTGGGAAGTGGAGGGGCGGAAGAGGATCAGGGTGAGGAGGCGGAGGTTCTGCGGTAGTCGGCGAGCCGTGTGGGTCGCTGAGGTGATGGGAGCGGCTCGCCGGAGGGTGGTCGGAGGCGGAGAGGATGAGGGTGAACAGGGTCGGTAGAGGGCTTAATTGACTAAATCGAAAGCGGGGAAAGAAAGAGGAGGAGAAGGGGAGTAAGTCTAACTTAACTGCATGGACGAAGGGGGAGGAACAGGGCGACAGTCGTATCGACTGTCGCCGGAGAAGACGATGCCCAGTGGGGGGAGGACGGCGGTGACGACGGGGCAGAGGCAGCGCGCGCCGGTATTGCGCGACGCGGAAAGAGCAGGGGAAGAAATCTCTGCTGCTGGTATTGCGGCAGAGCGAAGAGGAGGAGGAGGAAGAACCGCCGGAGCTGGTGGGCGTCTGCCGGAGTGAGAAGAGAGGAAAATTGGGGGTTTTCTCCGTCAGATCCAGGCTGCTTTCGTCGGTGGAGCGGCGGGGGGTATTTATAGGGTTGAAGCAGGGAGGAAGGCGGAGGGAGACGACGTGTCTCCCTCGCCGGAGAATGGTCGGAATTCGAACCCATACCGTCCGTGCGTTCGCACGGCCGGTATGGGGGGCTGCAATGACCATGGGGGTGCTCCTGCGACGGCTGACGACGCAGGGCACCCCCGGTACACATGCCAGGTCCTCCACCTTACCCTGCGCGGCGCCATGCTCCGCGCAAGGTCGCCGGAGCATGGTGCTGGCAGGGTTTTGCAGGAGGGACCTGTTTGCAAAGAACGAAGGAGAGTTAGGGGCCTAAATGCGAGGGTTCAAAAGTTGAGGGCCAAAGAGTAAATATATGAGGACCAAAGTGTAAAGTCGGTCAAGGAGGTTTCTTCTTAGGCTCAAGTTTTTATACATGACTAATTAGAACCTAAGGAATCTGATGGTAAATTTCATTTTCATATTAAACCTTGTTTGACCGGTCAATTTGCGTAAAGACCCAAATTAAGTTATTAATTGGGCATGGTTCTCAATGTAGGTCAAAATGGGTTCTAAAGGCCAAATTGAAGGTTCTAAACCCTAGAGATTATTTTTCTATGAATTTTAGAGGGTTTATTCTATTTTTACTTTGCCTCGAACCTTGTGAATTGAAGTGGGTTGTTTTAGGGTTACAGATTATCATTTGGTTTCTTGGAAGTGCTGTAGCCCTTGCTAGATCATCTCATCCCACTTTTATTCTTATTAAGCTGTTTTGACCTGTGTTTGGGCCCTGAATTACCCTGTATGCAGATTATACTGGTAAAATTGCACTTTTACCCCTTATGACTGGTTTTCTTCTCAAACTCAGAATTCTCTGAGTTAAGCCTTTCCTTGAGATATGTAAGAGCTTTTATCCTTTGTATTGGGTCAAAATGAGCTAGTTATGGCTCATGATGAGGTTCTCATCATACCCCCATGCCTAGCTTTTGCTAGTCCCTTAGCAAAAAAAAAAACTTAAGGTTTCAACCCTTGTTCTAGACCATGAAGTTTTCAATGGTTTTAGATAAGTGCCTTTTTATTTGAGCATAGATTAGGTTAGAATGCTGACCATAGGCCTAAAAGATACTCTAGTACCAATCAAGATCCAAATCTGTCTAGCCTTAGCCTCAGTCTTTTAGCAAAGGTTTTTAAGGCCCGCAAGAACTAACCTAAGGTTTATTGGACTTCGTGGTTAAAGCACCCGTGCTTGAAATGATTTTAGCCCTGGCCCAGTTCGCAGTGCGTTTTGTAAGAGAGAGATAGAAAGTTTTTTCTGTTTGGAGAGTTTTCTCTCTCTTTTTCTTTTTAGTTCTAGTCTAGGATTGGCTTTTCAACACGGTCTGTATCAGATTCCTTGCTCCCATCATCAATCCTCAAGGGTTCCTGGCGATCGATGCTTCGAGATAGCACCGCCCATGGCAACCCCCGGAACCCTGGCTATTGAGATTTCGAGATAATCCCATCCATGGTATTCCGTGGCCGAATCCAGACCCTGGCAATTGACACTTCGAGATAATGCCATCCATGGAATCTGAACCAGCAGAGTGCTTACATGCCCCCCGTAGGATATGTAAATATCCTAAGAGACAAGCACCGAGGAGATGATATTTTGTTACGCATCTTCGAGGGGATTTCCCGCCTCTCCGCGCTGGGAACTCGTCCAAATCAACTTGTGTTGATCGGCCATTCCTATTCTAGGTGTTCTTTTCAGATTTTTGCGACGCTTCTGCGTGATTCTGATTTTTACGCTTACTGAACCAGGCTGTGTGTGAGATTAGGGTGCTTAGGTTACTGAGTCCCGTAAACCAAAAATTAGTTAACGAGGCCGAATACTTCCTAAGCCTTAGACCTAATACTTCAGCTTTTCATTTTCCTCAACCTCTTGAGGAGTGTCCAGATCTTAATGAGTACTAAGAGTCTATTCAAGAATGCCTAAGGTTTGCATTCTTACTAATCTCATTGTGCACTTTTCAGTTATTTTCTTGAATGAGGTCTAGAACTTAGGTTAATTCCTTAGTTCCTTACTAATGACTATCAACTTTTCTTATAATTTTGTGCTCCTTTTTCATTTTGTTTCTTCTCTCCTTCACAAAATTCTCCTCTTTTCCTCTTATTCTTTTTCGAAAATTTTTTTTTAATTTTTATGGTATTTTTGGCATATGTGAATTTTTTGTTTGAAACCTTTTCTTAGAATTTTTGCACTTTCATACCCCCCCATGCCTAAGATTTGCAATGTCCTCATTGTAACCTAGGGGTTTTTATTCAACTAAGTTCATACATTAGGATAGCTGTTTTGATGAGTGAATGGGTCGGGGTGACTGTTGCGGACGATTTCTAATCTCAGATGCAAGCACCTGAGGTGGAGTCGGCTGTCCTAAAGTGTGAACTTCAAGTGCAAAAAGCTGTCAGAACAAGTTTCAGGTTTTCCAAGAGAATGACGGGCTGCCTCCCGTTGAGCGCTAAATTTGATGCCTTCAGCCAAGCGGGAAATGCGATGGAGAGGGGATGGTCAAATCAGCAGAGTTTTGTAAGACAAGCACCTTGATTAAGAGCCTGGTTGGTCCAACCAGGTGCTTGTTCAGATCAACAGGCTGATGATGCAGCCCAAACCCAATCAATCTGGTGGGTTGATAGATGTGTATAAAAAAGTGTGGAACCCACCATAAACTATGAGGCTCAGATGGATGTGGAAGTGTAAACGCAGGGTTTGGCTGAGCCGAATCAGCCTGGTCAGAGTAGGGACCCGTAGGATAATCAGTGGTTGATGCAGGAACCCTACAGGGGTGATCAGAGAATGATAGAGCATGGTATGTAGTCTGATCAATGTTCGAAACCCGATGTGGAAATGCAATCGGCTCGGTGAGAGGTGAATCAGCATAGAAATTGAGTCCGGTTGCGGGTCGGGGTTTGGGAGAGGTTTTGATCCGTTCTGTGTGTGCGGACGAGGTGGCCATTGTGTACGAGGGCTCTTCTAGAGAGTCCTCTGGGTAACTATCAAATGCCGGAAGAGTGTTTGTAGGATGAAAGAAATCGGATTCGAGAAAAAATTTGGATTCTGGGTTGCAATCACTCTTGGCATTTTCTGTTTTTGGTTCCTGAGGATCGAAAAGGAATGATTCTGTGTTATCGGTGATCTCGGGAATCAGGACCTCAGAGTCAGAGTCAGAGTCAGAATCATGTGAACTGAGGTCGTAGATAGGCCTGGCACGTTCAGGAAGGGGAATCTCTCCGCAATTATAGTCAGATCTGAAATTGTCGGAGAGTTGGCGAAAATGATCATGAATTCCACCACAGCAGAAATCATCAGATGTGGAATCAGCAGCCTGATTGGGTTCTAGCCTATATATCACTTCTGGGCTCAAAAAGATGTTCTGTTCAAGCTCTAAGCTGGTAGGATAGACCCTATTAAAACCTTGCTCATCCAACTCCTCAGTTTCTGTATCATAAATTGGCATGTTTTCTGAGAAATCGATCAGATTTCCTGAGGATGTTGGAGAGGGATACTCATTAAATAGAGGCCCGGAATCATATCCTGTAAAAATTTGATCTTCCTCATAAAGGGCCTCATAATCTTCCCAATAAGTTTCAGATCTAGGTTCTAGGCTTAGGATGTGGGTAGAATTATTAGAACCTAAGTCCGAATAACCTTCGAGGGTCACCTTATCAAAACAAGGGGTGGAATTTATACCCTCCAGAGGTTCAATTCTAATCTTGTTATTGCAGGAGTCTTGGAGTTCTAAGCTTGGTGATTTATGGCCTAGGGTTGGCTCAGCATTGTGTTCTCCTGCAACTTCCCAACCTATTTTAATGCTATCTTCTACCTGGGTTGGGATTTTACAACCACTTTGTGCCTCAATCCCGGGATCTGGGAAACTGAATGGTTCCTTAATACTGTTCCAAGATGGTTCATCCTCTGTTTCTGGTTTATACGGGTATTTCTGGTTGATAATTTGTTCTACTGATTTCATCATTTCTACCCGTTTTATAAGGGCATCTTGGTGTTGTTCCCAAAGTACAGGATTTGTCAAGCATTGAAGGTATTCAGATTGGTGTAATTTTTCCATCTCAATGTATCCTGTCATGAGCATATCTCGGGTTGATCCTTTTGAAATTCCAGTCAATAGAATTTGGGCACAGTTCATGATGAAGGATGTGGTTGTTGGGACATCAACCTGAATATCTCCTCTTGGTGTTGAGGTTTTTTCTTCTTTTTCATAGAATCTTATGGCATTCTCGATCATTTTATCTTTCATAGATCTCCGATATTCAGGTTTCTTGAATGGTAGTCTTGCTAGGTAATTAGGCTGCATAATTGGATCAGGTGGTGGAATCAAAGTTTGAATCAAGATGGAAGAAGGGGATTTTGTTCAGAATCAGAGGAAAGAGGGGCTATGTGAATGATTTCTGCAAAAACAAAGGAGCCGAGGCTTAGCCTCGGGAAGAGTGAACTTCTATTGGAGGTTTCAAGGACCTCCTGAAAAATACTGAAGGGCTGGATGAGATAAGCAGGTGCTGGACCCAATCAAGACACCCAAAAATTGTTGGGTGACTATAGAGGTTCGGGGCAGATGGACCCCTTGATCAGAAAGATCGTCCACCTGAGAATTACCTGGGCAGCCAGAGAGGGAGAGTCCCGCGAAGACCCCTACACGGTAGAGCGTCCCCACGGGTTACAGGGTTTCCCCCACCCGACCTCTCTTGTCACTGCGGTTCCAGGTAGACCAGAATGGGGATCTTGACCTCTTAAGTCTACCAATTTTAAGATCAGGGTGCTTAAGGTTTTCACTTGAACTTTAGTCTTTTAAGTGCAAGGAGTGACCTAATTTAAGGTTGGTTGACCCAAGGGGTCAACTTTACCTCTTGTTTTCTTTGAGAACTTTTAGGTCCTGTCTTTTAGGGTTCAAGTGTTTAGAGAGCCAATTGTTTTAGATTTTCTTTGAATAGGTATTTTCAGACAAGGGCTTGGGCACACTTCATTTGGTTTTCTCAATTCTTGCTTAAGGAGTGTGTCTCTAAATCCCTAGTGTTGGATCCTAGGTTGGCTCTACTTGGTCCAGTTAATTCTTTGTTGGGTAATTAGGGCTCAAGCAAGAATGTGTTAGCCCTTAAATACCCTTAATAGTGTGCAGAAATAATGAGTTGAAAACATGCAACTTTTATGGTTACTAAATATGGAAGACAGGTTAGCCCTATATTGCTTGTTCTTTTCTTTTCTTCCTCTTTAGAGCTTAGGGGTTAATAGTGAGAGGAAAAATTTACCTGTCTTTGGTGTGGTTGCTTGTCTTCTTGAGTTCCTGTAGCTGCACAAAAGAGAGGAGATTATCAGAACTTAAAAGAAACAGGAATGTTTACCTCTAGAATAGCCGTTGCTCCCCGGCAACGGCGCCAAAATGATGGGGCGGAGGGAGACGACGTGTTTCGGTTATATCGTTGTAGTAAAGCCGGTTGTTACCAACGTATCATATAAAATTTTTTACTCGGAAAAATAAAAGAGTTCCCGAGGTCGAACTCAGGGAGCAAGTTGTATTCTAGAGATATACAAGTTCTATTACAAAAATAAAGAGAGAGAGAGAGAGATGAAAATTTGGCTTCTTCTTCTTTTCTTCTTTCTTCCTCTTTGTCTTTGGTTCTTCCTGTTCTTCTTCTTCTTCTTCTTCTGCTTTCTTCAGATCTTCCCCTCGTGCTCTTCTTCTTCTGTTCTCCCTTGTTTCCTTTCTTTCTTTTTCGTCAGATCATCTTCTTCTTTTCTTGCTTCTTGCTTCTCTTCATTCCTTCTTCTTCTTTGTCTTCACCTGCCTTGACCTCTCTTTTTCTTCTTTCGCGATGGCCGTTGCTCTTCCTTCTTCTTCAGCGGGTCTTCTTCTTATTTGGCTGCTGACCTTCCGTCGTCTGCCCCGGTGCTGAGACGACTTAACAGTGCCTTCGCTACAGTGCAGGAGCTCCTTCTTCTTCAGCGGGTCTGCTTCTTCTTCTTTGGCCTGCACACTTCAGAGTTTATTCGTCAAGAGGCAAAAACCTACTCTACCCCCCTCCCCCGCGTATCTCTCTCTCTGAAATCACTCCTCGGAAGCTCTCCCAGAGCGCTATCGGGTAATCGGGTTCGGGTCAGGCCCGGGTCCAGGCCCACCGGCGTGCGTGGTGGGCGAGGAGTGCAGGTCAGTCTAATCGGGTCGCGGGCCAGGTCCGCGGAGCGTGGTCACGGACGAGGCCGAGTCGGGTCGGGTCGGGTGAGAGGGACCTCACCCCGTGGTAACTGAGGCAAACAGATGGTGGCAGTTTTGCAATTTATGCATCCGCGCGCCTTTGAGAGATTCCGAGGTGGGACTAAATGTCCCACCCCAATTCTCTTACGCCTGCAGCAGGGATGGTGCTCCCAATTGCATCGGCTGTTGAGGCGTACAGCTCCAATCGAGGGCCAGGGTGTGTGCGTGAGACTCTTCCGCGCTGGCCGTGGCTATTCAATCTGGGATATCTCGGCTTGGAGCAACCTCGAGCAGGCTTCGAGCTTCCTCGCCAATGGCGGTCAAGGCCTGGAACCTGAAACCAATGGCACGGCCTCTCGGCCAAATCAGACAGGTGGGGGACCTTCGCCGTGGCACGGCGAAGGTGGTCAGGGGGTCTGCAGGGGGCGAGATGGAGCTGTTAGGTCGTCCTAGGTCAGACTGTGAGCGAGGGAGTGGGTGTGTTCGGTGGGTCTGCAGAGGGTGTTTGGTGGGAAGTGGAGGGGCGGAAGAGGATCAGGGTGAGGAGGCGGAGGTTCTGCGGTAGTCGGCGAGCCGTGTGGGTCGCTGAGGTGATGGGAGCGGCTCGCCGGAGGGTGGTCGGAGGCGGAGAGGATGAGGGTGAACAGGGTCGGTAGAGGGCTTAATTGACTAAATCGAAAGCGGGGAAAGAAAGAGGAGGAGAAGGGGAGTAAGTCTAACTTAACTGCAGGGACGAAGGGGGAGGAACAGGGCGACAGTCGTATCGACTGTCGCCGGAGAAGACGATGCCCAGTGGGGGGAGGACGGCGGTGACGACGGGGCAGAGGCAGCGCGCGCCGGTATTGCGCGACGCGGAAAGAGCAGGGGAAGAAATCTCTGCTGCTGGTATTGCGGCAGAGCGAAGAGGAGGAGGAGGAAGAACCGCCGGAGCTGGTGGGCGTCTGCCGGAGTGAGAAGAGAGGAAAATTGGGGGTTTTCTCCGTCAGATCCAGGCTGCTTTCGTCGGTGGAGCGGCGGGGGGTATTTATAGGGTTGAAGCAGGGAGGAAGGCGGAGGGAGACGACGTGTCTCCCTCGCCGGAGAATGGTCGGAATTCGAACCCATACCGTCCGTGCGTTCGCACGGCCGGTATGGGGGGCTGCAATGACCATGGGGGTGCTCCTGCGACGGCTGACGACGCAGGGCACCCCCGGTACACATGCCAGGTCCTCCACCTTACCCTGCGCGGCGCCATGCTCCGCGCAAGGTCGCCGGAGCATGGTGCTGGCAGGGTTTTGCAGGAGGGACCTGTTTGCAAAGAACGAAGGAGAGTTAGGGGCCTAAATGCGAGGGTTCAAAAGTTGAGGGCCAAAGAGTAAATATATGAGGACCAAAGTGTAAAGTCGGTCAAGGAGGTTTCTTCTTAGGCTCAAGTTTTTATACATGACTAATTAGAACCTAAGGAATCTGATGGTAAATTTCATTTTCATATTAAACCTTGTTTGACCGGTCAATTTGCGTAAAGACCCAAATTAAGTTATTAATTGGGCATGGTTCTCAATGTAGGTCAAAATGGGTTCTAAAGGCCAAATTGAAGGTTCTAAACCCTAGAGATTATTTTTCTATGAATTTTAGAGGGTTTATTCTATTTTTACTTTGCCTCGAACCTTGTGAATTGAAGTGGGTTGTTTTAGGGTTATAGATTATCATTTGGTTTCTTGGAAGTGCTGTAGCCCTTGCTAGATCATCTCATCCCACTTTTATTCTTATTAAGCTGTTTTGACCTGTGTTTGGGCCCTGAATTACCCTGTATGCAGATTATACTGGTAAAATTGCACTTTTACCCCTTATGACTGGTTTTCTTCTCAAACTCAGAATTCTCTGAGTTAAGCCTTTCCTTGAGATATGTAGGAGCTTTTATCCTTTGTATTGGGTCAAAATGAGCTAGTTATGGCTCATGATGAGGTTCTCATCAGTTGGCCCTGCTCTAATCATCTATACCATGATGTACATTTTTTAAATTCGATTAACCAGTGAATCACTTGACCAATGACAAAACCATATTACCCTCCCCTATCACAAGTGTTTAAAGCACACAAGTTTCTTCCCTTATTAAAACAAATAGTTAGCAATAATAATTCTCTAATTCTTGTAGTGATCATAATTCTTCTCACCCTTTGACTTCAACAAAAAGGCAATGAGAAACTAAAAAATAATAAAAAAATGAAAACCCTTCATCTAAGCTAATAAAAATTAATCAAAGACATCATGCAATCATGTTGGTGCAAGGGCACCACAATCGTCAATTTTGATGATAATAAAATACTTGTGATTTAACATTTGCATTTGAGTGTACAAGTTTCAGGATAAATGCAAATGGACACAAGTGTGAAAGAGCTAAAGCTTGCATCCATGACGGATTGGAGGAGCTTGATGGAGAAGAAGGAGCTTTACTTGGAAGCGAGTGCTTGAAGAAAGGAGATGAAGAATAGGATAGAAATATTCTTTCTTGTACCTTGTATTCTTATTTTTTCTTTGCTCTTTTATTTCTTTAGATTCTTGTAAAGAGCCCAAAGTACCCCACCTTAGTCCTAGGAAACCTCACACCTTACTAGGACTCTTAGACAAACACTTAGAAAAATCAATAAACCAAAATAGGCTTCAGGCAGTTTGATCAGACATTCAATCTGGACCTCAGACGTTTGATCTTGATCCTTAAGACCTCTAACCTTTTGTCCAGATGTCTAAACACTTAGGCTGGACTTAGTGCTTTATGTCAGTTGATTTCAGATGACCAGCCCATAGTCCAGACGTCTGATGCCAATGACAGACATCCAATAATAGGACCATTGGACTGTCAGAAGATGATTCTCGAAGATTACCTAATAATTAATTCTATAACACTTTTAGTCGTCCATAGATCATCCCAGCCATTTGATAAATAGACGTTATGCTAAGATCTGACCCAAATCACCTTTTGTTAGAGGATTTAGCTGTTAAGCCTCTTAGGAAATGCATTCCCACAGAGGATTGTCTTTCCAGACGTCTAGAGACTTTGCTAGGCGACCAACCAATTGTCTGACCTAAAAGACACTAGAACCCTGTTTTGATCTTGTGAAAATAGGAAGAAAGCCATGTTAGTATTAGACATCCGATTAGTATCCCAGACGTCTTAAAAGTAAGTTTTAGACGTCTGTCTTGATCCAACCTTGATCAGATCATCCACCCTTCTAGATCAGATGACCGAACCTTAGATCAGACAATGACCCAAATGTCTAACCATAAAACTAGACATCTAATAACTCAGTCAGAATCATAAATGACCTTGATTTCAATGAGATTTTGGACCACTCTCTTGAGCCTTGTTCCCAATGGCTACAAGAGGCTTCCAAGGCCTTTCAAAGCCTTCTTAGGACCTCTATAAATAGAAGTGCACCGTTCCTAAGCTAAGTACACCTTGAGAAACTACTTCCATACCATATTGTGTCTAAGTGAAGAAGAAAATCATCTAGAAGTTCTTGCTCTCTAAGCCCTTTAGCATCCGAGAGCACTGTTACGCTGCCGACTTCGCGTCACACCACTTCCATCTTAGGGAAGTTCTTTTGCCTACAGGAGCTAGTTTGATTTACACCCATTTTTGGGCTTTATAGGATATTGTGTAATTTTGCCTTTGTTGGGTACTCACTTTGGGAATTCTCGTCTCCCTTATGAGACAAAATACTCCTCCTGAAGAGGAGTTTGAGGTATACTACCCTCGTACAAAGTAGTGTTGGTTATATTGAGGTTGAACTACTCTCATTTTAAGTAGTTCGGTTAGTAGATTTGATCTACTAGGTAGATCGGGAAGTCCTAAACTGGGAGATTTAGGTAGTGATTTTTATTCAGGTTTTGATTTTCACTTAAAAATCATTGTGTACTTGTGAGATTGCTTATTTGTGTGATTGTCATATTATTTCTGCATTACTTTTGTATCACGCTCAATCTCACCCCCTCCGTCTAGGGAATTACAATGCGTTGATTAGATTAAGGATGTTGTCCAACACATCTGCATCTGATTGTTCCTAACAAACTATTACAGGTAGTCAAGCAAGTATAAACCACATCGAATAAACTACATGCATTTTAAGAGTTTATATACAAACCATAAACACAAAAGTAGATATGCAACAATGAAAATATTCTTACCTACATGTGAGTAAACTATTGAAAGCTAAGACACAAAGTGATAAGCAAGCCCTAGAAATGCCTATTCATCATCCATGTAGTCCACATCATGGGGAACATTTTCTATGTCTCTGTTAAATGGTCAAAAGTGGAAGTAGGGTGAAAAGGAATGGGAATATAACTTGATAAGTAAGGAGTATTAGGAACAAAGACCTCGTTCAAGCCTCTTGATATTTGTCTCTTGTAATAAACCTCCTTAGAAACATCAAGAGAACTAGTATGAATCGAGTCAATCTACAAATTGTTGAACGTACGGGTTGCTACGCTTACGTGTTCGGTTTTGAAAACCTGTTGTCGTAGTATGAAAGCGAAGAACTCGTGTTCAACAAATAAAATTTATACCGGAATGGAAATCCAGGGTCGAACACAGGGAGGCAGACGTTTGATTTAAAAACACGCGTTTGTTATATTTGTCACGAAGTAAATTAATTGATTAGAACTATCTAACTATTTACAAAAAATAGAAGAGAGAGAGAGAGTAAGAGAGAGAGAATATTACAAACAGAAATCAAAACAAGATGTAGAATGAACATGGAATTCATCATTAAAGATTGTTTGTTTCACTAAACATTATGACTAGAAAGCAGAAAATGATTACACTAGAAAGCAGTAAATCTACTCTAGAAAGCATTAAAAGAATGGAGAGAGAAATATCCTCCTCGACGGTTGCTTAGAAAACGAGCTAGACAGGACGACGCCTAGATGAAGGAGGACGGAGCAGGACGAAGGAGGGCAAAGCAGGAAGAACGGGAACAGGACAGCACGTCGCCGTCGTTGCGGGATCCGCTTCCAAAAGGGGGACAAAAAATTGACTTTATCTCGCGAGAAGCATCCCGGGTGTGGGACAAGCTTCTCTTGAGCTTTGGAGAGGGAGAGAAGAGAAGGAAGGGATGAGAATTTCGTGTGGAGGGGGTCTCCTTTTATAGTTGTAAGGAGTGGGAGCATTTTGGTCATTCCAATTTTAAAAACATTAATTTAGGACCTTTAGTGACGGATAAAACCATCGCTAAAGGTCTGAACGTGGGTGTAGTGGGCGGCACGCGCGTGCCTCTTTGCCTGTCACGTGCTCAATGTAGGACGCGCCTCTTTGCCGGACGGGACGATGCCTGGACGAAGGAGGACGAAGTAGGACGAAGGAGGATGAAGCAGAAGAATGGGAATGGGGCAGCACGTCGTCGTTGTCACGGGATCCACTTCTGAAGGGGGACGAAAATTTGGACTTTATCTTGCGAGAAGCATGCCGGGTATGGGACAAGCTTCTCTTGAGCTTTGGAGAGGTAGAGGAAAGAAGGAAGGGATGAGAATTTCGTGTGGAGGGGGTCTCCTTTTATAGTTGCAAGGAGTGGGGCCAAATTGGTCATTACATCTTTAAAACATTAAATAAGGGGTCTTTAGTGACGGATAAAACCGTCGCTAAAGTCCCAACGTGGGCGTAGTGGCCGCTGCCCATGCGCGCTCACTTGGCTGCTTGCTCTCAACGCATGCCGCACGTTCAGTCCTCCATAGCCGTCCAATTGCGAGATCGGACGACCCAGATCGCGCCTTCGCCAGCTCGTTGCGCGCCTGCCCCAAAGCGTGCGATGCCGCGTGAGGCGCGGGCGTGCGATAGCGCGTCAACACTATTGAGCGCGGACGGTCGCCCGATCAAGATTCGACGCACGCCCGCGCCCTTAGCCTCCTCGCTGCGGCTCGAACCCGCGTCTTGTGAATGCGCAACGCCTAGCGACCGCTGCGCTACGGGGCGCGAATGGTCGCGTGGACGATTTGAGGCATAGCCGTTCACAGTCATTGGATTGAGATCCAACGGTGGAGAGGGGCGGATGCGGAGGCTTCAGCAGTTGCATGCGGGCGTTTGGGCGGCCAAGATGGTGCCACATGGCGCCATCTTAGCCATCTCTTTTTTGGATGTTGTAGATGGTGCCACGGGTGTCGGATTGACTCAATTTTTGCGTCGTTAGGCTGTGATCGTCGATCTGAATTCATCCATGCGGTTGGATTTGTCATTTGAAGTGTGGATTTACACCATCCTGGCCCTTGATCTTCTAGGGTTCCTCGGTCACTATTTGATGCTACAGATGCCTGATTAGGGCGATCATGGAGTCGTTGAACTCCAATCGTCGCCCTGATCACATCTGTACGATTAGATCTTCGATCCGAGGCCTCGATAAAAAGTTTACCCTGTCCATGAACATAAAAGGAGATAATTAACCTCCATTTTATTCAAACTACTATAAATGCAAGATGATGCATGTTATGCAATATTTATAGCATGCAATGCAATCCTATGCTTAAGAACATGCATAAATAAATATCTTAAGTAGTGTAAACATGTTTACATCATACCCCCATGCCTATCTTTTGCTAGTCCCTAGCAAAAACTATATGCTATTTGTAAAAGAATTAGGTTGGATTATTTGGGCATGAGTTATTTTCAATCACTAAGAAAATGTCTACTTAGGATCTGAACTTTCAAAGACACAACAGTGCCCGAATATCTGCCAAAATGCAAATCGCCTCAAGCCCTCGCCTTATTCAAAGAAAAATTTATTTTTCTCTTTTTCCTCTTTTCTAATTTTTTTTTTTATTATTTTCAAGTTTTAGGGTTTAAGAGTGGCTTTCTACAGCCATTCAACTCACCCAAGATTTGATGAGAACCCTAAGTTCTAAGCATCTTATTGTGAATGTGATAGACTCGTTGACCGACAGTTAAAATGGACTTCAGATTTCTATGCCTCTAGGTGACCTAAAAAAGAATTCTGCCTAAAGGTGTATCTTTACAATCGGTAGCTTTCTCCCTACTTTTATTTTTTTTACGGGGTGAACACAAGCGTGAATCCAGTGTATATCTCCCTGGTTTATTCTACTTCTCTGCTTCTTCCTAAGTGTTTTGGGAATTTTCAGTTCATTTATTAAGTTGGGTTCTGGACAGCCGATCGATGAGTTGTTACCACCGACAACTTGCCAGCCATACTCGTGCGGTGAAGTGTGGCTTCTTTCTTTTTCTCTTTTCTCCTTTTCTTTCTGATTTTTTTTTTTTTAAGTAGGTGGCTTCCCTGGTCTAAGATTTACTTAAAGGTAGCAAAAAGAGAAAGATCCAGTGACTAGGCTCTAGACAACCTACCTATTGGCTGTTACCCACGATAACTTGCCAGTCATATCACCCTAGAAGGTTCATTAGCTACCCAATTTCCATTAGAATCGTCGAACAACGAGTCAGTGATAAGATAGTGTGTAGATGCTTAAAACTCAAAATTCCCTTAAATCAGAGGGCGGGTTGATAAGTCGTGTACTTATCACCTAAACTTATTTACTCCAATTAAAATAAAATTCAGGTTGGCGAGAACTCGAAAAACAAATCCACATTTTAGTGGATACACGGGCTGATTAAGTCCAAAGACCTGAAGGGTCTTTGTGTTCAAATCATAATGTAGTATTTCCTAAGATTGAAAATTTTCTTAAACTCAAGTTCTCTTTCCTAATTCTGATTTTTTTTAAATAAAAGAAAATAAAATAAATCTATGGAGCTGACGAATGAATTCAGAGATGAATATCCACCCCCCCATGCCTATATAATGCAATGTCCTCATTGTGTTAAAAAGACATAAAACATAGTGGAAAAGCGTAGAAAGCACCTGAATTGCGTGAATGTCAGGTCCGCTCCGAGATGAAAACTAAAAAGAACTGTATATGTGCTGAGTTTAGTGCCTTCAGCTAGGCACAATATACAAAGAAGAGAAATGAAGAATTAACAAGTGCAGGTCAGAATCAGAATAAACATAAGAATCCTCTGACCTGTCAGAGATGTCCACAGATGTGGACCAGATTGTGGTGCAGACCCATACCCCATAATCGAGAATATCTTAGGTTGTGGATAAAAATTACCCAAAACCTAAAATCAGAATGCAAGCGGGGTCGGGCCTGCAATTTATGAGGATGCAACCCAAGACCAAAAAGTCGGGTTACAGAGAATTCAAGCTCAAAACGATAATCGTTGAATGTGTGCTTGGGTTTGACATCCTCAAAACAAATGTTGTAAGGGTTCTGATTTGATGGTTTCAGCTTAAAAGGAACCCTTCGACTCAATCTTCCATTTCCTCCAAAGTTAACTTCCCAAATCAGAACTTCCCAGCTCCTATCCTCCTCATTCAGAATATTAAATTCCGAGACCTCTTGCATGTTAATTACCCCGTCTGAAATCTCCAAGTCTAAATGATGTGGCAGAATCAGAATTGACTTGGGTTTAATTATCTCAGAAACATAATTATCGATAAGCTCAACGAGGTGTAACTGACAATCAGGGCATTGAATTGAACCCTCCAGAAAATGCGATTCTGGATCCGCAATGTGTGCCCTAATAAGATCAGTTTCCTCAGTTATTGGGCTATCAAATGATCTATCAGATTCCTCAGGCCCAATCGTCTCACAGAAATCGTGTTCAGAAAACTCGCGTGAGACTTCGCAACTTGAATCTTCACCATCAAAGAAATCAGGACCCGTATCAATGTATGTCCCAAAATCATTTGTCACTTTCTGTTCCAAGGAGACACACGTTTCCTCGTACCCCGGCTCAGGGATCTTAGGTGAAGAAATCAGATCATCCTTAATTCAATCTGGTCAGCCTCGTAACATGTGTCCCCCCTAACAGGTGCTTGAGCGGGTTCTGTCATTAGCTTTCCTGAAGAGGGTTCATCCTGGGAATCATCCCATGATTGAATCAAAGCAACCACGAATCTCATCCTCAATTTCGCTAATTTCCCAAGTAGAAACTCACCCGGGTTCTTATCCTTAACATCCTAGAGCCAATCCAACAACGACTTGTTCAAATCATCAATCATTTCAATCAGGGGCTCCAATCTCTCAATGCAAGGTATTGGCTGAACTTCTAAAGATAGTATGATATTCCTCAAGTTAGCTAGAACCTTATCTTGAACCTGGTTAACCTGAACCAAATGAGTTGGTTCAGGGTTGGGCGGGTTTGGTATCAATGCAGGGGAATTAACGAATTGAGATTCATTACACCCTTCCTGATAATAGGTCATTTCGGATTGTTCAAAAGGTGGTGATGACCTAAAGGCAGTGAAATCAGAGGATGGGTAAGGCTCGGTGTGTCCTTCTTGATTGTAGATCGTATTAGGTTGTTCATAAAAGGTTGATGATCTATAATCGATGTGGCTATGAGAAGGATAGAAATCAAAATCAAAGTGTTCAGGATTAGACCCTAAACACGGATGTCCGAAATTGTATCCCCAATTGGAGTTATCCCAACTAACTGATGGTTGATTACAGTACGAGTCGGAATAATCGTCATGTTGAGGATAATTCAAAACAGGAGGGAAAGAGAGGGAATGCATGTAATATGTGGAAGGATTCATTAGAACTGGGAGGAAGAAAGGCACCCTGCAATACAAACAATCAAACCTGTCCTTAAGTAGGTTAGCCTATAGACCCACAGACTCCCAAAACCCGTCTTGAGATAGAGAAACGATTTGATCTACTTCTATCTGTTCAATCCAACCAGTTAGAAGGAGGGACTGGGGAGAAGGTTCTTCCTTCGGCTTACGCCTCCAATTCCTAGCGTACCCCCCAGCCGCGATCGTTTGATTCTGCTCCCCTAACTAGACATTAGATTGAACAGTAGAAACAGACTAATCGAAAATAATCTTGTTCTGGGCTCTGAAGAGCGAGTCCAATCCTTAAGGCCAACGTCTACTCTGTTTTATTTAGGGCTAGATTTGAATGTGCTTTGGAATGTGATGGGTCCTTTAAATGGGTTGTGACCTTAATGATTGATTGATTTGTGTGTGCGTGTACAACCAATGGTTTTCAAGCAAGATTATTTTTGATGTGGTGAATTTTAAGATTCAAATCTTGCTTAGTAGCTTTTAGGATTCAACTTTAGGCGTTTTCAAACAAGTTTCATTGGCACACCAGGTTTTGAAAGCACGGGTGAAAATGTTTTCCTTTGAAGCTTAAAAAGAATATGGAGTGCCTGGTAGATCCCTAAGAGTTGAACCTAAGTGGCAGCTACTTGATGAGTTAATTTTAATTGAAGTACTACGGTCTAATCAACTCAAACAATTGGTCTGTTGCACCACTTAATTAGGCACATAAATGATTACCTAATCTAATTTCTACTCAATTATGCATTTGGATGTGTCTACTGGCTCCAAAGATCGGTTTACCGGTTGAGTTTGAAAATCAGATGAGGTTGTGTACCTCTGTGAGATTTTTTTTTTAAATTTTCTTTTTTTTTTAATGTGGGGGTTGGGGTGGGTGTGGGTGTCGAACAACAAATAATCTTACCTTAGAGTTTATAAGAACACCTAGGTTGATTGATGTTTGAATTATTATGTTGTGGAATGAAATCTAATGGGTGGGAGGTGGGGGATAACTCACAGAACCTTCCACAACACTTTTCTCCGATCTATCGCTTTTGCCTGTCTCGAAAGAGTACCTACAATTACAATAAGAAAGGAGAAAAGTGTGGTAAATGATTTGTAAGTTACAAAACGCGAAGAGAAATCAAAGATCGTCGCCTCCCCGGCAACGGTGCCAAAATGTTGAACGCACGAATCGCTACGCTAACATGTTCAGTTTTGAAAAATCTGTCGTTGTAGTTTGAAAGCGAAGAACTCGTGTTCAACAAATAAAATTTATACCGAAATTGAAATTCTAGGTCGAACACAGGGAGGCGGACGTTTGATTTAAAAACTACGCGTTTGTTTTTATTTTTGTTTTTATTTGTCACAAAGTAATTCAGTTTAAAACTATCTGATTATTTACAATAAATAGAAGAGAGAGAGAGTAAGAGAGAGAGAATATTACAAAGAGAAATCAAAATGAGATGTAGAATAAACAGGAAATTCATCATTAAGGGGATTGTTTGTTTCACTATTAGAACTAGAAAGCAGAAAACAATTACACTAGAAAGCGTTAAATTTACTCTAGAAAGTATTAAAAGAATAGAGGGAGAAATGTCCTCCTCGACGATCGCTTAGAGGACGAGCAGAAATACTCTAGAAAGTAGTAAATCTATACTAGAAAGCAGTAAAAAGAATAGGGAGAGAGATATCCTCCTCGACGGTCGCTTGGAGGAGGAGTCGGATGGGACGACTTCTGGACGAAGGAGGATGAAGCAGGACGAAGCAGAAGAACGGGAACGGGGAAGTACGTCGTCGTCGTCGCGGGATCCACTTCCGAAGGGGGACAAAAATTTGGACTTTATCTCGCGAGAAGCATCCCGGGTGTGGGACAAGCTTCTCTTGAGCTTTGGAGAGGTAGAGGAGAGAAGGAAGGGATGAGAATTTCATGTGGAGGGGGTCTCCTTTTATAGTTGCAAGGAGTGGGGGCAAATTGGTCATTACATCTTTAAAACATTAAATAAGGGCTCTTTAGTGATGGATAAAATCGTCGCTAAAGCCCCAACGTGGGTGTAGTGGCCGCTGCCCACGTTCGCCCGCTCGGCTGCTTGCTCTCAACGCATGCCACACGTTTAGCCGTCCACAGCCGTCTGATTGCGATATCGGACGACCTAGATCGCGCCTTCTCCCGCTTATTGCACGCCCGCCCCAACGCGTGCGATGCAGCGTGAGGCACGGGCATGCGATAGCGCGTCAACGCTATTGAGCGCGGACGGCCGCCCGATCAAGATCCGACGCACGCCCACGCCCTTTGCCTTCTCGCTGCGGCTCGAACCCGCATGTTGTGAACGTGCAGCGCCTTGCAACTGCTGCGCTACGTAGCGCGGATGGTCGCGTGGATGATTTGAGGCGTAGTCGTTCACAGTCGTTGGATCGAGATCCAACGGTGGAGAGGGGCGGATGTGGAGGCTTCAGCGGTTGCATGCAGGCGTTTGGGCAGCCAAGATGGTGCCACATGGCTCCATCTTGGCCATCCATCTTCTCGATGTTGTAGATGGTGCCACGAGTGTCGGATTGACTCGATTTTTGCATCGTTAGGCTATGATTGTCAATCTGAATTCATCCGTGCGGTTGGATTTGTCATTTGAAGTGTGGATTTACATCATCCTGGCCCTTGATCTTCTAGGGTTCCTCGGTCACTATTTGATGCTACAGATGCCTGATTAGGGCGATCTTGGAGTCGTTGAACTCCAATCGTCACCCTGATCACATTTGTACGATTAGATCTTCGATCCGAGGCCCTGATAAAAATTTTGCCCTGTCCATGAACATAAAAGGAGATAATTTACCTCAATTTTATTCAAACTACTCTAAATGCAAGATGATGCATGTTATGCAATATTTATAACATGCAATGCAATCCTATGCTTAAAAACATGCATAAATAGATATCTTAAGTAGTGTAAACATGTTTACATCATACCCCCATGCCTATCTTTTGCTAGTCCTTAGCAAAAACTATATGCTATTTATAAACGAATTAGGTTGGATTATTTGGACATGAGTTATTTTCAATCACTAAGAAAATGTCTACTTAGGATCTAAACTTTCAAAGATACAACAGTGCCCGAGTATCTGCCAAAATACAAACTGCCTTAAGCCCTCGCCTTATTCAAAGAAAATTTTATTTTTCTCTTTTTCCTCTTTTCTTTTTTTTTTGTTTGGATTTTCAAGTTTTAGGGCTTAAGAGTGGCTTTCTACGGCCATTCAACTCACCCAAGATTTATGAGAACCCTAAGTTCTATGCATCTTATTGTGAATATGATAGACTCGTTGACCGAGAGTTAAAACGGACTTCGGATTTCTACTCCTCTAGGTGACCTAAAAAAGAATTTTGCTTAAAGGTGTATCTTTACAATCGGTAGCTTTCTCCATACTTTTCTTTTTTTTACGGGGTGAACACAAGGGTGAATTCAGTATATATCTCCCTGGTTTATTCTACTTCTCCGCTTCTTTCTAAGTGTTTTGGGAATTTTTAATGCATTTATTGAGTTGGGTTCTGGACAGCCGGTCGATGAGTTGTTACCACCGACAACTTGCCAGCCATACTCATGCGGCGAAGTGTGGCTTCTTTCTTTTTTTCTTCTCCTTTTCTTTTTTATTTTTTTTTTTAAGTAGGTGGCTTCCCTGGTCTAAGATTGACTTAAAGGTAGCAAAAAGAGAAAGATCCAGTGACTAGGCTCTGGACAACCTATCTATTGGCTGTTACCCACGATAACTTGCGAGCCATATCACTCTAGAAGGTTCATTAGCTACCCAATTTCCGTTAGAATCGCCGAACAACGAGTCAGTGACAAGATAGTGTGTAGATGCTTAAAACTCAAAATTCCCTCAAATCAGAGGGCGGGTTGATAAGTCAGGTACTTATCACCCAAACTTATTTACTCCAATTAAAATAAAATTCAGGTTGGTGAGAACTCGAAAAATAAATCCACATTTTAGTGGATACACGGGCTGGTTAAGTCCAAAGACCTGAAGGGTCTTTGTGGTCAAATCATAATGTAGTATTTCCTAAGATTGAAAATTTTCTTAAACTCAAGTTCTCTTCCCTAACTCCAATTTTTCTTTTTAATAGAAGAAAATAAAGCAAATCTACGGAGCTGACGAATAAATTTAGAGATGAATATCCACCCCCCCATGCCTATCCAATGCAATGTCCTCATTATATTAAAAAGACATAAAACAGAGTGGAATAACGTAGAAAGCACCTGAATTGCGTGAATGTCAGGTTTTCTCTGAGATGAAAACTAAAAAGAAGTGTATACGTGCTGAATTTAGTGCCTTCAGCTTGGCACACTATACAAAGAAGAGAAATAAAGAATTCACAGGTACAGGTCAGAATCAGAATAAACAGAAGAAACCTCTGACCTGTCAGCAGAGGTCCACAGATGTAGACCAGTTTGTGGTGCAGACCCATATCCCATAATCGAGAATATCTTAGGTTCTGGATAAAATTACCCAAAACCTAAAATCTATATGCAAGTGGGGTCGAGCCTGTGATTTATGAGGATGCAACCCAAGACCAAAAAGTTGGGTTACAGAGAATTCAAGCTCAAAAGGATAATCATTGAATGTGTGCTTGGGTTCGACATCCTCAGAACAAATGTTGTAAGGGTTCTGGTTTGATGGTTTCAGCTTAATAGGAACCCTTCGACTCAGTCTTCTACTTCCTCCGGAACTTGCTTCCCAAATCAAAATTTCCCGACTCTTATCCTCCTCATTCAGCATATCAAATTCCAGGACCTCTTACATATTAATCACCCCATTTGAAATCGCAAAGTCTAAATGATGTGGCTGAATCAAAATTGACTTGGGTTTAATTATCTCAGAAATAGAATCATCGATAAGCTCAACGGGGTGTAACTGATAATCAGGGCATTGAATTGAATCCTCTAGAAAATGCAATTCTGGATCCGTAATGTGCCCTAATAAGATCAGTTTTCTTAGTTCTTGAGCTATCAAATGATCTTTCTGATTTCTTAGGGCCAATCGTCTCACAAAAATCGTGTTCTGTAAACTCGCGTGAGACTTCGCAACTTGAATCCTCACCATCAGAATCAAAGAAATCAAAATCTGTATTAATGTATGTCTCAAAATCATCCATCACTTTCTGGTCCATGGAGACATACGTTTCTTCATACCCCGACTCAGGGATCTCTGGTGAAGAAATCAGATCTTCCTTAATTGGTTGCTCTAATTCAATCTGGTCAGCCTCGTAACACGTGTCCCCCCAACAGGTGCTTGAACGGGTTCTGAAATTGGCTCTCCTGAAGAGGGTTCATCTTGGGAATCATCCCATGATTGAATCAAAACGACCACAAATCTCATCCTCAATTTCGCTAACTTCCCAAGTAGAAACTCACCTGGGTTCTTATCCTTAACATCCTGGAGCCAATCCAACAGATACTTATTCAAATCATCAATCATTTCAATCAGAGGCTCCAATCTCTCAATGTAAGGTATTGGCTGAACTTCTAAAGATTGTATGATGTTCCTCAAGTTAGCCAGAACCTTTTCTTGAACCTGGTTACCCTGAACCAAATGAGTTGGTTTAGGGTTAGGTGGGTTTGGGGTCAATTTAGGGGAATTAACGAATTGAGATTCGTTACATCCTTCCTGATAATAGGTCATTTCAGATTGTTCAAAAGGTGGTGAAGACCTAAAGGCTGTGTAAGCAGAGGATGGGTAAGGATCAGTGTATCCTTCTTGATTGTAGATCGTATTAGGTTGTTCATGAAAGGTTGACGATCTATAATCGATGTGGCTTTGAGAAGGATAGAAATCACAATCAAAGTGTTCAGGGTTAGACCCTAAACACGGAGGTCCTGAACTGCATCCCCAATCCGAGTTATCCCAACTAACTGATGATTCATTACAGTATGAGTCGGGATAATCGTTATGTTGAGGATAATTCAAAACAAGAGGGAAAGAACGGGAATGCGTGTAATATGTGGAAGGATTCATGAGAGATGGGAGGAAGAAAGGTGCCCTGCAATACAAGCAATCAAACCTGTCCTTAAGTAGGCTAACCTAAAGACCTACAGACTCCCAAAACTCGCCTTGAGATAGAGAAATGATTTGATCTACTTCTGTCTGTTCAATCCAACCAGTTAGAATGAGGGACTGGGGAGAAGGTTCTTCCTTCGGCTTGCGCCTCCGGTTCCTAGTGTACCCCCCAATCGCGATCGTTTGATTCTGCTCCCCTAGCTAGACATCAGATTGAATAGTAGAAACAGACTAATTGAAAATAATCTCATTCTGGGCTTTGAAGAGAGAGTCGAATCCTTAAGGCCAACGTCTAGGCCAGTGGTTTTCAAGCAAGATTACTTTTGATGCGGTGAATTTTAGGGTTCAAATCTTGCTTAGTAGCTTTTAGGATTCAACTTTAGGTATTTTCAAACAAGTTTTGTTGGCACACCAGGTTTGAAAGCATAGGTGAAGATATTTTCCTTTGAAGCTTAAAAAGAATATGGAGTGCCTGGTAAATCCCTAAGAGTTGAACGTAAGTGGCAGCTACTTGATGAGTTGATTTTTATTGAAGTGTACAGCCCAATTAACTCAAACAATTGGCCTATTGCACCACTTAATTAGGCATACAAGTGATTTCCTAATCTAATTTCTACTCAATTATGTGTTTGAATGTGTGTACCGGCTCCAAAGATCGGTTTACCGGTTGAGTTTGAAAATCAGATGAGGTTGTGTACCTCTGTGAGATTTTTTTATTTTCTTTTTTTTTAAATGTGGAGGTTGGGGCAGGTGTGGGTGTCAAACGACAAACAATCTAACCTTAGAGTTTATAAGAACACCTAGGTTGATTGATGTTTGTGTTATTATGTGATGAAATGAAATCTAATGGGTGGGAGGTGGGGGTAACTTACAAAACCTTCCACAACACTTTACTCCAATTTACCACTTTTGCTTGTCTCGAAAGAGTACCTGCAATGATAATAAGAAAGGAGAGAAGTGAGGTAAATGATTTGTAAGTTAGAAAATGCAAAGAAAAAATCAAAGAGCGTCACCTCCCCGGCAACGGCGCCAAAATGTTGAACGTACGGGTTGCTACGCTTACGTGTTCGATTTTGAAAACCTGTCGTCGTAGTATGAAAGTGAAGAACTCGTGTTCAACAAATAAAATTTATACCAGAATGGAAATCCCAGGTCGAACACAGGGAGGCGGACGTTTGATTTAAAAACACGCGTTTGTTTTATTTGTCACGAAGTAAATTAATTAATTAGAACTATCTAACTATTTACAAAAAATAGAAGAGAGAGAAAGAGTAAGAGAGAGAGAGAATATTACAAACAGAAACCAAAACAAGATGTAGGATGAACATGGAATTCATCATTAAAAAGATTATTTGTTTCACTAAACATTATGACTAGAAAGCAGAAAACGATTACACTAGAAAGCAGTAAATCTACTCTAGAAAGCATTAAAAGAATGGAGAGAGAAATATCCTCCTCGCCGGTCGCTTGGAGGACGAGCCGGATGGGACGACGCCTGGACGAAGGAGGATGGAGCAGGATGAAGGAGGGCAAAGCAGGAAGAATGGGAATGGGGCAGCACGTCGTCATTGTCGTGGGATCCGCTTCCGAAAGGGGGACGAAAAATTGACTTTATCTCGCGAGAAGCATCCCGGGTGTGGGACAAGCTTCTCTTGAGCTTTGGAGAGGGAGAGAAGAGAAGGAAGGGATGGGAATTTCGTGTGGAGGGGAAATGGTCGCGCGGATGAGTTAAGGCACGTGCATCCACAGCCTTTGGATCAAGATCCAACGGCCCAGATCGCACGTTGGATCTTCTTTGGAGAGGCAGCGGCGGTCTTGAGGGCCGGTTGGACGGCTGTGATGGTGTCACGTGACGCCATCTTGGCTGTCCATCTTCTGGATTATGTAGATGGTGCCACGGGTGTTGGATTGAGTCGATTTTCACGTTGTTAGGCTGCGATCGTCGATTCGAATCCATCCGTGCGGTCAGATTTGTCATTTGAAGTGTGGATTCACACCATCTTGGCCCTTGATCTTCTAGGGTTCCCCAGTCACTATCTGATGCTACAGATATCTGATTAGGGCGATCTTGGAGTCGTTGAACTCCAATCGTCGCCCTGATCACATCTGTACGGTTGGATCTTTGATCCGAGGCCCTGATAAAAATTTTTCCCTGTCCATGAATATAAAAGGAGACAATTAACCTTCATTTTATTCAAACTACTCTAAATGCAAGATGATGCATGTTGCAATATTTATAGCATGCAATGCAATCCTATGCTTAAGAACATGCATAAATAGACATCTCAAGTAGTGTAAACATGTTTACATCACATATCTTTGCAAATCTTGATTTCTTTTGTAACTAAATGATGTAATCTCGTCGAAGCATTTCTATAAATATAAAGCATCGACTAACACATTTGTTGATCCAAAATATTTGCTATAAACACGAAGCATCAAGGCATGTGATGAGCAAAAAATTTACAATCCACATTGCAGTTGCAAATATTCGCGATCAAATAATTTTAATTGGATGTTGAGTCCGGGTCGAACACAGGGAGGTGACATTTGACTATCCGCGTGAGTTTATTTCTTTTTAGTATTTTTCGATTTTGTGTTTTCATAGATTTTTATAAATAAAGGTGGAGTGGAAAATGTAAGTGTAAGTAAGTGGGTGTAGGTGGCGTCACAAAACGATGTGAAACAGGGTGAATGAGAGAATGGTGAATTAATATGTGAAGGTATCTTGGAATTTTATTTGAAAATAAAAAGTAGCAATAATTACACTAAGAAGAGAGAGAATAATTGTCAATTACAAAATTTTAACAAAATAAAACTAATCTATAAAGTAAAATAAAAAGAAGATAGAGAGAAGAGTCTCCTGAGATGGTTGCTGGGAGACAAAGGATCAGTTGGCACTCAGACGAAGGAGGGAGAAGCTATACGAAGGAGAATAAAGCTAGAAGAGTCGGAGACGAGTGGAGTGGCCACTGGGTGATCTCAAGTCTATGGATGGGGAGAGGGAGGTGGCAATGGCACTTGGAGGAAGAGAGGAGTGACAAGCGGTTTGGCGTTTATTTTGAAATATGTCAGATTGTAGTATAGTTGTGCTAAAGCCTCGATCAAAAATATTTATTTTAACGAAACTCTCACATAGATTCTTTTTCTTTAAGAACTTGAGTTAGTTGTTTGACTCTGGGAGGTGAAAAATGCGAGTATTTGAATTGGATCCACTTTTCTAACTTGAATCTAACCTAATCTAACCTAACCTAAATCTTTTGGTCTTTTTGTTTTTGCGATTTTTTTACGTTTTTGATTTTTGCAAACAAACTTGAATGCAAGAACCACCTAAGAGAAACCCTAAAACCTACATGCAACTAGGTGAGGCCATGATGGCCATGCATAGTGTGACTAACCTAAGTGGCATGTATATACTGGTGGAGAGGCAAACAAATGTGAAGATAAGCACATAAGATAATTCAGTTCTAGTGTCAATCACAAAAGCATCAATCACACAATATTATGCACGCATAGAACAATAAAAAAATGTCAAATAAAGTCTATATTAGAAAGCACATAAATAGAGAAAATCCCACATGTCGTAAGGTGCCACTAGGGCCATTGGCTTTTGTGTGAAGGTGTAGGCTAGACCTTGGGTTGAAAACCCATCTACACGCCTACTAAGAAGATAGGATAGCCAACCAAGGTATGAAGGACCTTGAGGCTGTCCAAAAAGATGGAAGAAGAGAGGGTGTGTGCCTTCTCCTAAGGAGGAAGAAGGCACACCCAAGAAGAAAATGGAGAGAAGAGGGTGGTGGACCCTTTCTCTTCTAGCTGTCCTTGATGCCTTGGAGGAGAGCACCTTGAAGCTTCACTTGGTCATCCATGGAGGAGCACCTTGGAGGACCTTCTCTAGGCATCCATGGAGGAGGTCTTGGAGAAGAGGAGGAGGGAGATGGCAGTCGCAAGTTGAAGTGGAGGGCATAGAATGTGTGACACCTCTTTTGTTGGCTTTTATGGGAAGGCCATTCTTTTGGTCGCAAGTTGGTTTTTCCAAAGATAAAAGTCACCACTTTTGGTGGCTCTTAGAATTGATGACCAAAAATAGGGATGGTAGATTAGGAAGGTTGATTTTGGAAGGTGTGTGTAGTTTAAATTTCGTAGAGCTATGTTGTGGGTGTTGGTAGGATTAGGTGCTAAATAGGTTGGGCCAATTTAAATTAGGTGGGTGTGGACCTAATTAGGCTTAGGTGAGTCTAATTGGAGAGGAGTGTGAAATTGCACTAGAGGGGGGTTGAATAGTGAATTTATAAAATATTGTAAGACAAAAATACAATCACAAAAAGAGGCATAAGATTATTAGGTGAAAATTCAAAACAGGTGAAAACCACCACCTAAGCCAATCCCTTGACTTAGGATTTTTGATCACAAAGTAATCAATCCACTAACCACACTACTTAAATGAGGGTAGTGTACCTCAATTACAAATCCCACCTCCGATCCCTAAATGGAGGTTTCTCCCTTCAAAATGAAGAGATGGGGACTTGACAAGCAGGATACCCAAACTACAATAATAGAATAAGAATGAAACAACAACACCTATAGAACATCCCAAAATATTAATGACTTCCTTATCTATTAAGCATAAAAAGAACTCTCTGAGAATTAGCAGAATGAAGTGTACAGGGAGAGTGGGTTTGCCCTTTAATCAGAGTGTTGGCACAGCATAAGGGCAATAGAAAGCAAAGAGCAGTGAGCAAATGATTTTCTAAGGAAATTGAATCTCAAGAGGTGTGTCTTGCCTAAGAGGGGTTGTAGTCTATTTATAGGCAAGTTTGAAACCTTCAAGAATGCTTGGGAGAAGTCTCTTAGCCGTTGGAGCCAAGTCCCAAGAGATTGGGACGAAATCCAACACAAATGAAAGTAATCATGAATCTGACAACAATATCAGACGTTTGATTTTTAGTTTAGACGTCTTGTAAGACGTCTGATTACAATTATGAATATCCGATTCTATTAATCAGGCTTACTGTTTTCATTGGATCGAAACAGGGATGTCTGATATATTCATATAAGATGTCTGATAAAAATATTGGATGTCGAATTATAAGTGAATTCGTTCCTGTTTTGACCAGATCCAAACAGGATTCTAAATTTTAAGGAACAGACATCATTCTGGACGTCTGCCACATTACTTAGACATCTGGAAAAATAATAAGGACATGCCTCAGTAATCTAAGAGTTGATCTTTGGTTTCTAATAAGATTTACATAGAAATAAATGGGCAACGGTCCAATGATAGACGTCTGGAGACATGTTTAGATGTCTAAAAGTGTATTTACTCGTTATAACACAAAGGAAATGGGTACTTGAGTCTAACGGTTGGTTTAAGGACATCCAGGTAATGTATTCGACATCTGGATGAGGCTATGGATGTTTGATAGAAGGTTGCTTCGATTGATGCCTAAGAAGTTAGAATGTAAAGGCAATGCTATAGGCAATTAGACGTCTGAAACAGTGATCAGAAGTCTTAAAGTTGAAAATCAGACGTCTGACGGATGTTATGGACGTCTGATTTGTGTCTTAGTGTTAGGTTTTTGTTTCTAATTTATCCTAAGTGTTGAGAGTCTAAGTTAGCTATTTCTAAGTTATGTTTGGGGGCTCTTTGCAATATCTCTAGACTCAAATAAAATAAAGATTACAACCTTTGAAAGTTTACATAAAAGCCAATGATCTATGACAACACTTATGCTAATCTAATCTTCATGCTTTTAATCCGCCGACTTGGAAAACTCCATGAATCTTGCAATTGTGTTATTATAGAGAAAAATATGCTATGCTTATGTTTTATCTCTTTTTCTTTATTTTGTAAAATCATCAAAATATTATTTATGAGGGCTTGAATTAACAATCTCCCCCTTTTTGATGATTTTCAAAGTATATTTGTAGGTTCTTATTTTCTCCCCCTAAAAGTTGTACTTAGTAATCTATACTAATTTTGAAAAGATTTTTTGTAACCTTTCATGTCATTTCCTAAGTTCTTCTCTAAGATCTTCTCCCTCTTTTTGAATATCATCATGAAGGGTTTTGAAAGGGGTTGAATCTTAAATAAGTGTTATATAATGACATTTATAAAGTGGAGATCATTAATAAAATCTGCATGCTGAAGTATAATAAAAATGGTAGAGCATTAAAGTAAACTAACTAGGAAAAGAATGTATGTGCCCTAAGTGCAAACTAGCTATTGTTCCAAAAAAAAAAAAAAAAGTATGGGGTCAAAGCCCCTTAATACAAGCCAACATGGAAAGACAGAAAGAAAGAAAACAAAAGAACTAAACTAGTCTTCTTGGTCGTGGCGGCGGCGGCAGCAAATGGGTCCTTGACCCATTTGTAGATTGCGAACGTCGGTATGAAGTTCGTTGATGTCGCAGTGCATACCTCCCATATAATTGTACATCTTGTCGGTTTATCGCAACAAGAGAAATGCTCGAGGAGATGGAATCTGTGGCGGGATCCCACGTCTCATCAAAGCTCGATCGAGGAGCTTCTATTTGAAGAGGATGTTCTTCATGGAGATCCGGAAAGGGTGGAAGGGGTTCCTTTTCTGCGGGCTCTTCGGCTGGCACAAGATGCTCTCTAAGAATGTGCATCTTGGCGACTGTGGCCCTGTTGTAGGGCTCAATCTTTTTATCAACCGCCTGGTCATTGATGGAAATCTGATGACTTACAAAAATCTTGGGTAAAATGGACCCAAATGGTAGAGACGCCCCATGGTCCTCATTGATAGCACGAACAATGAGGCGGCAGTAGTTGAAGGGAATGTGACACATGGCGGCAATAATGAGCGCCTTGTGTTGGCATAAGATATAATCAAAACCTCCTGATTTATTTAGAAGGTCCCACCCAAAAATGCGAGAGAGTAATCGGGGAAGAGGTTTGAGGTTCTTGCATGGTAGGGTGCCAAGATTTTTTACATATTTTTCAGTAGGACTAATTCTTGATTAATGACTTCTGAGTCATATTACCTCAAAATGTCATTGAAGTCATTTCCCTCATTAGGGATGGAAAGAAGGGAGGAAATAGAATTAGAGGTGATATGGATTTCATGCCCAAATAAACGGGTATGTAACTCAAGTTCATCATTGTTGTAGTCTTCAACGATGTTGGCATAGAAAAGTCGGACAAGATCAGGAAACACACCAACAGTTCCAATGCCAGAATGGAACTGTCGGTCAAAATAGTGGAAGAGATGAAGGGTTTCAAAATGTTTCCGAAGGTTTTAGATGGGAAAAGTCATTCCATACAATGAATCGAGGGCACTTTGGCATTTGCGAAGCGACAAAGTCGCTATCTAGCGATGTCGCCACGCAGTTGGTCAGCCAAATAGGTGGAAGAGGAGGTGGAAGATCCCTTGTCTTGCTTTTGATGGGGAGTTATTTTGGGTGGGTTGGTTTTGGAGGGAGGGATTTTGTTACGAATGAGCCACTTCAGACATCTTTTAAGACGTCTGGGAGGTGGCCCAGACGTCGGACCAGACGTCTGGAACCACTTCGAGACGTCTGGGAATCAGTTATTTCGGCACGCATGTTTCGTCTGCGCGCCTGAGCGCGCATACCTGCGTACGCTCTCTCTCCCTCTCTTTTTCCCTCTCTCCTGTGGCCACAGGCTACCCTCTGTCACGCTCTCTCTCCTCCTCACGCGGCCTTAAAAGGCCACGCCCTCTCCCTCACTCCCGTCATCTCCGTTCCCTTCCTCTTCTCCTTCCAACCAGTGCGCGAGAGCGAGCGTGAGTGAGGCGGCGGCAGCGACAGCCGCAGTGAGCGTGGGAGGAGGTGCTGCATGTAGGAAGAAGGGCTCGGCCGTGAGGGCGAGCTCGCCGGGGCTGCTAGGATCGGCCAACGGGGGGCGCAGCGGGCGCGGAACGACGCGGGAGGACTGCTGCGGCTCGAGCAGCAGGCGGACGAGGCGCGGCATGGCCGGGCGTCGCGAGCAGAGGGCGAGTCGCGCCCTGGTTCTGGAAACTTTTCCAAAATCAGACGTCTGGGATTCTAGCCAGACGATAGGAACGACGTCTGGAAGACTGTCCAGACGTCTGAAATGTGAGTTATTCCGTCTTCTTCATTTTCTTCGATTGACCGTACTAAGAGAGAGAGGAAATTGGTACGCGCAGGGTCTGAGATTCGCATCCAACGTGAATCAGACGTCTGGCTGCAGTGCCAGACGACTGGAGCGACTTCCAGACGTCCGGGGTGACCATCGGACGTTTGGGAACTAGGCCAGATGCCCCCGCAGGCTTCTGGACGTCTGAGAGACCACGCAGAGCAAGGTAACCCCTGATACACTTTTTAAGATGTCTGGAATAAGTTCCAGACGTCTGATTTTGCACTGTTTCATCATTTTCGACCTGTTTAGGGCCCATTCGGGTTCCGTTTTCCGCGTTTCGAGTTGCGTTCTTTTCGGAATTAAATCCTCTACCTGTCTACAGTAGCTGTATACTATTTTGAGAAATTCCTTGTGTTTGATCCTTGTGATAGGACCCCGTTCCGTTGCAGTCTCGCGGGTTGCGAAGGCACGCGGGATTCCAGACCACGCCCCCAGTTCGCCTGTTGTAACTGGTAGAGTGGCATTTAAGTTTATTAGCATAATCTGTTAAATTATGAAACCATAAATAGAACCTAGGACATTGCATGAATCCTAGGAATGAGAAACGAGACTGAATGATAGATCCTAGGGTGTTGCATAAATCCTAGGGCTGGAAAACTAGATTGTATGATAGATCCTAGGGTATGACATGAATCCTAGGATGGGAAAACTAGTGGAATATGTGAACACTGCAGTCTTGAAAATGTGGAAAAGAAATAATAGCTGCCTGTAAATTTGTTTAAACAGCTGCTTGTTATGAATAAATGAACATGATTAAGAATATGGGATGTATGAACGTGAAACTGGAAAGGTGAAACCGGAATGCGCTGAGTTAAAGAGCTGGAACCCTACGGGGAATTAGGAGTAGAACTCCTGGAAGTGAATGGAATAGAATTGGGGAAGTGAGCTGGCCCTTGAGTACGGAGTACCAAGGAGACCGACTGTCCCCCTGTTTAGTGCAGAGCGGAGCCAGCCGCCCCAGGGACCCGGGGTTAGGACTGGCCACTCTGTACCGACTTGCTGGCCCTCGTGTACGTAGTACCGAGGAGAGCTACTAGTGTAGGGAGGTACTAGCTACCCCACGGGCCCCGGGGTTCTGCTAGCCTCCTACACCGACTTGTTAGGCCCACTGGGGCAAACCAGGGTAGTCAGGCGAGGGTGTGCCGACTGTGGAGGGGCAAGGCCCCTGTTTGGTTACTGTGGAGGGGTTGGACCCCTGTTACTGAGAGGGCTCTGCCCTGTACTGGTTCCGTGCTGTGCTTTGGGCGCACCCATTAACGGAAACGACTGACCGCGTGCCAGTGCGGGTTACTACCCGTGCATTTACCGCGTGTGCCGTAGTCACCGTTACGCCTGTCCGTGACCTTGGGGTGGTTGACTGAGAGTAGGATCACCACGGGGGACTCTCCCAGCCAGGAGAGCACCACGTGCTACGTCTACTGTTTGGAAAAGACTGCAATCAAGATCGTTCCCACGAGGAACATTCGAGATCAAGTGAAGGATCTGAGAAATAGATAAACTGTGAAACAATAGAAAGGCGTAAATAAAGGAAGAAAGAAAATTAAAACAGCTACTGTACACTTTACTGTTTCTTTATTTTAGCTGCCACTCTACTCAGCGTTTTGCTGACGTGTTACACTCGTTACCTTTCAGGACCAGGTGTTGAGCAGCCAGGGTCAGCGGCTACAGAGGACGCTGGGCCGAGTAGGGTCCAGTAGAGTTACCACTGTTCTCTTGTACCTCTTTTTGGTTCCACTGTAGTGAGTAATTCTTGTTTCTGCTGTACTTTTCTTTACCTGCAGTTCCTATTATGTTATGAATGTTGTTCTACTGTTGTGGTGGTACATACTGTAGTAGTTTCTTTCCTTACTGCTGTATTTTCTTACTGTTAGTTATATTCATGTTAAATATGGTTTATTTTACTGCTCTTTTGGTTACTCCCTCGTTGGACGACCAGGTCTTGGGTTTAGTCGAGTCGGTTCGGTTCTCATGTCTCGTAGGGACTCGGGAATCGGGTCGTTACAGGTTTGGTGTTTTAGGATAGGACACTTGCAAAAACAATCCCACACCAGTCATTCAACCAATAAGGTAATATAGTGCCATACATGCACACAACATTGATACCAGAAAACAACGGAAAAAAATTGTGTGGTAGTATGCCTTGAGGCAATACAACCTGCCGTAATGTTGTGGTAATATACCTTTGAACTCAAGCCACTAAGACGTTGACTTGAATCACCTGAGGTAATACCCTTGCCATTAACATCCAAAAAGACATACATTCATGCTATATATAAAAAACAAGTTCCAAGCTCTAGGTTTTGTTCTAGGGTTTTAGCTCCTAGGGCAAAAGAAGCACGATGGAAGAGAAAACCTTAAACGAGTTGTACATCAAAGAGAGGGAAAAAAAAAAACCAAGTTGAGGACTTTAAGAGGACTCGATCAAAGTCGTGGAGATACTCTAAGGGTTTAAGAGGTTATACCCATGGAGGAGGGTCTCCAGACACGTGGAGGAAGAGTGGGGCATGCTCGCAGGAGAGCAGCTGTGGCACCAGTTGTCGAGGAGGTGGAGTGATCATCTGACGGTGAGATGGGTAGCACCAACTTGTAGCCTGCGGTCGTCAGGTGGGAGAGGGATTTGAGTTTTTAGGGATTTTGAGAGTGGGGGAAGTGGGACCTCAACTAGTGGGTTTTTATACCCCAAGGGGTTGAGCAAGTCTCTCCCTGAAGTTAGGGAAATTTTCATTGCAAAACCATCCAGAGAACAGACACGAAGTGGCAGATTTTGGCCAAATCAGATGTCTGCTGATGTCGGGATTGGTCATTTGGGATTTTAACCCTTTTGATGGCATCGTCTATTTTTAATACCAGACGACTTATCTAATGTCTAATTAATAATTTAGACGTCTGATTTCTGCCGACATACCTCCCTGGAAAATGGTTTATTCTCCAGGTTGTCATCCGATTTCTATATCGGACATCTGAACTAATGTCTAAAGTGAAAATTAGACATCTGATATCTGAAATTAGTCCTTCCTGGATCTCACCCTAAAGCTATAGGTTGTCGTCTGATTTTTTTCATTAAACGACTTAGAAGACATTTGACTGAATCATCAGACATCTGAATCCAGACATCCTAATCCAAATCCTGATGCTAAATAGACGTTTGTCAACACATCTGGACGACTATCCAGACGTCTGTGGATGATAACGAACGTGTGGAATAGCACTTTGGTCAACTCTTCTCAGATATAAAATCGACGTCTGTTCCACATCTTCAGACGTGGAAATTTTAAGTATAAGACGTCTGATGTTGCACATAATGTGCATTTTGATGTTTGAACTGTATTTGAAGGTTCTTAACTTGGTAAAGTCAAGGCTCTTTCTATGTTCATGACAAACAAAATTCTACTAAGTCAATAAATTCTTCAAATATCACTTAGCTTACATATGCCTAGTTTCTTATGTATGTAATTAAAGTGATCATAATTCAAAGGTTCAATGAAAAAATCAGCCAATTGCAATTTAGTACAAATAAATTCAACCTTGATTTCTCCCTTAAGTACATTATCCCTCAAAATATGATGTCAAACATCAATATCTTTTGTATGGGAGTGATGTACGGGATTTTTCGTGAGGTTGATAGCACTAGTATTATCACATAATATTCTTATCTTATTAAATATCAAGTTAAATTCTTCAAAGTATTTTTCATCCATAGCACTTGGGAACATGTTAGAGCGACGGCTATGTATTCAACCTCTGTGGTTGATAGGGCTACACTAGATTATTTTTTTGAGAACCAAGAGACTAGTGATTCGCCCAAGAATTGGCACGTCCCACTAGTACTCTTCCTATCGATGCGGCTACCTGCGTAGTCCGCATTGCTATATGTGACTAAGTTGAATTATGGACTCATAGGGTAGAATAACCCATAATTAGATGTGTCAACTAGATATCTAAATATTCGTTTTACAACATTTAAGTGTAATTGTTTAGGGTTTGATTGAAACTTAGCACATAAGCAAGTACTAAATAAAATGCCAGGTCTACTAGAAGTTAAATACAGTCAAGATCAAATCATGCTACGATAGAGCTTTTAATCTATGGGCGTACCTGATTCGTCTAAGTATAGAGAAGTTGTGACACTCATAGGAGTGTTCTTCCCTTTACTTTTCACCATTTCAAATGTTTTCAGCATCTCCTTTGTGTATTTTGATTGACACATAAAGGTCTCGAATTTGAGTTGAGTGATTTGTAAACCTAAGAAAAACTTGAGTTCATTCATCAAACTCATTTCAAATTCTTCTTGCATAATCTTTGAGAACTTTCTACACAAAGATTTATTAGTAGCACCAAAGATAATATCATCTACATATATTTGAACTAATAAAATGTCTTTTCCTTTTATTTTAATGAATAATGTGGAATCAGCTTCCCCTATAGAAAATTTTGCATTTAACAAATAGTCTTTGAGCCTCTCATACCAAGCTCTAGTGGCTTGCTTTGGACCATATAGTGACTTGTTTAATTTATAGACGGAATGAGGCTTATCATGAGACTCAAAACCAGGAGGTTATCTTACAAAAACTTCCTCCTTAATGAATCCGTTAAGAAACACACTCTTAATGCCCATTTGAAAGAGTTTAAAGCCAAAGAAAGCGACATAAGCAAGAAGCATGCAAATTGATTCGAGTCGAGCTACGGGAGCGTAGGTCTCATCAAAATCAATTCCTTCTTCTTCGTTGTACCCTTGTGCTACCAAACGAGCCTTGTTCTGAATGACTATACCAGATTCATTCAACTTATTTCGGAATACCCATTTGGTTCCTATTACCGTTCGCCCTGTAAGCTTAGGTACTAGATCCCAAATTTCATTCCTTTGGAATTGGTTGAGTTCCTCCTGCATGGCCATCATCCAAGGTTCTTTGGAGCATGATTCCTCGACATTCTTGGGTTCAACTTGAGATACAAAGGCGGATAGACCGAAAGAGCAACTAAAACAAGATCAGGTTTTAACGCCATCGAAAATACTTCCAATGACTTGATTTTCGAGATGATCCCTTTGATATATCTAAGCTTTTGGAAGATTATGGATATTGGAGTTTGGGATGTTAGACACATCAATAGAAGAATCATCTTCATCTTCCATATTGACTCGGTCAATAGAGGAAGAGTGAGGAGATTCATCGAAGGAAACATGAAGGGGTTCCTCCACTATTAATGTGGTCTTATTAGAGCGAGTATTCAAAACAAAGCATTGACATTCAAAAACTTTAAAATAAATGATTTTGGGTATTTTCCCATAATATAATTGAAAATAAGTTTTTTGCAACCCGGATCGAATTAAGATGTGATTTAACATGTAACAAGCATGTTAACCACCATGGTCCAAAAGTACTTCGGTAACCTGGAGTCTATGAGCAATGTTCGAGTAGACTCTTGAAGAGTACAGTTCTTTCTCTCAACTACCCCATTTTGTTGAGGTGTTCAGGGAAAAGAAAACTAATGAACAATACCATGCTCTTAACAAAAATCATTAAACAAGGAATTTTCAAACTCGTCCCCATGATCACTATGAATACGAGTGATTTGGTAGCCTTTTTCAGTTTGAACCTTCCTACAAAAAATAGAAAAGATGGAAAATACTCCTTCTTTGGATCTCAAGAAGGAGACCCATGAAAACCTTGAAAAATTGTCCTCAATCACAAGGCAATATTTGCATCCACTAAGGCTTTCATATTTTGTTGGTCCAAACAGATCCAGGTAAAGTAGTTCTAATGGTCTTGAAGTGGATATAAAACTTCTTTGTTTTTAAAACTAGATCTCATAATTGTACCTAATTTACATGAATCACAAATAAGCTCATTTTAAAATTTTCCTTTAGGAAGACCTCGAACTAGTTCATGTTTAGGTAGTTTTTGAACTAGCTTCGTATGAACATGTCCTAGTCTTCTATGTCATATACTTAACTCATTATTTGCTACAAGGCATTCATAAGTGCTATCTTTATCAAATTCTACAATATAAATGTCTTTAAATCTAGTTCCCTTAAGAAGGGTTTCATTGGTTGATGTATGCATAATATCAAATATTTTTGAAGTAAATACTACCTTAAATCCCTTATTGCAAATTTGACTAACACTTAAAAGATTATGTTTTAGTCCTTTAACTAGAGAGACATTTGAGATGGGAGAGAGAGGGTTACCTATTTTACCAAGGCCAATAATATGGCCCTTGTGGTTGTTGCCAAATGTAACCGTTCCTCCATCCATAGGTTGGAGGTCCAAAAATAGGTGCTTGTCTCCCGTCATGTGTTTGGAACACCTAGAGTCCATCACCCATCGGCCTCCTTGATGGTAGTGGTCTCCTTGTCTTCTTTCTTGTAGATCCCTTTACTCCTATAAAAGATCTCCATTGGTGACTTAGTGTTTCTTTAGGTCTTTCTAATTTGAGTCGTCCATCCTTCATTTTGTATATCCAATTTTTGACATTATAATGTCCTTTGACCCCTACAAAACAAAGTGAAAGTTGTCTTTTCGGTATCCATAGTAATGTGGATCCGTATTTGTTAGTGGTTCCCTTTGGAGGAGGACCCTTTTTTAGCTCACTTTGACTAGGTTCATAGAAGCCTAGTTCAAATTTACTCTAGGAAGGTTTTTGATGGGTAATAAGCTTGTCCAAGTTATCTTTCCCCTTTGTAAATTTGGCCAAATCCTCAAGAAGTTGATTTAATTTTTCTTTAAGGTAATTTATCTCTATTTTCATTATGTCTAGTTTATCTTCTAATCCTCTAATCTCCACTCTAAGTAAGCTATTCTCATCCTTTTTAAAGGAGTTTGATTTTTCAAGTACATGGATTTTGTCGAGTAATTCTTCTCTATCTAGAAATTTTTGTTCACTCATTGCCGTATACAAATCATTTGTTAATGACTCTTTTCCAATCATTAGGTTTCTTATTTGCATATTCAAGGCAGTGGTTTCTTTAGTAAGAATTAGATTCTTCTCTTCAAGATCATTAATTAATTTCTTACTCTCTAAGTTTTCTTCTTTTAGAGCTTTGCTTTTAGTCTTTGTTTCCTTAAGATTTAGATATAGTGAATCAAAAGCATCTTGTAATTCACTTAGAGAATAAGAGTTTACCTCAGGCTCCTTAGATTCAGATTCGGAAGCATCTTTCATTGCCATTAGTCCCAAGCATGTCTTTTCTTCATTTGTTTCCTCCTCCTCTTCTTCTTCGGAGGTTGAGTCATCCCAAGTTGAATGGAATGCCTTCTTCTTGAGTCCCTTGGGCTTGGAGAACTTCTTGTAGTCGGAAGGCTTCTTGTATTTCTTCTCATCATCCCTCTTGAGTAAGGAACAATCCTTCCTTATGTGACCTCTCTTCTTGAAATTATAGCAAACTAGAGGTTTTTCCTCCCTTTTCTTTCCCTTGATCTCTTTCCTATTTCTGAGAAACTTTTTAAACTTTTTAGCTAATAAAATGAATTCTTTGTCATCAGTACTTACCTCATCGTCCGACGCAGCTTTGAAGGCTTAAAGTCTTCTTCTTTGGCTTCGGTGTGATAGATTTCTTCTTTTGCTCCATTTCTGATTCACAAGCCATAAGATTCCCATGTAGATTTTCCATGTCTAGATCCTCTACTTGGTTGGCTTCTTTTATTGTCGTGACTTTTTGCTCCCACTCGGGTCCAAGGGAGCAAAGGAGCTTCCCTTGAAGCTCCCCCTTCATAAATGTCTTTCCTAGAGACTTGAGGTTATTCACGATTAACATGAATTGGGTGTACATGTCCCTAAGTCTCTCATTTTCCTTCATAGAAAAGGCTTCGAATTCCTATGATAACACGTTAATCTTAGAGGATTTAATTCTAGAAGTACCTTCGTGAGTTACCTCTAAGGTTCTCCATATCTCGTGGGTGGTTGTGCGTTGGCTAATGCGGTCGAACTCCTCCGAGTTGAGTGCGCAATAGAGTGAGTTCATCGCCTTAGCATTCAGTCCAAGGTGATGAATCTGCTCCACCGTGTATCCTGTTTCTGATTTCTCGAGAATGATGTATGCGGATTCACATTTCTCCCAAACGAAGAAATCGTTGGCTTAAAGACACATCTTCATTCTTACCTTTCAATAGGTGTAGTTTGTTCCTTCGAAGAGTGGTGGTCAGGTGGTGGATTGCCCCTCAAATTTTCCAGTGGAAATGACTCTCCCCTCCATGTGATCTTCTTGTGGATGTTACTCCTAAAAGCGGAAAACCTGCCTGATACCAAATGAAACTGCACTAGAGGGGGGTGAATAGTGAATTTATAAAATATTGTAAGACAAAAATACAATCACAAAAAGAGGCACAAGAGTTTTAGGTGGAAACCCAAAACAGGTGAAAACCACCACCTAAGCTAATCCCTAGACTTAGGATTTTCGATCATAAAGTGATCAATCCTCTAACCACACTACTTAAACAAGGGTAGTGTACCTTAATTACGAATTCCACCTTCGATCCCTAAACGGAGGTTTCTCCCTTCACAATGAAGAGATGGGGACCCGACAGGCCGGATATCCAAACTACAATAATAGAATAAGAATGAAACAACACCTATAGAACACCCAAAAATATTAACGACTTCCTTATCTAATAATCATAAAAAGAACTCCTTGAGAATTAGCAAAATGAAGTGCACCAGGAAAGTGGGTTTGCCCTTTAATCAGAGTGTTGGCATAGCACAAGGGCAATAGGAAGCAAAGAGTAGTGAGCAAGTGATTTTATTAGGAAATTGAATCTCAAGAGGTGTGTCTTGCCTAAGAGGGGTTGTAGTCTATTTATAGGCAAGTTTGGAACTTTCAAGAATGCTTGGGAGAGGTCTCCTAGCTGTTGGAGCCAAGTCCCAAGAGGTTGGGACGAAATCAAAGCAATCATGAATCTGACAGCAATAGCAAACCTCTGATTTTCGGTTTAGACGTCTTGTAAGATGTCTGATTACAATTATGGACGTCTGATTCTATTAATCAGGCTTACTGTTTTCATTGGATTGAAATAGGGATGTCTGATATATTCATACAAGACGTCTGATAAAAATATTGGACGTCTAATTATAAGTGGATTCGTTCCTGTTTTGACCAAATTGAAACAGGGTTCTAGATTTTAAGGAACAGACGACATTCTAGACGTCTGCCACATTACTTAGATGTCTGGAAAAATAATAAGGACATGCCTCGGTAATCTAAGAGTTGATCTTTGGTTTCTAATAAGATTTGCACAGAAATAAATGGGCAACGTTCCAATGATAGACGTCTGGAGACATGTCCAAACATCTAAAATTGCATTTGCCCATTATAACACAAAGGAAATGGGTACTTGAGTCTAACGGTTGGTTTAAGGACGTCCAGGCAATGTATTCAATGTCTGGATGAGGCTATGACGTTTGATAGAAGGTTGCTTCGACTGATACCTAAGAAGTCAGAATGTAAAGGCAATGCTATAGGCAATTAGACATCTGAAACAATGATTAGATTCTTAAAGTTGAAAATTAGACGTCTGAAAGATATTATGGACGTCTGATTTGTGTCTTAGTGTTAGGTTTTTATTTCTAATTTATCCTAAGTGTTGAGAGCCTAAGTTATCTATTTATAAGTTATGTTTGGGGTTTCTTTCCAATATCTCTAGACTCAAATAAAATAAAGATTACAACTTTTGAAAGTTTACATAAAAGCCTATGACCTATGACAACACTTATGCTAATCTAGTCTCACGCTTTTAATCCTCCGACTTAGAAAACTCCATGAATCCTACAATTGTGTTATTATAGAGAAACATATGCTATGCTTATGTTTTATCTTTTTTTCTTTATTTAGTAAAATCATCAAAATATTATATATGAGGGGTTGAACTAACAGAGTGAATCTAATTGGGTTTAGGTTGAGTCTAATTAGGTTCTACTGAGCCTATTTAAACTTGTATGGGTAGGTAGGAGTCAATTAGATCCTGGGTGGATCTAATTAGGTTTAGGTGCACCCAATCAAATGTAGATGCACCCAATTAGGTATGGGCTAGTTCAATTGGGTTAGGGATAAGACAAGTAAGGGTATGGATAGTGGGATAGGCTTAGGAGGTCTCTAATTAGGCTTCCTAAGGTGCTTGGTGGGGTTTCTAGGTCAAAAGAGGCAAGCTTGGGCATCTAGCACCGAAAACAAGAACCAAAGAGGACGTCTAGACGTCTAGTGATGAGTTGATTTTTGCTTTCGAAAATGATAATTAAGATGATTTGTCGTATTTCTAAGTAGTGGAAAATCGACTAATAAAAATAATTAGAATTAAAATTAAACCACTCAAGAGAGAGTGCGTCGTGTCCACAGGGAGGCAATGGCTTATTTAAACTCGCATAGGTTAAAAACATATGTTCACGATTAATTTCATCAAGAAATCAAATCAAAATTGCTTTTCAATTGAGAAAATAAGACATTATCATGATGATATTGTAATTATGAAGAACAAGAGGGAGATGCTCATAAAATCAACATAATAAAATATTATTATCTAAAAATTCAAAATAGCTGGCAATGGCAATGAATGTAAAAACTAATACATGTGGAAATAGAGGAAAAATCCTCTCTCTTCGCCGTGCATTGGAGAAAGCTCGGCGGCCGGAGATGTTCTGGGAGAAGGTCAAAGATGTGGAGAAGAACTAGATGGCAATGGTTGCACAGCGAAGGACGGCCAGAGCTCGTCAGTCGAAGAGGAGCTTGCTGGCGGTGGGTGGTTGCTACTGCTGTGCAGTAGCTCAACGCGCGGTCTTGCTGAAGGTAAAGGGGCACGGAGGCTGTGCGGACACGCAGTGGGTGGCTGCTACTGCGGGCGTGGTGGAGGCGCAGCAAGGGTGTGCACACTGGAGATGTGCACGTGTGGAATGGCTCTGCTGCAGGTGGTGGCTATGCAAAAATGGTGAGGGAGGGTCGCTGGGCATGATGCGTGCCTGTGCGCGGTGGAGCTGGAGGGTGGTGCGCGCTTGAGATGTGTACAGGTGGCGCACTGGTTGTGCGGGATGTGCGTGTGTGTGGGAAGCTGCTTGGGTAGGTAGAGGCACAGCGAGGGGGCGCAATGAAAGCGTGTGTGCTGGGGGGCTGGCTGGGGCTGCTCGCTGCTACTGTGCATGCGGAGAGGCATGGAACACGCGCGAGGAGAGGGTGACAGCTGGTGGGTCTGTTGGCATTGGAGGTAATGGGTTATGTTGGGTTTGGTGGGTTGAAACAGAGGAAGAGGAAGAATGAAGAAGATGAATAGTGGCGGACAACAGTGATGAAGTTGGTGGAGGTTGAGGCACTATGACGGCAATGACGAAGCACGGTGGTGCAAGGCTCTGCAGACGACGGTGCAGGCTGTCACCCCGCACGTCCACAGTGGCGGAGCTCTCGCCGCGGTAGAGGCCCACAGTGTGGAATGGAGGAGCTCTGAGCTCTGCTCGGTGGTTAAGTGGGATGATGGCCTATTGAACATCGTCATCTCCTCCTCCCCTCTTGTAGCTACAGCTAATTCATTTAAAATCACAAGAGGTGAGAGCAGATCCTCGTGAATGCTGGCAGCTGTTAAAAATGAATGGGCGCAAGAGGAGGAGGTGGAGCGGTTACCTGCCAAAGAATAATAATAATAATAATAAAATAATTAAGATTATTTATACATAACTCCTTAACTTCTATGTTAATTAAAACAATGTATGCAATGCACTTAATTGGTTAACTAATCAAATGCATGCAATTCTAAGTTAATTCTAAATGCATTTAGATATGAATGCCACACATGAATTATGCAATTAAGCTAAAAATATGAATTAATTTATTTACATCCTAATGTATGCTATCTAAATGTTAAAATTAACTTAATGTCTAGGTACTTAAATACTTAAATAGCCTACAAATATGGGCTAATCATCTAGACAAGTGATCAGACATTTTATACTCCAAAATTGGTTGTTTGGAAGTTAGGTTGGATGTCTAATTCTATGTCAGTGCAAGTTTTTGCAGAAATTAGACGTCTAACCTAATATCTGGTGTCTAGAAAGGTGCTAGAGAATGGGTTTTGGGTTTTCTAAGGTAGGTTTTGGTTCCTAAGTGTTTGGGAGAGGGATAAGGTGGATAAGAACATGGATAGTGTTATCCATGTTTTGGGTTCTAAGGCTAATACTACAAGAAATCAGGCTTTTGGCGGCAAATATTTACCGACAGTTATAAATAACTGATGGGAATTCAAATATTTGGCGACGATTATATTAGAACCGCCGGGATGTCTAAACTATATCTATTGCTGTTGATTTTAAACCTCCAGCATAGATGAAGTGTCATTCCCATGCTCTAAACCTTAACAATGTGCCATCGACTTACCCTAACCACATCCAATCTGACTATTCCTTACCACTCACCTAAAACCCTCAGCCATCGCAACTGACCCTTCCTCCTTGACGCTTCCTCCTCATCCTCACCATCATCCGAGCTTTGGTGTCCTTTGTCGTCCTCATTGTTTGTGACCACCGTCCACCATTGTTCACCAACGTTCAACGTCCCCGACCATTGTCGATTGTCCACCATCGTTCATCAACATCATCGATCCCTTCATCCATCGCGGTCCACGACGGTAACCCTCTTCCTCCTCTCTACCAAACCAAACCTCCGATGACCTTGTCTTCTAGCATCGCTCGTGCATTCCCTTTCTCACAAAATCCATTTAAAATCCTCCTCTCTTTTCTCACGACCTTCCCTTTCTCACCTCGTCGCATCTTCCGTCGTCCACAGCTATGTTGACCAACAAGATGTGGTGAGCGAGCACGGCGAGGGATAGCGGTGGGGGGGGGGGGGGAGGGGGGTGTGTGGTGTTTGCGTGGGACCAGACGGACGTCAATCGATACATCTTGCCTTCATTTTCATGCTCTTCTCCTGTGGACTGGACACCTTTGTTTCTGTCTAATTTATCTGATCGATGATAAGAGAAGTTTCTCTGTTTGCAAGAGGAATGTGCTTATTTAGGCCTTTCAAAAAAGAAGTTGATAGGTGGATAACAGAGGATGGGAGGAACTCATTTATTCAGTTTTATGCCATAATTTGCAGCAAAAATGTGATTCCAAGTTTCCTCCTCTATATAACAAAGGGGGTAGATGGGGTCCCAAGATTTTACTTTTTTGAGATTAAACATCCCTCGAGGGAAGCACTTGAATTATAGCCTTTCACGAAAATATCTTTGTCCTCAGATCAAGATGGGTGATAGCCCACATCTTCCCTACATTGTGGTATCTCTCTTTCACCCACGATACAGTCCAGCCAATTCTCCTTGAGAAGCGAGTGATAGGCTAACCTTACCGAAAAAATTACCTCTTGGATTAGGCATCTAAATAAGGGAATTAGAACCCTTGTGAATGGGAATTATTCAGTACCTCTTCATTCTAGTGATTTTATCCATCTATCTTCAAATCAACCACCACTAAGAGCTGCAATCCCGACTAGAGAGTAGGAGTGGTTGCACCATCATAATCTTTAACCCAGTAGTCACTCCAAACATTAACCATCTGTCCATTGCCAATAAGCCATGAGGAGTGTTTGAACAAATAATTTTTCATCTCCCCAAAGTCTTCATAAAATTGGAAATCTGTCGATTTTGCTACATACTCCCAGAAGGACCCTTAAGGAAAGTATTTATCCTTAATTTGCCTCTACCATAGCCCCATCTGATCTTTAGAAAATCTGTGCACTTTGTTATACCAAGTTTTTAGCTTAAAATATGTGCCAAGGGGTCATCTGAGTTGAAGTTATTTTTGGTCAAATCAAAGCTTTGATACGAAAAGCAGAGTAACGATTTCTTCATTTTTTGGTTCTCTTTCAAAATTCCCAGTTGTTGTGATTTAACAAAGGGGCCATTATTTTTTGATTGATACCTTTCCACGTTCTAATATTCTATTTCTATTTGAGGCTTGATCCTCAAGACTTTTGATGCATCTAAGGTTTTACATTAGTCTCTACTCGCATTGAAGATAACACCTGATCTTATTATTATAGGTTTTAGGTTAATCATGAACCTTAGGGTTAATAGGTAGGTATGATCGGGAGTTTTTTTCTTGCAGATGATGTTGTATCAGAAAAATATGTTGTTGCAATGTGTAGATCGTGGTGGAAAATCCTGAACAAAAATATTTCAATAAAGCTAACCACGAAGAGTTAGGTCGTATTCACAGGGAGGAATAGATTAATAAATTCACAAATAATTTTGCCTTGTATTCGTTTATTGAGTGTGAGATTCGTGCTCAAATTTGATGCAAAATGCGCAAGAAAGAAGACACAATAATTTAAGAAGGCGAGGTTATGTGTGTAATTTTTTTGCAATAAAATGTTAAGTTAAGATGTGATCAATAGTGGCATTTCACATAATTTCCAGTTGCATGCATGCTAGCGAGGAATTATTCAAATCTGAATCAAAACCCAATTTAAAATGATGCACATAATATGATTCAAACAAATTCAAGAAAGTATAAGTGCATCATTGCAAATTCTTCTCAATATATTTAATGCATCAAATAAATGAATAGTGATTGACAACGTCATTTTTGGTAAATAGAAATTGAACCCAAACTATAGCAAAATAGGGGACGTTCTCTCCTTTGCTCGTGTGAGGAGGAGAGGCCACGGATGGAGGCTCAGAGCTCGAAGGATGTCAAGGATGCGAAGAGGCTTCCGATGATGGTGCTTCCACGGTGGGAGGTGGCCAGAGCCAGCCACCAGAGAGGAAGAGACCACTGGCGGAGGTGGCTTCCTTGGTCGAGCGTGGACTGCGGGGAGAGCACTTGAAGGTGTGGGCGAGTTCGTGGCATCGAGGCGAGTGCGGGGAAGTCGATGGCATAGAGAATGGCATCCAAACGAGGTGGCTGTGTGGAGGTGTTCGACGTCAATGATGGGTTCCTTCGGGGGTGTCTGGAGGTTGAAGATGAAGATGAAGAGGATGAGGAGTGATTGGCCTGCTGCGGAAATGGCGCGTAATGCACACGCGGCTGTGGCGAGATGGTGGCGTGCATGGCTGGTGGCTAAGGTTTAAAGGTGTGGTGGTCGCGGTCGTGGTTGAGAGGGTGTTGGTTTACCTCCTTAGTTGCAGTAGGTGGAGGAAGAAGAAGGTGCTACACTTGTTGAGGTAGGCCACGTGCAAGGGAGGTGCACGTGGGCATTGGTGGAGGAAGAGATGCACTGGTGGCCTGTCAGATGATATAGACACAACTATTTAGGTTAAAATGCCTAATCATGCGTGTTCCTAGGCTTAGATTTGCATTTCATGTTATAAATATTGCATAGCATGCATCATTCTGCATTTAGCGTAGTTGTATATATTTTAGGTTAATTAAGTCCATTTTATGGTCGGGAGAGAAGAAGATTTATTTCAGGGCCTCAGTTGGACAATCGGACCGTACAGATCTGATTAGGATGACTATCGGAGTTTAACACCTCCAAAATTGTTTAGATCGGAGTCCCGTAGCATCATATGAAGTTCGAGGAAGATCAACCGCCAGGTGGGCAGTGCGACATCCATATGAGCATCAGATGAAAAATCTGACCGTACGGATGGATCTGGAGCGACACCCTTAGTTCGACCATGTAGAAATCACCTCGATCCGAGCACCGTGGCACCCTCTACAACAGACAGAAGATGGATGGCCCAGATGGCGCCACATGGTGTCATCTAGGCCACCCAATATCGGCCGCACCCCATGAGCTGAAGGAAAGCGATGCCAAATCGCAACCATTGGATCTCCATCCAATGGTTAGGAGAGGATGCGCACACTTTCGTCTTCTCGACAATCCATGCCGGTAGTGTGTTGGGTAGCACCCTCGCCCACGACACAAGGACCACCATTCAAATCCCATCGCGACGCCAGATTTTGTGGAGCGCGGGCGCAATTGAATTGCGTTCGTTGGATAATCATCAACTGATGGAGAGTGCGGCAACGTGACAAGATTAGATTCGCTTGATGCGCGCACGCGCTAGATCATGCAATAACTCACGCTCGATCACACGTGTGTGATCTACGGCATTGGTCCTCGAGCTATCTCAGCCTCCCATCACTCATCAATGGCCACGATCCACTTGCCGCACCTGTTCAAACCTTAAGCGCGCACTCAGCGTGTTTTCAAGTGCGAGCTCCGCGCAAACATCAACCATCAGATTTTGATCGGACTGTCCTCAATGCTCCAACCTCATAGCAGCTATGCCTATGGAGGGTGTGCATGAGTGAGCGCCAGCTAGCACTTTAGCGATATCCAAGGCAGATCTTCAACGACGCATTTGATGTCGCTATAGCCCATGGATGGATTTCCTCATCCCTTCACTATAAAAGGACCCCTACACCTTCCCTTCTTCTTGATCTCTTCTCTTCTTCCTTTCACCACCTCCAAGGCTCTAGAGAGAGCTTGTCCCAACCCCTTTTCAACCGCACCTTTTCGCAAGCAAAACACTGCAATTTCCGTGACAACAAGTGATAAGCAAAATCCGATTTTCACACCTCCCTGAGACCGACACTTGGACTCACCTCCATTTCTTTACTTTAAAACCGACGTTGCAAGTGCGAACTATAACGACACTTCTTAACACATATGCATGAGCGCACGCCAGTTTTTGGCGTCGTTGTCGGGGAGGCAACGGATTTGTTTTGTCACTTCCATTCCACATCCATTCTCACATCGTCTAATGCCCTGTTTTCCTTTTTACTTCATGGTTGCAGGAATTCGACGCTTGGACGGCGAAGCGACGCATCCCACGACGGTAACAAGGGAGTAGGCGCAACAAGGATCGATAGTGAGTAATTCTTCACTCATGATTGTTTGCTTGCGTGAAAAACTAAAAAAAAAATTGTAAAAATTGAAAAAAAAATTGGCGTGGTGTATGATTGCTTGACCCACATCCTTAACACATCACCCCACAAAAAAATGTACACTCTAACATTCTGAATAAATTCTTGAAGTGTTCTTTTCTCTTTTGAGTGGCGTTTGCAAAGCCACAGTGAATTGACTTGGGCCGCACCACTCAACCCTAAAACCAACTCATCTAATAGAAGCTGCATGATCATTAGGATGAGTACATTAGGGTTTTAGAGCCTCTATACAATAAAAGGAAATCTACTTTCACCAAATTGTGTGGAAAACTTGACTTGCCCACTGAAACCTGTCTGAAAACATTAAGACATGTCAACCCTAAAAGACATTAAAGTAAGGATGAAACACTAAAAGACACCACATCTGAAAAATCCTTGCTTGAAAATCATGTTTTGATAGAAGTATACACATTGAAAGTGGAAAATTAAGAGGCACCACCCCAAGCAACGCCTCATCACATAACCCTAGCATCCTAGCCCTTTTAAAACTAAGTAGATGTGCCCTAGGCAGGACTGAGTTAAGTCTCGAAAGGCGAGGTTTTGTTCGCTGGGCACTTGGCTTTCATTTCCTTGGTAGAATCTGGTGACTAGGCTGTGGGGCAATGTCAAACGACCGCGGTTGTGGGGTCTACGGAACCGGAGGCGCAAACCAAAGGAAGAACCTTCCCTGCAATCCCCTCCTAATCAACCTGGCCAGATTAGCCTTGGGAAGGGGAGTCCAGTGCTTACAGACTTAATCACCCTTTTTGAGATTTCTAGGTCTCCTAAGGGATACACCATAAGGACTAGGCTTGTTTGCTTGATTGAACACATTTCTTGCATCTGTCGCTCTCCGCATCCCCTCCTGTTCTTCTCTAGTGTATGCACGGGAGACTCTCACTGCATCCCGAGTTGTTTGTTTTGGGATAGGAATCTAGGCGACGTGATTTTGTTAGAACATGGCTGAACCTAGGGTAGATGAGGCTAAGGATCAACCCCCACCAGACACAATGGCCATCATCCAAGCCCAAATTAATGCAAACCACCGGCTTCAGCAACAACAAATCCACACCATCATGCAAGCCATACACCGGTTACAGAACCCACAAGAACAACCACCACCACATTTCCAAGGCCCACAAGGGCAACCACGACTCGATGTACCACCATTTCAGGATCAACCGAGGTCCCTCCGCAATTTCTATAATCCTTCCGCTATTAGAGTCGAGCAACACCTTAGGAGCCCCGAAGGGGGAGATGATTTTGAGTTGAAGCCGAATGTCTTAAGTCTGATCCAGAGCCACTTCCATGGAAGCTCAAATGAGGACCCCTTCCAGCATCTAGAGGATCTCGACCGCATAGCACGAACTGTGAAACCTAGGAACATTAGCCTTAACATTGTTCTAATCAAGATGTTTCCCTTCTCATTAAGAGACAAGGCTTCTCACTGGCTCAGAACCCTAGGTAGACCCATCACCACCTGGGAAGAACTGAGGCATGCATTTTTAAAGAAATTCTTCCCCATAGGAAAGACCAATGCCCTCAAAAGAGCTATTACTACCTTTACACTCCAAGGTGGGGAAAGTTCCATGAGGCGTGGGAAAGATTCAATGAACTCTTGAGGAAATGCCCACACCACGAAGTACCAAGGTGGCAATTGGCTCAGATTTTCTATCACGGTCTGGACAGCAACCTACGGAACTTCATCGATGCCTCATGCGAGGGGAACTTCCTGAACAAGGATGAGGAGAGCGCGCTTGAGCTCTTTGAGTCTATGAGCGAGAATTTGCTCAACAATGCCTCCATGACCCAGTTTAACAGGTCTAGTCAACCCCGTGGTGGGATTTATGAGGTACAAGCAAATTCTAGAATGGTTGACATGGACATCATTGCCAAGAAACTAGATCGAGTGGAATTGGTGGACAAAAAGATTGATGAGCTACTGAACCAGACCAAAAATCCCTTACAGACCTTCTCCCTAGCAAAGGGAGCACATAATGTTGACCTGGTCCAGCCCTTAACCCAACTGAACCTGGAACAACCCCTGACCACGTTCCAGGGAGGGACCTTTGCTCCCTTGACCCTTGATTACTCTCTTCCCTCTCCATCGACATCGGCTATCCTTGAAGATGTGCAAGCTGTCCAGGGTTATGCGAAACCTAACCCTTTCTCTAACACTTACAACACTAGCTAGCGTAACCACCCCAACTTTGGTTGGACAAACCAGAAACCACCGCAATTCCAAAACCAGCCTAGGCCAAACCAGCAGCCACACTTGCCCCCTATTAGCAAGGACCACCAGTTAGACCCCCATATAATCAAAATAGGGCAGTCCCTCCCCCACAAAACCAAATGGACACCCTAATAAAGATGATGGCTGATATGAACCAGAAACATCAGGAGGAAATGGCCTTGGTAAAGGGACAGTTAAGCCAACTCTTAAACTGTAAACAACAAGGATCCCTACCTTCCTAGTCACAACCGAACCCTCGAAACATAATTAACAGAGGCCCTAATTCGCAAGGGTTCCAAGGCAATCCCGGGCAGGCTCACATGGTCCAGCCAACCCCGCAAACACCCCCTGGGTTTGGTGCTTCTTCGTCCTCTTCTTCTCAAGGATCAACCCATAGCCCCAATGCCTCTGCAAATGCGGTGACCTTGAGAAGCGGCACCAAAACCCAGGATCCCAAATGGCCAACTCTTCCCTAGACTTCACCCGCTGAAATAACCGACTCAGAAGAGGCACCAGAAAAACCCAAGGACCCAGAAATAGATCCAATCCACATTCAGATGCCCTACCCTGAGGCATTGGAAACAATCAAGAAAAAGAAGAATGTTGTGGAAACTGAGGAGCTTTTGGAGATCTTTAAGCAAGTACAGATTAATATTCCGCTCCTCGAAGTCGTCAAGCACATCCCGGCTTACGCCAAGTTTTAAAGGATGCCTATAAACCCAAGCGTAAGCCAAGACCTGAAGCACCTAGGAAGGTTGTGCTCTCCGAACAAGCAAGTTCCGTAATATCAAGCAACCTTCCTCTCAAGCGAACTGACCCAGGAGCACCCCTGATTTCCTGCAATATCGGGGACATGACATTTGATAGAGCGCTCCTGGACTTAGGTGCTTCTATCAATCTGATTCCAACAACCCTGTACCATCAATTTGGTTTCGGAGAGTTGACACCAACACCTGTCACCATCCAGCTGGCTGATAGATCAGTGAAAACCCTGAAGGGGGTTGTCGAGGATGTGATTCTACGGGTCAAGGACTTCTATTTCTTGGTCGACTTCTTGGTGCTCGACATGGAAGTCCCTGAAAAATTAAAGAATGCACCCATAATCTTAGGTAGACCTTTCTTAGCTACGGCTAAGGCAAACATTGATTGTGACACAGGATGTATGGAAATCACCTTCGGAGATAGGAAAATGCAATTGGATATCTTCCGGGCGACAAAGTCTTTTGATTACGATTGCATTGAGGAACATGATCCAATGGAAACTCTGGTCGAGGAATGCCTCACCCTTAGTTCTGTCTCAGACCACCAAACCCGTAATGACCTGTCCCTGTGACTACCTGTGGACCTTTGTAAGGCTGATTACCATCACACAACACCATTTGAGGAGATCGATGTTGATCAACTCCCTCCTTTTCCCTTTCCATCAACTGTGGTTCCACCCGCACCTAAACTTAAGCCACTGCCCGAAAATCTGAAGTATGTCTTCCTGGGACCTGACTAGACCTTCCCGGTGATTATTAATTCTCATCTAAACAAGGATCAGGAGCTCAGGTTGACTGCAACCCTTTCAGAACATTGGGCCGCCATTGGTTGGACCATTTCTGACTTGAGAGGAATTAGCCCCACCTACTGCACCCATAAGATTTACCTGGAAGACGGGGCACGACCCTCCCGCCAGATGCAAAGACGTTTAAACCCAAACATGCGGGAGGTCGTTAAGAAAGAAATTATCAAGTGGCTTGGCACCGACATCATCTATCCTATATCCGATAGCCCCTGGGTGAGCCCCACTCAAGTGGTTCCAAAGAAAGCTGGGCTCACCGTTGTCACCAATGATCATGGCAAATCCAACCCCAACCGCACCACCACCGCATGGTGAGTGTGTATTGATTATAGGAAGCTCAATGAAGCCACTAAGAAGGATCATTTCCCCTTGCCATTCATTGACCAAATCCTCGAAAGATTGGCAAGGCAAAAGTATTTCTACTTCCTGGATGGATATTCAGGATATAACCAAGTCGCAATTGCTCCAGAGGATCAAGAAAAGACCACATTCACTTGCCCGTACAGCACGTTTGCATTCCGTCGAATGCCGTTCGGGTTATGCAACGCACTTGCTACCTTCTAGCGTTGCATGCTAGCCATTTTTTCAGAAATGGTGGGTGAATATTTAGAGGTCTTTATGAATGATTTCTCTGTATTTGGGAATTCATTCGACCATTGTTTGAGCAACTTGGAAAAAATCCTGAAATAATTTATCGAGATTAATCTGGTGTTAAGTTGGGAAAAGAGCCATTTTATGGTTCAAGAAGGAATTGTCCTTGGTCACATCGTATCGCATAGGGGCATCGAGGTAGATCGGGCTATGGTTGATTTGATTTCCAAACTTCCCCCACCTAGCTCGGTCTGGCAGATTCGCCCATTTCTGGGACACGTTGGCTTCTACCGAAGGTTCATTAAAGACTTTTCCAAGCTTTCCAAACCCTTAACTGACCTTCTGGCCAACGGCACCATATTCCACATGTCTTCTGATTGCATCCAGGCTTATCACACCCTCCGGGACTTAGTCTCCACAGCACCTGTACTTCAGCCCTCGGACTGGTCCCAGGACATTGAGATTATGTGCGATGCATCAGATTTTGCCATAGGCGCTATCTTGGTACAAAGGCAAGACAAGAAGCCCGTGGTGATCTACTACGCGAGCAAAACGTTGGACAAGGCCCAACGAAATTATATAGTCACAGAGAAAGAGTTGCTCGCTGTAGTCTTTGGACTTGAAAAGTTCTGATCGTACTTGCTGGGATCCCACGTGACTATTTACACTGACCATTCAGCCATCTGGCATCTGTTGGCCAAGAAGGACGCAAAGCCCAGACTCATCAGATGGATCCTGCTTTTGCAAGAATTTGACCTGGAAATTCGTGACAAGGTCGGATCGAAGAATGTGGTGGCTGACCACTTGTCTGAACTTCATCCAGACCACATTGGACCCTCCCTACCTCTATCTGACACCTTCCCTGATGAACACATTCTGGCTGTGCAAGACAAGAGACTGCCATGGTATGCTGACTACGTCAACTACCTAGTTGTAGGACCAACCCCGCACAGCTGGTCCAAACAGCAACGGGACAAGTTCTTGGCTGAGGCTAACCACTAATTCTGGGAGGATCCCATGCTGTTTTGCCTCTGTGCTGACCAGATCATTAGGAGGTGTATCCCCGAGAACGAAGTTCGGAGTGTGCTTTCCTTCTGTCATGACCAGGCTTGTGGTGGCCACTTCTCTGGAAAGAAAACAGCTGCAAAGGTTCTGCAGTCTGGATTTTACTGGCCGTCTCTATTTAAGGATGCACACAACTTTACCAAGACTTGCTCACGCTGCCAAATGCTGGGGACCATGTCCAAGAAAGATATGATGCCCCTCCAGCCCATTTTGATTGTCGAAATCTTCGACGTTTGGGGTATCGATTTTATGGGCCCCTTTCCACCATCCAACGGCTTCGAGTACATCCTAGTCTCAATAGACTATGTTTCTAAATGGATTGAAGCCGTCGCCACTCGCTGATGCGATCACAAGACTGTCATGGACTTTGTTAAGCAGAACATCTTTTCCTAGTTTGGAATACCAAAGGCCATGATCAGTGATGGTGGAAGTCATTTTATCCATTTCCAATTCCGTGCCCTACTTAGAAAATATGAGGTGAACCACCACATTGCTACCCCGTATCATCCGCAAACAAATGGGTAGACCGAGGTCTCAAATAGACAAATCAAGAACATTTTATAGAAGACTGTGAGACCTAACAGGAAAGACTGGTCCACACGACTAGATGTTGCCCTGTGGGCATATAGGATCGCTTTCAAGACCCCGATAGGCATGTCGCCTTATCGCCTGGTCTTTGGTAAAGCCTGCCATCTTCCTGTCGAATTGGAACACCGAGCTTACTGGGCTGTCAAGCAATGTAACATGGATTCCTAGTTAGCCGGTGTGCAGAGGACGCTCCAATTATCTGAGCTTGAAGAAATTCGTTGGGACACTTTTGAGAATAGTCGACTGTATAAGGAGAAAATGAAAGCCATCCACGACCGACTTATCCAAAGAAAGACCTTTGAGCCTAACCAGCAAGTCTGGCTGTTCGACGCCCGCCTAAAACTATTTCCAGGGAAACTCAGGTCCAAATGGACAGGACCATTTCGGGTGGTTAAGTCTTACTCTAATGGGGTGGTTGAAATCGCTGATCCAAACACTGGGCACACTTTTACAGTTAATGGTCAAAGATTAAAACACTTCCTAGCCCAGGTTCCCCCAAAGGAGAGTGTCACCCTCGTTGAGGGATGACACGAAGCACCGCCCAGCTGGAGGCATTAAACTCAGCGCTTCCTGGCAGGCAACCCAGAGGATTCAGACTGATCCGGTATTTTACGTCACTCAGGTACTATCTTTTTGAACCCCTATGCATCCATGTATTTTCCAATGAGGACAGTGTCTAACTTAAGCATGGGAGGTGGTAAATTGTACGATCCTGAGCTCATTTAATCAGTCTAAATAAAATAAAATTAAAAAAAAATGAATTTAGGAAGAAACTTAGGCATTAGAAACTTGTCAATAGTGGGAAATAATACAAAAAGAACTTAAACATTTAGACTTTTCAGGCCTTCAGGCTTAATCAGCCCTGGTGTCCATTAAAATATGGATTTAGCTTCGAATCCTTGCAACCTTAAGCTATTCTAATCCACCTACTAAATAAGGTGATAAGTATACGACTTATCAACTCACCCTCTAACTCAGAAAAACCTTAAGTCTAAGCATCTGCACACATTTTTGCACAGACTCACTCCTCGAAGATTTTGACAGAAATTGGGTAGCTAATGAACTCTCTAGGGTGGTATGGCTAGCAAGTTGTCATGGGTAACAGCCCATTGGCAGGTTGTCCAGAACCCAGCCACGGGACCACTTCTTCTTCATTGCCTCTAGGTACATTTGAGATCAGGGAAGCCACCTACAAAAAACAAAAAGGAGAAGAAAAGAAAACAAAATAAACTACACTTCACCGCACGAGTATGGCTGGCAAGTGATCATGGGTAACAACCCATTGGTCGGTTGTCTAGAGCCTAGCTCAATAATTGCACAAAAAGAACCAAAACACTTAAGGAAGAAGCGGGGAAGTAGTACAAGCTAGGGATATATACACTAGAAAAAATACTTGTGTTGACCCCAATTAAAACAAATGTAGGGAGAAAGCTACCAATCGAACAAATACACCTTCAGGCAAATATATTTCCTCTTTCAGTCTCCTAGGGGCGTAGAAACTCGAAGTCTGTCTGAATTACCATTGAGTGAGTCTATCACAATCTGCACACCAAGATGCTTAGCACTTAAGGTTTTAACCGAGTTTTGGGTGGGTTGGGTAGCCGTAAAAAGTTACCAACCCATTCTGAATTCCGAAAAAATTCAAAAAATATATATATACATATGTGTAATTATATACATTAAAGCAAGGATTCGTGCGATTCGTATTTTGGCAGACACCTGGGCGCTGCATAGTCTTTGTAGATTAAGATCTTAGTATATTTCCTCCTATTGACAAGTGATGAAGTGTTTAAGCAATTACTTCTTAAATTCTGACAGAAAATAAAGGCTAGAATAAACCTTCTAGGGACTAGCAAGGTGTAAGCATGGGGGTATGATAACACTGCATATGAGGGTGATAATTCTGTTAAACAGGGCCCTTCTTAAGAATAAAAGGAACAACATAAGTAGAATAGGAGCATTGCATGCATCATATACCAAGATTTCTTATAAAATCGTATTAATGGCCATTTGTGTAAGCACTTGTCAAAGTAGTTCTCAGATGAGCAATTGGACCGCACAGATGGATTCAGAACGACGAACGGAGTCCAACGGACTCAAAATTGGCCAAATTCGACATCTAGAGCTCCCACAATGGGCCCAAGAAGTTCTGACCGTTGATCTAATGATCAACGGCCCTCGATGCGCCACGTGGCGCCCGCTCACCTCACGCCGCTCCCACCTTCAGCCAAAGATCAAATCTCAGCTTTCGATCTCTGATCGGATGGCCGAGAACCGCGCGCACTCCCGCGGTCGCCACAACAAAGCAGCGAGCTTGGTGCAGCGGTTAACGCGCACGCCCGCACACACGCGACGCGGGTTCGAGTCGCGCGGTGCGGGAATTTGAAGGCAGCGAGGCACGCGAACGAAATTCAGCCGTAGATCAGTGCATGGACGGTGGCGATAGCACCACGCGGTGTGCCCTCAGGCGGCGATTGGCCACGCGCACGCGCACGCCAGACGACGACGCCCGCGCGCATGCGCGCTCAAGGCATGATCCAAGCATGCCCGGGCGAGGATCTTAGCCATCCGACCTTCGATCGAGCGACTCTCATGCCGCGCCTACGGATCGAGTGCGAAGAAGAACGGCGCGGGCGTGCGACTGGAGGGCTAGGGGCTTCACTGACGCTTTTGGAAGGGTTTTAGCGACGTCCTGAAGGTCCCTAAAACCTCTTCGTCTTTTAGAAAGCCCTTCTCCCTATTTAAACCCCCTCCAACCACTCATTCAAGGCATTCACTTCCCTTGCAACTACTCTACCCCTCTCTTAGCTAGCTTTAGGCCCTCTTGTAATCACCGGAGACGACGAGCCGCTAACGGAGCCTTCTCCACCGCCATGGCTACCTCGCCACTCTCCCCCCTCTCTCTCTTCCTCTCTTTTAAACTTTCCTTTACTTATGTTTAAGCATGTATCTAATGTTGTAATGTGTGAACTAAAGCTGCATGATTAATGAAGTTACTTTCCATTCAGTTGTTTACTTTATTTCTTGTTCAACTTGCATGTTAAAGCAAGAAACGACTCTAACCCTAATCTCTCCCTCTCTCTCTCTATCTCTCTCTCGCTTTTCAACCGCACCTTTTCGTAAGCAAAACTCCACGATTTCCGTGACAACAAGTGATAAGCAAAATCTGGTTTTCACGCCTCCCTGAGATCGACACTTGAACTCACCTCTGTTTCTTTACTTTAAAACCGGCATTGCAAGTGCGAACTATAACGACACTTCTTAACACATACGCACGAGCGCACGCCAACCACCTTCCTCCAGGCAACGTCAGAGCGAGTCATCCTCCGAGCGACTGCTGTGCCTCGACCTCGCGTTGAGAGGTGAGGGTTCGAAATGCGTCGAGGCAGCAATCTGGGGTGAAGGTGCACGCGGCTAGAATTCGACCATCGACGCACGTGCGGACGGCTGGGATTGCAAGTACGTGGTAGTCACAAATGCGAGATCGCAAAGCAGCGCTCGAGAGGCACGATCCGAAGCGCACTCAGCACATTATCTCAAGGCCTGCACTTGGATTGCGAAGAGGAGGAGGCACGGCGCGTACGAAGGACCGACGAGAAAGGAGGCTACACCAACGATTTTGGCATGGGTTTAGCGACGTCCACCCCTACTTCATTTAGAAAGCCCTTCCTCCTATATAAACCTCTTCCAACTACCCATGTAGAGAATTCAATTCCCTTGCAAGTCTTCTAACCTACTCCTAGTCACCCTTAGCACCCTTTTGTAATCGTTGGAGTCGATGAGCCATCGGCAGAGCCCTCCTCCATCGCCGTGGCCGCCTCGCCGTCTCCTTTCTCTCTCTCTCTCTCTCTATCTTAGCATTACTTTACTTTAGCTTAAACATTTGTCTATGGTTGTATTTACAAAAACTTAAGTTGCATGTTAAATGAAGATGTTTCTTTTCTAGCTATTGTCACTCTTTTTTTTTTACCAAGTTTTTTCCTTATCATGAGTTGCATGAATGACATGATCAAAAGATTCTAACCCTACTCTCTCTCTCCCCGTCACTCGTTTCTCTTCTCCCGTGATTTCTTGCAAGCAAAACCCGCCATTTCCGTGACATCGAAGTGACAGAAAACCCAATTTCACACCTCCTGTGTTCGACAGTCGGACTCACGTCCGTTTCTTTATTCAAAACTGACGTGCGAACGCAAGCTACAATGACATTCTTAGACAAATGCGTCTGGACCATGTCAGTTTTTGGCGCCGTTGCCGAAGAGGCAACGGATTTAATTTTTCGCTTCCATTTTACATCCATACTCATCGTTTGACTCATTTTCTCCCTCTACTTGATTGATCGCAGGAACTCGACGTCAGGGCGACGAAGGAGCGCGACTCGTGATGGCAGGGATGGAGTAAGCGCAGCAATGACCGATTGTGAGTATTTCTTTTCTCATGATTGTTTGCTTGATTATAAAATCTAAAAAAAAAATTAAAATCAGAAAAAAATTGGCGTGGTGAATGATTTCCTGATCCTCATCCTTAACTCATCACCCAACAAAAAAATATAGTCTAACGTTCTTAAAGACTTAATCTTTTTGGAGTGTTCTCTTTCTTTTTGAGTGGTGTTTGCGAAGCCACCATGAATTGACATGGGCCGCACCACTCACCCTTAAAATCGACTCATCTGGTAGAAACTGCATGAACACTAGAATGAGCACATTAGGGTTTTAGAGCCTCATCGCGCTAAAGGAAATTCACTCTTACCTGTTGTGTGCAAAAATTGGCATGCCCACTTGAAACTTGCCTGAAAATACTACGACACGTCAACACTAAAAGACACTAAAGTAAGAACAAATGTTAAAAGGCACCACATCTTAAATCCTTGCTTGAAAACCATGTCTTGTTAGGAGCACACACATCTAAATTGGATAACTAAGAGGCACCACCCTAATTAATGCCTCATCACATAACCCGAGCACAAGTACTGCCCTAGACCCATTAAAATAGAGTAGACGTGTCCTAGGCAAGACTGGGTTAAGTCTCAAGAGGCGTGGTTTTGTTTGCTGGGCACTTGGCCTTCATTTCCTTAGTAGAATCTGGTGACTAGGCTACAGGGAAGTCTCAAACGACCGCAGTTGTGGGGTCTACGGAATCGGCGGCACAAGCCAAAGGAAGAACCTTCCCCACAATCCCCTCGTAATCAACCTGGCTAGATTAGGTTTGGTAAGGGTGGTCCCGTGCCTATAGACTTGATCATTCCTTTGGAGATTTCTAGGTCCCCTAAGGAATACCTTGTAAGGACTAGGCTTGTCTGCTTGGTTGTGCACACATGCTTCTCGCATCTGTCTCTCTCCGCATCCCTCCCCCGTTCTTCTCTAGTGTATGCACGGGAGATGATCACTGCATCCCGAGTTGTTTGTTTTGGGACGGGAAACTAGGAGACTTGATCTTGTTAGAGACATGGCCGAACCTAGAGTAGATGAGGTTGAGGACCAACCTCCACCAGATACGATGGCAATCATCCAGGCCCAGATCAATGCAAACCACCAGCTTTAGCAGCAATAGATCCACACTATCATGCAAGCCATACACCAGTTGCAGAACCCGCAGGGGCAACCAGCACCTCATCCACCACAATTCCAGGGCCAACCTAGGCCCCTCCGTGACTTCTACAATCCTTTTGCGATTTGAATTGAACCACCCCTTAGGGTCCCCGAGGGGGGAGATGCTCTTTTACTAAGGTGTATAGATGGTCACGCAATTAGGCATTGGAATCGCAGAAAAAGAACTGCTCGCCGTAGTTTTTGGACTCGAAAAGTTCCGATCTTACCTTTTGGGATCCTGCGTGACCATCTATACAGACCACTCGGCCATTCGGCATTTGTTGGCCAAACTAGGCTCATCAGATGGATCCTGCTCTCGCAGGAATTCGACCTGGAAATTCACGACAAAGCCGGGTCCAAGAATGTCATGGCCGATCACCTGTCCAGACTCCACCCGGACCACATTGGGCCCTCCTTGCCCTTGACTGATACCTTTCCTGATGAACAAATTCTAGCTGTGCATGAAAGGAAACTACCTTGGTATGCTGACTTCGTCAACTATCTGGTAGTAAGATAGACCCCACACAGCTGGTCCAGATAGCAACAGGATAAGTTCTTGGCTAAAGCCAAACATTATTTCTGGGATGATCCCATGTTGTTTCACCTCTGTGCCAAGCAAATTATCAGGAGGTGTATTCTGGAGGAAGAAGTTGAAAGTGTGCTCTCCTTTTATCATGACCAAGCTTGTGGTGGCCACTTTTTGAGGAAGAATACCTCTGTAAAGGTTTTACGGTCCGGATTTTATTGGCCTTCCTTATTCAAGGATGGACACAACTTTGCTAAGACTTAATCTCGCTGCCAGACTTTGGGAACCATGACCAGAAAAGACATAATGCCCCTCCAGCCCATTTTGATTGTTGAGATCTTCGACGTTTGGGGAATCAATTTCATGGGCCCCTTCCCACCATCCAACGGCTTTGAGTACATCTTAGTCTCAGTAGACTATGTCTCAAAATGGATTGAAGCCGTCGGCACCTGTCGATGCGATCATAAGGCTGTCATGGACTTTGTTAAACAAAACATCTTTTCTTAGTTTGGAATACCGAAGGCCATGATTAGTGATGGTGGAAGTCAATTTATTCACGCCCAGTTCCGTGCCCTCCTCAGAAAATATGGGGTTACTCACCGCATTGCCACCCCGTATCATCCGCAAACCAACGAGCAGACTGAAATTTCCAACAGGCAGATCAAAAATATTCTGCAAAAGACTGTGACACCTGATAGGAAGGATTGTTCCACACGACTGGATGAAGCCATGTGGACATACAGGACCGCTTTCAAGACCCCGATAGGCATGTCACCTTATCGCCTGGTCTTTGGCAAAGCTTGCCACCTTCCTGTAGAGTTGAAACACCAGGCTTACTGGGCCATTAAGCAATGTAACATGGATTATCAGTTAGCCGGTACACAGAGGATGCTCCAACTCTCCGAGCTTGAGAAAATTCATCAGGATGCCTTTGAGAATAGTCAGCTTTACAAGGAAAAGATGAAAGTCGTCCACGACCGACTCATCCATTGAAAGACCTTCGAGCCCAACCAGCAAGTCTGGCTTTTTGACACCCGACTCAAACTCTTTCCCAGGAAGCTCATATCCAAGTGGACAAGACCATATAGGGTGGTCAAACCCTATTCTAATGGGGCAGTTGAAATTGCAGATCGGAACACTGGGCACATTTTCACAGTAAACAGTCAGAGATTGAAGCACTTCCTTGCCTAGCTTCCCCTGAAGGAGGTTGTCACCCTCATTGAGGGTAGACACGAAGCATCGCCCAGCTAGAGGCGTTAAACTCAGTGCTTCCTAGGAGGCAACCCAGAAGATTTAGACTAATTAGGTATACTACATTACTCAGGTGATTTCTTTTTGAACCCCCGTTGCATCAATTTATTTGTCAACGAGGACATTGTCCAACTTAAGCATGGCGGGTAGTAATTTGCATGTTTTGAGTTCATTTTATCAGTCTGAATAAAATAAAATAAAATAAAATAATGATGAATTTAGGAAGAAAAACCTAGGCATTAGGAAATTCTCGACAGTGGGAAATAATACGAAAAGAACTTGAACACTTAGACTTTTCAGGCCTTCAGGCTTAATCAGCCCTGGTGTCTATTAAAATATGGATTTAGCTTCGAATCCTCGCAACCTTAATTTATTTTAATCCACCAATAAAATAGGGTGATAAGTATACGACTTATCAACCCGCCCTCTGACTCAGAGGGTGTTACGACCCGGTTCCCGAATCTCTACAGGACACGAGACCGGACCGACTCCACTGATCCCAAGACGCAGTCATCCAATGAGAAAGTAACCAAAAAGCAGGAAAATAAACCACATTCATTATGCTAAGCAACTAACAGTAACAAAAGTACAACAATAAAGAATTAAACTACTACAGTACACACCACCACAACAGTTGATAAAAAATAGGTACAAGAATAAAAAGTACAGAATATAAGAGTACAGAGGTGCAAGAAACTACTCACTACAACAGAAAAGGAGTACAACAAGAAGCTACAACTACTGGCCTCTACTGGGCCCAACACCCTCCGCAGCCGCAGGCTCTGGCTGCTCAACACCTGGACCCGAAAAGGGGTTATGAGTACAAAACGTCAACGAACGCTGAGTAGAGTGGCAACCAACTAACTAAAGCAGTAAAGGTGGGCAGGTAGCTGTTGTTTTTCAATTTCTTTCTTTAACTAATTATTCTTTATTTCACCACTTGGTTTATTTATCAAGTCTCTTTCTTGATCTCGAATGTTCCTCGTAGGAACGATCTTGATTGCAGTCTTTTCCAAGGAGTAGAAGTCGCATGTGGTGCTCTCCTGGCCGAGAAAGTCCTCCGTGGTGGTCTTACACCTCATGGACAGATGTAACGGTAACTTCGACACGCGTGATAAACGCATGGGTAGCTACCCCGCACTGGCACGCGGTCAGTCGTTTCCGTTAGCAGGTGGGCCCAAAACACAGCACAGAACCAGTATAGGGCCTAGCCCTCTCAATAACAGGGGTCTAGCCCCTAAGAACCAAACAGGGGTCTCGCCCCTCGACAGTCCATGCACCCTTGCCTGACTACCCTGGTTTGCCCAGTGGGCCTAACAAGTCAGTGTAGGGCGGCTAGCTGAACCCCAGGCCGTGTGGGGTGGCTAGTTCTCTCCCTACACTAGTAGCTCTCCTCGGTACTGTGTACACGAGGGCCAATAAGTCGGTACAGAGTGGCCAATCCTAACCTCGAGTCGCAACCCAAGGGCAGCTAGCTCCGCTTTGCACTAAACAAGGGGATAATTGCTCTCCTTGGTACTCCATACTCAAGGGCCAGCTCACTTCCCCACTCACATTTCCAGTTCCATTCCATCAATTTCCAGGAGCTCTACTCCTAATTTCCCGTAGGGTTCATATTCATATTCCTCAGGCCATTCCATACTAGGTTTCATCATTTCTATTTCCATTCTCAGGTTATACACATGCAAATTGTAATTCTATCGTTCACATTTCCATATTCAGGTTATTCACAGGTAGCTCGTGTTTCCAACATTCACCTTTCCATTTCCAATTTATATACATGCAGCTCATATTATGTCATTTCATGTGTGCGATAGGAAAGTTACATTCAACAGTTAACTAGCACAAGTACTACATATTTCGCAGGCAACTGTTATTCATTTACAGGCAATTGTTATCATTCTATCTACTCATTCAAGACTACAATCCATTCATTCAATACAGACATTCCAGTATTTCTAGTCCTAGGATTCATGCCACATCCTAGGTTCTAATCATTCATTCCACACATGCATTTAGGTTTTAATTAAATTAAGGGGAAGCCACTCTACCAATAAACCTAGGAGTAGTGGGGGCTTGAACGGCAAGCTCACGTGCCTCAGTAAGCCCCGAACCCACAACGGAACGAAGTCCTATCACAAGGATCAACCACAAGAGAACACTCAGAACAGTATAGAAAGTATCCCAACAAGTAGGGGAATTCATACGGAAAACATCGGTATCTTAATTGCGAAAAACAGACCTCAAACGGACCCCAAACGGGTCAAAAATCGTGTTTCTGACTCAAATCAGATGTCTAGAAGAACTTCTAGACATCTTAAAAGTGTCCAGTGCCATACCTCAACCCTACGCCAATCCTCAGATGTCGAGGAACTCCTCTGGACTGTCTGGACCCAGTTCCAAATGTCCGACCACCTCTTTGAATGTCTGGAAGCACTTCTTGTCGTCTGGTATGTCGCCCAAATGTCCGAAATGCGTGGGAGGGTGTGTCCCGCGCCTTCCTGATGCGAAAACTGCACGAAATCTACCAAATCTCCTCAAAAAGGCGTGCAACAGTGCCTCGGCGGAGCAGCCTGCATGACCATATCCGCAAAGAAGACGTACCTTCACGAAGTCTACCCCTCAAACGTCTGGAACCTCCTCCAGACGTCGGCTACGTCGTTTGGACGTCGCTCCAGACGTCCGATTCTGAGAAAAACCCAGAACCAGAACCTGCTTCCACCCTCTTGCGCCGCACGTGGCCGCGCCGCGCCCTCTCGCCTGCAGCTCCGGCTGCAGCAGTGTTGGGGAATACCTCCCCGATGCACTCCTCCGTCTAGCGTGCGTGCTGCTCCGGCCGTGCGCTCACCGGCGAGCTCCCACGTGAGCTCGCAAGCTCAACTCCTCCTCTCCCTCTCACGCGACTCCTACTCTCCTTCTCACGCCACTCCCACACTCTCACTGCTCTGCTGCTCTCGCTGGAGGGAAGGAGGAAGGTGGCTGGGGAAGTGGGGTGGAACGAGAGAGAGGAGGGGGCTTTATAAGGGTGTGGGTTTAGGGTTTCGCTGGGGGCGGAAGGAGAGAGAAGAAGAAGGAAACGACGGGGGGTGTACTGTCTGCGCGCAGCACGCTCACAGACACGAACTCGTACTCAAAATTTTTTATTTCCAAACGTCTGGGAAGGTGTCCAGACGTCTAACCCACAGTCCAGACATCTTAGAAGGCTCAAACAGCATGGGTCTTAACAGAGGGACTTTTAGTATAAGAATCTGCACTCATTTTTACACTGACTCACTCCTTGGAGATTCTGACAGAAATTGGGTAGCTAATGAACCTTATAGGGTGGTATGGCTGGCAAGTTGTCGTCGGTAACAGCCCATTGGCCGGTTATCTAGAGCCCAACCACAACACCACTTTCCTCTTATTGCTTCTAGATAAATTTGAGATCAGGGAAGCCACCTACTAAAAAAAAAAGAACAAAATAAGCCACACTTCAGCTCACGAGTATGGCTGGCAAGTGGTCGTGGGTAACAGCCCATTGGTCGGTTGTCCAGAGCCCAGCTCACTAAATGCACAAAAGGATCCAAAACACTTAAGGAAGAAGTGGGGAAGTAGAGCAATCCGGGGAGATATACACTGGAAACACCCTTGTGTTAACCCCAAATAAAATAAAAGTAGAGAGAAAGCTACCGATCGGACAGATACACCTTCAGGCAAACACTTCCTTTTCCGGTCACCTAGGGGCATAGAAACCCGAAGTCTATCTGAATTACCATTGAGTGAGTCTATCACGATCTTTACACCAAGATGCTTAGCACTTAGAGTCTTTTTCGAATTTTGGGTGGGTTGGGTAGCAGTAAAAGGTTACCAACACACTCTCAACTCCAAAAATCCAAAAATATGAGAAAAGATGAAAAAGAAAAAAATATATATATTCCTTAAAGCAACAATTCGGGCGATTCACATTTTGGTAGACACCCGAGAGGTGTTTAATCTCTGAAGATCAGAATCTTAGTATATTTCCTCCTATAGACAAGTAACAAAATGTCTAAGTAACCAATTCCTGAATTCTAACTAAGAATAATGACTGAGATGAACCTTGCTAAGTACTAGCAAGGGATGAGCTTGGGGGTATGATAACTCTACATTTTGTGGTGATAATTCTATCAATCGGGGTTTTTCTTAAGGGTAACAATCACAAATAACACATCATAAATGGGCATGGGAGCATTACATGCATTGCACATTGAGATTACTTATAAATCAATTTTAATGGCCATTTGTACAAGTTTGTGTCAAAACAGGCCTCAAATGAGCAATCAAACTGCACAGATGGATTCAGAACGATGAACGGAGTCCAACGGACTCAAAATCGACCCAATCTGACATCTGGATCTCCCGCAATTGGCTCAAGAATTTCTAGTCGCTGATCTAATGATCAACGATCCACAGCGTGCCACATGGCACCCTATTGGCGCGTCCAGGCCACCACCCTTCCATCATCGCAGAGACAAAGTTGAGTCGTTCGATCTTCGATCGGACGGCTGAGAACTGCGCACCCTTCGCAACATCCACCAGAGCCGAGATCAGAGTTTGAGATGTAGATTTGGTAATATAGCACTATTTACAGCATCTGAAATGGAGGATTTAGCAAATTAATTACCTGATCTCTAGGTTGTTTTCTCCACTGTCTATAATGGAATGAGGCAATCAGTCAGAGTTTTCCTTAAAAATTGAATTGATGATTCATCTGGAAATGGTTCCAGACATATTTGGATTAATGACTCAATCCTAAGAAGATGAGAATCATACCTTGTAGCTCTGACCAATTTTCTGCTACTCACATTTGAAGAAATACTAGTAGTAGCTGCTAGGAATCTCACTGCCTCAAAGCAATTAACTGTTGGAGTGTAATAGCAGCTGAAGTTAAGCCGTCTGTATTCTTTTGCTGACCAAAATAGTAGCAGCAGCAGCACTTCATCTGCTGTTCTAGGAGCTGCAACCACTGTCTTGGTTATTTTAAAAATGTCCTAAGCTGGATTTAATATGTAAAATGAGCTAATGTTGTAGAATATTGATAGAACATCATACACAAGCTTTCATGTATGATTCTTTGGTTCAAATTTGATCCGAATAGCATGTAAATAATGTTTTAAATTCTTTTGTCGGTTCAGTCATGAGTTTAACTGTCCAAATTGAGTTTTTCAATGAAATTGATGTAGAAATCTAGTTTAACACTTTATACATCTTTTATATGATATGTTGGACAGTTTTGATTGTGTATACCTTCTATTCAGCTCTTAGAACTCTATTTAAGGGCTTAAGTTCTTTAGTGAAACACACATTGAAGGCCTATGTTGGGATGACCTGTAAATAAATAAAAATCATAAAAAATTTTCAAATAAAAAAAAGTGTTTTAGTAGAATTAGGTATATTTCTAGGTGTGTGCCAAGTTTCAAAGTATTCTGAACTCCCGACTTATTAGAACATATTAGCTGACAGTTCAGTATACCTTGGAATTTAATAAAAGAACCAAACTTGAAAAATACCAAAAACAACTCTCTCTCTCTCTCATCTCATTCTTTCTCTCTCATCCTCCACTTCTACTATACCTATAAAAACTGTAAAATCAGAAAAACCTCAAAAATACATAAAAATACCCTATATACTATGTATATACCTGTATATATAATTTTAATCTAGGTTATATGTATAAATTGTATAATATGTAGATAATGTACATAACTAACCTATATACGTATTCTATATATTAAATTAAGTATTTGGAAAGATTTAATGTATATATAACTTTATTGTATAAATATATATTAATTTATATAACTTATATGTATAATATCTTAAGTAATTATACAAAAATATTTATATGTACATAACTATACTTAATACTATACATATGTATTTATCTATGTATTATGCACTATGTAATACCTATAATTTAATTTAATTAAGTATTTATAGTAAATAATTAAGTTATTAGGTTAACTAAGTAAATTATCAACTCAAAATAAAATAAATTAGTAATTTAATTTAATACTGAAGTAATTTATAATGTATAGTTGTATAATATTATATTAAATATTTTCATCCTATTTATACTATATTTATACTGTATTATAGTATTTATAAATTACTATGTATATAACTAACTTAAACCAATATTTAATTGTACATAAATTAAAATAAAGTTTATAAAATATAATAAAAATGTGTAATAAATAATTTATTATGTATATAAACCCTGTATAAGGTCAATTGTACTATTACTTAACTAATTTATACTTTAATTAAGTAATTAACATCTAACTTAACATGTATAAACTATAAACTTTAGCTAATTTTATTGTATAATTAAATAACTTATTTATATAAATTAATTGTACAATTAGGTAGCCTTATGTAAGGGTTTTATAATCATATAATTTATTTTTAATTTAAATAAATTATGGCCCTCAAATCGAGGGCCAAAATCAAGCTTTTCGAATGCAATTGTAGGCACATCAGCACCAATTGAGCGCTCAGTTTTGCACCACATCGTGGCCTATAGACTGCACGCCGCGGTATAAGTGGAATTTCGTCCTTTTCCTTCCCAGTTGACATGCGTCAGGCGCACATCACATACCCATACATAGCATTCATGATCCCACGAGCATGTACATGAGCATATATTTGTGCACAGTGGTAGGCTGGGGTCCACCATTGTGCTAGGCCTGTGGGCCCGATATTGGGCCTGAAATCAGATAAAATGCACAATGAACTAGAGCTGGGTTTAGTAGTGGTCTGGTCCCACCCATATGGGTGTTGTGTATCCCACGAAAAGCCTGTTCGCCAACTAAAAAAACCTAATTTTTGGGTTGAAGATCAGTGAACCGAACCTTGCATGTGTGTAGAGAGAAGGCCCTAATTCAATCAAGTGTTGAGAAGAGAGAAGGAGAGAAGAAGAGTTGTGAGCCACTGAGCGGCTAAGTGTTGAAGTCCTGTGTGTATGCGTGTGTTGTATGTGTGCAGATGTATATATATGTACATGTAAAATATTATATGTATAGTATATATATAAATAGCATATGTATATAAATAATATAAATATAATTGTATGTATACGTATACTGTAATATATATATATAGTAGAATAGGTACTTGTTTGAGCTCTTATGTATATAAATACCTAGAGCTTTAGTGACAGATGTATATGTCACTATATATATCTATATACGTTAGTCTAAGTAATAACTTTTAGCTTAGATTATGTAAATATGTTCCTAAGGTTTTAGTAATGTATATTTATGTCACTGTACAGAGCTATATATGTTAGCATAGATAACTAGTTTGCCTTATGTTATGTAAATATTTTACTAAGGCTTTAGCGATACTTATTTATGTTACTATATATATAATACATGTTACTATAGATATTAATATGTTATCATGATTTAGTATAGTAGGTATTATTAGCTATTTTTGTACCTATACTTAGGTATTATTCGTAGTAGTTGTAAATGATTAACATAGAGTAATTATATATAGTTTTTTATACTTGTTTGTATACATATGTTTTCAGGCATTGTAGCACTGATTAACTGATTCTCTTGTGAATAATTAACCAGTTCATTCGTTGATTAATTAAATCATTCATTTTGTAAACAAAATTAACATTTTTGGACTTTGTGATTGTTGTATATCAATAACTACCTCCCAGTAAACGACCTCGAAATAAACCAGCAAAAATTGTAAATAAATAAAATTGACACGATGTTGGTTTGCATTTTGTGATATATACTACAACAATGATTTTTAAAATAATGTTTTTAGTGTAAATCGGTCGTCAACGATCATATTTGATGTATATCAATAACTGCCTTCCAGTGAACAACCTGGAAACAAATCAGAAAACATTGTAAATAAATATAATTGACGCGACATCGGTTGCATTTGTGACATCTATACTACAACAATGACACTTAAAATATCCTTTTTTTAGTGCAAATAGGTTGTCGATGATTATATTTTTGGTGCCATTGCTGGGGACAAAAACCCAACAATAGCGCATTATTGTGATTGTCGATGGTCGCCGGTCAACGATTAGAGGGCGGTGGCACTTGGTGTTGGTTGACCTACCGCGGAGAAGAAGAAATCAACGGAGAGGCAATGACGAGGAAGGAAGGGTCGGAGACGATCGGACTTTGGTCGATCGTAGTCGCGGTCGCGAAGAAGAGAAGAGGATGTTGGGTTGGTCAATTTGATCATTGGCCGGGCGAATGAAGGAGTTGGAGAAGCTCGCCGGAGTTGCGAAAACGGCGGCTGGAGAAGGCGAAGGAGGGTTGTTCCCAGTCATTTCCTAGCCCCTTTTGACTGAGTTCATGGAGCTTTTATAGAGCTTAGATCTGCAGCCAAAGAAGCCAAGAAAGGTTCATTTGGCAAGTGCCCAAACTGACTTTGGAGCATGACTTTTTCAAGCTCGCCGGTAGTGATTCCAGCCAAGAATGATCTTGAGATCTAGCCTAATCTTTAGGGAATCATCTCAGGAACAATCTCTCCAAGTTTTGAGAGATTTGGGCGAGGATCGAGTGAGAAATCCTTGCTCAAAAGTTGGCGGTGGAAGTCTGTTCACACTCATAGCAGCAGGGATCGGATTGTGAGAACTATCAAAAAAGTTTGGGGCATAGATGTAAGAAACTCGAAACTTAGGGTCATGAGTGTAAGAAAGAGAGATCTAAGGGACTAAATTACAAACTAGGCCAAGATGAACTTTGAATGGGTCAAAATTTTGGCCCAAGAAATCTATTGGTGAACTTGGATTTGTGTTTTGACTAGGTTTGATTGGGTAAATTGTAGAGAAGCCCAAATTAGGGCAACTTCCTGTCTAAAACTCTATTCTACGTTAAAATGGGCTCAGATGATCAAGCCAACGGTAGGAAACATCCTAGAATATTTTTCTATGAATTTTAGGAGGATAAGATTGATTTTATCCTAACCAAAACCTTTCCATTTTAAGTGGGGTTGATAATTAGGGGTTTTTGTATTATTTTTGTCCTTGAAATGCGTGAAACCCGTCTTAGTTAGTGTGGACCCACTTTTTAGACCTTATGCTCAATTAACCTTTAATTAACCCCTGAGTGACCCCATGTTTATTCTACATTTGTGATGTGCTGCTAAATTGTAAAATTAACATTGTTTCCCTGCTTTTTCCTCAAATCAAAATATTGCGGAGTTGTGACTCTTAGATTATTAGGTAGGACCATTTATCATTTAAACCTAAGTAATTGTGGCTAGTTAGGGGCTATGATGGTGCTACCATCATACCCCCATGCTTAGCTTTTTCTAGTCCCTAGAAAAGTCTTATGGGCTAAACCAGATCTCTAAGCTAGATATAATCGTTAGGATGCCCTACTAAGCCGCGTCTCTAGAAATCAGATCAAAATACCAATAATAGGCCTAGAGGTACTCAAGTACCAACCAAGATCCAAACTTGACCAAGTTCAGCCTTGGGTCTACCACGAAGGTTTCTAAGGCTTGCAAAAACTGCCTACAGGTTCATTGACCCCAATGGTTAAAGCACCCATGCATAGACATATCAAGTCCAGGTTCAGTTTGTCAGTGCAATTTTGATAAGAGAGATAGAGAGATTTATATTCTGAGAGTTTTCTCTCTTTTCTTTAATATTCCCCAAAATCCAACATTAGATTGGCCTTAAACATGGTCTGTATTAGATTTCTTGTCCCCACCATCAATCCTCGAAGGGTCCCTGGCTTTTGATGCTTCGTGATAGCACCACCCATGGCAACCCCCAAAACCCCGGCTTTCAACACTTCGGGATAGGGTCGCCCATGGCATTCTGTAGCTAAATTTAGGCCTTGAAAATCGACATTTTGGGATAATTCCGCACATAGCACCTGAACCAGCATAAGGTGCTTACATGCCCCCGTAGGATATTTAGATATCCTAGGAAACAAGCACTAAGGAGATGATATGTTATAACGCATCTTCAAGGGGAGTATTTTTCATTCCACCTCTCCACGCTGGGAACTAGTCCAATCAACTTGTGTCTTCGAGCCGCTCCTAAGCCAGATCTTTGGGAAAGCCTTTTTCGGAACGGAACACTTTTGGCATTATTTCTTCATTAAGTGCACTGAACCAAATCGATGTGTGATTTTGGGTGCTTAAGTTTCCAAGTCCCGTAAACTAAAGGGCACGAAATGAGGCCGAATAATCCCTAGGCCTTAAACTTAATACATCGACTTCGCACTTTCTTTAACCTCTTAAAGACTAATCCAGATCTTAACAAATACATGAGTGCTTAAAAGCCCTATAATAGGCCCAAGAGGCCTAAGGTCAATACTTGTCACTAATCTCCTAAGTTTTAGCCTTCCAGGTCTTAATTCATCATTCGATCCAGCCTAAAACTTAGGTGAGTTCCATAATCAGTCACAGGAACTACCACATTTCTTTCTTTTGTTTGCTCCTCTTTCCCTTTTCTTTTTCCCCTCCTCAATTTCTTCAATTAAGCTCAAAATTGACCTCTCCTTTCTCCTTTCTCCATTTTTTTTGATGAAACCCCTCCATGAATCACATTTCACTACGCTTTGCACTTTAATACCCCCCCATGCCTAAGATTTACAATGTTCTCATTGTAAATTAGGTGGGTTCGAGTTCAGCTTAGATCATACATTAGAACAAGTTTGGTGGGTGACGAACGGATCGGGATGACTGCTGTGGATATAAGTATCAAAGGTGGAGTTGGCTGTTCTAATGGATGAACCCTAAAGTGCAATATGATTTCAGTTTAGAGATAAGTCAGAAGGGTTTCGAGTTTTTCAAAATGACGAGTTGCCTCCCATTACATGTTAAGTTTAACGCCATCAGCTAGGAATAATGTGGCTTAGGGAGAATGGAGATCAAAAGATACTATAACCAGATTTGAACTGGTTAGTTCAAGGAATGGTTTGAGTCTTTGACTATTCACAACAAATGATTCTGAGTCGTGCCTGAGTTCACTGATTTCGACAGCTCCATTTCCAAAGATTCATTGAACGAGGAATGGTCCGATCCACTTTGATCTTAGTTTTCCTGGGAAGTGTTTGAGCTTGGCATCAAAGAGTAATACTTTCTGATTAGGATGGAAAGATTTTCATGATATGTGGCTGTCATGAAAGGCTTTTGACCCATTCTTTGTAGATACGCAAGTTCTGGTATGTGTCATTGTGTAGCTCCTCGATCTCGCTCATTTGCAACCGCACGATCTCTATCCAACGCACACTGCTGCTCGAGCACCACGTCATCGCCGCGACCATCTACGAGGACAACACAATGGTCATGCAAGGCGCTCCCACGCACACGGCGAGCGTTCGAGTCATTCCCCACCCCCCACGTCGTGCCCATTCAAAATTGGGTCGTTCTATCATATCTGACAGTCGAGGAGTGGCTGCATGGCACGCCAACCAACCGTTTGCATAGCACACACGCGTTCACACCCCCGAGCATGCACCATCATACTCACGCGAGGCGCGATCTGAAGAAATACGCAAAGCGTGATCTTAAAGATCGGACGGCTTATGTTGCACGCACATGGATCATAGACGATGGCACTATTCATGCATGCCCTCGACAATGGTTGGGAGCTGGGGCCTTTAGCACCACCTGCGACAGAGCTTCGATGACGAATTCAATGTTGCTATTGGCCAGAAGATGCTTTTGGCCTTCATGTTCCAACTATAAAAGGACCTACACTCCTCTATCTTTCACAATCTTCTACCAAGCAACTCCACCACTCCATAGAGCATCCAAGCAATGTCCCGGAGACACTGACGGAAGCCCCTCCACCGCCATGGCTGCTTCGCCTCTCCATTTAGCTGCTAGTTTCCATAGTTTAACATTTTTGTTGCATTAAGCTTTCATCTATTATTATAGTTGTACAACTAATCCGCTTATGAAATATATTATCATTCTCTATCACCATGTTTTTGTTTTGATCAACGTGTTTTGGCGAACGGAAAGTTGGGGTTAGGAGAAACTCTTCACTATAGTCGCAAAAAATACGTTATCAAATAAGCTTTTTTTATTGAAACTCCAAGGGAGCCCCAAGACGAACACAGGGAGGCGATGTTTGCTTTCGTTGAAATCTGCACTTCGCTTTGTTTGTTTTTGGTGTTTTTAGGTTTTGTTATTTTTTTGTGTTTTGTGGTAAAGAAATAAACAAGATGGCACACAAAGTGAAGAGAATCAAATCTAATATAATGCAAAGTCATTTATTAAAATAAATGGAAATATGACAAAAATAACAGAGATAGAGGTGAGATGAAATCTCTCAAATCGGTTGTTTAGTGAGATGATGGTGCTTGGCGGCAGCTTGGATGGAGGATGTGAGAAGTTGGATTAGGGGATGAGATGTAGGAGAACGCCGGGTAGAGGAATGCTTCACCAAGGCACGGAATGGGGATGACGAGGTGGAGGTGATCGACTTCTTGAACGGAGTTGAGGGGACAGCCTCTAGGTCTCCTATGAAGGTGATGAGGAATTGAATGAATATTTGGTGGAGGGAAAGAGTTTCTGCACTAATAGGTGGCCTAGGGCTTGAGAAGGAACTCTTGGGAGCTTAAGGGCTCTTTGGAACTCTAGAGGGGGTGTGAGTAGCATAGGAAGTGATGCCTCGGCAAGGGAGGTGTGTAGGTCTTTATATAGTGATGGGATGGGGCTAAAAATGGACACAGGGCAATTAACGACCTCGAAGATGTCGCTATAGGTCCAGCTCAAGTGATGCTGTAGCCACCTCACGCCCGCTCACGCGCGAGTTGCGCTAGCCCTCCATTACACGCGTGGATCGCACTTGTGCACACTGCTGGTGCGCCCTGGCATGTGTGCGGCTGGCGTGTGCTGGCGTGTACCCAATTAGCAAATTGGGCAAGCTTTGTGGGTCTTGAACCCACGCCCCTCCCTTGGAGGTCGGGTCTTCAACCAATGCGCCAAGCTGACTAAAGTGTCGAGATGATGCGTTGTGGGCGCGCGGTGAAGGAGGGCTCTTAGCTGTTGGATTTGCATCCAATGGTTGAGATTGCTTGTTGGATGGCCTTCAGAAGGCCGCTGGGCGACCTTGGGCTCTCCAGATGGTGCCATGTGGCACCATCTGGATCGTCCACCTTTCCTTGCTTGTAGAGGATGCTACGGTGCTCGGATCAAGGTGATTTACACGCTATCGAACTACGATCCTCGCTCCAGATTCATCCATATGATCGGATTCTTCATCTGAAGCCCGTAAAGATGTCGCATTGCCTCTTGGCCATAAAATGTTGAAATTATTATACAACATACACAAATAATCCAAAATGCAATGTAATGCACGTTATGCACTATTTATACTTATGGAATGCAATGCTAAGCTTAGGAACTACCATAAATAAGCATTTTATCAAAAATTTGTGCTTGTTTATCATACCCACATGCTTATCTTTTACTAGTCCCTAGCAAAATTAACCTAAATGCTATGTATAAGAATGGAATCAGGATTTGATCACTTAGGCATGATTTTTTGGTTGCTTTAGAAGATTTCAACCAAAACCTAATTAAAAAACTAAATAGTGCCCGGGTGTCTACCAAAATGCAGACCGCCCAAGCCCTCGCCTTATTCGAAAAGGGAAGATACATTTTTTTGTTTTTTTTCTTCTTTTATTTTTTTTTGGACTTTTAGAGTTTGAGAGTTTCGGGATAACTTTTTACGGCTACCCAACCTGCCCAATACTAAAAAAGGACTCTAAGTGCTAAGCATCTTGTGAAAAGTGTGAAAGACTCACTATGTGACCATTAAAACAGACTTCAGGTTTCTACGACCCTAGGTGATCTTAAGAGTTTCTGCCTAAAGGTTTATCTTTCCAATCATTAGCTTTCTCCTTACTTTTTCTTATCTTTTAATAGGGTCAACAAAAGGGCGAACCCAGTGTATATCTCGCCGATTTATTCTACTTCCCCGCTTCTTCCCTAAGTGTTTTGGGAATTATTTGTGCATTTTTGTGAGCTAAGCTCTGGACAACCAGCCAATGGGTTGTTACCCATGGCAACTTGCCAACCAAACTTGTGCGGTGTAGTGTGGTTTATTTTTCTTTTTTTTCTCCTTTTTCTATTTTTCTTTTTATTTTTTAGTATCATTTTTTTCTTTTTTTAAGTAGGTAGCTTCCCTGATCTAAGATTTACCTAAAAGTAGTAGAATGAGTATGGTCATGCAGTTGGGCTCTGGACAACCAGCCAATGGGCAGTTCCCCACGATAACTTGCCAGCCATACTACCCTAGACGGTTCATTAGCTACCCAATTTCCATAAAAATCATCGAAAAGTGAGTCAATGCAAACATTGTGTAGATGCTTAGACTTAAAATCCCCTCAAATGAGAGGACGGGTTGATAAGTCACGTACTTATCATCCCAATTTATTCACCAAATTAAAGTAAAATTACTTGGTGAGGACTCGAGACTCAGTCCACATTTGAGTGGACACCCAGGCTGATTAAGCCCGAAGACTTGAAGAGTCTAAGTATTCAGGTCCCAAAGTATCAATTCCTAAAGTTCACAACTCCTAATGACTAAGTTCTCTTCTGCTGATTCTATGTTTTTCTTTTTTTCTTTTTTTGAATAGCAAGAAATTACTTGTTACGAACTAACAAAATGATCGTTCATAAAATATCCGCCCCCCTGCATAACTAATCCAATGTCCTCATTGTAAAAATGAAAGCATACAGGAGGGAAAAATTGGAAGAATAACACATGATTTCCATGAGATTTTGGTCAGCTTGAAATAGCCTTTACACGTGCTGAGTTTAGTGCCTTCAGCTAGGCGATGTTCGGCCAACAATGGTTAAGGCAAGGTAAGAGTAACCTTGTCCAAGATGGGTTCAGGGAGCACATGGTCAACATAGGGTTTGAGGCATTGTCCGTTGACCTTGAAGGAATTACCTGTCTTTGGATCAGAGATTTCGATGGCCCCTTTAGCAAAAATCCGCTTAGTAATGAATGGGCCATTCCACTTAGACCTAAGCTTACTAGGGAAGAGCTTCAGTTGAGAATCAAAAAGCCAGACCCTCTAGTTCAGCTAAAAACTCTTACATGAAATCATCTTGTCATGAAGAGCTTTGATCCTTGTCTTATAGATTCTGGCATTCTCATTGGCATCATTTCTAAGCTCTTCCAACTCAGATAGTTGGAGTTTCCTGGTCTTCCCGACCAACTCTAGGTTGAAATTGCATTTCCTAATGGCCCAAAATGCCTGGTGTTCTAACTCAACAGGTAAGTGACACGCCTTACCAAACACCAGACGGAACGGAGACATACCGATAGGCATTTTGTATGTCGTACGGTAGGCCTAAAGAGTATCATCTAGCTTTTGGGTCCAATCCTTCCTATCAGGCCTTACAATTTTCTGCAGATTGTTCTTAATCTCCTGATTGGAGACTGTTGAAGCGAAAATAGAGTTTGAGTTTTGAAAACCCGTCGTTGTAGTGTGATTTGCGAAGAAATCTGTCAACAAATAAATTTTATCAAAACTCGAAAAGAATTCCAGGTCGAGCACATGGAGGCTATGTCGATTTGAAATCTGCGATTATATTTTTTTTTGTAATTTTTGTTTAAAGGAGAGATACGCACAATGAATCGACACTAAACTAAAGAGAGAGAGAACACAACACTTTTATAAAATGGATAATGTTTTTACAACTAGAAAGCGGGAAATATTACAACTAGAAAGCAGTAAAATATATTCTAGAAAGCAATAAAAGAGAAGGTGGAGAGAAGTTATCCTCCTCGTCGATTGCTTAGAGGACGAGCCGAAACGGGCGACGCATGGAAGATGGAGAGTGGAGACGGAAGACGGAGAACAAAGCAGAAAGAATTGGGGGAGAGGCAGGATGTCGTCGTCGCGAAATCCACTTCCGGAATGGGGGCGAGAAGACGACCACAGGAGCTCCACGAACGGGATGAGAAGTGGACAAAATTTTTGCTTTTAACTCTAGAGGAGCATCCCGGGTTTGGGACAAGCTTCTTTAGAGCTTTGGAGAGGGAGAGAGGTGAAGGAAGGGATGAGAAATATGTAGGGGTCGTAGGGCTATTTATAGGTGAGGTTTGAAGGGGCAAATAGGACATTTCAAGTTAAAAACATTAATGCAAAGGCCATTAGTGACGGATTTAAGCATCACTAAAGCCCTAAACGTGGGCTTAGTGATGCGAGCCCGCTGCGCCTCCTCCTCTCCCTACGCTCAAAATTCCCATGCATGAACAAGCACTCTCAGCCATCCGATCGCAAGATTGGATGGCTTAAAGTGCATCGCGCCCACCTCCTCATCACGCACCTTGTGCGTATGATGGCACGTTGGATCACGTGTCATCACGTGCGTACGCGCTCGACATTCATCCATCGTGCCACGTGGTGCCCCCATTGTCGCATAATCTGAATCCGATGGTGGAATTTGGCCTCGCCTACACTGCCTCGTCCATTTAAGGTGAGGCGGGGCTCGAACTCACGCATCCCGCTTTGAGTGAAGGTGCACAACCATTATGCCAAGCTATCCTTTGAGGTGCGTTTTGGTTACGAGCTTAGGCGCCCTCGGCTGTTGGATCAAGATCCAATGGTCGAGGTTGATCAAGTCACTGATGAGGGAGAGAGGGCAGTGGGTGTCCATGGCCAGTATGGGTGGCTGAGATGGCGCCACGTGGCTCCATCTTGGTTGTGCATCTTTTGTGCCTTGTAGATGGTGCCATGGATGTCGGATTGGATCGATTTTCACGTCGTTGGGCTGCGATCGTCAATCCGAACCCATCCGTGCTGTTGGATTTGTCATTTGATGTACGGATTTATACCATCTTAGCTCCTTCACCTCTTATATTTCTCAAACTACATCTGATGCTATGGAAGTCCGATCGGGGCGATCTTGGAGTCGTTGAACTCCAATCATCGCCCTGATTAGATTCGTACGATTGGATCATCAATCCGAGGCCCCGATTAAATGCATGATGATGAATGTTATGCAATATTTACAATGTATGATGCTTCTACGACACTAAGAACATGCATAAATAGACATTTTAGGTTATTCAGATGCATAAACATCAGAGACCTTAGTCTGTCTGTTCGTCTGGGGGTGGTAAGGTGTGGAAATCTAATGATTCACCTCGTATTTCACTAATAAATTCTGAAACCGGGCATCAGTGAAATGCATGCCACGATCACTGATAATTGCCTGAGGAATCCCGAACCGACTAAAGATATTTTTCTTCATAAAATTGATGACCACCTTGTGGTCCTTGGTCTGGGTCGGAATTAGCTAAATCCATTTGGACACGTAATCCACGGTGCCTAGAATATACTGGTGTCCAAATGAAGGAGGGAAGGGTACCATGAAATCGATGCCCCAAATGTGGAAATTTTGATGGAAAGTATCGGGTTAAGGGGCATCATGTCTCTCTTGGCCATGTTCCCAGGTGTTTGGCATTGAGCACACAACCTTGAGAATTCTTGGGCATCCTTAAATAACAACGGCTAATAGAATCCTAATTGCAAAATTTTTGCCACTGTCTTTTTCCCAGAAAGTGTCCACCACACGCAGATGCATAGCAGAACTCAACTATACTATGGAACTCATTTTTCGGGATGCATCGACAAATAATCTGGTCGGCGTCGATGCGGTACTACTCAGGATCGTCCCAAAAATATTATTTGGCCTCGGACATAAGCCTATCCCGCTGTTTCTTGGTCCAATTCTGGGGGATTTGACCATTGGCCAAATAATTAACGATATCTAAAACTGGGGGGTTTGGATACCCAAGACTATAAGGATAATCTCATCTGGAAAAGTGACTGAGATAGGGGTATCCAGATGAGGAGAATCAATTAGGATTCTCAACAAGAGATCCACCACTACATTTTGTGCCCTGACTTTGTCCCTGATTTCAAAGTCAAATTCTTGAAGAAGCAGAATCCAATGAATAAGATGGGGCTTGGCATCATTTTTGGCCAAAGATGTTTCAAGGCTGAGTGGACGGTGTAAATGATAACGTGAGAACCTAAAAGATAAGTCCTTAATTTTTCTAAGGCGAAGACTATGGCTAGCAACTCCTTCTTAGTAACGGTGTAGTTCCTTTGGGCCCATCTAGAGTCTTTCTAGCGTAGTAAATCACAGAGGGCTTATTATCTACTTTCTGACCCAAGATAGCCCCGATAGCATAATCAGATGCATCAGCCATGATCTCAAATGGGGCTGTCCAGACCGATGATTGCAATGTCGAGTTACAAGTGACTGCCATTTTCAATAAATCAAATGCCTTACGGCACAATTCATCAAACACGAATGATGTGTCTTTGGCTAGAAGGTTACTCAAGGGCCGAGCAACCATCAAGAAGTCCTTGATAAATCTGTAGTAAAAACCCACATGCCCAAGGAATGATCGGATCTGTTTCACGGATGTGGGTAGAGGAAGTCTAGAGATAGCATCCACCTTAGCCTTATCAACTTCAATACCCCGATTAGAAACCACCTGGCCCAAGACAATGCCTTCTCGAGTCATAAAGTGGCTCTTTTCCCAGCTAAGGACCAGTCATGTCTTGATGCATCTCTTGAGGATCAATTCTAAGTTAGTTAGGCATGACTCAAAGGAATCTCCAAAAATAGAGAAATCATCCATGAACACCTCAAGACAGTCTCCCACCATGTCCGAAAAGATGGCCAGCATGCACCTTTGAAAAGTCACAAGTACATTTCAAAGCCCGAACTGTGAAAGTTGTCTTTTCCTGGTCTTCAGGATGGATAAGAACTTGGTTATATCACAAATAACCATCTAGGAAACAAAAGTACTTTTGCCCAGCTAACCTTTCTAGGATTTGATTAATGAATGGAAAGGGAAAATGATCCTTTTTGGTGGCTGTGTTCAGCTTCCTATAGTTAATAAAAACTCTCTAGACAGAAGCTAAATGGGTGGCAAAGGATTCCCCTTTGTCATTAATCGTAATGGTTATTCCCATTTTTTTATGTACAATCTAAATAGAGCTAACCCACAGGCTATCCAAGATCGGGTAAATAATACCTGCATTGAGCCACTTTATTATCTCCTTTTTTAGCACTTCTCACATATTCGGGTTTAGTCTCCTTTACATTTTGTGAGAAGGGAGGGATCCATCTTCCATGAAAATATAGTGATTACAGTAAGATGGCTTGATTCCCCTAAGGTCATGGATGGTCCAACCAATTGCCTCTTTATTGTTCTTAAGGATCTTAATCAATCTCAATTCTTGCTCCTTAGTCAAATTAGCACTAATAAATCACAAGGAGCATATTCTTATGTCCTAAGAACTCGTATTTTAAACTTTCCGACAATGGTTTCAATTCCAGCTGAGGTGGGTTCAGTATAGAGGATAAGGAGGATGTTGATGAAGATTCATCAGGACGGTCCAGTGGAAGAGGTTGGGAATGAACAAAATCAACAACCTCGAGTAGGTTGGGTTCGCTAAAGCTAGTGGAGTCCTCGAGTACATTAATTGTCATACAAGTCTCAACATTAAAATCATGATCCTCGAGCTCCTCAATGAATCCATAATCCTCAAATCCTTTTATCACCTTGAAAATATCAAGAGTCAACTTCCTATACCCAAAGGCAATCTCCATACTACCGCTCTCACAATTTATGTTGGCCTTGGTGGTAACTAGTGATTAGCCTGTATTTGTGGGCTATTTAAGTATCTAAATGTCTAGACATTAAGTTAATTTTAACATTTAGATAGCATACATTAGGATGTAAATAAATTAATTCATATTTTTAGCTTAAGTACATAATTCATGCATTTAGAATTAACCTAGGGTTGCATACAATTAATTAGTTAATCAATTAGGTGCACTATTTTAATTAACATAGAAGTTAAGGAGTTATGTATAAATCACCCTAATTATGTTATTCTTTTATTCTTCTCCTTTGCACAGGTAACTCCTCCAGCTCCGCCTCCTCCTCCTGCGCATCACATTCACTCTACGACATTCATTCTACGGTGTTTTGAATTTCAAATCTGTGTGGCCGTAGCTACAAAAGAAGGAAGGGCTACCATTGAGGAGGAGGCCCCCACCCCTATTCATCATTGTGAAGAGAGTGCACCACTCTCATCCACTCCACCACCACCAGCCTCAACCGTGGTGGCAAGCCTCCACTACTGTGGGCGTGTGGTGTGACAGGCCACACTACCATTCGGAGCATGCTGGCATCACCGTGAATGCATGCTACTCCACCATAAGCACACACAGGCGTGCATGCTACCATCTTCACTGCCATCACCAGCATCCACCTCCATCTTCCCTATCCTCTATTTTTCCTCCACTCCACCAAAAAGAACCCAAAAACCACGCCACTTCCACTCACAGCTCCCAGCTGCTGCACACACCTGTCCGCTCCTTATCGTAGCCACCTTCAGCCCTGTCAAGTGTGCCACCGCACTTCCATCCTCCAACACATCCACCTCCAGCACACATGCCAACACCGCGTGCCATCTGCCCGCGCGCGCCTTCACCAGCAGCACCAGCACCCTCCAACAGCGCCTGCAACCCACCACGCGCCCTTACTTCATCTCCAACGCACCCTACCAAGTGCCCCTGCCACCGCACGCCCACGTCTCCTCGCCTCAGCGCCTGCACGTGCCCACGCCATCATCTACAGTGCCCTCTGTAGCACCTACAGCGACACCAACAGAACCACCGCGCACGCCTCTGCGCCTTGCAGAGCCCGCGCATCCACCCACCCCCGTTGCAGCGCCCGCGTGTAGCCCACTGCAGTGCCTGCAACCGCACGGCCATAAGACCCCGAGCGCACCCAACCGACCTGCATAGCACCTGTGCGCCCACGTGCCCACGCCTCCGCGTGTCTGCAGCGCCCCCAGCACCAGCGTGCACTGCCTTCCTTGCACTTGCATCAAGCACGGCCAGCAGCAGCCTCCTCCACCGTCACCACTTCTTTCCTCCGGCAGGTCGGCTCCGGCCATCTCACGACGCACCACCGCCACCACCACGAAGGCCTCGCTTCAGCCGACCTCTTGTAGGAGTAACTCCTCGAATGAGCCTCTCTCCCATGTGTAAGGAGGAGAGAGGTAGAATCCTCTGCTTTTACTTTAATTAATAATTACATTTGAATGCCATTGGCGAACTTTCATTTTTGTTTTAATATTTGAAATATTGAGTAAAATTGCAACTTCATACTCAAGCTTTCTTATAATTGCGTGGCTTTTGTGATTCACATCTTTTGACATTGGTTTTGGATTAAGATGTGCACAAATTTTCTCTAATGCATGTTAATTGGAAATTACATAGATTCATCACATATTTATTGAATATTTCAGTGAGGAAAAATTACACATCTACCCATACATTTTCGAGTTATTGTGCATCTTCTTTTCGTCGCACTTCATGTCAGATTTGACTATGGATGTCGCACTTGATTGAACGAATACGAGAAAAAATATTCAAGATTTTATTGCATCATTACCTCCCTGTGGACACGACCCGCTCTTCTGCAAGTGGTTTAATTTTTATTTTAATTGTTTTGTTAAGTGATTTTTCACCACTTTGATCCTACAACGACAAATCATCTTAATATATTATTCGAAAGCGAAAACCATCTTATCAAATGGCGCTGTTGCTGGGGAGGCAACAGATGCAATAATTTCACCTGATTTTATTTCTGATTATTTCTCATTGCATAGTGATCTGACCATTCATTATCTTTTTTGTGCGAGGAATTTATGCGAGGAATTTGAGAGAGGTGACAGGCACATCTAGGAGAAGACGTCGGCCTTGAGCGACGCTTACACGCGGGGAAGACGAAGGAGATTTGGATTCCGTCTCTTTAGGAGATTCTCCATTTCATAAGTTTTAATTCTGTTTTCTCGCCCTTGTAGTAATTTGGGCTGATTTTTGGGAGCCTGTTCCCTTTTCTTTAGATTTAGGTTTTTAATTTATTTTGTGGATTGTTTACCCTTAATTTGCTTGTGCATAAGTAGCTAAAAAAAAAAAAACACGAGCTACCTACTAGAAGCTGCCTGCCCTTAGGTCGAATCATTTAGGACTGAATGAGCAGCATCTAGATCTAATTTCCTATCTTGCATATTGCATGAAGAATGTGGAATCAGGTATGCATTTCTAACTTCACATTTCTACCTATCATGCAAATGCATTTGAATTAATTTTTAGACCACATAATCTGTCTTGAAGCGATCTAACAAGTGGTCACATATATTCTTGAAAAAGGACTAATTAAAGGAGGGACATTTAAAAATCAAGGACTTGATTTTCAAACGTGACGTGCGATTCAAAATTCAAAATCTTTTTGCGGTGTATGCACACTTATATCTTTTGCACCACGGCACGCATTTAGACACTCCTAAGTCTTAGAACGACTAGGACAAGAGCCCTCCTACCGTCGGATTCTAAAGTGTTCGGAACTTGAGATCAAAGGTTTTGTAAATCAAAAGAGGGAGATACCCTGTCACGGATTTTTGGGGGTAGTTGAGAAGCACCGTGAAAGCATAGCTTCAAAGGAAGGCTTAGGCCTACTTGCATCCCTCGATCTTCCATCTTTGGATTTGATCTACCATTTGAGATTTAGGGAAGAACACCTAAGCTCCAACTAGGTTTTTTTAGGCATTTCGAAGGTTGACAATAGGCACATAATTGATTGGGCAACTTGCTTTAACACCTACAATTTGAACTAAAGTCAAAAGCCTAAATTTGTAAAGGCCGAACAAGTCCTTTTGAATTGTGTTTGTAGTGCATGCATGGTAGGCGTTCTCTTAGGAGACAACTTGTGTTTGATCCTGAACCTGAAATAATCTTAAGAAGAAACCTTCCAAGGATAGAAATGGCCGGTTAAAGGAGCCTTAAGGAATATTTCATTCCAACCAATCAAGCTGGCCCTGCACTACGTAGACCTGGAGGGGATAATCCTTATGAGATCAAAAGCAGTACCATATCCCTGCTGCCCTCCTTTTATGGTACTGCTAAGGAAGACCCTTACAGGCATATAGAGGAATTCACCGAGGTCTGTTCCACGGAGAAGCTGTAAGGCGTTACTGATGATGCTCAAATGCGGACCCACTTTCCCTTCTCCCTTAAGGACAAAGCCAAGTATTGGTATCACACCATTGATGATATTAACACTTGGGATGCCCTGAAGAAGGAGTTTTTGAAGAAGTACTTCCCCATGAGCAAAACCAATCATTTTAGTAGGGAAATTATGAGTTTTATTCAAAAGGATGGGGAAGCTTTCCATGATGTGTGGGAGCGCTTTAATGATTTACTGAGACTTTACCCACATCACCAGGTGCCTAAGTGGCAACTGGTTGAAGGGTTCTATATTGGACTTAATGATTCACATAGGCAAACTGTGGATGGTGCCTGTGTAGGAACCTTTCTATCTAAGACTGAGGATGAAGTTTGGAACATTTTTGATACCTTGAGTGAGAATTCTATTCACTTGAATTCTGCCTACATGGATAGAAAACCCACTCTCATGCAAAGAAAGTTGGAGGTGAATGAGGCAAGGGACACCCAGAATTTAGCCTATCAGATTCAATTATTGAATCAAAACATGGAAAGGCTTATGTCGAACCCGAGTCAATTCATATCTAACACCTCTACATCCCAAGCTTCCGAATGCTCAATTTACCAAGGCAATACACACGCCATTGTTAATTGCCACTTGGCCTCCCAATTCCTTGAGCTTGTACAAGCAGATCTGAATGCCGCTCAAGGGTTCCGTCCTAAACCTCGTAATGACCCTTTTTCCAACACTTATAATGAGGGATGGAGGAACCATCCAAACTTTTCATGGAGACAGGGAAATGTCCCAAATTCAGGGAATTATAAACCACAATCCTTTCAAAACCATCAAATGAACCAACCTTAGACCTTTGCCCAACCTAAGACCTCTGAGATGGATGAATTGAAGGCAATGTTGGAAACTATGCAAGAAAGTCAAAGTGCCATCATCCAATCTCATGACAAGGATATACATGAGATGAAATCACAAATAGGATACCTTGTTGAGGCCGTTAGACAGAGGGAAACTAGGAAGCTCCCCAGTGCTGCTGAGGAGAATCCTAAAGGAAAAGGGATTGTCTTTAAGGAGCATGCTTAGGCGGTGACTATTCTAAGGAGTGGGAAAGAAATTTCCAAACCCGATGCTCCTATAGTCTCACCCCTTAAAAAACCATCCACCCCGACTTTCACCCCCACCGAAGAAGACTTGCCCAAATCTTCTCCACTTGAAATCACCTCACCGGAAGAAGTTGCCCCCGTTCCACCCCTTATTCGACATGACAACCCTTCCACCCAGAGATCGAGCGTGCCCTTTCCAGAGCACTTATCCACCTCTGGGTAGGCTTCTGCTAGCTCATCTGGAGCCAAAGATAAGACGGATGAGATCATGGAAACTTTCAAGCAAGTGCAGATTAACCTGCCTTTGCTTGAAGCTATCAGGCAGATTCTGTCTTATGCCCACTTCTTAAAGAACCTGCGCACGAAAAAGTGGCAATCTAGGAAACAGGTCCAATCTACAATTGTCTTACCTGATTCTGTTAGCTCAATTGTTCAACATGGCACCTCTGAAACTTAAGGACCCAGGAGCCCCATACATCTCAGTGGTTATTGGTGACTTACAGATTGATGAGGCTCTACTTGATCTGGGTGTGGGGGTGAACATCTTTCCGAGCTACGTTTATGAATAACTTAGGGGAGGCAATTTGAAGCCTAGCCCTGTAATCCTTCAAGTTGCAGATCAATCACTTAAGACACCACGGGGAATTTTGGAAGATGTCCTCGTAAGAGTGGAGGATTTCTTCTTTCCCGTTGACTTCTTAGTTTTGGACACTAACCCTACCAACAAGCCAACCAAACCCACCATCATTTTGGGCTGCCCCTTCCTTGCAACTTCGCATGCTTCAATTAATTGCAATATTGGGGCATTGAAAATGGGCTTTGGGAACAGAAAAATCCGACTTAATGTGTTTGATGCTTACAAACAAGCTGGATTTGAGGATTGTTCTCAAGTTGAGGTGATAGATGACCTGATTGAAGAGGCAACCCCTGTAATGTTATGTGATGGCCCCCTTCAACATGTCATGCTAAATGAGCATTCCCATCTCTTGGAGGAATGTGAAGGGGATATACTTGAACTTGAGGAGTTGCTGGGTGTTTCTACTAAGTCTCTTTCCCCATCATCTTTGCCCAAGGTAGATTTGCTACCTGAGATGGGGACATCTATTATGAAACCCTCAACTATACAAGCCCCCAACCTTGAGTTGAAACCCCTCCCTGACACTCTTAAGTATGTCTTCCTAGGTGCCAATGATATGCTCCCCATTATCATTTTAGTTGTGCTATCTGAGGCACAGGAGGGAGCCCTGATTGAATGCTTGTCTAGGCACAAGGAAGATATTGCTTGGAGCATTGCTGACATTAAGGGTATAGACTCTACACTTTGCATGCACCACATTTATACTGATGATACCATCAAGCCATTTAGGGATATGCAGAGAGATCTGAACCCTAATATGAGGGAGGTGGTTAAAAAGGAAATCCTGAAGTGGTTGGATGCTGGGATCATATATCCCATTGCAAATAGTAAATGGGTAAGTCCTATTCATGTGGTGCCAAAGAAGGCAAGCTTTACTGTGGAATTCAACGACCAAGGTGAACAAGTTGTCACTAGACCCTCAACTGGATGGAGGGTCTGTATTGATTACCGCAGGCTGAACACCGCTACCCAGAAGGATCACTTTCCCTTGCCTTTTATTGATCAAATTCTCGAGAAATTGGCAGGGAATAAGTACTATTGCTTTCTCGATGGATATTCTGGGTATAACCAGGTTGCAGTCTTCCCTGATGACCAGGAGAAGACAACATTCACGAGTCCTTACGGTACTTTTGCATTCAGGCGTATGCTGTTTGGATTATGTAATCCCCTGCAACCTTCCAGCGGTGTATGATGTCTATTTTTTAACACATGATTGATGAGTGTGTTGAAGTGTTTATGGATGACTTCTCCATTTATGGCTCATCTTTCGACCAATGTCTCCTACACCTGGAGAATGTGTTGAAACAATGTAAGGAGACTGGTTTAGTCCTCAGCTAGGAGAAAAGTCATTTCATGGTACAGAAAGGAATTGCACTTGGGCATGTTGTATCTGAGAGAGGTTTGGAAGTAGGTAAAGCCAAGATTGATTCTATCTCCAACTCCCATTGCCCACGAATATCAAACAGATTAGATCCTTTCTGGGCCATGCCAGCTTTTATAGGCACTTTATTAAAAATTTTAGTAAAATTTCTAGGCCACTTTGTGACTTGTTGGCGAAGGAATCTTCAATTTTGATTCAAAGTGTGCTGAGGCCTTTCAAGCTCTAAAGGAGGCCTTGATTTCTGCACCTATTCTCCGAGCTCCTGATTGGACACTCCCATTTGAGCTGATGTGTGATGCTTTGGATTATGCAGTGGGAGCAGTCCTTGGACAAAGGGTTGAGGGAAGACCTCATGTGCTGCATTATGCCAGCAAGACTTTAACCGAACCTCAGCAAAACTACACTGTCACTGAAAAAGAATTACTTGTTGTAGTTTTTGCTCTGGAGAAGTTTAGGTCTTATCTGCTTGGGTCTAAGGTGGTTATTTTCACTGATCATGCGATAGTGAAACATCTCATTACTAAGAAAGATTCTAAGCCACGTCTGATTAGGCGGATCCTACTCCTTCAAGAATTTGACTTGGAGATACGTGAAAAGAAAGGAGTAGAAAATGTTGTGGCTGACCACCTGTCTCACCTTCCACTTAATGACTCTCTTTTCAGAGACATCCGCGAGACATTTCCCGATGAAACCTTGTTGGCGGTAACACCAACTTTACCTTGGTATGCAGATACCGTAAATTACTTGGTCACTGGACAAACTCCTAGCTCTTGGAATGAGCAGAAAAGAAAAAGATTCATTTTCCAAGCAAGATATTTTCATTGGGAAGAGCCTGAATTATTTAGAATTGGACAAGACCAAGTATTGAGATGTTGTGTACCTGAAGAGGAACAACAAAGTGTGCTAAGTTTTTGCCATGAACTTCATTGTGGAGGACACTTTGGTGCTAAGAAAACTGCTTTTAAGGTTCTCCAGTCCGATTTTTGGTGGCCTTCGTTATTTAAGGATTCTCAAAATTTTGTTAAGGCTTGTATTAGATGTCAACAGACTGGAACGATTGGGAAGGGGTATGAAATGCCTCAACACCCTATTCAATTTGTTGAAATTTTTGATGTGTGGGGAATTGACTTTATGGGCCCCTTCCCTTCGTCCCTTGGTTATGAATATATCTTGGTGGCAGTTGATTATGTCTCTAAATGGATAGAGGTCATTCCTACGCACACAAATGACCACTCTATGGTTTTGAAATTTGTGAAGTCCAATATCATATCTCATTTCGGCTGCCCCAAGACCATTATAAGTGATAGGGGACCTCATTTCCGAAACCACAACTTCAATCGGCTAATCAGGAGTCTGGGAGTGACTCACAAGGTCGCTACCCCATACCATCTTCAAACGAGTGGCCAGGTTGAAGTGTCAAATAAGGAGATAAAAAATATTTTAGAAAAGACTGTTAGACCTGATAGGAAAGACTTGTCCCAAAAGCTCAATGATGCTTTGTGGGCGTATCGAACGGCCTATAAGACCCCTTTGGGTACTTCTCCCTTTCGGATTGTGTATGGAAAAGCGTGCCATTTACCCGTTGAGTTGGAACATAGGGCACTTTGGGCAATTCAAGGCAGGTAAGGCATGACTTCTGGAATTAAGTGTTCTTGAGGAGCTGAGGAATGATGCATATGACACCTCTCAAGATTATAAAGAAAGAACTAAGGTCTTGCATGATAAGTATATACTTCGAAAGACCTTTGAGCCCAACCAACAAGTCTGGCTTTTCAATTCTAGACTTAAGCTTTTTCCTGGGAAGTTAAAATCTCGTTGGGATGGGCCTTACATAATCACTAAGGTGTTTCCACATGGAGCTGTGGAGATTGAAAGCCCTTCCTCTTCAGCAACTCCCTTTATCATCAATGGTCAACGGTTAAAACCATACATTACTTTGGATGGTCATTTGGTTGACGAGGTCACTCTTGAGGAACCTTAGCTCCTACCATTCTTTGCCTCAGGTAATATCTTCCTTTAACTATTTTTGTTTCCAATGAGGACATTATTTGAACCAGGCATGGGGGAGAGGACCTGAGGTATTTTTTTTATAACATGTTTACATTTTGCATTCATTCATGCATATAGCATTTTAAAAATTAAAAAATAATAAAAATAAAAAAAAAGTTTTGAGCTTAACTGGCTAGGCCCTGCATTCTTAAGCAAATCAGAACTCTAGGTTAGACTAAGTTGATTTTAGGGTCGAACTTTAGAAGCTAAGTGAGCTAATAGCTTTAGATCTTTAGGGTCCTTTGCGAACATAAAAACTTAAGTAGGAGTTGAGTTGAGGATCATTCCTCAAGAGGTTGAGGAAGGAAAGCTAGGGATTGAGTTAAAAGGTGGGGTAGTACCAGGAGTCTTGTTCTACCTTTTGGTTTATAGGTCCTTGTAACCCAAGCATCCAAATTTCACACACTTGGTCTTGTGTAAGTAAGTAATCACCTTAATTTATTTCTTAAAAGAAATTTGGTTCTCTTAGTTTTGACTTAGGAGAGGCTTGAAAACACAATTTGATTGGAAGAGTTCTTGCCGTAGGAGAGGTGGAGTATATACTCACCTTGAGGATGCGATGTTAACATATTACCTTCTTGGTGCTTGTCTCTTAGGATATCCATCCTACTGGAGGCATGTAAGCCCATTGTGCGGTTCAGGTACCGTGGGCGGCCCTATCTCGAAGTGTTGATTGCCACAGGACTGAATTCGCTTAAGAAATCCATGGGCGATACTATCTCGAAGTGTCAATTGCTAGGAGTTCTTGGGGTCTCTATGGGCGGTGCTATCTCGAAGCATCGAAAGCCAGGCACCCTTCGAGGTACGGCGATGGGGACAATGAATCCGACACAGACCGTGTTGATAGCTAATCCGAGGTTAGACTTAGAGAAATCAAACAAAAATATATATATATATATAATCCTTTCTAGGTTGGCAGTCATACCAACCTCAAATAACTCAGACCAATGTACATGCACGGATGTTTTAATCTCAGGGATCAATAAACCTTAGGGTAGAGTCAGAAATCAGGGAAACTTGTGCCTGTAACTCGTCTTTAGCCGACCTAGTCTATAACTTAACAACTACTTGGGAACCTTAGGTCTAAAGTCTGAACTTAATATGTTTCTAAAGGAAGACTGATTAGGTTGGCTAGTTTACTTGGAGTGTTAGGTTTTGCTTAGATTTGCTAGCGACTAGCAAAAACTAGGCATGGAGGTATTTGATTAGCCCATATTTGTGGGCTATTTAAGTATCTAAATGTCTAGACATTAAGTTAATTTTAACATTTAGATAGCATACATTAGGATGTAAATAAATTAATTCATATTTTTAGCTTAAGTACATAATTCATACATTTAGAATTAACCTAGGGTTTCATACAATTAATTAGTTAATTAATTAGGTGCACTATTTTAATTAACATAGAAGTTAAGGAGTTATGTATAAATAATCCTAATTATTTTATTCTTTTATTCTTCTTCTCCTTTGCACAAGAACTCCTCCAGCTCCGCCTCCTCCTCCTGCGCAACACATTCACTCTACGACATTCATTCTACAGTGTTTTGAATTTCAAGACTGTGTGGCCGTAGCTACAAAAGGAGAATGAAGAGTTACCGTTGAGGAGGAAGCCCCCACCCCTATTCATCACTGTGAAGAGAGTGCACCACTCTCATCCACTCCACCACCACTAGCCTCAACCGTGGCAACAAGCCTCCACCACCATGGGCGTGTGGTGTGACAGGTCGCACTGCCATTCGGAGCTTGCTCGCATCACCGTGAATGCATGCTGCTCCACCATAAGCACACACAGGAGTGCATGCTACCATCTTCACTGCCATCACCAACATCCACCTCCATCTTCTTCCCCATCCTCTGTTTTTCCTCAACTCCACCAAAAAGAACCCAAAAACCACGCCACTTCCACGCGCAACTCCCAGCTGCTGCACACACTTGCCCACTCCTCACCGCAGCCACCTTCAGCCCTGTCAAGAGCACCACCGCACTTCCATCCTCCAGCGCATCCACCTCCAGCACACACGCCAACACCGCGTGCCATCTACCCGCGCGCACCTTCACCAGCAGCACCAGCGCCCTTCAGCAGTGCCTGCAACCCACCGCGCGCCCTTACTTCATCTCCAGCGCACCCTGCCAAGTGCCCCTGCGACCGCACGCCCACGTCTCCTCGCCTCAGCACCTGCACGTGCCCATGCCATCATTTGCAGTGCCCTCTGCAGCACCTGCAGCGGCGCCAACAGAACCACCGCGCATGCCTGTGCGCCCTGCAGAGCCCGCGCATCCACCCGCCCCGCTGCAGCGCCCGCGCATCCCCACTGCAGCGCCTACAACCGCATGGCCATAAGACCCCGTGTGCCCAAGAGACCTGCAGAGCACCTACGCGCCCACGCAACCATGCCTCCGCACACCTGTAGTGCCTCCAGCACCCGCGTGCGTTGCCTTCCTTGCACCTGCAGCAAGCGCGGCCAGCAGCAGCCTCCTCCACCGTCACCACTTCTTTCCTCCGGCAAGCTGGCTCCGGCCATCTCACGACGCACCATCGCCACCACTGTGAAGGCCTCGCTTCAGCCGACCTCTTGTAGGAGTAACTCCTCGAATGAGACTCTCTCCCGTGCGTAAGGAGGAGAGAGGTAGAATCCTCTGCTTTTACTTTAATTAATAATTACATTTGAATGCCATTGGCGAACTTTCATTTTTGTTTTAATATTTGAAATATTGAGTGAAATTGCGACTTCATACTCAAGCTTTCTTATAATTGCGTGGCTTTTGTGATTCACATCTTTTGACATTGGTTTTGGATTAAGATGTGCACAAATTTTCTCTAATGCATGTCAATTGGAAATTACATAGATTCATCACATATTTATTAAATATTTAAGTGAAGAAAAATTCACATCTACCCTTACATTTTTGAGTTATTGTACATCTTCTTTTCGTCGCACTTCATGTCAAATTTGATTATGGATGTCACACTTGATTGAACAAATATGAGAAAAAATATTCAAGATTTTATTGCATCATTGCCTCCTTGTGGACACGACCCGCTCTTCTACGAGTGGTTTAATTTTTATTTTACTTATTTTGTTAAGCGATTTTCCACCACTTTGATCCTACAACGACAAATCATCTTAATACACTATTCGAAGGCGAAAATCGTCTTATCAGCTAGGAATGGACACACCAGAATGATTGGCATGTTCCTTGAGTCTTCAGGTACATCCATGTCAAGGACCAAGAAATCTACGGGAAAATAGAAGTCCTTGACCTTGACAAAAATGTCCTCAATAATGCCTTTTGGTTTGGTGACCGAATGGTCCGCTAACTATAGCGTTACTAGGGTTGGCTTAAGCTCAGCCAACCCAAACCTTTCATAAAGAGAGGTTGGGATTAGGTTGGTGGATGCACCTAGATCCAATAGTACCCTATCAAAAGTGTAATCTCCAATGACACATGAAATCAAGGGGGCACCTGGATCTCTCTTCTTCTGAGGAAGGTGGTGCAGGATAACAGAACTCGCCTACTCAGAGAGAATCACCTTCCTCAGGGTGGGTTCTTTTGGCCTACGCTTTTGGGTACATATATCTTTCAAGAATTTAGCGTAAGCTAGGATGTCCTTAATAGCATCGAGGAGTGGGATATAGATCTCTACACTCTTGAATAAATTCAGGAGCTCCTCGTTGCTATCTAGGGTTTTCTTCTTCTTAGTTTTCAATAAGGCTTCAAGGAATGGGATGTGGGTGGTGTCCTTAATTTTAGGTTCCTGGGCCTTATTGTCTTCTTCAATCTCCTCCTTTTCTCTCTCAGGCTCCCTAGGGTTTTGGTTTCTAGAAGGTAATTCAGGGTTTTGGGTATGCTTCCTACTCCTCAAGTTGACAGAGTTTGCAGAGGCATATGGGTTAGGGTCTTGAGGTGAGGTAGGAAAGATTGGAAGGCCTTGATTGGTCAAATATCCAGTAGCAGAAGAAGAGGAGGGACCCTACTCAACTACCTGAGCATGTGCGTGTGGGTCCCTTTGATTTTCGTACCCTTAGGCTCTATTGCCTTGATTTTGCACATTGCGCGGGTTGGGTATGGGTTGGGATGGTAGAGATCTTAGCTGTCGGGTGTTAGCAATAAACCCAGATTGCAAGTTGTCCAATGATATCTTCATTTGTTGCATCAGCTAAAGCATGGACCCTTGCATTTCTACCATCTATCGATTTAAATCAACCTACCCTGCAAATTGTTGGGCATTCCAAGGTGGTTGAGTAACCAGTCTCGGGGGCAACTAGGTGTATATTTGACCCTGACTCAGAGGTCTTTGAGTTGCATAGTTGCTAGGTCGTGTTTGGGTCTATTGCCCCTGACTTTTTCAGGAGAAGTTAGGGTGGTTCCCTCATCCTGGGTTATAAGTGTTGGAATACGGGTTGGACCTAGCATTCTCCTATACCGCATATACATCCTCATAGGGCAAGGATGGAGAGAAAGAAGGATCAGAAAAATTAGGATCAAAGGCCCTAGTTTGGAACCCATAAGTTTTCGAGAAATCATTGTTCATAGGTTGAGCTGATTCTAGTTGGTTCACGAACTCCCGCCCCGTGGAAACTCGTGAAGAATGGAATCCCGCATTTTAGGATTGAGTGGGTGTAGAAGTGTTGAGTTTCCAGCCATCCACTCTTCCATCCTTTTTGCAACCAAGTCCAACTTATCTAGTTTGTTGCAAATCAATTCCATGTCAAATGAATGAGAATTCTAGATCTCGTTAGCATTTGACCTGGGTTTTTGGGACTGGTTGATGGTATCCATGGAGGCATGATTTATTGAATTCTCACTCATTTCCTCAAACAGGTCGTATGCACTATCTACATCCCTGTTGAGGAAATTACTTCCGCAGGAGGCGTCCATGTGATTACAGAGTTGTTCGACAAACCCGTGATACAGTAGCTACACGAGTTGCCATTTCAGCACCTCGTGGTGTAGACACTTCTTCAAAAGATCCTAGAATCACTCCCAGGCACCATGAAACGGTTCCCCCAACCACTGGGCAAAAGTGGTAATCGCCCGTCGTAAGGCATTAGTCCGTCCAATTGGGAAGAATTTCTTTAGTAAAGCCTACTTAAGAGAAGCCCATGTTTCTATCAGCCTCCCAATGGTCTGGTACCAATGTGCAGCCTTATCCCTGAGAGAGTGGGGAAAGAGCCTCATGATCATTTGCTCTTTGTTCACATTCCTAACTTTGGTGGTCTGAACCAAAGTGGTCAGATCCTCCAAGTACTGGAATGGGTCCTCCGAGCCAATTCCATGGAAATAAACTCTGACCACACAGCAAATTTGGTATCGTCCTTACTACCGAAGGTGGTAAAGTTGGGCTGGTGGTGTCGGATCCGAATAGGTTGTTAATATGGTGATTTTATTGTTGAAGTGTGTATAGTGGTTAGCCTAAATCGGACCTAACCATCTCTTTACAAAATTTTTTTTTTAACCTAGCCTACTTGATTTTATCTTGGTCACTTTTAGGCCTAGGGTCGAACTCAGGGAAGTAGGGTTACAAGTTAAGTTTCTACGCCTTTCCTACAACGAGTCTCTTACGTTCGTTTATTGTGTTTTTAGTGTTTTTCTATTTAGATTTTTTTTCTGATAATCTTGGTCCTTGAGGTACACCCTCAAAATTGGGTTCTTGGCTTTGAGCCAAATCAGGGTTCCAAAATGGGTCTTGCTACTCGCAAGATGGAGTACCTGCAAGTCAAGGATTAGCTTTTCTCTTTTATATATTTTTTTTTATCTTTTTATTGGCTTGCAAGAGAAATAGAAATAAAGTAAATATAGTATAGATATATATGTATATACTATATATGTATAAAGAGGTGGGGGTGGAGACGGAGATGGAGTGTAGCACAATGTTGAGTCGGTCGTTGTCTAGAAAGATGCAACCGACAGGACGAGGTGCTGCGTGGAGTGTAGGACGGATGGCGGAAGATGTGTGCAACCACGCTTTTTGTACGCGTGTATCGAGGAATATCAGCAACTAGTGCAGATATTCCCACGATACCACGTTTGGTAAGTAATGTGAAACTATATATATATGTATATATGTAAATATATCTATATGTATATATATGGTTATAGATATATAGGTATATATATATATATGCAATTATATATGTATATATGTATATGTATATATATATATAGGTATGTAAATATATATGTAAGTATATGTATAGATAGATATATGTATAGATATATATATATATATATATATATATATATATATATATATATATATATATATATATATATATATATATATATATATGTATGTATATGTATATGTATATGTATATGTATGTATATGTATATGTATGTATATGTATATGTATGTATATATTGATATGTGTGTGTATGTATATAGTAATATATGTATATATATATATATGTATATGTATGTATATGATACTATATAGATGTATATATATATATATATGTGTGTGTATGTATATAGTAATATATATATATATATGTATGTATGTATGTATATGTATTTATGTAAATATATATATATGTATATATATAAGTATATAGAGATATATATATATATATGTATGTATGTATACTAATACATAAGTATATAGGTGCTACTATATGTATAAATATAAGTATATATATATATATGTATATAAATATATGTATATATATCAATATATATATGTATACGTATATATATATATATATATATATATATGTATATAATAGTGTATAGGTGTGTGTGTGTATGAAAGTGTGAGTGTATGTGTGTGCAAGCGTCGGTAAAGAGAGAGTGAGAGAGAGAGAGCGGGAGAGAGAGGGCACTGCTAGAGGGTTAAGGCGTCTGTAGACCAGCGGGCGTCATCTGGAGGCTCCACGCATGCACGTGCAGGCGCATCTGCACGCAGAGAGGAGCGCGCTAGGGGATTGGGGGTGGAGAGAAGACCGCAGCACATAGCGCTGCTCGGAGGGCTGGAGCAGGCGCTGGCAGGCGTGCGTGGGCGAAGAGAGCGGGCGACGCAGACGCACGGGCGGGCGCTGGCAGAACGCGGGGCGAGACGCGCGCACGGGCGAACGGCGATAGCAGTGCGCCGGGTGACCGGATAAGTGAGAAGCTTTCCGGTCACCCCACTGTAGCCATAGTGTTCCGCAGACTGGCGTGAACAGTGGCTACAGTGTAAGGCCGCGTCACGTGACCGGGAGCGGGCGGTTCTGTGAGTGTGGACGGCTCAGCGCGTGCGGTGGAGTGGCTCCGGCTACTGGCTTGCGGGCGTGACCTCGCGACAGAGCGTGCGGAGGGGGGTTGGGTCGAGAGCGAAGGGGTGTGACAGGGCACGCGGAACCCTGCGGGTGTTGGCTGGGGTGCGCGGGAAGCTTGGCCGGCCGCTGCAGTGGTGCGCGGTGGCCGATTGCGGAAGAGAGAGCGCGACAGGGCGCTTGCGCAAAGAAGCTGAAGGCGAGGGCAGTGCGAAGGAGAAGGAGGCAAGGGCGCCTGCAGGCACGCGCAGAAGGCCTGCATGCGCTGCTGCCGCCTTGCTACTGCTGCTGTGGGGTTCGACAGGCTGCTGTAGGGTGTGCGATGGTCGGTTGAGCTTCACAGCTGAAGCTTTGCTCCAATGGCTGAAGGTGCTGGAAACGTAAAAACGAGAAAAGAGCCACCACACCCACTAGCTCTTTGGTGAGCTGAGCGGTGGTGGACTCACGGTGGTGGTTGTGCACCACCGTGAGTTGCTCCTGTCCACCAAGTGTCTCCTCTGAGGAGGAGGGCCGGCGTGTGGAGGGAGAGGGAGGAGAGGATGGCCTGGAAGGAGAAGGTGGTGCTGCTATGTTGGGTCGTTTTTGGTGTTGGACCAGGCTGTTTGAAGAAGAAGAAGATGCCCTGTATTTATAGAAGAAGAAAGCCATGCACAGCCATGCCCTGGCTGTGCATGGCTCATGCATGGCTCATGGCAGGGAGAGGTTGTCGCAGGGAAGGGCCTGCTGCAGAGCATGGCACGAGGAGAAGGTGAGGCCATGCATAGTAGCCGCGGGAAGAAAGATTTCAAAATCAAAAAGAAATAAAAATGGAGATGGAAATATTGCGAAGTAGCACTTGAAGAAAATGTGAATTGCGAGGCCAATTATTTCATTCTCCTCCTCTCTTAATTAAATGCATGCATGCGTGTATTTTTACAATGCAACTATGGAGATCTAATATGCATTGGTAATGCTAGGAAATAGCACAAGACGGCACAATTACAGGCGTATTTTTGCGGTGCAATCAACTAGCGAAGTAGGGGGAGCATGTCCCGAAGGCCGCTAATTATGCCAAACCCCTACTTAAGTCATTTAACAATCGGCCCCCCCAACTTAGCACCTTTTGGAGTAAGTAGACATCACTAATTCGAAGCACGTTCAAGAGAGTACCCTGAAATGGAGTTGTGAATCCTAGGGCCAACGTCTACTCAATTTTAGTTAGGTTTGGGCTGGTAGTGCTTTTGGAATGTGATGGACCCTTAATGGCTTGTGCCCTTAATGATTCGTTTAAGAATGTGTGTATGTGCACAACCTAAAGGGTTTTAAGCAAGATTATTGAGGATGAAGTGAGTTTTAAGATTCAGATCTTGCTTAATAGCTTTTAGGATTCAAGTATTAGGTATATTCAACCGAATGTTCGAGAGGCAAACCAAGTTTAAAAGCACGTGTTGAAGTATTTTCCTTTATAAACCAAGAAAATATGGAGTGCCTAGCTTGACCTAACTATTGAATCCTACAGGATAGCTACAAGATGAATTTCTTTTCGATTAGGTGGTGCGATCCAAATAATTCAATCAATTGGCCCAGATGCACCAACAATTAAGGCACACAAAACGTGATTAACCTAGTCTGATTTCTACTCCATTATGTGTTGATTTGTATGTGTATCGGTTCAACAAGTCGGAATCCCGGTCGAGTAGATAAAATCACAAAAGGTTATGTGCCTCAAATGTGGGTGTATGTAGTGTGTATGTTGATTTGTCCCACAATCAGAAGATAAATTTCTTTTTTTTTATATGCGGGGGTAAGATGAGTGTAGGTGGCAAACAAGACAAATAGATTCTATCTTAAGATTTATGCAAACACTTAAGCAAATTAAGTCTTGGTTATTGATGTGGCGAAAGTGAAACTAGTGAGGGGGGAATGTGGGGGCACTTACAAACCACTCTACCCGCACTTTACTCTAATCTACCGTATTTGGATCCCCTTGCTAGTGTACCTGCAAGACAATAAATCAAAGGCAAGCGGGGTTAGTAATAAGTAAATGCAAAGAAACATGGAAAATAAGAAAGCAAATTCCGTTGCCTCACTGGCAACGGTGCCAAAATGATTGTGGGTTTTCACGAGGGAAAGTTGGGGTTAGGAGAAACCCGTCATTGTAGTCTGAAAAAACATGTTATCAAATAAGATTTTTTTAAAGAAACTCTAAGGGAGTCCCGGGTCGAACAAAGGGAGGCGACGTTTGCTTTTCTTGAAATCCACGCTTCGCTTTATTTGTTTTTGGTGTTTTTAGGTTTTGTTATTTTGTTGTGTTTTTATGGTAAAGAAATAAACAAGATGGCACACAAAGTGGAGAGAAACAAATCTAATTTAATGCAATGTCGTTTATTACAATAAATGGAACTATGACAAAAATAACAGAGATAGAGGTGAGTGGAAACCTCCCAAATCGGCTGTTTGGCTAGACGACGGTGCTTGGCGGCAGCTTGAACGGAGGAGGTGAGAAGTTGGATGACGGGGATGAGATGCAGGAGGATACTAGGTAGAGGAATGCTTCACCAAGGCACGAAATGGGGATAAGGAGGAGGAGGTGAACGACTTCCAGAACGGAGTTGAGTGGACAGCCTCTAAGTCACCTATGAAGGTGATGAGGAATCGGATGAATATTTGGTGGAGGGAAAGGGTTTCTACACTAATAGGTGGCCTAGGGCTTGAGAGGGAACTCTTGGGAGCCTAGGGGGCTCTTTGGAACTCTAGAGGGGGGTGTGAGTAGCATAGGAAGTGATGCCTCGGTAAGGGAGGTGTGTAGGCCTTTATATAGTGGATGGGAGGGGGCTGAAAATGGACACAGGGAAATTAGCAACCTCCAGGACGTCGCTGTAGGTCTAGCTCAAGCATTCCTGTAGCCACCTCACTTTCTCTCTCGCGCAAACTACGCTGGCCCTCCATCACGCTCATGGATCGCACCTGTGCACGCTGTTGCTACGCACAAGCGTGCGCACGGCTAGTGCATGCTAGCGTGCGCTGGCATACGCCCAATTAGCAAATTGGGGGGGGGCTTTGCGGGTCTTGAACTCATGCCCCTCCCTTGGAGGCTGGGTCTTCAACCAATGCACCAAGCTGATCGAAGTGTCGAGATGTTGCGTTGTGGGTTCGCGGTGGAGGAGGGCTCTCAGCCATTGGATTTGCATCAACGGCTGAGATTTCTTGTTGGATGGCCTTTGGAAGGATGTCGGGTGACCTTGGGCTCTCCAGATGGTGCCACGTGGCACCATTTGCACCGTCCACCTTTCCTTGCTTGCAAAAGATGCCACGGTGCCTGGATCGAGGTGATTTCCACGATGTTGGACTGCGATCGTCGCTCCGGATCCATCCGTACGGTTGGATTCTTCTTTCGAAGATCGTAAAATGTTGGAATTACTATACAACATACACAAATTATACTAAATGCAATGTAATGCATGCCATGCACTCTTTATACTTATGGAATGCAATGCTAGGCTTAGGAACTATCATAAATAAGCATTTTATCATGAATTCATGCGTGTTTATCATGTTTCTTTCACAGTTAGCCATTATCACATCGTCATCATGAATCTCTAACCCTATCTCTCTCCTTTCCTCTCCCTCTCTCTTTCTCTCTCCCTATCACTTTCTCTCTCTCTTTCTATTCTTTCCGCAAGCGAATCAAACGACGTACTTTTGTGACACATTAAAGCGATAAAATGATCTGATTTCACGCCTCCCTGAGATCAACGCTTGGACTCATTTTGATTATCTTCATTTAAAATTGATGTCGTAAATGCACGCTACAACGAACGAATTAACCTAACACATTTCACGATGTCAGTGCACCCAAAGTAATTAGAAAGGTGGAGTGAGTGCACTAAAGCAATTAAAGACTACTTGAAATTGAAGCACATGAAATGGTGAAAGGCACTAGAAATTGATGAAGAAAACTAATGTCTACAAGTATACTTGGAGAGCTCAATTGTGTGGAGGGTTCACACACAATTAATCCCCAGGTAGAGGAATGCTTCTACCACAAAAATATGAATACAAAGCAGAAAAAGAATTAGAAGAGTCTCTCAAATGATGATGATGAAGATCCTCGCTCCAAGTGAGACTGCTCCCGAACTTGAAGAGGTCTTCTTCTTGCTCCTTGAAATGCTCCTCCTAACTCCTCCAAGAGTGGTTGTCCACCACTCTCTCCTTGCCTGATCATCCTCCAAAGTCCACCTTGCTCCTTGGCTTGGTTCTAAGGAGGATGAGATTAGGGTGTAGAGACTAGAATGGCATGGTTACAAACCCTCCTAATGTGCACTCCTATTCTCTTCCTCAACCTTGTGTATAGAATTTTTGGTGAAGATAATGTATCCAAGGATGCCTTTATGTGGTGGTAGGGCAGTGTATTTATAGGAAGGGAAAGGGGGTGGTTATGGTGGTGAAGAGGCACCATAGGTGGTGCCACCTATGGAAGGGTGCCTTTGGTTTTGGCACCAAAAATGGGCTTCTAGAAGGGGGTGTTTTTGGCATTGCTTTTGGATGGTTAGGATGAGGTTTAAAGGTGGATGAAGGTTGGATGTTGATGGTGGTTTTGGAGGGAAAGCTAGTGCCACCTTTGAAGGTGGTTATAGGTGGTGGTTATGGGTGGAAGATGTGTCATAGGTGGCGCCAAGGTTGAAGGGGTGTGAGTGGTGGTGGTGATTACCCTAAGTTGGCGCCAAAAGGAGGAGGGGAGGAGGTGGTTATTTGGTCGATTTTAGGACTATGGTGGCCATCCACTTTAAGAGGAGGACTTGAGTAGGTGCTAGTTGATGTGCAAGAGACGTGTTTGTTTAAAAGGGTCGTTATAGTTCATGCTCGCAGTGTCGATTTTAAAAGAAGAAATGGACGTGAGTCCGAGTGTCGATCACAAGGAGGCGTAAAAATCAGATTTTCTTTGTCACTTTATGTCACGGAGAAAGCGAGTTTTTTCTTGCAAGAAGACATGGTAGAAAAATGAGCGAGAGAGAGAGAAAAAGAGAGAGAGAGTAGGGTTAGAGTTTGTTGTTTAGCACATTCATGCAACTTTAAGCTAAGGAAGACTTGATAACAAGAGAGAGATAATAGCTAAATAAGGAACGTCATCATTTAATCATGCAACTTTGAGTTTTACAATTACAACAATAGATGAATGCTTAAGTAAGATAAAGCTAAGCTAATGAGAGAGAGAGAGAAAGAAGGGTCGGCAAGGTGGCCACAGCGGTGAAGGTTGGCTCCGTTGGTGGCTCGTCGACTCCGGTGCTTACAAAAGAGTACTAAGGTGGCTAGGAGTGGGGTAAAACACTTGCAAAAGAATTGAATGCCTTCCATGGGTGGTTGGAAGGGGTTTAAATAGGGAGAAGGTCTTTCCAAATGAGGAAGGGGTTGCTCGCTAAAACCCTTCCCAAAACATCGGTGAAGCCCCCTGCCCGGCGGTTGCTCGCTCGTGCCCGTTCTTCTCTACGCACGATTTGTGTGCATGCATTGTAGGCCATCCAATCGAAGATCGGACGGCTGAGGTCTTCGCAAAGGGTGCGCTTGGATCGCGCCTTGAGCGTATGGGCATCATCGACCAGCGTGGGCACGCGCGTGGAGGATCGATGCCTAAAGACGCGTCGTGTGGCGTGATTGTCACCCTTCGTGCGTGGATCTACGACCTTAATCAACCGCGCCCACGCAAGCATCAATTTAGGCAGCGCGCGGGTTTCGAACGCCCGCCGCTGCCTTTGCGAATAGCGCGCAGCCCACTATGCCAATGGGCTGGATTGTCGTGCGGAGGAGGCGAGGCGCACAGGCGTTGAGCGTTGCGGAGACGTCTGATTGAAGATCGACGGCCGAGATGCATCCTTTGGTGTAGGCGGTGGGGTTATGCTGCGGTCGAGGAGCGCTGCGATGTCGACACATGGCTGCTGTCTGACCGTTGATCACCAAATCAACGGTCAGAACTTCTTCGGCCAATTGTAGGAGCTCCGGATGTCGGATTTAGTTGATTTTGAGTCTGTTGGACTCCGTTCGTCACTCTGAATCCATCCATGCGGTCCGACCGCTCATCTGAGGCCTGTTTTGACATGTACTTGTACACATGGTCATGAATAATGCACTATAAGCAATCTTGATGTGTGATGCATGCAATGCTCCCATTCCTATTTATGATGTGTTATCTGTGCATTTTGCCCTTAAGACCATCCCTCTTTTGGCAAAATTAACATTGTAAAATGTAACGTTATCATACCCCCATGCTTATACCTTACTAGTCCCTAGCAAGGTTTATTCTAGCCATTATTTCCAGTCAGAATTCAAGAAGTAGGACATTTCGTCACTTGTCAATAGGAGGAAATATACTAAGATCCTGATCTACAAAGGCTAAGCAACGCCCGGGTGTCTGCCAAAATATGAATCGCCCGAATCCTTGCTTAAAGGCATGTATATATATATATTTTTTTTCTTCTCTCATTTTTTTAGATTTTTGGAGTTAAGAGTGTGTTGGTAACTTTTTACGGCTACCCAACCTTCCCAAAACTCGGAAAAACTCTAAGTGCTAGGCATCTTGGTGTGAAGATCGTGATAGACTCATTCAACGGTAATTTAAACAGACTTCGAGTTTCTACGCCCTTAGGTGACGAGAAGAGGAGGTGTTTTCCCTGAAGGTGTATTTGTTCGATTGGTAGCTTTCTCCCTACGTTTGTTTTACTTGGGGTCAACACAAGGATTTTTCCAGTATATATCTCCCTGGCTTACTCTACTTCCCCGCTTCTTCCTTAAGTGTTTTGGTTCTTTTTGTGCATTTACTGAGCTGGGTTCTGGACAACCAACCAATGGGCTGTTACCCACGATCACTTGCCAGCCATACTCGTGCAGTGAAGTGTGGTTTATTTTATTTTCTTTTTTCTTCTCCCCTTTTTTTTATATATATTTGGTAGGTGGCTTCCCTGATCTCAAATTTACCTAGAGGCAATAAAGAGAAGGTGGTCCCATGGTTGGGCTTTGGATAACCTGCCAATGGGCTGTTACCCACGATAACTTGCCAACTATACCACCCTAGAAAGTTCATTAGCTACCCAATTTCTGTCAGAATCTTTGAAGAGTGAGTCTGTGCAAAAATGTGTGCAGATGCTTAGACTAAAAGTCTTTCTGAGTTAGAGGGTGAGTTGATAAGTCGTATACTTATCACCTTATTTAGTTAGTGGATTAGAGTAGATTAAGGTTGCAAGGATTTGAAGCTAAATTCATATTTTAACGGACACCAGGGCTAATTAAGCCTGAAGGCCTGAAAAGTCTAAGTGTTCAAGTTCTTTCCGTATTATTTCCCACTATTGACAAATTTCTAATGTCTAAGTTTTTCTTCCTAAATTCAAATTTTTTTAAAAATTTTATTTTATTCTATTTAGACTGATTAAATGAGCTCAGAATCATGCAATTTACCACCCCCCTTATGCTTAAGCTGGAAAATGTCCTCATTGACAGATACATGGATGCACAGGGGTCAAAAAGATATTACCTGAGTGAAGTAAAGTACCAAGTTAGTCTGAATCTTCTGGGTTGCCTCCCAGGAAGCGCTAAGTTTAACGCCTCCAGCTGGGCAGTGCTTCCTGTCATCCCTCAATGAGGGTGACAACCTCCTTCGGGGGAACCTAGGTGAGGAAGTGTTTCAATCTTTGGCCATTGATTGTGAAAGTGTGCCCCATGTTTGGATCAGCGATTTCAACTGCCCCATTGGAGTGGGGCTTGACCACCCTAAATGGTCCTGTCCACTTGGACCTGAGCTTCCCTAGAAAGAGTTTTAGGCGGGCATCGAAAAGCCAAACTTGCTGATTAGGCTCGAAGGTTTTTCTATAGATGAGTCGATCGTGGACAGCTTTCATTTTCTCCTTGTATAGCCAACTATTCTCAAAAGCATCTCGACGAATTTCCTCGAGCTCGAAGAGTTGGAGCGTCCTCTGCGCACCGGCTAACGAGGGATCCATGTTACACTGCTTCACGGCCCAATAAGCCTGGTGTTCCAACTCGACACTAAGGTGGCAAGCTTTGCCAAAGACCAGGCGATAAGGTGACATGTCGATCGGGGTCTTGAAAGCGGTCCAATATGCCCACAGGGCATCATCCAGTCGTGCGGACCAATCCTTCCTGTCAGGTCTCACAGTCTTCTGTAGAATATTCTTGATTTGCCTGTTTGAGACCTCGGTCTGCCCATTTGTTTGTGGATGATACGGGGCACTCCAAACCGGGAAAAGATGTTCCGCTTAACAAAGTCCATGACAACCTTATGATCGCATCGGCAGGTGGCGACGCTTCAATCCATTTAGAGACATAGTCTACCCAGACTAAGATGTACTCAAAGCCGTTGGATGGTGGGAAGGGGCCCATAAAATCAATATCCCAAACATCGAAGGTCTCGACAATCAAAATGGGCTGTAGGGGCATCATATCTTTTCTGGTCATGAAACCCAGCGTCTGGCAGCGAGAGCAAGTCTTAGCGAAATTGTGTGCATCCTTGAATAAGGAAGGCCAGTAAAATCCAGACTGTAAAACCTTCGCAGCCATTTTCTTTCCTGAGAAGTGGCCACCACAAGCTTGGTCGTGACAAAAAGATAGCACACTCTGAACTTTGTCCTCAGGGATACACCTCCTGATGATCTGGTCGGCATAGAGGCGAAACAGCATGGGGTCATCCCAAAAATAATGCTTGGCCTTGGCCAAGAACTTGTCCCGTTGCTGTCTGGACCAGCTGTGTGATGTCTGACCTAAGATGTCTGACCTACAGCTAGGTAGTTGACATAGTCAGCATACCAAGGTAGTTTCTTGTCTTGCATAGCCAGAATGTGCTCATCGGGAAAGGTGTCGGATAAAGGCAGGGAAGGCCCAATGTGGTTTGGGTGGAGTTTGGATAAGTGGTCAGCCACCACATTCTTTGATCCGGCTTTGTCGTGGATTTCCAGGTCAAATTCCTGCAAGAGCAGGATCCATCTGATGAGCCTGGGCTTCGCATCCTTTTTAGCCAACAGGTGTCGGATGGATGAATGGTCTGTATAGATGGTCACGTGGGATCCCAGAAGGTAAGATCAAAACTTTTCAAGTCCAAAAACTACAGCGAGCAGTTATTTCTCTGTGACCGTATAATTTCGTTGGGCCTCGTCCAACGTCTTGCTCGCGTAGATCACCACGGATTTCTTGTCTTGTCTTTGTCCCAGGACAGCACCTATGGCAAAATTTGATGCATCACACATGATCTCAAATTCTTGGGACCAATTCGGGGGCTGAAGTACAGGTGCTGTGGAGACTAAGTCTCGGAGGGTGTGGTAAGCCTGGATGCAATTAGAGGTCATGTGGAATAGGGCGTCATTGGCCAGAAGGTCGGTTAAGGGTTTAGAAAGCTTAGAGAAGTCTTTGATGAACCTTCGGTAGAAGCCAACACGTCCAAGGAACGAACAGATCTGCCGGACCGAGCTAGGCAGAGGAAGTTTGGAAATCAAACCAACTTTAGCCCGATCCACCTCAATGCCCCTATGTGATACGATGTGACCAAGGACGATTCCTTCTTGAACCATAAAATGGCTCTTTTCCCAACTTAACACCAAATTAACCTCAATACATCGTTTCTGGATTTTCTCCAAGTTGTTCAAACAGTGGTCGAATGAATTCCCAAATATAGAGAAATCATCCATAAAGACCTCTAGGTATTCACCCACCATTTCTGAAAAAATGGCTAGCATGCAATGCTGAAAGGTAGCGGGTGCGTTGCATAACCTGAACGGCATACGGCGGAATGCAAACGTGCTATACGGGCAAGTGAATGTGGTCTTCTCTTGATCTTCAGGAGCAATTTCGACTTAGTTATATCCTGAATATCCATCTAGGAAGCAAAAATACTTTTGCCCTGCCAATCTTTCAAGAATATGGTCAATGAATGGCAGGGGAAAATGATCTTTCTTGGTTGGTTCATTGAGTTTCCTATAATCAATACATACCCGCCATGCGGTGGTGGTGCAGGTGAGGATGGATTCTCCACGTTCATTGGTGACAACGGTGAGCCTGGCTTTCTTCGGAACCACTTGAGTGGGGCTCACCCAGGGGCTATCAGAGATGAGATAGATGATGTCGGCGTCAAGCCACTTGATAATTTCTTTCTTAATGACCTCCTGCATATTTGGGTTTAACCATCTCTGCATCTGGCGGGAGAGTCGCGCCCCATCTTCTAGGTAGATCTTGTGGGTACAATAGGTGGGGCTAATTCCTCTCAAATCTGAAATAGTCCAGCCAATGGCAGCCCTATGTTCTAATAGGGTTGCTGTCAATCTAAGTTCCTAATCCCTAGTTAGGTTGGCATTGATAATTATGGGGAAGGTCTGGTTAGGTTCCAAGAAGACATACTTGAGATTCTCAGGTAGCGACTTTAGTTCAGGTGTGGGTGGAACAATGTTTGATGGAAAGGGGAAAGGCGGGAGTTGATCAATATCAATTTCCTCGAATGGTGTTGGTTGATGGTAATCAACCTTACAGAGGTCCATGGGCATAGATGGTGATGGGTCGGAATAGTTGTTACAGGATTGGTAGTCCGAGACAGAACTAAGGGTGAGGCATTCCTTGACCAAAGGTTCCACGGGGTCGTGTTCCTTGATACAGTCGCAATCAAAAGACTTGGTTGCCTGGAAGATATCCAATTGCATTTTCTTGTCTCCAAAGGAAATTTCCATACATCCCATGTCACAATCGATGTTTGCCTTAGTCGTAGCTAAGAAGGGTCTGCCTAGGATGATGGGTGTGTTCTGTAGATGTTCAGAGACTTCCATGTTGAGCACCAAAAAGTCGACCGGAAAATAGAAGTCCTTGACCCGCACAATTACGTCCTCGACAACCCCCTTTGGGGTTTTCACAGATCTATCCGCCAATTGGATGGTAACAGGTGTGGGTGTCAATTCTCCAAATTCAAATTGGTGGTATAGGGTTGTCGGAATCAGATTGATGGAAGCACCTAAGTCCAGGACCGCTCTATCAAATGTCATGTCCCCGATATTGTAAGATATCAAGGGTGCTCCTGGGTCAGTTCGCTTGAGCGGAAGGTTGCTTGATATTACAGAAATTTCTTGCTCTGAGAGCACAACCTTCCTAGGTGCTTGAGGTCTTGACTTACGTTTGGGTGTACAGGCATCCTTTAGAAACTTGGCATAAGCCGGGATGTGTTTGACGGCTTCGAGGAGCGGAATATTAATTTGAACCTGGTTAAAGATCTCCAAAAGCTCCTCAGTTTCCACAACATTTTTCTTCTTCTTGATTGTCTCCAAGGCCTCGGGGTATGGTGTCTAAACGTGGATAGGATCTATTTCTGGGTTCTTGGGTTTTTCCAGTGCCTCTTCTGAGTCGGGTGTTTCAAAAGGTGAAGTCTTGGGAAGAGTCGGCCATTTGGGATCTTGGGTTTTGGTGCTGCTTCTCAAGGTTATCGCATTTGCAGAGGCATTGGGATCCTTGAGAAGACGAGGACGAAGAAGCACCAAACCCAAGGGGTGTTTGTGGGGCTGGCTGGACCATGTGAGCCTGCCTGGGATTGCCTTGGAACCCTTGCGAATTGGGGCCTCTGTTAATCATGTTTCAAGGGTTCGGTTGTGGCTGGGAAGGCAGGGATCCTTGTTGTTTACAGTCCAACAGCTGGCATAAGTGTCCCTTTACTAAGCCATTTCCTCCTGATGTTTCTGGTTCATTTCTGCCATCATCTTTATCAGGGTGTCCATTTGGTTTTGTGGGGGAGGGGCTGCCCTATTCGGATTATATGGGGGTCTAACTGGTGGTCCTTGCTGATAAGGGGCAAGTTTGGCTGCTGGTTTGGCCTGGGTTGGTTCTGGAATTGAGGTGGTTTCTGGTTTGTCCAACCAAAGTTTGGGTGATTACGCCAGCTGATGTTGTAAGTGCTGGAGAAAGGGTCAGGTTTAGCATAACCTTGGATAGCCTGTACATCTTCAAGGATAGCAGATGTCGAGGGGGAGGGAAGAGAGTAATCAAGGTTTGAGGGAGCAAAGGTCCCTCCCTGGAACATGGTTAGGGATTTTTCCAGGTTCAGTTGGCTTAAGGGCTGGACCAGGTCAACATTGTGAGCTCCCTTTGTTAGGGAGAAGGTCTGTAACAGGTTCCTGGTCTGGTTCAGTAGCTCATCTATCTTTTTATCCACCAATTTCACTCGATCTAATTTCTTAGCAATGATATCCATGTCAACCATCCCAGAATTTGCTTGTACCACATAAATCCCACCACGGGGTTGACTGGATCGGCTAAACTAGGTCATGGAGGCATTGTTGAGCGAATTTTTGCTCATAGATTCAAAGAGCACAAACGCGCTCTCCTCATCTTTGTTTAGGAAGTTCCCCTCGCATGAGGCATCGACGAAGTTCCGTAGGTTACTGTCCAGACCGTGGTAGAAGATCTGGGCCAATTGCCACCTTGGTACTTTGTGGTATGGGCATTTCCTCAATAGTTCATTAAATCTTTCCCACGCCTCATGGAACTGTTCCCTACCCTGGAGTGTAAAGGTAGTAATGGCTCTTCTAAGGGCATTGGTCTTTCCTATGGGGAAGAATTTCTTTAAGAAAGCATGTCTTAGTTCTTCCCAGGTGGTGATGGGTCTAACCAGGGTTCTAAGGTAGTGGAATGCTTTATCTCTCAGTGAGAAGGGGAACATTTTAATCAAAACAATGTCAACGCTAATGTTCCTAGGTTTCACAGTTCGGGCTATCCGATCAAGATCCTCTAGGTGCTAGAAGGGATCTTCATTTGAGCTTCCATGGAAGTGGCTCTGAATTAGACCCAGGACATTTGGTTTTAGCTCAAAATCATCTCCCCCTTCGAGGATCCTAAGGTGTGGCTCGACTCGAATAGTGGAAGGATTGTAGAAGTCGTGGAGGGGCCTAGGTTGGTCCTGGAATGGTGGTGGATCAAGTGGCGGTTGCCCTTGTGGGCCTTGGAAAGGTGGTGGTGGTTGCCCTGTGGGTTCTGCAACCGGTGTATGGCTTGCATGATAGTGTGGATCTGTTGCTGCTGAAGCCGGTGGTTTGCGTTAATCTGTGCTTGGATGATGGCCATTGTGTCTAGTGGGGGTTGGTCCTCAACCTCATCTACTCTGGGTTAAGCCATATCTCTAGCAGAATCAGGTCGCCTGGATTCCCGTCCCAAAACAAACAACTCGGGATGCAGTGATCGTCTCCCGTGCATACACTAGAGAAGAACAGGAGGGGATGCGGAGAGCGACAGATGCGAGAAGTGTGTGTATGCAACCAAGCAAGCAAGCCTAGTCCTTATGGTGTATTCCTTAGGGGCCCTAGAAATCTCCACAGGGGCGATTAAGTCCATAAGCATTGAACTTCCCTTCCCAAAGCTAATCTGGCCAGGTTGATTACGAGGGGATTGTAGGGAAGGTTCTTCCTTTGGCTTGCACCACCGGTTCCATATACCCCACAACCGCGGTCGTTTGACACTTCCCCGTAGCCTAGTCACCAGATTCTACTAAGGGAATGAAAGCCAAGTGCCCAGCGAACAAAACCACGTCTCTCGAGACTTAACCCAGTCCTACTTAGGGCACGTCTACTCTATTTTAAAAGGGCTAGGATAGTCCTTGTGCTAGGGTTATATGATGAGGCGTTGATTGGGGTGGTGCCTCTTAGTTTTCCAATTCCAGTGTGTGTGCTCCAATCAAAACATGGTTTTCAAGCAAAGATTTTTTTAAGATGTGGTGTCTTTTAATGTTTGTCCTTACTTTTGTGTCTTTTAGGGTTGACGTGTCTTAATGTTTTCAGATAAGTTTCAAGTGGGCACGCCAAGTTTTGCACACAATTGGTGAGAGTAGATTTTTTTTTTATGTGAAGAGGCTCTAAAACCCTAGAGTGCTCATCCTAGTGTTCATGCAACTGCAATTAGATGAGTTGATTTTAGGGTTGAGTGATGCGGCCCATGTCAATTCAAGGTGGCTACGCAAATACCACTCAAAAAGAAAGAAGAACACTCCAAAAAGCTTAGGTAATTAAAAATGTTAGAGTGTATTTTTTTGTTGGGTGATGTGTTAAGGGTGTGGATCAGGCAATCATGCACCACGCCAATTTTTTTCAATTTTACAATTTTTTTTTAATTTTTAAGCAAGCAAACAACCACGGGTGAAGAAATACTCACGACCGATCCTTGTTGTGCTTACTCCCTCGTTACCGTCACGAGTTGCATTGCTTCGCCATCCACGTGCCGAATTCCTGCAACCATCAAGTAGAAGGAAACAAGGCGTTAGATGATGTGAGCATGGATGTAAAATGGAAGTGACAAAATAAATCCGTTGCCTCCCCGGCAACAGAGCCAAAAATTGACGTGTGAGAGACGTGTTTGTTTAAAAGGGTCGTTATAGTTCGTGCTCGCAGCGTCGGTTTTAAAAGAAGAAATGGACGTGAGTCCGAGTGTCGATCACAAGGAGGCGTAAAAATCGGATTTTCTTTATCACTTTATGTCATGGAGAAAGCGAGTTTTTGCTTGCAAGAAGACGTGGTAGAAAAACGAGCGAGAGAGAGAAAGAGTAGGGTTAGAGTTTGTTGTTCAGCACATTCATGCAACTTTAAGCTAAGGAAAACTTGATAACAAGAGAGAGATAACAGCTAAATAAGGAACGTCATCATTTAATCATACAACTTTGAGTTTTACAATTACAACAATAGATGAATGCTTAAGTAAGATAAAGCTATGCTAATGAGAGAGAGAGAGAAAGAGGAGTCGGCAAGGCGGCCACGGCGATGGAGGTTGTCTCCGTCGGCGGCTCGTCGACTCCAGTGCTTTCAAAAGAGTGTTAAGGTGTCTAGGAGTGGGGTAGAACACTTGCAAAAGTATTGAATGCCTTCCATGGGTGGTTGGAAGGGGTTTAAATAGGGAGAAGGTCTTTCCAAATGAGGAAGGGGTTTTAGCAACGTCCGGGACGTCGCTAAAACCCTTCCCAAAACGTCGGTGAAGCCCCCTGCCCGGCGGTTGCTTGCGCGTGCCCGTTCTTCTTTACGTGCGATCGATGTGCGCGCGTTGTAGGCCGTTCGATCGAAGATCGGACGGTTGAAGTCTTCGCAAAGGGTGCGCTTGGATAGCGCCTTGAGCGCGCGGGTGTCGTCGACCGGCGTGGGCTCGCACGTGGAGGATCAATGCCTGAGGATGCATCGCGTGGCGCGATCGTCACCCTTCGCGTGCGGATCTACGACCTTAATCAGCCGCGCCCGCACGAGCATCAATTTAAGCAGCGTGTGGGGTTTCGAACGCTCGCTGCTGCCTTTGCAAACAACGCGCTGCCCACTGTGTCAATGGGCTGGATTGTCGCACGGAGGAGGCAAGGCGCGCGGGCGTCGAGCGCTGCGGAGCCGCCCGATTGAAGATCGACGGTCGAGATGCATCCTTTGGTGGAGGCGGTGGGGTTATGCTGCGTCGAGGAGCGCCGCGATGTCAACATGTGGCAGCTGTCTGACCGTTGATCACCAGATCAACGGTCAGAACTTCTTGGGCCAATTGTGGGAGCTTTGGATGTCGGATTTAGTTGATTTTGAGTCCATTGGACTCCGTTCGTCGCTCTGAATCCATCCGTGCGGTCCGACCGCTCATCTAAGGCCTGTTTTGACATGTACTTGTACACATGGCCATTAATAATGCACTATAAGCAATCTTGATGTGTGATGCATGCAATGCTCCCATTCCTATTAATGATGTGTTATCTATGCATTTTGCCCTTAAGACCGTCCCTCTTGTGGCAGAATTAACATTGTAAAATGTATTGTTATCACTAGCTTAGCTAGCTTAGCTAGTAGGAGCCAGGAATAGCTAGGAGTAGCCTTGAGTTGATTTGAGCTTTTCTGGAGTTAAGGAGAGTTGATGAGGAGCTTCCTGTGAACTCTTTAGCTAGTAGTCAAGCTTGAAGGAGTTGAGCTGAGATGAACTGTATGAGCTAGAGATGAGCTGGCATGAAGCTACTTGATGACTCTTCAACTAGCTTAGCTACCTAGTTCTCAACTAGTAGCTAAGTTCAGTGTAGTTGAGCTACTATGAGCTGGTGAGAGCTAAAGATGAGTTGGAATGAACTGACATGAGCTAGGATCCAGCAAGGGTGAGCTAGGATATAGTTGGTTGAGACTTCTATCTAATCATTATTTTTTTGCCTTTCACATTATCAGGTTCAGCTGATTTTCGATGTGCCCTCATCCCAAACAAGCAATTAAAATCTATAAGTACATAGAATAATAAAAAAACCTACTAGTGCATGCCTATATCCTAATTATGCATGAAATGCTAAATGCAACCTTATAATGTAATGCAAATTTAGAAACCCTAGGAACTAAGTGTGATTATGAGCCTCAGAATGATGATGAACTGGTGTTTATCAAGTTTGTTGATAGAGTCAAACAATTAGCTAATATTTTCACAAAACCATTAGCCAAAGAGAGGTTTATAACAATTAGACAAGAGCTAGGTCTCACAAGACTGCAAGAACTTTAGAATTTTCTTTAAAGTTTAAGTTTCATCTATTGTCAATCGATCAAACAAATCATGTTGATCAATCAAACCCTTTGATTGACCGATCAACTTTTGATCGAGAAAACTCCCTCCAAAATTTTGCTTGGTTGATCGATTAACCCTAAGAATTGATTAACCCTAAGAATTGATTAATCAATGTTTGGGTGAGAATTTTCCTCCGTTGAAATTTCAAATTTGTCGATCAAACTTTGATCTTGATCGACCAGTACTATATTTTGGTTGATCAAATCTAGGCAAAATCACCTTTGTCGAGATTTCTGATTTTATTCTCTAATCACCTTCATTTCGGTCCCAATCACTTCCAAATCATGGATCTACATTCCTACTTTACACCTACCTTATTTGTGAAACCCATTTCTTAAAAAAGCATTTTTTTTACCACTATCTCTTATCTCCACACAAAATAACAGCAACACTTCACTACCACCACATTAACTGATCAAACACAACCCCTCTCTACTCGACACAAAATATCCATTATCATAATCAAATTGATCTCGGTACACTCTTCTCCCCCATACATCTTGTTAAAAACTTGTTACTTGAATATCATGAGAACTTGTTTTGATGTATGGATGTTTATTATGTGCTATATTGTGTTTTTCTTATCTTGTGTGATCCTGAATCTCTTGTCCGATCTTGCCAAACTCATGAATCTGGCTGGTTTTGTGTTGATTTCAATCCATTTTTCATACTATGTTTTTTGCAAAAATTGATTTTTGATCGATCAACATTTGATTCTAATAAACCAAAATAGCCATTTCCAGTACCGATCTCTCCCAGTTTTGATAGACCGTACCTTCATTTCTAGTTGATCACCTACCATTTTTGAATGACCAACCTCACTTTTTTGATCGACCAAAACAAACATAACCTATAGTATGGTGCACGCCAATCCAGTTTGTCCTCCTCTCGCGATGATGCTTTCGATCCCTATTTTAATAATGATGACGCAAGATGAAATTTCTATCTTTACGCAAAATTATCTCCACATGTTAAGCATCCCATTGATTTTGATTACTTTGAGCGTGTATTTCCTGACGTTAGAGATAGGTTTGTTTTTCACAAAATTGGTCGTCTCTTTGACTGGAACTTCTATGTGGGTGCTCGAGATAGTCGCATCAAGAGAGTAGATCTCATGGTATGTCATCTTTTTTTTGCCAACCTTCACAATATTGGCGAAGGGGTTGACATTTAGCTTACATTGAACGTGTATGCCATTGAGGTTCTCGTTCATTCTGATGTTTTGATGGAAATTTTGGGTTATCCCTCTTCTGGTCCCACATACATTGGGATGCACCATGACACTGCCTTCGAGGTCATTTAGGAGACACTTCTCACTCCTGAATATTTTGACTTGGGAAAGCTTGCCATGTCACCTTACTTCTATCCCCTCCCGTGATTCCTAAACCAGGTATTTCTTTGGAATTTCATGTCCAACTCTACTTCTTTTGAGAATTGTCCCAGTCCTATACTTGTGGCATTCTACGCCTTCATGAAGAATAAGGCATTTAATTGGAACTACTTCATCCTTGCATTCATGGAAAGGAAGCCTACCAACTCTTTCCCCTTTATCACCCTTTCCTCTAATATCTTCTATCATTTCAGTGTGCTAATGAACATTAACCACAAGCAATTTTTTAGTTGTGCCAATATTTTTGGCAACCTCACATACTTGAAAATGGAAAAAGAGAGGCAAGGTTGACAGGATCACCCCTCCTCTTCACAAGTAGCAGACCTTACCTCCTCCCAACCTAGACCTTCTCAGGATGGACCCACTGCAATCCCACCATCCATTCTCCCATACTAGCACTTCTCTGTGTTTTGCCCCCGCCAGCACATCCCAGTTCACCATTTTATGATCACTAGTGGAGCTTCCATGATAGGTAGTTCTCCAGGCAGGATTCTATCAGGATTCAGGATGTTATAGATGACATCTCTCTAATGATGCATCGTTAGAGAGATATAGCAGTGGCGATGATGGAGCATGGTGCTCAAGTATCCACTTACCTAACCCGACAAGGTCAGTTTCTGAATCACTTAGGAGAGCAGATACATGCAATACACTTCCGAGACCGATAGGCATCTAGATCTAGATGCTCAGCAGGACCTCTTCCTCCCCTACAAATAGGATCGTCTCCTCCACCACCAGCAACACCTTCAGCAATACCTCTAGCATGATAGCAATAGACTACGAGCAGTCATACTACCCCCTCCAATGCTTCACCAGCAAAGTTGAGTCAAATCTCTTCGGAGACCAGATGATGACTACGACTCCAAGCACCACATGCCTCCTCTACAAGGCCAACTCTTCCAGCCATGGATTAGACGACTTTAATGATGATATGGAGTTTCTAGAGAACTTAGACGCATTTCTCAGTTTCTTTTAGATTTCTTTCAGCCGCATAGCTTGTAGTACATTTATATCTGTGGTTTGACTATTATGCTTTATTTTTCTACTTTATTCCTGCTTTTATTATAACTCTTATACGCTAAACATTAAATCTTTCATCTATATATATTTCCATTTTCTCTTATTATGTATAAAAGTAGAATGACATGCATTGCATTTGACATATATAGAAGGGAGGACCTTTATATTGACTTTTAATATTCTGTGTAAGCTTTTTGTTAATAACAAAGGGAAAGAAATATTCTATATGCAATTTTCTATAAGCAGCACGTGTCATACTTTACATACATATATAATTATAATTTGTTATCATAAAAAAGGAGAACGTTGATACCCCTGATTCGATGTAACAAAATTATATTTTATTGTGGACTAATCATTTTAGGTTATCAATTATTACAAAGATGATCAATATGACTCTTGGAATCAAGCAAATGTTTATTTGTCAATTATTGTACTCTTTTACAATTCATGAGTCTAGAAATCTATTTTTCATTAGTTAGATAATTAACTTAGGCTTAAAACTCTTAAGCACCATCGATCAACCAAAACAATAATCTTGATCGACCAATTCATTTGATCAACCAAAAGATTAGGTTTAATCGATTAAAAATCTTCTAACAGTTAAATCCATTTTTCATGCAGGAACTTAATTAAAATAGTAATTTAATCGATCAAGATATAATTGATCAAAATAATAAATTAATTGACCAAATTTACTTTTGATCAACCAACATCAATTTTATGACATTTCCAAATTACTTAGAAAAATACCTATAGATAGGATCCCTTGACCCTCATTTCAAAACACACCTCTCAAAGCAACTCTAAAGCAAAAAATGCTCTTCTTTTCTCTCATCCTTTCGTGCCAACGCTTCAACGCTTTCAAAGGCATAGCTTTCTAAGGCTCCGAAAAAATACTATTTGCATACTTTTGACATTCCATAGGATATCTTTTGTAATTTTGTGTTCTAGTTACTTTGATTGGGACCCAAGTTGTTGGGATTCCCGTAGTTCTTCTCTTATCAGATGTCAAAAGGGAAGAAGGCTTTGTAAAGAGGTTGTATCACCCTCGTTCAACTGGTACATTAGTGGATTGACTAGCGTCGACTAGGTGGGAAAAATCCTAAGATGGGAGGCTTAGGTAGTGGTTTTTACCTGAAAGGGTTTCCATTATAAATCAAGGTGCAATCTGTCTTGCTTGTTGTGATTTAAATTTTTAAATTTCATATATTTTGTCCATATACACTATTTACCCCTCGTCTAAGACATATAGATCCTACAGGTACCCACAGAAACTTCACCGGCACTTGACGCATGTGCAGGAATCCTCTAAAAGCATGCCTTCACACACAAGATGAAAATCGAAGCAAGCGAAGTTATCCGATATTGGTTCGAACGATTTTGATACTCCTGAAAGTGATATGGTACACCATGAAATGGAGCAAGAATGAAGTCAGTGTCGTCGTAAGCAAGATCAATAAGATATCTAGATGCACTTGGGATGTTGAGGCCATTTCAAACTGCCCAGCGTAAGACAACCTTGTCTACAGATGAACCCTCCCATCCGGTCCCCACGAAGACAAATTCTAAGTTGTAGTCGACTGCAACAATGATATTTTAGCTTGTCTACCCATTCCAATTCCAAAAACAAGCCTAATTTGCAGTTGGAACCGTGGCACATATGTGACATTCGTCTATTAAGGCATCCTTGTAAAAATAATGAAAAACTGATTGCAATGTCATTTGAAAGTAACGTAAAGTCGGCACCTTCCTTATGATGCGTGTACAGGAATCCTCTAAAAGCGTGCCTGCACACATGAGATGATAATCGAAGCAAGCGAAGTTATCCAATATTGGTTCAAACGATTTTGATACTCCTGAAAGTGATATGGTACACCATGAAATGGAGCAAGAATGAAGTCAGTGTCGCCGTAAGCAAGATTAACAAGATACCTACATGCACTTGGGATGCTGAGGCCATTTTGAACTACCCAGTGTAAGACAGCCATGTCTGCGGATGAAGCCTCCCATCTGGTCCCCACGAAGACAAATTCTAAGTTGTACTCGACTCAGTAATGGCATTCTAGCTCGTCTACCCATTTCAATTCCAAAATCGAGCCTAATTTGCAATTGGAACTGTACTGCATACGTGACATTCATCTATAGCTCTTAAGGCATCCTTGTAAAAATAATGAAAAACTTAGTGCAGTGTCATTTGAAAGTAATGTAAAGTTGGCACCTTCCTTATGATAAAAAACTAGCTGAAAGAACGGGAAAAATTTTTATCCTCTCGAATATATTCTGGCACCTCAATAGGAACAGTTGGCATCCAAATAAACCTGTGCTTCAAAGAGGCCAACGCTTGCAAAACATTGTTGAAGTATTTAGAGATGGTCTCCTCGGAGTGTCGAAACCATTTAATCAGATGACTATTTGAGAATGCATAAGCAAAGGGAATGAAGGGAAATTGCTAACTACTCATTCATGGAAATAGAATGTCTATCGTATAGGTTGGTGGCATCCTTCAAGTATTCCGTAAGTGCAAGGAAGGCCTCCTTGCTTAGCCTCAATTCATTGTAGAAGTAACTTGAGTGGCCCTCAATTAACTTGCAGACCCGGTAGTGTCCTAGTAATGCCCCATTATTTTGAGGATGCTATGGGACCGACTAATAAGCACACAAATAGTACGCAAAAACAAGTGGTATAGTGACCTCCACCATGGACAAGCCATTGTCCTCGAAGTCGACATCCACAAAAGACATTGATTGATTGCCTTCAGAACTCATCCCTACTTTAAAAATTGCAACAATTTCATATTGCAAAGTTGTACAAATAAAGTCACTTAACTATTTTTTATGTTTAAGAAAGTAGGTGCTCTAATATGTACGAAGTCAAAATGGAAGGTAAATAACAAGTAAGACTGTCCACCTGAGTACATGTACTCATCAAATGGTATACAAGTATGGAGAAATGTAATAGAAGTAGCAAATACTAAATGAGATATGCAAGCAGTAAAAGTTCTAGGCAGTCTAAACTACCAAACATTATACAAGTTGATATTAGATAAATTCAAGAGTCCTGAAAAATCCATCACATAGATAATGCCCCTCGATGGCATAGGCGGACAGGTAAGCCATGGAATATCAAAAGTCATAGTCACTTCTAACGTGCCTCTACAGAAACACCTATAACTTTGCATCAAAGTGCACAAGGTCCTTGAAAACAACCCTCTGTGGAATGGGTGAAAACATCCGTCAATGCGACTAGATCATCAGGTGTGATATTCTTAGCACCCACACATGCAAAATCCCCAGGCACTCATGAATGTCATCAATTGTATGGTCTACCCTTAGTGTTGGGGTTATATGGTTCTTCATCAAAATTCTCATCAACTGGGTAAACTCATCTAGAATCAAACTTGTCAAGCTAGTTGTAGTTGAGGCTACCTTCTTCCTTTGTTTCCCCCCACTTGTTGTTGATCCTCTGGAAGCTTGCTTGGAGCCTTGTGGCTTAAATAATGAAGGCGAAGGGGGACTTGACTGTATTGGAAGAGGGTTCGTGGATGATGTTGTAGGATTAGTGTTGGTACCAAATAAGGAATGCCCTATGAATTGTGTGTGGAGGAAGGTCAACATATCATCTGCACATGTGTTGCCGTACGATATGAACCCATTAGTTGAAGCAACATTGAACATGTTCGATGTTGTAACGAAAGTAGAAAAATCATCATTAACCTCCTCATTCTGCTCTTCAATCGGTTGATTTACATGCCCCTCAACAGTGGTGGACATTGTATGCTCGCCAGTTGTTGTATCTTTCCCTACGATAGTGTGGACATCCTCATAATGAATGAAAGGCTTATCATGCAATTCTACAAGTTCAGGTGGGAGCTATAAGTCATTAAAATAGTGAAATTGATTTATAACTAAGGAAAGGAAGGATTCTATGGGAAATTATGCTGGAAAATGAGTTCTTTACCTCATTTCAAATGGTTGGTGGGGGTGCTACAAGGAAACCAGTACGAGGGTCCATCCCCTAACCATTCTTGCTCAAGAGTTGAAGATACAAAGTGTGCTTTCTCTTGAGCGCCTTCAATCTATTCTATATTTGGTTGTGGTTGTACGGCAAACCCGTTGCTACAACAAACTCCTTATCGATGTCATTCCATGCCATATTCGTGAATGATCCATTCTCCTAATGATCTCAGAAATGGTGCCTCAGCAAATTCTTCAACAAATCATTTGTGGTCTAATTATCCCATTTTTTTTCCTTTCTTGGAGTGGAGGTTGAAGACTAGGATGACAACATTCTAGACAAGAAAGTGATGGATTGTTACATACCTTGCGGTAAACCAATTGAGAATGGCCAAGTATTACATCTTCTACTTATAATAAACAAAATGATCATTACCTACACACAACCTAACCCTTAATCAACTCGTCCTCATATTTAATTTATTATTCTTGGCTTTTACAGAGGAGTCGTCATCCCATTCTGGTTTTTAGGGAATGTTTGTTTCACGAGTTAAGGCTCTCTTACAAACAACATAACATCAAATTGAGAGGATACTAACTGATAGGGCATGTGTTATCTAGCTCACAAATCTCCATAATTATTTTGATAAGAAAAACCACATTGAACTATCATAACAATATCATGTTGTGATTTTTTTACTGATCATCCGTTAAGGAAATTACAATGGTATAATACGTCAATATTTTCATTTATAGCCAAACACAACAAGAGGATTGAATCTCACCCAACTAACTTCGAACATAACAATATCAAATTATATACCTCTTACTAATCCAGGTTATCCATTCAAATGGAAATTAATTTCAACTAACAATATATCTTAAATTCTATTTACCACAAACAACCCAATCTATTTTGGAAAGAACAACCGCTCCCTGGCAACAGTCTCCAAGTACTAGACACTTCCAAGATAAAAATATCATATTAAAAAATCCCTAATTCATTGAAATTCATCGTCATTACTGAAATAAAATACCAGAATGACAATAATTCTAAATTTCAATTAAGCAAGCAGATTCCAACCACTATTTTCCGTTTCAACACCAAACACACCGATTGAGATAGGATTCCCACTAGTTGAAAATATATCTCGACCTCTAAGGTTTGTATCATTTTCCATCAGTGGAAATATAAAATGCACTGGTGTGTTCTCATTCTCCACCGATGGAATTTCAAAAACCACTGATGTATTTCTTCTTTCCACCAATTGGAAATGGAAACACACCAGTGTGTTTCATGTCTCCACCGATGGAGTCGAAGAACACACCAATGTTTGTTACTTTCCACTGGTGTAAAGCGAGGACACATAAGTGGGTTTTCATTCTCCACTGGTGAAATCTTAAAACCTGCCTGTGCTAAATGGAAACACATCGGTGTGTTGTCCCAATTCCATCCATGGGAATTGAATCAATCAGAATTGAATTTGATGAACCCAAGTCTGACTTAATTGCAGATGATTTCATAGACTTGAATCCTTTAAAAGAGGTTGATGAAATTCAAAATATCTCAGGTAAAGATTTGAATGATTTGAATGATATGAATAAAGAAATCATCATTTCCCAAGAAAATTTAGAGAGATTAATATCAGAGTTTAAGGGTTCACTATAGGAAATAAGGCTTTTCGCAACGGGTCAAAACCATCCCCAAAAGATAAATAACCCTCGTAAGTAACTGTCGCAAATGTGTGCATCACAATATGATATATGCGACGATTTTGTTTATAACCGCCGTATATAGACTAACATATACGATGATTTACCTTAAACGTCATTTAAAGTCTATTTACTTAAACCATCACAAACACTCTATTAACGTCAGTCAAAAAGCCATTATTTATGTTGTTAACTAATTACTTAGGCAGATTGGATTAACTTTATGCAACGATTAATTAACTATTATCTTTATCATCACACAATGATTAATATTAAATTGTCGTAATTAACATAGACAACAATTTTAGGTAAACTGTTGCATAAGATGGCATACTTTTTTTAAAATAATTCCTTTATAAGGAATTTTAGATACATCTACCTATTTATGCAAATGAAAACTATTTCACAAGTCATAATATATAACAACATGAAATAGTTCACTAATCATAAAAGTACTAATGCCATAATGCTATAATATACATGCAACTGGTAAAGAAATGTAAACCTAAAGAAAATTTTAAAATACAAGTAAAGATGAAAAAAAGGAATCTATGCCCCAGTTCCTATCCTATGACTCGCTCCACCACCATCGAAGTCGTCGTCGTCTTTACGAGGTTTGAAGTGATAGGAAGTGTGATCCCGACCGCTACATGTTGAAATCGTAAGATCACATTTTTGGATTTGATTACGTCGTAGCATAGCACGAAATACGATTCAAACAAAAATATTTTTTTACAAGATGATGAGTGTCCCGGTCGATCTCAGGGAAGTGCAAGATGACAAAATTGATTTTGTTTTTTTCATTTTCTTCTTTGCTTACTTAGAATTGGACGCCTGTTACAAGTTTGCGAATGTAAGATTCGCTAGTCATGTTATTAACCCTTAAAACATGTGTGTGAGTCAAGTAAATGATGAGGGTGAATGTATGAGTGCTCATTCACATGATCCTTACTTCGCGATGGCTATTAACAGAGAATGCGTCAATCACTAAATCATTTATATCTTCTGGAACTGACATCCTTTATTGCAACTTTATTTTATTTTGTCAAAATCTTGATGTCATTACAATGGTTATAGAGGACTTCTTGTAGATTGAAAGATGGAAATCTAAGCTAACAGAAAAGATAAGCATGCATGGATCTTGGAAAGATTATGTGTGCATATTTGGAGGATAGTAATACTATACTACTTAGCAAGATAATAGTGTATAAATTAAACTACAAAGAACTTTAGCTAAGGGTGAAATAGGACACCGGAGGTGGTCTCCGGTGGCTGTGTGGCTTGAGGTGGTAGGAAGGAAGAGAAGGACAACCAAGGTGGTGTGGCCAGCCTCTTGATGAAGGTGGAGGAAAAGTTGCTCTTGGGTGTCCAATGGTGGAGTGGATGCTTGGAGATGGAGGGAGCTCATGGAGATGAAGATGGAGGTGGGGGCATCCAATGGAGAGTCCAAGATGGGGGTTTTGGTCATCCAACCTAGTCTTTATATAGACTTTTTGGGTAGCCAAGGTGCTCTCAAGAGAAGTCTCTAGACTTCTCTAGAGTAGTCGTGACCTATAGCTATCTTTCATCTTCTTACATCTACCTTTTGTGGATCTAAGAATGATCATGTGTGGCCATTCTAGATCTTTCTCTAGAGTAGGCAAGTGGATGTGTGTGTGTGTGTGTGTGTGCACGAATGTGTGGTTAGGTGTGCGCCAATAGGTGGTCAAGTGGACCACTTGGTCCACTTCTAATTAAGTCCTAGGTGAGTCCTATTGAGGTGTCTAAAAATGGGTTTAGGTGTGACCTATTACTAAATGGTTGGCCCAATTAAACTTAACCAAGTTTAATTAGGTCAACATGTGTTCAACTGGGAAAGAGAATTCCCAATTAGATTAGGCTTGAGTCAATTAGGCTCTCGCTAAGTCCAATTAGACTTGTGTTGGTTGAGATTTTAGCTCAATTGGACTCTATGAGTCCAATTGACTAAGTGTAATGCAATTGACTTAGATCCAAGTCAATTAGTTTTAGAGAGAACCTATCTAGATTTTTAGGAGGGTCCTAGGGTGGTGTACTAGGCTTAGGGTACCTTAAAATAGGTTTCCTAGGGTGTAGGATTAGGTTTAGAGGCCTTACTAATCAAGATCTAGGCTTGATTCTCAAAACAACAATAGGAGAGGGGTACCAAACATCTGATCCTAGGATTAGATGAATTATACTTCAAAATCAAACATCTAAGTCTTATTTTGGACGTCCAACACTAAATCAGTGTGGATGTTAGGTTCTATCTTGGGTTTCTAAAGAAATTGTACATCTAATACACTGTCTGGACGTCCAATTTTGCATCAATTTGGGTTTTAAGTCCTGCAGGTGGAATCTATGGAGCTTGGACGTCCAGCATCCTACCCGAATGCCTAGAGGTAGGCTGGAATGTGAGTTTTGAGGTGTTTTAGACTAAGGTAACCTAATAGGAAGGTGGCTAATGTTTGGGAAGGTGTCTAAGGATATCCTAAGGCTAGGGATAGGTGTAGGGATTTCCTATATTCTTCATAATTCAATCTAAGCATTAAAATCCTACAAGTAATGTAGTATACCTCTTCCCTACATTATGTCTTCAGCTTGTGTGTAGCTTTATTCCATGGCATCTACTCCCGCTCTGCTGCAGCTCTGGCCCCTATCCTACTTCAGATTCAGCTTCAGGCCATCTCCTAAGCTCTTATTATGTGCAAACCAAATAATACACTGATCAATACATTATTATAGAATTATTTCATGAATATCTAAATAAAGTAGGAAAGATGCAAAGTATGCAGCTAATGCATGAATTATGCTATAATTATGCTAAATTCTAACTTAATTTAGGTCATTTAAGTCCTATGATTGCTGTGCAATCAATACCTCGTAGAAATGTCATCATCTCCTACAACTTAGCTATCTATTGCTGCATTTCCTACCTCTGCTGCTCCATGAATTACTTGCCATCATGCCAGGCTTGAGTTTGTTGTTGCAACTATGAGGTGGCATTTTGGAGCTGCTGTTGTGTTTGTTAATTTTCCTACTGCAATGTATGTACTTGCGTCTGCAGCTACTCAACGACTGCTAACGATTGATGAGGTGTGGCTCATCATAACTAAAATGCCAAAGTTAAGCTAAAAACTAGGTTAAAACACTATCAATTAACATAAGAAATGGGTTAAGTGTGGGAATTAAGGAAAATGACCTAAAACATCAATTTTGTGTTAAATCTCTTCATGCCTTTTTCTAGATCACATCATGCAATTAGAGTTTAACCTAAACCCTAGCGCAACCTCCAAACTCCATCTTAGCCATTGGCTCCCAACGGCTTGAACCTTTGATTTCAGACACCATAGCCCTTCAAAGCCTATATAAGGAGCTCCCTAGTGACCTGCATGAGAGGATCAACTCCTTTCCTACTTCCTTGGTTCGATTGTTCACTCCCACTCCAATTCTCCCTACACTCCTCTTTGTAATGCCTGTGACAGAGGCACACTCCTCTCCCTTCGACCTTCGTCACTAAGGATTTCAAAACTCTTGAAGGTGACCCCGGAGCTCCACTAGAGAGCTCTTCTTCGCTGGAGTCCTCCTCCCTCCCTTCGTCATTGCAGTGACCAACTGCAGCAGCTCAGGTCTCGTTCTTCTGATAGATTAGGATTTATAGCTTTCTAGTTAGATTTATTTGTTTTCCTCTCTTAATTAGGTAGTTTAGATTAGAATTCGCTTATTGATTGCTTCTGTTTAGGAGTAGATTTATGATAATGTCCTCACAACTTCAATTAGTCCTCTCTAATCAATCTTAGTCAGAGAGGTGAATTCACCCCTCCACTTTGATCCATAATCCTTCCTCTATGCCTCATGATTGTTTCTGACTTTCCTTGATGTTTTATTCATCAGACCATTCCATCCATCTAAACAACTTAGGATCTAATGCTTTCTAGCTCATAAATCTTAACTGTGATAAAATTCATAGAGGGTCTTCTCATTCGTCTCAGTGGATCACAATGACCTTCCTTCTGATCTGAATTGTGTTATTTCAATTGATTGAGTGCGGTTTGATTTTAATGGCTGATTGATGAATTTTGGGATTAATTGAGCTTTAATCCAATTTAATTAATAGAATTTAGTGTATAATCATCTAATTGAAGTAATTGTGATTGGATTGAGCTTCTCTATTTAGATTTTCATTGCAAATTCAGTTTGTGCCCAATTTCATCCTTCATTCCTATTTTTGTACTTCGCTTGGTAGTAGCAGTTAATGAAAATCCAATGCATGGATTTGAAGCTCTTGCAGTGACCTAAGCATTCCTTTAGCATCGCCTAGGATACTTACACACCAATAAATGGTGTGCAGCTGTCTTGAGTGATTAGATCACATCGACGAAGCCATATCAAGAGCCACTTGGGCGAAACCTTGATCTTATTGCAAATGCTTTCAATTTGATAGTTAGGAGTTGGGTGAGATTTATGAGATCTAAACCAATATTGTCAAGTGAATTTAAATAGTTTCAACACCTGATATAAATATCTTCTTTACGCTATCAATAGCGATGAAGGAGAATCAAATAGGGTTTTTGGAAGATTTTGAGCTTCGATTTGATGTTTGTAGACTTCTAGATTACCTAGTGAGTGTTTACAACGCATGAGATGGATTTTTGATTGACTAGGATGAGATTTGGAATCTAAGCTTTCATCATCCAGATCTGATGATAATCTAGATACACAATGTTCTTATTTGGATCTAATGTCTGAATGAAGAGAAAAGATAGTTTTCAAGGATTTGATAGCATGGTGAAATGGTTTTAGTAAGGATTTAAGTCCTGATTTGCTTGGATTTGCATTGGTCAATAGCACTAATGGTTTTTGCTTTTGAACAGAATTTGGAATAGATTTAAGTATGGATTTCAAATGAGGTTTGAATGATATTATGTTCAGTATGAATTTTTTGGTATAAACCTTGTATAAACATTCTCTTTTATGCTTGAACAAGTTGTAAAATTCAGATGATCAACCCCAGATTAGTTTAAAGCTTTTAGATTGTAGCAATTGCTCGATGATCTGAATGGAGTTTTAAAGGACATATTTGAAGTAGATCTTGATGTAAATAGAGATAAGATGATTTTTTTAAAATATAATTATGTTGAGCAAGCATTCATATAGACATATAGATTCTCTATAGTTTAGAAGCAAGTTGTAAATCATGTTTAAAGCATGAAGAAATCCTTTGTCAACATATAGACTAGCTGATATCTATCCAAACCATGTTTCATGTTGTTTTTAATGTTTAAATCAATGATCTTGTGTTTGATTTTGATTTCAACTAATATCTGGAAGTTCATACTGCTTAAATCTCTATCTCCAACATTTTTGAATGATTTTTAGGGCTTGGAATCAATTTCTAACCTTTTTTTTTAAAGAGAAAGGAATGCTACCGTTGACAATAGCAATCCAACTTTTCTTAATCAGATGTTATTACATAGACATCCACTGCCTAGAGTACATAGAAACTCCCCTGACAATATTCCCCACCCAACCACAGCCATTATTAAACAATACATCATTTCTAGCACACTAGAACCCCCACAACACAGCAACCATATTAATCTTGAATAATCTAGGATAAAGGAGAGATCTTCACAATCCATCCCATGTAGGTAAGGAAGAAGAGTAGCATCTACGCTAAATCTCAGCAGTAATCAAACGCGAGCTAAAAAGATGCTTGACATCATCCTTAGCAAAGTTGCACGGGGGGAAAGGGTGGGGGGAGAACTAATGTCACATGTCCTTAGGGAACCAGACACAAGAACATTTCTTTTAGCAAGCCAAAGAAAGATCTAGATTTTGGTGGGGACTTTGATCTTCCAAATGGGGGTACAAGCAATACCATCATCAATCACGCCAAGCATATGTTTGTACCCTCTGCTAGGGGTATCCGAACCATCAACCCAAGTAAAATCGTCCAGCCCACCAAACAGATTAAAGGCTTGCAGAGTCTCCTCCATCCTTCCAAACTCCTCCTACGTCCTATTGAGGAAGTGATCGGGAGGTCTAGGTGGCCTCCAATGACCCATGTAGGGGTCCTAATTGTCAACAACTTTGCATCCTTGTGGACTGTAGCATCAAACACCCATGGGAATAGCTTGTCAAAGGAGCCAAGTCCCATTCAATTGTCCTTCCAGAAACCAAAATGTGACCCATCTCCAACCACTGGTTTGAAGAATTCCCAGTTTGACTCCATGGCTTTGGAGATCGAAGACCAAAATGGGGAGGCCTTAGCCACATACAACACCTCTTCTAACGAACCAATCGACCCATAAGAGTCCCTTATCAGATTTTGCCACAAACCGATATCACCATGAAGAATGATGACTCCCCACTTTAGAAGAAGGGAATCACCAAACTCCCTAAGAGATCTGATACCGAGTCCCCCTTTTTTCTTAGGTCGACACAAAGCACTCCACTTCACAGGTTCCATCAATTTACAATCATGTCCAGCACCCTTCCAAAACAGACGTTTCCAAAACATGTCCAACCTCTTCAACACAGTCCCTGATAGTCTAAACATGGATAGAAAGAAAACAGGGATAGTAGATAACACCGAGTTCAAAAGAACCAACTTGTCCCCTTTGGAAAGGAATCTGCTACACCATCCTACCATCCAAACCGATAGCTTCTCAAAAAGAGGCGCCCAATTAGAGCTCTTCATCTTCTTCCCAAGAAGGGGCAGACCCAAGTAACGTACTGGGAGAGTAATAGTCAGAGTTTGGAGAATACTTGATAGAGTCTTTGATTTGGTTGTCTGCCCCAAAACAAATCAAAGAGGACTTAGAGCCATTCACCCTAAGTTCAGAAATCTCCTCAAAGATGTCTACTACGTACTTTAACACTTTAGCCTCACTAGTACCTCCCTCAATGAAGAAAGTTGTATCATCCGCATACTGGAGGAGTGGGGTCAATGCATGGTGGGATGACAGAGTGTGTTGGTGCTAGAGCACCACGATCATTTGTTTTGATGATAACAAAACACGTGTTATTTAACATTTGCAATTTGAGTCCTAGATTTCAGGTCAATTGCAAATGAAGACGTGTTTAGACGGAACTCGAGCTCGCATCCAGGACGGATTGGAGGAGCTTGACGGAAAATAGAGGAGGTTCGCGTGGAGCGAAAGATTGGAGATGAAAGACAAGAAGAATAGGATAGATTCTTTTTTATCCTTTCATGTATCTCTTGTATTTATTTTCTTGCTCTTTATTTTCCTTAGACATTATGTTAAAGAGCCTCAAAGAACCCTAACAGTAGTCCTAGGAACACCTGCACAACCCTAGGATACGTAGGTTTTCTGTAGAACACTTAGAAAACCAATATAGGGTTAAAACTGACTTTCCAGACGTCTAATTCACGAATCAGACGTCTGATAAAGGATTTTAAGACGTCTGACTGTTGTTTCAGACGTCTGATAACTGTTAGGCTGGACATAGTTAGTTCTGTCTGATGAATTCAGACGTCCAGACCTTATACCAGACGTCTTAGGAGACGTCTGATGACTTTGCCAGACGTCCAGTTAGTGGACCGTTGGCTGGCTTAGAAGACACTCAAGAATATGACCGTTAGAGCCTTATCAGACGTCCATAGGACTTCACAGACGTCTGATAAATGACCGTTTTGCCTCGGCTGACCCAAAATCTCTTCTCAGAGATTTTCTAGCCGTTGCAACGTTTGGAAATCAATTCCCACGGTAAAAGTAGGTTTCCAGACGTCCAGACTTAGTGCCAGACGTCCTCTATGTCGTCTGATGGACTTGTACAAAAACCCTGTTTAGATCTGATTCAAGTCAGGGAGAAACCCGCATAGAATCAGACGTCTGACCTTGGAATCAGACGTCTTAAAGTGGCCTTCCAGACGTCTGATGCCAGAGTTAGACGTCTGATAACCCTGTGAAGTGTAATCATTGTCCTGATTTCGGCCTGATTCTCTTGGGTTTTGCACCCAACGGCTATGGAAGCTTTTCCAAGCCTTCCAAAGCCTTCCTAAGTCCTCTATAAATAGAGGGGAACCTTTGTAAACAAACATACACAAGAGACACACTTAGAAAAACAAGACACACACCTTGCAATACACTTTCAAACCTTTTGTGTCCAAAGAAAAGACTCTCTTGCTCTCCAAGCTCAAGCTCCATTTTCTTGAGAGCATTCAACCGTTGCGCACCCGCTCTCCCGCCGTAGATAACGAGAGCGACGTAGCGCCGTCGCGTGGCACACGCACCGCGTCATCATCGACGCACTCCTTGCAAAGGGGAGTTTCCTATTTCCTATAGAAGCTAGGTTTAATTTTGTTGGCTCTATAGGACTGTTGTTTTATTTTATCTTTGTATTTTGGTTGGGTATTCGCTTTGCGAATTCCCGTCTCCTTCGTGGGACAAAATCCTTCTCGTGGAGAGAAGGGGTTGAGGAACGCTACCCTCGTACTTGTAGCGTGGTTGTATTGAGGTTGAATCACCCTCGTTCAAAGTGATTCGGTTAGTGGATTTGATCAACTAGGTTGATCGGAAAATCCTAACTCGAGAGGGTTAGGTGGTGATTTTCACCCGGTTTGGGTTTCCACCTAAAAATCTTTGTGTACATTGTGCGATTGCTTATCTTTGTGAGATTGCTTTATATTTTTATTTCCGCAATTATTTTTACGTCACCCCTCCTGGTAGGGACGAACCTTCAGAGTGTACCCATGTATAAGCCCTCCACTACAAGCCTGAAAGGAAAACTATGCCAGTGTCCATCGAGCGATGAGGGGTGTGATCTTGCATCTTTGTCTAACCCCTTTCTGCAACTGGATACACCTCCCAATTGATTTCCCATTAAGCAATGGCGAAAAGGAAGATGTGGTGATGCATCTTTTCATCTACATTACCCAAGTATCTGGAAATCCTCTCCTCCTAAGAATCTCCCACAAATAAGGCCAAGATAATGAATCATAAGCCATAGAGAAATCAACTTTCTACATGAATTCTTTTTTCTTCTTTCTCTTCCAACTAGAAACCATCTCTTGTGCAAGAATGAAGGACACTTGCAAAGATCTGCCCTTCAAGAATGCAGATTAGACTGGGATGATCAGACTAGATAGCACCACCCGCATTCTATTAGCAAGAATGTTTCCAATCAATAGGTAAATTGAATTCAACAAAGCAATAGGCCCGAAATCATTGACTGTGTTGCCCCTACTTCTTAGGCCGCAAAAAAAGAAAAGACCTATTTAGCTTCTCAAACTCATAATTCCCACATTGAATTCTTTTATCCCTTTCATGACATCATCCCTCACCAGCGCACAAAATTTTTTCTAGAAAAACACCAGAAAACCATCTAGTCTAGGGGAGCCCTCTGCCTTAAGCCCATTTAAGGCTTCAAAGACTTCGAACTCTGTTATAGGCCAAACAAGGGAGATTGTCGATTCTTCATTGAGGCGAGACATATTAAAAGAGGAGATCCGCCATTGATAAGCATGCATGAATTCATGATAAAATGCTTATCTATGATATTTCCTAAGCCTAGCATTACATTCCATAGTATAAATATTGCATAACATTCATTGCATTGCATTTAGGATAATTTATGTATGTTGTATATTAATTCCGACATTTTATGGCTAGGAGGCAATGCAACATCTTCACAGACTTCGGATGAAGAATCCGACCGTATAGATGGATCTAGAGCGACAATAGCAAGCCATCAGCGCAAAAATCACTCCGATTAGAGTTCCACAGCATCCTCTACAAGAAGAAGTTGGACGACCACGATGGCGCCACGTGGTGCCATCGTAGCCCTCCAACCTGGCCGCCGCATCTCCCGCCTCAAGCCAAGTAGAGAGAAGGCTTCGCGCAATCGCTACCGTTGGATCAAGATCCAATGGTCATCGGTGCTGAGCCTTAATTCCTAAGCGAGGTACAAAATCGACCTCAGTGCAACGATTGGTGCCTCAACTCACAACGCAGGCCGTGCGATCGAAGGCTCGCACGCGGATTTTATCCGCTTAGCGCACGCAGGTGAGAAATTAAGCCGTCAATGGATGATCGAGCGGCAAATGAAGCAGCTATGTGGCATCACCATTGCGTGAGACCCATACATGCCAAATCCGACGCACAAGCGGACGTGCGATCGTACGCGCACCGGGGGCGCGATGTTTAAGTCGTCTGATGTAATCTCCGCTGTTTGATCAGATGGGGGAGCAATCCAAAGCGTTCTCTCCCTCATGCTCAGGGCCCTTCATTCGCCATCCAAGGACGGTGATTTACTCCACTTAGATCAACACACGCCAGCAAACGCTAGCGGATGCTTGATGGGTGCTCACAATGGCAGCTGGCGATGTGAGATGGACAGCTAGGGAGGCTCAAGCACGATCAACGCAAGAGATTGGGGGCCAGCATAGAGTGCACATGAGTGAGCGTAAGTTGGCTACAGCGACACTTGAGCTAGACCTACAGAGACATCCTGGAGGTCGCTATTTGTCTTATGCCTATTTTAGCCTCCTCTCATCCACTATATAGTGAGCTACACACCTCCCCTTCGATACTCATCACTTCCTATGCTACTCATACCCCCTCTAGTGTTCCAAAGAGCCCCCTAATCTCTCAAGAGCTCCCTCTCAAGCTCTAGGTCCCCTATTAGTGCAGAAACCCTTTCCCTCCACCAAATATTCATCATATTCCTCATCACCTTCATAGGAGACCTAGAGGCTATCCCCTCACCTCTGTTCAGGAAGTCGGTCACCTCCACCTCCTCATCCCCATTCCGTGCCTCGGTGAAGCAATCCTCTACCCGATATCCTCCTGCATCTCAACCCCGTCGTCTAGCTTCTCACCTCCTTTGTCCAAGCTACCGCCAAGCACCGTCATCTTTCCAAACAGCCGATTTGGGAGATTTACTCTCACCTCTATCTCTGTTATTTTTGTCATATTTCCATTTATTCTAATAAAAAACAATGCATTATAACATATTTGTTTCTCTCCACTTTGTGTGCTATCTTATTTATTTCTTTACCACAAAAACACAAAAAAATAACAAAACCCTAAAATATCAAAAAGAAACAACACGAAGTGCAAATTTCAATGAAAACAAACATCGCCTCCTTGTGTTCAACCCAGGACTCCCTTGAAGTTTTAGTAAAATATCTTATTTGATAACGTGTTTTTGTGACTACAGCAACGGGTTTCTCCTAACCCCAACTTTCCCTCACAAGAACTCGCTTACCATTTTGGCGCCGTTGCCGGGGAGGCAACGGAATTTGCTTTCTTATTTTCCATGTTTCTTTACATTTACTTATTACTAACCCCTCTTGCCTCTGATTTATTATCTTGCAGGTACCCTAGAAGGAGATCCAAGTACGGTAGATTGGAGTAAAGTGCGGGTAGTAGAGTGGTTTGTAAGTGCCCCCACATTCCCCCCCACTAGTTTAACTTTCACCACACCAATAACCAAGACCTAATATACTTAGGTGTTTGCATAAATCCTAGGATAGAATCTATTTGCATTGTTTGCCACCTACACTCATCTCACCCCCGCATATATAAAAAAAAAAATTATCTTCTGATTGTGGGACAAATCAACATACACACTACATACACTGACATTTGAGGCACATACCAGGATTCTGACCTGTGGAATCGATACACATACAAATCACCACATAACGGAATAGAAATCAGACTAGGTTAATCACCTTTTGTGTGCCTTAATCGGTGGTGCATCTAGGCCAATTGATTGAATTGTTTGGGTTGCACCACCTAATCTAAAAGAAATTCATCTTGTAGCTACCCCATAGGATTCAATAGTTATGTCAAGCCAACAACTCCATATTCTCTTGGTCCATAAAGGAAAATACTCGAACAAGTGCTTTTAAACTTGGTTTGCCTCTCAAAAATTTGGTTGAATATACCTAATACTTGAATCCTAAAAGCTACTAAGTAAGATCTGAATCCTAGAACTCACTTCATCCTCAATAATATTGCTTGAAAACTTTTTGGTTGTGCACATATACACATTCTCAGATGAATCCTTAATGGCACAACCCATTAAGGACCCATCACATTCCAGAAGCGCTAATATCCCAAGCCTAACTAAAATTGATTAAACGTTAGCCTTAAGGATTGATTCATTCTTCGGGGCCCAGATTGAGATTGTTCTCTATTAACCTACTTATACTAGTTAATCTGATGTCTAGGTAGGGGAATAGCATCAAACGACCGCAGTTAGGGGGTATCAAAGGAACCGGAGGCGCAAGCCAAAGGAAGAACCTTCTCCCTTGCCCCTCCTACTAACTGGTTGGATTGACCGGATAAAAATAGAGTAAATCATTTATAATCTAAAGACAGATCCTGAGAGTCTATAGATCTTTAGGCTACCCAACCTAAGAACAGGCATGCATTTTTGTGCTGCAGGGTTCCTTCTTTTCCCCGTCCTTCCGACTTCCTTCCAGTGTATGCTTGGAAGGAGGTCATTGAACCCTCATTTGGAAGGACATTTAAACCATTCCCAGAGGCAGAGGTTGAGTTATAACCAAGCAAATCCCATGGCTGATCAATAACCACCTCCCTCACCCTCAAACCAATAGGAGCTGATTTAGAGGTAGTTGGAGGAATTACAGCAAAAGCAACAATGGTTCCAATGAATGAATGGTCAGGGCACTCGGCCATTGAAGGATTTTTATGACCCTTCAAATTACAGGGAACCTTGGCATCATGATTCCTGCCGGAGACATAGAAATCAAGCCCCAAGTCTTAAGTTTGATTAAGCATTTCCATGGGCTTGGCTCGGAGTACCCATTCCAGCACTTGGAGGATCTGACCACTTTGGTCCAGACCACCAAAGCTAGGAATGTGAATGAAGAGCAGATGATCATGAGGCTCTTTCCCCACTCTTATAGGGATAAGGTTGTACATTAGTACCAGACCATTGGAAGGCCGATAGAAACATGGGCTGCTCTTAAGTCGGCTTTCCTGAAGAAATTCTTCCCAATTGGACAGACTAATGCCTTATGACAGGCGATTACCACTTTCGCCCAGCAGTTGGGGGAACCATTTCATGGTGCCTGGGAGCAATTCCAGGATCTTTTGAGGAAGTGTCCACACCACGAGGTGCCGAAATCGCAACTTGTGTAGATATTCTATTACAGATTGGTCGAACAACTCCATAATCACGTGGACGGCTCCTATGGAGGTAATTTCCTCAGCAGGGATGCAGTTAGCACATACAACCTATTTGAGAAAATGAGCGAGAATTCAATAAATCATGCCTCCATGGATACCTTCAATCGGTCCCAACAACCCAAGTCAAATGCTAAGCTAATGAGATTCAGAACTCTCATTCATTTGACATGGAACTGATTTGCAACAAACTAGATAAAGTGGACTTGGTTGCAAGAAGGATGGAAGAGTGGATGGATGGAAACTCAAGAAACACTTCTACACCCAGTCAATTCCAGAATGAGGGATTCCACCCTGCACGAGCTTCCACGGGGCGAGAGCTCGTGAATTAGCTAGAATCTGCTTAACCTATGAGCCAGAATTTCTTAGAACCTTATGTGTTCCAAGCTGGGGCCTTTGATCCCAGTTTTTCTGAACCTTCTTTTTATCCATCCTCGCCCTATGAGGATGCATATGCAATACAGGAGAATGCTACGTCCAACCCATATTCTAACACTTACAACCTGGATTGGAGGAACCACCCTAACTTCTCCTGGAAAACTCAGGGGCAACAGACTCAAACATGACCCAACAACTATGCACCTCAAAGACCTATGGGTCGTGGTCAAGTATACACCCAGTTGCCCTAGAAACTGGTTACTTGGCCATCTTGGAATGCCCAATAATCCGTAGGGCAGGCTGATCTAAGCCGGCAAATGGTAGAAATGCAAAGGTCCATGCTTGAGCTCATGTAGCAAATGAAGACATCATTGGACAACTTGCAATCTAGGCTTATTGCTAACACCCAACAGCCCGGATCTCTACCATCCCAACTCGTACCCAACCCACACAATGTGCAAAATCAGGGCAATAGAGCCCAATGGTACGGGAATCAAAGGGACCCACACGCATATGCTCAAGTGGTTGAGCAAGGTCCCTCATCTTCTTCTGCTCCTGGATATTTGACCAATCAAGGCCCTCCAATCTTTCCTAACCCACCTCAAGACTCGAACCCGTACACCTCTGCAAACTCAATCACCTTGAGGAGCGGGAAGCAGACCCAGGACCCTAAATTACCTTCTAGAAACCAAAACCCTGGGGAGCCAGAGAGAGAAAAGGAGATTGAAGAAGTCAAAAAGGCCCAGGGACCTGAAATTGATGACACCACCCACATCTCGTTCCCTGAAGCCTTATTGAAAACCAAGAAGAAGAAAACCCTAGATAGCAATGAGGAGCTCCTGAATTTATTCAAGAGTGTAGAGATCAATATCCTGCTCCTTGGTGCTATTAAGCTCATCCCAGCTTACGCTAAATTCCTAAAAGGTCAATGTACCCAAAAGAACCCACCCTGAGGAAGGTGATTATCTCTGAGCAAGCGAGTTCTGTCATTCTGCACCACCTTCCTTAGAAGAAGAGAGACCCATGTGCCCTCTTGATTTCATGTATCATTGGAGATTATACTTTTGATAGGGTACTATTGGATCTAGGTGCATCCATCAACTTAGGCCAACCTCAGTAATGCTACAGTTAGCGGACCGTTCGGTCTCCACACCAAAAGGCTTTATTGTCAAGGTCAAGGACTTCTATTTTCCCGTAGATTTCCTGGTCCTTGACATGGATGTACCTAAAGACTCAAGGAACACGACCATCATTCTGGGGCATTCGTTCCTAGCTACCGCCAAGGCCGACATAAACTGTGAGAGCGATAGTATCGAAAATGCTTTTGGGGTAGGAAGTTGCCTCTTGATATTTTCAAGGCGATAAAAGGATTTGAGGATTGTGGATTCATTGAGGAGCTCGAGGATCATGATTTTAATGTTGAGACATGTATGACGATCAGTGTACCTAAGGACTCCACCAGCATTAGCGAACCCAACCTACAACCCTCCATGGCAGACTCACCACACCCGGAAGAGGTTGTTGATTTTGTTCATTCCCAACCTCTTCCACTGAACCGTCCTTATGAATCTTCATCAACATCCTCCTTACCCTCTATACTGAACCAACCTCAGTTGGAATTGAAACCATTGCCGAAAAGTTTAAAATACGAGTTCTTAGGAGTAAGAATACGCTCCCTGTGATTATTAGTGCCAATTTGACTAAGGAGCAAGAATTGAGATTGATTAAAGTCCTTAAGAACAATGAAGAGGCAATTGGTTGGACCATCCACGACCTTAGGGGGATCGAGCCATCGTACTGTAATCATCGTATTTTCATGGAAGATGAATCCCACCCTTCTCGCAAAATAAAAAGGAGACTAAACTCGAATATGCGGGAAGTGGCTCAATGCAAGCATTATTTACCCAATCTCAGATAGTCCGTGGGTTAGCCCCATTCAGATTGTACCCAAAAAGGTGGGAATAACCGCTATGACTAACAAGAAAGGGGAATCCTTTACCACCAGTTCAACTTTTGCCTGGAGAGTTTGTATTAACTATAGGAAGCTAAACACAGCCACCAAAAAGGATCATTTCCCCTTGCCATTCATTGATCAAATCTTAGAAAGGTTAGCTAGGCAAAAGTACTTTTTTTTCCTGGACGGTTATTCGGGATATAACCAAGTCCCTATCCATCCCAAAGACCAGGAAAAGACAACTTTCACATGTCCCTACGGAACCTTTACATTCCATAGAATGCCGTTCGAGCTTTGTAATGCACCCGCGACTTTTCAAAGGTGCATGCTGGCCATCTTTTCAGACATGGTGGGAGACTATCTTGGTGTGTTCATGGATGATTTCTCCATTTTTGGAGATTACTTCGAGTCATGCTTAGCTAACGTGGAATTGATCCTCCAAAGATGCATCAAGACATGGTTGGTCCTTAGCTGGGAGAAGAGCCACTTCATGACCTAAGAAGGCATTGTCTTGGATCGCGTGGTTTCTAATTGAGGTATTGAAGTTGATAAGGCTAAGGTGGATGCTATCTCTAGACTTCCTCCACCCACATCCGTGAAACAGATCCGATCATTCCTTGGGCATGTGGGTTTTTATCAAAGATTTATGAAGGACTTCTCAAAGGTTGCTCGACCCTTGAGTAACCTTCTGGCCAAAGGCACACCATTTATGTTTGATGAATCGTGCCATAAGGCATTTGATTTGTTGAAAATGGCAGTCACCTGTGCCCCAGTGTTGCAACCACCAGCCTGGACAGCCCCATTTGAGATCATGGCTGACGCATCTGATTATGTCGTTAGGGCTGTCTTGGGTCAGATGGTAGATAAGAAGCTCTCTATGATCTACTACGCTAGCAAGACTCTGGATGAGGCCTAGAGGAACTACACCATTATTAAAAAGGATTTGCTAGCTGTAGTCTTCGGCTTAGAAAAATTCAAGGCTTATCTTTTAGGTTCTCATGTTGTCATTTACACCGACCACTTGGCCTTGAAACATCTCTTGACCAAAAAGGATGCCAGGCCCCACTTACTTGTTGGATTTTGTTACTTTAAGAATTTGACATTGAAATCAGGGATAAAGCTGGGGCACAAAATGTAGTGACAGATCACCTGTCGAGAATCCTAATTGATTCTCCTCATCCGGATGTCCCTATCTCAGATACTTTTCCAGATGAGACTATCCTTACAGTCTCGGGTATCCAAACCCCCTGGTTTGCGGATATCGTTAATTATTTGGTCGTTGGTCAAATCCCCTAGGATTGGGCCAAAAAATAATGGGATAGACTTATGTCCAAGGCCAAATATTATTTTTGGGATGATCCCGAGCTGTACCACATTGGCACCGACCAAATTATTCGACGATGCATCCTGGAAAATGAGTTACATAGTATACTTGAGTTCTGCCATGCATCTGCGTGTGGTGGACACTTTTCTGGGAAAAAGACGGCGGCAAAAATTTTGCAATCAGGATTCTATTGGCCATCGTTATTTAAGGATGCCCAGAAATTCTCAAGGTCGTGTGCTCGATGCCAGAACTCAGGAACATGGCCAAGAGTGACATGATGCCCTTAAACCTGATACTTCCAGTCAAAATTTTTGACATTTGGGGCATTGACCTCATGGGACCCTTCCTTCCTTCATTTGGACACCATTATATTCTGGTCGTTTTAGATTACGTGTCCAAATGGATTAAGGCAATTACCACCCGGACCAATGACCACAAGGTGGTCAAAGATTTTTTAAAGAGAAATATCTTCATTCGGTTTGAGATTCCTCAGACCATTATGAGTGATGGTGGCACGCATTTCACTCATGCCAGGTTCAGTAATTTACTGGCAAAATATGGGAACTTTAGGAATTGATACTTTGGGACCTGTATACTTAGACTTTTCAAGTCTTTGGGCTTAATTATCCCTGGTGTTCACTCGAATGTGGACTTAGTCTCGAGTCCTTGCCAAGTATTTTTACTTTAATTTGGTGAATAAATTGGGATGATAAGTACGCAACTTATTAACCTGCCCTCTGATTTGAGGGGATTTTATGTCTAAGCATCTACACACTATTTGCACTAACTCACTTTTTTGCGGCTTTTAGGGAAATTAGGTAGTTAATGAACCATCTAAGGAAGTATGGCTGGCTAGTTGTCGTGGGTAACAGCCCATTGACCAATTGTCGTGGGTAACAACCCATTGATCGATTATCGTGGGTCACAGCTCATTCTACTGCTTTTAGGTAAATCTTAGATCAGGGAAGCCACCTACTTAGAAAAAGAAAAAAATGATACTCAAATATAAAAATAAAAAATAAAAAATAGAAAAATAGAAAAAGGAGAAAAAAATAGAAAAATAAACCACACTTCACCACACGAGTATGGCTGGCAAGTTGCTGTGGGTAATAGCCCATTGGCTGGTTGTCCACAGCCCAGCTCACAAAATCAGGGAGATATATACTGGGTTTGCCCTTATGTTGACCCCATAAAAAGATAAGAAAAAGTAGGGAGAAAGCTACAGATCGAAAAGATAAACCTTTAGGCAGAAACTCCTAAGGTCACCTAGGGTCGTAGAAACCTGAAGTCCATTTTAACGGCCGCCTAGTAAGTCTTTCACTCTTTTCACAAGATGCTTAGCAGTTAGAGTCCTTTTTTGAGTCTTGGGCGGATCAGGTAGCCATAAAAAGTTATCCCGAAACTCTCGAACTCCAAAAGTCCAAAAAAAAATAGGAAGGAAGAAAAAAACAAAAAAGATGTATCATCCCTTTTTGAAAAGGCAAGGGCTTAGGCGATTCGCCTTTTGGCAGACACCCAGGCACTATTCAGTGTTTGTAACTAGGTCATTAGTTGAAATCTTCTAAAGCAACCAACAAATCGTACCTAACTGATGAAATCCTAAGTCTACTTTTATACATAGCATTTAGGTTAATTTTGTTAGGGACTAGCAAAAGATAAGCATGGAGGTATGATAAGCATGCATGAATTCATGATAAAATGCTTATTTATGATACATCCTAAGCCTAGCATTGCATTCCATAGTATAAATATTGCATAATATTCATTGCATTGCAATTAGGATAATTTGTGTATGTTGCATATTAATTCCGACATTTTATGGCCAAGAGGCAATGCGACATCTTTACGAGTTTTGGATGAAGAATCCGACCGTACGATGGATCTGGTGCGACAATTGCAATCCATCAGTGCAAAAATCACTTCAGTCAGAGTTTTGCAGCACCCTCTACAAGAAGGTGGACAGCCACGATGGCGCCATCGCAACCCTCCAACATGGCCGCAGCCCTCCTCCCAAGTTACACCTATGAAGTCTCGACCGTTGGATTCAAATCCAACGGTCGTCAAAGCGCCGCATCGCCTGCCTCAAGCCAAGTAGAGAGAAGTCTTCGCGCAATCGCGACCGTTGGATCAAGATCCAACGATTGTGGGCGCTGAGCCTTAATTCCTAAGCGAGGCACAAAATCGACCTCAGTGTAGTGGTTGGTGCCTCAGCTCACAACGCATGGCCGTGCGATCGAAGGATTTTATCCGCTTAGCGCGTGCGGGTGAGAAATTGAGACATCGATGGATGATCGGGCGGCGAAGGAAGCAGCTACGTGGCATCACCATTGCACGAGACCCATACATGCAAGATCCGATGCACGGGTGAACATGCGATCGTACGCATCGAGGGCGCGATGTTTAAGTCGTATAATGCAATCTTCACCATCTGATCAGGTAAGGGCATGATCTAGAGCGTTCACTCTCGCACGCTCAGAGCCCTTCATTCGCCATCCAAGGGCGGTGATTTACTCCACTCAGATCAACACGCACCAACGGAAGCCAGAGGATGCTTGATGGACACTTGTGATTGCAACTTGCGATGCGAGATGGACAGCCAACAAGGCTTGTGCGCACAATCAACGCACGAGATGGAGGCCCAGTGTAGCGCGCGCGTAAGCGAACATGAGTTGGCTACAGCGACACTTGAGCTGGACCTACAACGATGTCTTGGAGGTCGCTATTTGTCATATGCCTCTAGGAAGTCAATCACCTCCACTTCCTCATCCCCATTCCGTGCCTTGGTGAAGCATTCCTCTACCTAGCTTCCTCCTGCATCTCACCCCCATCATCCAACTTCTCATCTCCTTTGTCCTAGCTGCTGCCAAGTACCATCATCTTGCCAAACAGCCGATTTGAGAGATTTCCTCTCACCTCTATCTCTATTACTTTTGTCGTATTTCCATTTATTGTAATAAACGACATTGCATTATATCATATTTGTTTCTCTCCATTTTGTGTGCTATCTTATTTATTTCTTTACCACAAAAACACAAAAAATAACAAAACCCTAAAATACCAAAAAGAAACAACACGAAGTGCGAATTTCAACAGAAACAAACGTCACCTCCCTATGTTCCACCTGGGACTTCCTTGGAGTTTCGTAAAAAAATCTTATTTGATAACATGTTTTTGTGACTACAACGACAGGTTTCTCCTAACCCAAACTTTCCCTTGTGAAAACCCACTTACCAGCCATGCACCATGTTGACCAGCCCGCATGACATTGAAGAAATGGCCATTAACTTCGTTGCTAATCTCCTATGGGGTTGTAAGTTCTCTATCTCCTACCTATAGGGAAGAAATTAGATTAAACATTTTATTCGCATCACCTTCTTTAAGCCACAATTAACGCGACTTCTCACGCCAATCAATCTCCTATATGTCCTCTTTAGCAATGAGAGACTGTATATCAGAATGCCGCTTCTTATCCTCATCAGATAGGGAATTGATCTCCTCCTTCTCATCCAGTCTCTTGACCCCCTTAATAGCCTCTTCACGCCATTAAGACTTGTCTCGCAAAAGAACTCTCCTGTACCCCACCAACATGTGTCACATGTCACATAACTTTGATGCCAACATCTGCGTAGCTGAGCTATCAACTCCATTGGCTACCCACCATGATGAAATCGTATCACGGAAACCTATCTCATTCAACCAAGGCTGTTGGAATTTGAAGTAGGAACTCTATGGCGAGTCGTCCACACTATCCCACACAATTGGCGTGTGATCTGAGAACTGACACCCAAGAACTGTCACTGCCGCTAACTGAAAAGAGCTAATGCACTCAACATTACACAAGAAATGATCAATACGAGACATCAAGCCACTCCCATTTCTCCACATAAAAGCGTCTCCTCACATGGGGAGATTGACTAACTACAACTCTGTGACCACATTCTGGAACCCCAGTGTTGATGTATCAACTCTACCATACGACTTGTCCTCCGTTAGAAAGGTAACATTAAAATTGTCACTGACTAACCAAGCATTGTCCCCTACAAAAGCAAATGCCTAGCAGATGTCCTCCCATTACCTCAATTTATCTACAGCCATACACAGTCCATAAACACACGAGACAAAAAACAACTACCATCATATGACCTCAGAAACTTGGCAATAATAACATGGATGTCTATCATGACATCCTGCACATCCAACTAACTCTTATTCCACCAGACATAGAAACCCCCTGCCCTGCCAACAGCATGAACACAATGGATGTCTAACCTCCCATCTAAGACAACTACTTTCCACATATCAGCTCGCTCTTCATCTATGTGGGTCTCCTGAATCAGAGATCAATCAATCTACACTCTTGTAAGTAGCGAGCAAGCGACCCACGCCTCACTTCATCACGTAGCCCACGCATGTTCTTAGAGAGGATCCTCATGATAAGGACATATGGATCCCCTTCCATTGCTTCATGGCTGTGGTACGCTTGTTGTAGTGCGAATCGAGGAGATTTAATGCATTCGTTGTAGTACACTCCTAAATTGCACAATAAAACATTTAAATTTATAAAACTCAGATTCTAATTGGAGTCTGAGGTCATTCGCTGGGAGAAAATGTAGAATTCATGCATTAATCTTTATTTAGAATAAATAAGCACAATAAATTAAGCGTAATAACAGATATGCAATAAATGGATTGCTCTAATTGATATTCAAGTGTAAATCAAAGGATCATGAGAATAAAAAGAATAGAAAGATAAAACAATGGTGATTTGAATCACCAATTATTCATCTTAATTAAGCATATACCCAAGCATGTGTATCATTCAAATAATTCAACAGTTTTCTCAATCAACTCAACTTAGGTACTCAAATGATTCAACAGTACCCAGAATCAACCTCAATCAGACGTCTTAACCTTCACATATCAGAGCTTCACAGAAGGCACACAAGGGTGCCAACCTTCTCAAAGCCTTCTAGCACAAGGCCTCTTCTCTCTCAAGCCTTTCACAAGCACAGGCTAAGTGTTAGCCTCTTCTTTAGCACGGGGACAACTTCATCAAGCAAAACCCTCCCCCCTCCTCACAAATCTCTCTTCCTTTCCTTCTTTCAAAGCTGGGGTTTAATCAGGTCAAATGTCCGGTAAACGGATCCTAAGCAGTGGCCAGGTCCCCATGCGTGTGCATAGGCGAGGTGTGAGAGCGCGAGGAGGCACGTGCATGGGGGACCCGACCCCTTATGTTACTAGGCGACAAGGCTATTAAAGGAAATCAATTTATATCACGCAAGCGATTCTTCAACAACCGATGTGGGACTATGTCCCTATCTTCCTTGCGTGAAGCTAAAGCAGATGATCCTTCCAAAATCAACGCAGTTACTGGTTCCTCTACGTCCAATTGGGATTGCTTCTGGGGTTGTAGATGAAATCCACAACACCTGGAGTTGGAAGTAGTGGAGATAGCGGTCAACAAACGACAGACGGAGGTGGAGATTGGATGACGATTACAAAGCTCCGATGGCGACCTGAAATGCAATACAATAGCCTTATGGCCCAATTAAAAAGCTCTTGAGCTTTGCCATGAGGCAAGGAAGGTGATGGTGAGGTCGACTAGGTGAACGGCGGCGTGTAGTGGCCGGAGGGTGAAGGGATGATCAGTGGATTGATGGGTTCTTTGGCCAGGGGTATGTGTGAGAGAAACCCTCAAATTGAGGGGTTTCTCTCACACGGTCGTGGGAGAGCTTATGGATCAGGTAGAGTGAGGTTTCGTGGCATGGATCGCCGGTGTGAGCTCACCGAAGTTCTCGTCAGACTTGGGGAAGACGATGAGGAAGGGAGGTGGTTGTCGGTTGAAATGAGAGGTAGAGGGGTCAATGAGGATCTATAGAGGTAGAGGAAGAGACTGAACCTATTTATGGATGAAGAGAGAGAGAATTGTGACGATTGTGATTGGCCTATCGTGGAGGGGATGAAGACCTTTGGTAGGGGGAACAGCAAGATGAAAGGGGTTGGAAGCCCTAGCTTTGGCTCACCAGGCGCGAACGAGTGTGAGGAAGAGTTTGACACTCCTAATTTGATGGTTGGGACGCCGTAGGAAGACGGGGGAGAGTGTCATCGGATTCGAGGTTGGAGGTGACCAAAGTTGAAGGAGAAGACTTGATTTTGGCCTGAACCTGACTAAGGAGCTTGGTTTCACAATGGGGAACTTTTTATAGAGCTCCTGAGAAAGTTCTAAATAGGAAACAACCATGATTGCTTGGGGAATAGGTCAAAGAATCCCATGGATTCTCATGGTTAGCATGACCTAATTCATGCGATTCAAGAGCCAAGATCTGTCCCAATCAATTCCCTATAGTGTGAACATCAATCCCACCAAATTTAGTGGGATTTGATGATGATTTGAGTAAGTTTAGGAGTAGTCAAAGTCGGCCTGGATGTCAGTTGACCTCCAATGGCGATAGGGGCTATTCTGCAATGAAGATGACAAAGTTAGGGACTGATATGCAAGGATTTTCGAAAGTTAGGGGTATGGATGTAAAGAATAAAATTTTAAGGGACTAGATTGCAAACTAAGTCAGGATGAACTCTGATTGGGCCCAAATTTTGTTAAAAATCTAATTTGGATCCAAGAAATCTGATGGTGGAGTAGGATTTCAATTTTGACCAAATTTGACTGGGAAATTTGCATAGAAACCCAAATTAAGGCAGAAATCTGTCTGTGACTTTGTTTAAGGTCAAAATAGGCTCATATGGTCAAATCAAGGATACCAAACCTCAAGGAATATTTTTCTATGATTTATAGAAGGTTTAGATAAATTTTATATTGATCAAAACCTCTGTAATTCATGCGGGTCTGAAATTAAGGTTTTGGGTGTTGAATCGGTTCTCAAAATACGTGAAACCTTGTTTCTGTCTGTGTGGACCATTTATTAGGCTTTAATACTCATTAGACCTTAGATTAACCCTTGGCAAACCTCGTGGTTATTCTACTTTCATGATATGATATTAAAATTGTAGAATTAACCCTATTTTAATGTTCTTATCTCTGAATGGATCTAAATGGAATTATGACTCTCTGATGACTATGTAGGAGCATTTATCACTTGATTATGAATAATTAAAGCTAATTATAGCTCATGATGATGTTATCATCAACGCTCCACCTTTAAGAGTTAGACTAGGATTAGTTTTAGGTGTGTGAGTCCTTAGATTTAGAATATGAGCATGTTTATTAGGAGAAGATACCTGCAAAAGTTCATACTTCTTAGGTGTTGCCAATATGAAAAAAAAAACAAAACAAAACACCAAAAAGAGTCTTCTTTCTCATCTTCATAACTTTCTCTCCTCTCCCTCTATTACTATAAAATACAAAAATAAAATAAAAATACGAAAAACCCAAAAATCCTACAAAAATACTTATGTATATAGTTTATATACTTATAAATACTCATAACTTAAGTATATATTAAATTATACGTACATACGTGTGTAAATAAGCTATATCTATACTATCTATATGTTAATAAACTATACTGATTATTTATGTTAAGTTATATAGTATAGTAATATATATATATAGTGTATAATTAGTTATAATATATGTAAATCACTTATATGCATATATAACTATACATATGTACACTAATATATATTTGTAGATTCATATATATATCTTAACATATTATTTATGGTAATTATTATGTATAGTAATTGATGGTACGCCATCATCCGTCATAACTAACTTAATTTAGTCAGAATCAAATGATAAATACTCCTAAATGATTGCCTAAGGAACATATTCCATACTAATCTGATCTGAGAAGAAGACAAGCAAATAAAATTAATTCTATTATTTTAACAGCACATCACAAATGCAGATTAACTATGGGGTTACTCAGGGGTTAACTAAGGGTCAAATGAACATAAAAGTCTAAAAAAAGGGCTCACACTAACTGAATCAGGGTTTTACGTATTTCGATGGTGAAAACAATACTAAAAACCATAATTATCAACCCCACTTAAATTGAAAGGGTTATGCTCAAGATAAAATTAATATAAACATTCTAAAAATCATTGAAAAATATTCCTAGAGGCTTAATACCTTCACTTTGATCATCTGAACCCATTTTGACCTAGAACAGAGATTCAAATAGGAATTTGCCTTCATTCGGGCTCCTATTCAATTTACCCAGTCAAACGTGGTTAAAAATCAAAGCCAATTCACCATTAGATTCCTTGGGTCTGAATTAGGTTACAACCAAAATTTGGGCCCAATCAAAGTCCATCTTGATCTAGTTTGCATCTTAGTCCCTTAAAACTCTTTCTCACATCAGAACCCTAAGTTTCGAGTTTATTATAGAAACCCCCCTAACTTCTTCATCTTCTTCGTAATAAGGTCCTTACCACATGAAACTCCCTGTTTCTTAAATTGTAGGTCAAACCCATGAAAACCTACCTTTGACCGCTCGATTCTCCTCCAATTTTGATCAAAATCCCTCCAAATTTAAAAGGATTGATCCCTCGAGAATCCCCAATCAATTGAACTTGATCACATGTGCTGATGTGAACCCACAAGGTCAAGCAAGCTCTAAGATTCTTGGAATCAATTTACCAAAATCCATGGATCCTATGTAGGAATTCTGGGCGACTCAGACTCAATTCAAGCTCTATATAAGCTCGAGGTTGTTCCTACGTGAATTCTAGCCCAGTTCCAGCCAAAATCAACTCTTCCCCTCTTCCTCTAGCCACCTCTGACCATGGCTCTAGTGAGCTTCTACAATCTCCTTCCTCTAGCTGTCCAACAGCCAAATTAGGTGGTTTAATCTATTCCTCTCCTTCGTTCTCTTCTCGCATACCAAGCAAAAGTTCTTCTTCCGTCTCTTCCTCGTCGTTCCCCCTCACCAGAGGTTTCATCTCCTTCATGTCCGACGAGGCAAGCTGATGTGAAAACCCTACCCTTTCATCCAGTAATGTATTTCTTTCTCTTCCTCTCCCTCTCTAGAATAAGACTAGCCCCTTAGATCGTAAAATCAACCGCATTCTCACTCGCTCCCACTCCGTCTTCCCCAATTTCAACCATGCCTCTAGTGAGGCCCCCACCACACTCCACTCCACTAATCAACTTGCCACCACCACCAAAAGTTTCCCCTCTTCACGTAGACCAAAAGCCCTCTCCTTATTGGTACTTCCGCCCATTCAAGCACCTCACCGGACAACCCACCAAATCGTCGATCATCTCTTCATTGTCTAGCCGCCTTACACTACCATTCACCAAATTAACCCCACCATCGCATTCCTTGCCTCACGGTGACCCTAATGAGCTATCTAGTTGGGGCTTAAAGCCTATATTGTTGTCTTTAGGTCTTCGCCATCGTCCCCGACCACTCTGTTACCATTCGCTACCGTCCGATGACCTTCGACCACTCCAACCCCTCCAACTACTGCAGACCAATGTCTTGACTCTCCTGAGTTCTTCAATTTGGAGGAACACAACGCCTTCAAGCTCCAATTGACAGGAGCATCTCACGCAAAAGCAACTAGAGCAAAGTTCTTCTTTAGTGCCACATTATGGCACTTTGATTCAGAAATGCATTTATAATGTATTTGTTACATAGGCATTTCAGCTCAGATACCGGGGGTAAGGTCCCCTCACTCTCTGACTTCACACCCTCACCTCTGCCCACACGCACACAGGCCTGGACCTAACCCAGATCCGATTACCTGACTATACTGACCCAATTAGAGAGAAGAGAGTGAGAATCTTGAGGGTGAAGGGATGAGTTTTGCTCCTCGAAATTTGTGCCGAACACTTAAGCAATTCCAGAGGGCTTGTGCTGAGGCTTGAACTTAAGGCGTCTGGCCCTTGTGCCCGACTTCCGATCTTGGCTACTGTGGAGATATTGAAACCTGATCTAGCGTAGCTAAGTGTTTTAGGTTACTGTTGAAACATTTGACTTGGCTTGTGATTATTGTTGGTATTGAAAATGAGTTGGGATCCGTGCCTGATTGTGGGATTTAATTGGTGGTTCAAACCACCATATTTAGACTTATAAATATCTTTTTGTCTCATTGACTCTGAGATACATTTTGATGCTAATTGAATATCATTTTGAGTGGATTATTTATTCATTGCTATCATTATTATTGTGCTCATTATTTCTCATATTTGACTAGTGATTGAATTCCATATTTATTCCCTGCGAACGATCTTGGAACTCACAATTTTTCATGCACTTATAAATTTAAATGTTGTTGTATCGATTGTTGTCACTATACTACTGCGCGTGTACTCTCGCTATACAACGACGATTTTTGACTGCAACATTTTGGCACTATTGCCGAGGAGCAACGTGCAATTCACCACTAGTCATATCATTATTGAGTTGATTTCTAGCTTGCCCTATCTGCTTTGTTTTATTGTTGCGAGGTACATCACGAGGAGATCTTCCATGCAATCAACCTCTCCAAGGTAGGTAAAATTTCTATTCTTCCCTAATCATCCCTTAATCTTGGGAACAGAAAAAGGAAACAAATCAGTTAGGATCCACTTACCTTATTTTCCTAGTGATTACTATTTAAAGGCAAAGAGTTTCCTAATTTACGAGATTAATTGAAATTAGATTGAAGTTGGTACGATTTGCTTAGAGATTCCCCATCCATAATGCCTGTACCTATTAGGGATTCACGCTAAAATTTCTCGACACCTTGGACTACTCACTTTCTTGTTTGAGTCTAAGGTGTTATATTTGAATTCAAATTGAACTTGGAATTAGAGCAAATTTGGGTTTCCACATTAGGGTTTTGAAGTATTAGTACACAGTTGCATGCAATTAAGGAAATTAATCTTTCCACATTCGTGTTCTACCCAAGCCATTGTTTGAACTGATCTAACCAAGTGAACCCTAAAATCAAGGCTCTAAATTCACTTGAATCATAAAATTTGGGACCTAATAACCTGTTGAGAACCAATTCAGGGTGATTTGAGTGCTCTGACACAAATTTCATTCTCAACCTTAGGACAGGTCAAGTGAAGTTGGTTCACTTTTTGGATCAACCAACCTACAAATTAGGTCACTTGGAACCTCAATGGCAAGGAAGGTCAAGTGGGAAAAACCCTATAACCCGTGGGGATGTTCTACCCTATATGGGTCTTTGCGAGACTCTCCCTTCCTGGTTGCCCAATTAATTCTCGAGTGTGTGGATTTTTTATCAAGAGGTCCATTTTCCTCAAACAACCTTAGTCATCCAAAATTTTTGGGTGCCTTGATTGGGCCCGATACACATCCTGTTCCTCATTTATTTTTTAGAGCACATACACAGAGAGGTCCCTAGGTTTGACCTAGAGGCCTCAATTAGAGTTGATCTTCTGAGGGAAATCTGATTTGATCCGATCATATCAATCTGGACTTGAATTTGATTGTTCATCCTCAAATCCCTTTAGTGGCATTCAAGTTAATGTATCAGAAACAACGAACCTCATTATGGACTACTCAAAGATGATGTTAACACAAATGCTATGTGGTTCAACCCACGATGCTCTTTTATCTAAGTACAGTGAATTGTGGAGATTACATGACACTGGGTATCTACATTATCTAACAAATCCACCACTTTGAGAAATACACTGAGTATCTACAGCAAGATCTCATTGTCCAAGGTAGCTGTAGGGAACCCAAGGTAAGTGTTGACGTCTTTTAAGATGCCTGGGACCAAACCCAAACGTCTAATTTTGGACAGTGTGAGTGTTTTGGCCCGTTTAGGGCCCAAACGGAATCGGATTTCCCCAAACGAAGTACCGTTGTTTTTCGCTTGAGTTTCTCTATGAGTTAGTGTCACTTGTATACAGTTTTGGATTCATTTGATGTGGTTGGTCAATTGTATAGGTCTCCAACCAGTCGAGTACGTGGGAGCCACGGAGGTGACGGGATCTACAATCCGAGCCCCCATTCCTCCCGTATTTGCTGATAGAGTGGTTTACATTAATATTATGATTTAAATAAATGAACTACATGTTTAGAATAACTTGAATGAATCCTATGATGAGAATGAACTCTAGGGCAGAAATAGATGGTTGAGCTATACTGTATACTTGAGAAACATGTAGAATCCTAGGATGAGAATGAACCCTAGGGCAGAAACAGATGGTTGAGCTATAATGTATACTTGAGAAACATGTAGAACCCTAGGATGAGAATGAACCCTAGGGTAGAAACAGATGGTTGAGCTATACTGCTTACTTGAGATGCATCTTTTAAGAATGGAATCGGAAACGTGAATAGAGAAATCTAAAAGTCTGGATTATGAAATGAAAGAAATATCAACATGAACCCTACGAGGAATTAGGAGGACTCCTGTAGACGGGAAGTAAGCTGGCTCTTGTGTACATGGTACTAAGGAGAGCCACTGTTCCTTTAGTGTAAAGGGGTACTAGCCACCCGTTGGGATAAGCCCCGGGGTCAGGCCTAGACACTCTGCACCGACTCAGTTTGGCCCTCATATACATGGTACCGAGTTAGCTACTTAGTGTAAGGAGGGAGCTAGCCGCCTCAGGGGGCTCGGGGTTAGGACTAGCCGCCATACACCGACTCTTGTTAGGCCCACTAGGCAAACTGGGATAGTCGAACGAGGGTACGCGGATTGTGAAGGGGTAAGACCCCTGTTCTGTTCTGTTCTGTTCTAAGAGGGTAAGGCCTTGTACTGTTCCATGTTGTACCTTTAGGTGTACCTGCTAGTGGAAATGACAGACTGCATGCTAGTGCAGGAAAGCTACCCGTGCGTTTATCACGCGTGCCATAGTCACCGCTACGTTGCAACCGTGACCTCGGGGTGGTTGACTGGGTGTGGGATTACCACGGGGGACTCTCCCGGCCAAGAGAGCACCATGTGTACCTCCTACACCATGGAAAAGATTGCAATCAAGATCATTCTCGTGAGGAACAGGCCATATCAAGAAATGTTTTCTAAGAGAATAAAGGAATAACAAATTAGAAGCACTTGGTAGAACTAAATGAAAAGGGATAGTTGTTTAATTACATAAATTAATTGATTATCTTAATTACATGTAAATGGCTAAATTACCACTCTACTCGGCGATTGTTGACTTCGAAAATTTTATAACCTTGTTCAGGTCAAGGAGTTGAGCAGCTTGCACCACCAGCTGCAGAGGGAGCTGAGCCCAGTCGAGCCTAGCCTTAGCTGTGTTCTTACTATTTTTCCTTAGCTCCTGTTATTGTAATGAGTATTTTTGTTCTATGTAATACTGTTCAGTACTTTCTGCTGTACTTTTCTCTGTCGTAGTTGTGATAGCCTGTAACTTTGATACACCTTTTCGCTCTGTTTCTTTTACTGTCTCTTGTTTATTTTCTATTTAATTACATTGCATGTGTGGTTGTAACTTATTTCCTGCTTTTGGTTATTTCTCATTGGACAACTAGGTCTTGGGATTAGTCGAGGCGGGCCGATCTCGGGTCCTGTAGGGATCTGGGATCGGGTCATAACAAGTTTTCCCAATTATGAGCCAGCCATAGGAAGCTGTGAAGCTCGTCCATCATGCCTAGGTTTCCCGAACACTTGTGAAGAATTAGGCTCAGAACCTCTTAAGGATGTTACTCCTGCACGTTATCCTATTAAGGTATTCCTTAAGAGTAATTCTGACATCCTAGTAGAACTAAGTCCAGATTATAGTGACCCCATTCCTACACCTGACCTAGAATCTAGATCTGAACCTAGTTTGGAAGATCATGAGGCCCAATGCAATGAAAACCATATTTTAGACTTGAATTATGATCTTGGGCCTAATATTTGATGAGTATACCTCTCTAGACTCCTTAGAAGAACAAATCGATTTTTCTGAAGTCAAATCGATTTACGATACAGAATCAGAGGAGTTAGAAGAGTTAGGATTTGATTGGATCTACCCTAGATGACCTGAACCCGAGCTATGCCTAATAATGAAATCTCTCTGAGCTTGGAAATTGAGGCTAGGTTAGACCAATGTCAGGTTGATAACTCCATACATCTTGATTTATTCTATGGTGGAAAACTCGATCTTGAATCAAGTTCAAAAACTGATTATCACAAATTCTCCAATGATTTCGAATCATACTTTGATTTTGGAGAACCATCGTTTCTAGATGATTACGAGCCGATTTACGACCTCAGTATCCATGATCCATTCTTTGATTTTGATTCTAAGGCCAATGATTTGGAACTCGAAGTAGCCCTACCTCTGACTCTCAAGCCAGAGCCATTCAAAAATCTATTCCAACCCCAACCCACCATCATAATCAATTTCTATTCTAACTCACCTCTTTCTAATCCAGTTGAGCATGATTCACCGCCATGTTTTGACAAGGAATCGGACATTGATCAAACTAACACCAACATATCGTCCACCTCTGATCCTACCAGTAGGGTTCCTACATTCTTCACAGTCCATTGTCTTTTAAGGACCCCTACTCTGATCTGGCTAAGTCGATTTCACCAAACCCTCGATTCACATTTCCACATATATTTGAGCCACAAAGTATCTGGTGGGTTCCACACCTATTGATTCACATCCCTCAACCCATCAAACTAATTGGGTTTGGTCTGCATCATTAGCAATTGATCTAAACAATCACCTAGTCGGACCAACTAGCCTTATCATCAAGGTTCTTGTTCGACAAAATTCCTCCAATCTAACCATTCCTTCTCCTTAACCACCCTCTACTCGGTTGAAGGCATTGAATTTAGCGGATAATGGGAGGCAACCTGTCATTTTCAAAAACCCGAGACCCTTGTTATTCTTTTTTAGTAGCATTCACATTACACTTTAGGGTTTAAACTTTAGAACAACCAAATTCACCTTTGATACTTGTATCAGAGCTTGAAATTGTTCGCAACAGTCATCCCGACCCATTCACCCACCCTTTGACCCTATTCTAAACTTTGAACTAAGCTGAATTCGTACACACCTGGTTTACATTGAGGACATTGCAAAACTTCGGCATGGGGGGTATTAAAGTGCAAAACAAATGGAAATTCAATTCTCTGAGGGGTTCTAACAAAAATATATATATTCAAAAAAAAATGGAGAAAAGTGGAGGAAAATTTTGTGAAATGAATGAAAAATCTTTCTTGAGGGGGAAAAGAGGAGGAAATACAAAAAAATGTCAAAGGAGCGAAATCAAAGAAAAAATTGATAGTCTTAGCAATTGATTATGGATCCTATTTAAGTTTCTAGACCAAATCAAAACAAGGATTAAGTCTTGAAGTGTTAGAGACAAGGAAATAAGTAAAGAGCACCAAACTTAGGCCTCTTGGGCCTATTCTAAGGCTTAAACACTCACGTATTTGTTAAGATCTGGACTAATCCTTAAGAGGTTGAGAAAAGTGTGAGGCTTATGAATTAAGTTTAAGGCTTAGCGATTATTTGACCCCGTTGCATATACTTTGGTTTGTAGGACTTGGTAACCTAGGCACCCAAAAATCACACACCAGTCTGGTTCAGTGCGCTTAATGAAATACAATGCCAAAAGTGTTCTATTCTGAAAATGTTTTCCCAGAGATCTAGCTTAGGAGCGGCTCAAAGACACAAGTTGCTTAGACGAGTTCCCGACGTGGAGTGGTGGAATGAAAAATACTCCCCTCGAAGATGCATAATATAGTATTGTCTCATCGGTGCTTGTCTCCTAGGATATCTAAATATCTTATCAGAGGCATGTAAGCACCATATGTTGGTTTAGGTGCCATAGGCGGGATTATCCCAAAATGTAGATTGCTAAGGCTTGAATTTAACTATAGAACGCCATGGGCGACACTATTCCAAAGTGTTGAAAGCTAGGGTTTTGGGGGTTGCCATGGGCCGTGCTATCCCGAAGTATCGAGAAAGCGAGGGACCCTTCGAGAACTAATGGTGAGGACAAGGAATCCGACACAGACTGTGTTTAGGGCCATCCAATGTTGGATTTAAGGAAATGTAACAAGAAAAGAGTGAAAACTCTCAAAATAAATATCCCTCTCTATTTACCAAAAATGCACTGACAAACTGAACCTGGACTTACTTCAAATATGTACGGGTGCTTTAACCACTGGGGTCAACAAACCTCTGGGCAGTTTTTGTGGGCCTTAGAAACCTTTGCGGCAGACCCAAGGCTGAGGCTGGTCAAGTCTGAATCTTGGTTGGCACTTGAGTACCTTTGGGCCTATGGTTAGTATTTTGATCTGATTTTTAGAGAAAAGGCACAAACAAGCATCTGAACTACAAAAATGCAATCTAGAAACTTAGTTCTTTCCATAAGATTTTGCTAGGGACTAGCAAAAGTTAGGCATGTGGGTATGATGGTAACGCCATCATCTGTCGTAACTAACTTAATTTAGTCAGAATCAAATTATAAATGCTCCTAAATGATTGCCTGAGGACCATAATTTCATACTAATTTGATCTGATAAGAAGATAGGAAAATAGGGTTAATTCTATTATTTTAAAAGCACATCACAAAAGCAGATTAACCATAGGGTTACTCAAGGGTTAATTGAGGGTAAAATGAACATAAAAGACTAAAAAGTGGGCTTACACAGACTGAATTAGGGTTTCACACATTTCGAAGGTGAAAACAACATTGAAAACACTAATTATCAAACCCACTTAACTTGAAAATATTTTAGTCATGATAAAATCAATATAAACCTCCTCAAAATCATTTAAAAATATTCAAAGAGGTTTGGTACCTTCACTTTGATCATCTGAACCCATTTTGACCTGGAATAGAGTCAAATGAGAATTGAGCTCCTATGCAATTTACTTAGTTAAACATGGTCAAAACTCAAAACCAAGTTCACCACTAGATTTATTGGGTCCAAAGTAGGTTACAACCAAAATTTGGGCCCAATCAGAGTCCATCTTGACCTAGTTGCAGCTTAATCCCTTAAAACTCTATTTCTCACATCTAGAACCCTAGGTTTCGAGTTTATTACAGAAACCCCCCTAACTTCTTAATCTTCTTTGTAATAAGGTCCTTGCTACCGAAAACTACCATGTTTCTTAAACCACAGGTCCAACCCACGAAAGCTCACCTTTGACCGCTTAATTCTCCTCAAATTTTGATTTAAATCCCCCTATATTTGGAGGGATTGATTCCTCGAGAATCCCCAATCAATTGAACTTAGTCACACATCCTAATGTGAACCGATGATCTCAGGTGAGCTTCGAGATTCTTGGAATCAATTTACCAGAAACCACGGATCCTATGCAAGAATTCTGACCGACTCAGACTCAATTCAAGCTCTATATAAGCTCGAGGTTGTTCTTACATGAATTCTAGCTCGGTTCCAACCAAAATCAACTCTTCCCCTCTTCCTCCAGCCACCTCCGACCATAGCTCCAGCAAGCTTCTTCAATCTCCTTCCTCTAGCTGTCCAACCACCAAATTTGGTGGTCCAATATATTCCTCTCCTTCTTCTGCTTCTCGCATTCTACGAAGGAGTTCTTTTTCCTTCTCTTCCTTATCATTCCCACTCACCAGAGGGTTCATCTCCTTCGCACCTGATGAGGCAAGCCAATACGAAAACCCTACTCTTTTGTCCATAAAATCAACCACATTTCACTCTCTTCGACCCTGTCTTCCTCAACTCCGACCACGCCTCCGGTGAAGCCACCACCTTGCTCCACGCCACCATTCAACTCGCCACAACCACCAAAAGTTTCCCCTCTTCACGTAGACAAAAAGCCATCTCCCTATTGGTTCTTTCACCCACTCAAACACCTCACCGAACAACCCACCAAATCGTCAACCATCCCTTCATCATCCAGCCACCCTACACCGCCGTTCACCAAATTAACCCCACCATCACGTTCCTTGCTTCACAGCAACCCTAATGAACTATTTAATTGGGGCTTAAGGCCTGTATTGTTGTCTTCAGGTCTTTGCCATCGTCGTCGACCACTCTGTCACCGTCCGCTACCGTCCAACTACCTTCGACCATGACAACCCCTCCAAATGCTGTGGACCAATGTCAAGACTCGCCTAAGTTCTTCAATTTCAAGGAACACAACGCCTTTAAGCTCCAATTGACAGGAGCATCTCACCCGAAAGCAGCTAGAGCAAAGTTCCTTCTTTAGTGCCACATCGTGGCACTTTGATTCAAAAATGTGTTTTTAACGCATTTGTTGCATAGGCATTTCGCCTTAGACAACGAGGGTGAGGTCCCCTCACTCTCTGACTACACACCTCGCCTGTGCCTACATGCACATGGGCCTGGACCCAACCTGGATCCAATTAGCCAATTATACTGACCTGATTAAAGAGAATCCTGAGGGAGGAGTGGCGGGTTTTGCCCCTCGAGATTTGTGCCTAACACTTAGGCAATTCTAGAGGGTTTATACTGAGGCTTGAACTTAAGGCATCTACCGCTTGTGCTCGATGTCTAATCTGGGTTACTGTGGAGATATTGAAATCTAATCTGATGTGGCTAAGTGTTTGAGGTAATAGTTGAAACATTTGACTTGGCTTGAGATTACAGTTGGTATTGAAATTGAGTTGGGATACGTGCCTGATTGTGGGATTTAATTGGTGGTTCAAACCACCATTTTTAGACTTCTAATTATCCTTTTGTCCCATTGATTATGAGATACATTTTGATGCTAATTGAATAACTTTTTGAGTGGATTATTTATTCATTGCTATCATTATTATTGTGCTGATTATTTCTCATATTCAACTAGTGATTGAATTTCATATTTACTTCCTGCAAACAACCTCGGAACTCACGATTTTTTGAGCACTTATAAATTTAAATGTTGTTGTATCGATTTTCGTCACTATACTACGACGCATTTAATCTGACTATACAGTGACAATTTTCGATTGCAATAGTAATATATCTATATTTATTTATTGACTTAGATATTGTACATATTTATAACTATATAAGTTAATAAATATATATTTTTTTATCAAAAGAAAGGACCACTACCGATTATGGTAGTCATCCAAATTCATTTATTTTCATAAAAAAATTATTACAATGTTGTTTGCCACAACCTGGCAGACGACGTCATCTAATTACACACATTTTCCATCCACACCCTACCATCATTGAAGAAGTCATCATTCCTCGCCTTCCACACCGCCCACATGGTAGCAACCATATACACGTGAGGCTTAGAGTTGGAAGTGAAATCGCACCACAGGGTGTCCCATGTCAAGATGGAGTGTCCACAAAATCTTCACCAAACTTCATCAGTAAACAAGTAACTACTAAAGAGGTGTCTGGTGTCATCTTCATCATAACCACAGAGAGGATAGGATATTGCATCTGCACCCAAGACCCTTCTTCTCAACATGCCTGTGATCAGTCCTTCTCTTCTGGTTAACCAAAGAAAGACCTATACCTTTAAGGGGACTTTCAATTTCCAGATCATTACGCAGAATCTCCTATGCTCATCCACATCCCTGCTATCCATCATCTTTTCATACACCTTCTGTGACGTGTACATTCCATGCCTCTACTCGAATCTATCCACCCCATCCCTTGGCTGGAAGGAAGCTAATGTCTCCAAAAGGCGCTGAGACTCCTTCATGGACCTAGCTTCGTATGGTCCACCAGATGGGCTAATGCCCCACGTGCACATCTTCTCCTGCTAACTACCAGCTACCTTCGCCTCCTTAGTACTCACAGAATTAAAGTCCCACGAAACGAGGTCCTTGAGATAACCAAGCCCACTCCAATCATCTTTCCAAAACCTAAAGCTTTTGCCATCAAACAGTGTTGGGGAGAAATGTTCCCCATGCATCTCTACAACCTTGGGAAAGAAGACCAAAAAGGGGACGCACCATGCAAGTGTAGCAGCGCATCCAGAGCATTGTCGCTACCACACGAATCACGAGTGGTATCCTGCCAAAGCCCTCCGTTCCCTCTAAGAATGACCACACCCCATTTGAGCAGTAGAGAGTCGCCAAATTCCCTAAGAGATCCGATGCCTCCACCTTTCTTCGGAAGACACACACTCTTCCATTTGATCGGCTGCAAAAACCCCCCACTGTGCATTGGCCCTTTCCAAAAAAATCGCTTCCTTATCATGTCCATCTTTACAATGGAATCAAGGGGTTTAAACACAGATAGGAAGAAAACAGGCATCACAGATAAGACCAAGTTAAGTAGAATGAGTCTACCTCCTTTTGATAGAAACCTCCCACTCTAGCCATCCATCCTGTTAGACATCTTCTCGAAAAGACACATGCAATCCTTCTTAAGCATCCTTTTTGCCTGCAATGGCAACCCCAGGTACCAGATGGGCAGACTAACCACCAGCGTGTTGAGTACCTCTAATAGTGTCTCCTTGATGCCACATGCTGACCGAAAGCAGAAAAGTGATGACTTCACCCCATTGACCTTCAGCCCAGTGACATTGCCAAATATGTCCACCAGGTGTTTTACACACTCAGCTTCCTGGATCCCCCTTGCACAAAGAAGATCATGTTGTCTGCAAATTGTAATATAGATGTTAAGGCTCTACTCGATGAAAAACCATAACCGTGTATAAGTCCCCATGTGCTGGTGATAAACAGGTTTTGACGAAGAAATCAATGTTTCAAGAACCTGTCGTCATAGCTCGTAAAACGTGCTATCAAATACAATTTATAACCGAAACTCCAAGGGAGTCCCGGGTCGAACACAGAGAAGCGACGTTTACTTTTGTTGAAATTTGTTCTTCGTTTTGTTTCTTTTTGGTGTTTTAGGGTTTTGTGAATTTTTTTTTGGTGTTTTTAAAATAAAAAGACAAGTTAGACAACTTCACAAAGTGGTGAACAAACATGATATTTCACAATGGCATTCAAATGTCTATTACAATATGCTAAAACATAAAAGAGATAGAGGTGAGAAGAAATCTCCCAAATCAGCTGTTTGGCGAGATGACGGCTCTTGGCGACCACTTGGATGAAGAGGGTGAGATGCTGGACGACTGAGGTGAGATGCAGGAGGATGTCGGGTACAGGAATGCTTCACCAAGGCTTCAAAATGGGGATGAGGAGCTGGAGATGATCTTCTACTGGAATGGAGGTGGGAGGACGGCTCCAAGCCTTCTTAGGAAGGTGGTGGGATGAAGGACGAATATTTGGTGGAGATATAGGAGCATTATTACACTAATAAGAGGACTTTGGGGCTTAGGAATAAACTCTAATGGAGCTTTGGTAGGCTACTAGAGCTTAGGAGTAGGTGGGAGTAGAGTAGGTAGAGATGGTGAAGAATGGAGGTGTAGGGTCCTTTTATAGTGGAGGGAAGAGGAAGAAATTCGTATAGAGGGTTATAGTGATAGCGGCAAGTGTCACTAAATACCCCTGTAGCTATCGCTGAAGATCGCGACCCCACCGCTCACGCCCGTAGCTATCATCTCACCTACAGGGAATTAGTGACAGCTGCAAGCGCCACTAAAGGCCCGCCCAGGCTGTCGCTGAAGGTCCGCACCAACTCACGCCCACTGCTGCTATGCTTGCGCACCCATCACGCGCAGTGTCGCACGTGCGCGCTACTCACGCCGCGCTAACACTGCGGCGTGGGTGCGTGAGTTGGTGCGCATGCGGTTGCGTGCATGCACTGGTCGATGCACCCCAATTGCTGATTTGGGTGGGGGGGTCTGCGGGTCTCGAACCCGTGCTCCTTTGCAAGCCAAGTGTTCAACCATTGAGGCAAGGCCGCATTTGAGTCATGAGAAGCGCATGGATGCCGAGAGCACGGAGGAACCTTAGCCGTTGGATCTTGATCCAACGGCTATGGTGTGAGATCTCTAATGATGAGGGGGATTCTTTAGTCATTGCTGGCCAGGGTGGAGCGGCCTAGATGGCACCACGTGGCGCCATCTGGGTTGTCCATCTTCTTTTTGTTGCAGAGGGTGCCACGGTGCTTGGATCAAGATGCTTTTCGCACTGCCGGACCACGATTGTCACTCCAGATCTATCCTTACAATTAGATTTTTCATCTGAAGCCCGTAAGGATGTTGCATTGACCTCCTGGCCGTTGATCTTCCTCAGATCACATAAGGTGATGTGGGATTTCTATTAGGACGATCTCGGAGGCATTGGACTCCGATCATCATCCTAATCAGATCCTTACATTCGAATTGTCAATCCAAGACCTCGAAATAAATCTCCTTCCCTCCTGGACATAAAAAGGACGTAATTAACCTAAAATATACACAACTACTCTAAATGCAGGATGATGCATGCTATGCAATATTTATAACATGAAATGCAAATCTAAGCCTACTAACATGCATGAATAGGCATTTTATACTCAATAGTTGTGTCTACATCATAACCCCATGCCTATCTTTTGCTAGTCCCTAGCAAAATTAAACTATACGCTATGCATAAAAGTAGAATCAAGATTTAATTACTTAGGCAAGATTTGTTGATTGCTTTAGAAAATCTCAACCCCAAGACCTAATTACAAAAACTCGACAATGCCTGGGTGTCTACCAGAATGCAGACCACCCAGGCCCTCGCCTTATTTGATAAAAAAGGAAGATGCAATTTTTTTTTTTCTTTTTCTTCTTTTCCATTTTTTTTATTTTTTTGAGTTTAAGAGTTTCGAAATAACTTTTTACAGCTACCCAACCCACCCAAGACTCGAAAAGGACTCTAAGTGCTAAGCATCTTCTGAAAAGACTGAAAGACTCACTAGGCGGCCGCTAAAATGGACTTCAGGTTTCTACGACCCTAGGTGACCTTAAGAGTTTCTGCTTAAAGGTTTATCTTTTTGAATGGTAGCTTTCTCCCTACTTTATTTTTTATATGGTCAACACAAGGGCGAACCCAGTGTATATATTTATTCTACTTCCCCGCTTCTTCCCTATGTGTTTTGGGAATTATTGTGCATTTTTGTGAGTTGGGCTCTAGACAACCGGTCAATGGGCTATTACCCACGGCAACTTGCCAGCCATACTCATGCGGTGAAGTGTGGTTTTATTTTTTTTATTTTCTCCTTTTTCTTTTCTTTTTAGTACCATTTTTTTTCTTTTTATAAGTAGGTGGCTTCCCTGATCTAAGATTTACCTAAAAGCATTAGAATTAGTGTGGTCAAGTAGCTGGGCTCTGGACAACTGACTAATGGGTTGTTGCCCACAACAACTTGCCATCCATACTACCCTAGAAAGTTTATTAGCTACCCAATTTTTGAAAAAACCGCTGAAAAGTGAGTCAACGCAAATAGCATGTAGATCCTTAGACTTAAAGTCCTCTCAAGTCAGAGGGTGGGCTGATAAGTCGTGTACTTATAACCCCAATTTATTATCCAAATTAAAATAAAATTACTTGGCGAGGACTTGAGACTAAGTCTACATTCGAGTGGACACGTAGGCTAATTAAGCCCGAAGACCTGAAGAGTCTAAGTATTCAAGTCCCAAAGTATCAATTCCTAGAGTTTGCAACTCCTAATGCCTAAGTTCTCTTCTCCTATATATATATATAATAAAATAATAGGAAATTACTGTTATGGCTGACAAAAAGATTATTTCATAAGATATCCACCCCCCATGCTTAGCTAATGCAATATCCTCATTGTTAAAATGAAAGCATGCAGGAGAGCAAAAATGGAAGATGCTGAGTTTAGTGCCTTTAGCTAGGCAATGTTCGGTCAGTGGTGGTTAGGGCAAGGTGAGAGCAACCTTGTCCGAGACGGGTTCAGAGAGCACATGGTCAACAAAGGGTTTTAGACGTTGCCCGTTGACCTTGAAGGAATTACCTATCTTTGGGTCAGAGATTTCGACGGCCCCGTTAGGAAAAATCTGCTTAATAACAAATTGGTCGTTCCACTTAGACCTAAGCTTACAAGGGAAGAGCTTCAATCAAGAATCGCAAAGCCAAACCTTTGGTTTGGCTCAAAGCTCTTATGTGAAATTATTTGGTCATGAAAAGCTTTAGTCCTTGCCTTATAGATTTTGGCATTTTCATAGGCATCATTTCTAAGCTCCTCCAACTCAGATAGTTGGAGTTTCCTGGTCTTCCCGGCCAACTTTAGGTCAAAATTACATTTCTTGATGGCCTAAAATGCTCGATGTTCTAACTCTACAGGTAAGTGACACGCCTTACCATACACCAAATGAAACGGAGACATATCGATAGGTGTTTTGTATGCCGTACGGTAGGCCCAAAGAGCATTCTCAAGCTTTTGGGTCCAATCCTTCCTATCAGGCCTTACGATTTTTTGCAAAATGTTTTTGATCTCCCGATTGGAGACCTCAGCCTATCCATTCGTCTGTGGGTGATAGAGTGTGGAAATCCGATGATTTACCCCGTATTTCCCCACTAAATTTTGAAACTGGGCATGAGTGAAATGTGTGCCACCATCACTGATAATTGCCCAAGGAATCCCGAGCCAACTGAAGATATTTCCCTTCACAAAATAGATGACCACTTTGTGGTCATTGGTCCAGGTGGGGATTGCCTCAATCCATTTGGACAAGTAATCAACAGCGACCAGAATATACTGGTGTCCAAATGGAGGGAAGGATCCCATGAAGTCAATGCCCCAAATGTCAAAAATTTCGACGGAAAATATTGGGTTTAAGGGCATCATGTCTCTCTTGGCCATGTTCCTGAGTGTCTGGCATCAGGATCACGACCTTGAGAACTCTCAGGCATCCTTAAATATAAATAACGACAACCAATAGAATCCGGATTGCAAAATTTTGGTCGTCACCATTTTCTCGGAAAAATGTCAACCACACGCAGATGCATGGTAGAACTCAAGTATACTACTATGGAACTCATTTTCCAGGATGCATCGGCGAATAATCTGGTCAACACCGATACGATAAAGCTCGGGATCATCCCAAAAATAATATTTGGCCTCGAACATAAGTCTATCCCATTGTTGTTTGGTCCAATCCTAAAGGATTTGACCAACAGCCAAATAATTGACAATATCCACAAACCAGGGGGTTTGGATACCCGAGACTGTAAGAAAAGTCTCATCTGGAAAAGTTTCAGAGATAGGGATATCCAGATGAGGAGAATCAATTAGGATTCTCGATAAGTAATATACCACTACATTTTGTGCCCCGACTTTGTCCCTAATTTCAAGATGAAATTCTTGAAGTAACAAAATCCATCGAATAAGCCGGGTCTTGGCATCCTTTTTGGTAAAGAGATGTTTCAAGGTCTAATGGTCAATGTAAATGATAACGTGAGAACCTAAAAGATAAGCCCTAAATTTTTCTAAGGCGAAGACTACGGCTAGCAATTCTTTTTCAATTATAGTGTAATTCCTCTGGGTCTCATCCAGAGTCTTGCTAACATAGTAGATTACGGAGGGCTTTTTCTTGATTTTCTAATCCAAGACAGCCCCGACTGCATAATCAGATGCGTCCGCCATTATCTAAAATGGGGCTATCCAGACCAATGGTTGCAACACCGGAGCACAAGTGACTGCCATTTTTAATAAATCAAATGCCTTACAGCATGATTCATCAAGCTCGAACGGCATGTCTTTGGCCAAAAGGTTACTCGAGGGTCGAGCAACCTTCGAAAAGTCCTTGATGAATCTTCTATAGAAACCCACATGCCCAAGGAAAGAGCGAATCTATTTTACGGATGTAGGTGGAGGGAGTCTAGAGATAGCATCCACCTTAGCCTTATCAACTTCAATACCCTGATTAGAAACCACATGACCCAAGACAATGCCTTCTCGGGTTATGAAGTAGCTCTTCTCCCAGCTAAGGACTAGTCGTGTCTTGATGCATCTCTGGAGGATCAATTCCAAGTTAGCTAGGCATGACTCGAAGGAATCTCTAAAACGGAGAAATCATCCATGAACACCTCAAGACATCTCCCACCATGTCCGAAAAGATGGCCAGCATGCACCTTTGAAAAATCGCAGGTGCATTACAAAGCCCAAACGGCATTCTACAGAATGCAAAGGTTCTGTAGGGACATGTGAAAGTTGTCTTTTCCTAGTCTTCGGGAAGGATAGGGACTTGGTTATATCCCGAATAACCATCTAGGAAGTAAAAGTACTTCTACCCAGTTAACTTCTCTAGGATTTGATCAATGAATAGTCCTTTTTGGTGGCTGTGTTCAGCTTCCTATAGTCAATACAAACTCTCCAAGCAGAAGTTGAATGGGTGGTAAAGGATTCCCCTTTCTCGTTAGTCATAACGGTTATTCGCGCTTTTTTGGGTACAATTTGAGCGAGGCTTACCCATGGACTATCAGAAATCAAGTAAATAATTCCAACATCGAGCCACTTGATTATCTCCTTTTTGACCACTTCTCGCATATTCAGGTTTAATCTCCTTTGCATTTTGCGAGAAGGGCGGGATCCATCTTAAATAAAAATACCTTGATTATAGTAAGATGGCTCGATCCCCCTAAGGTCGTGGATGGTCCAACCAATTGCCTCTTTATTTTTCTCAAGGACCTTAATTAATCTCACTTCTTGCTCCTTAGTTAAATCAACACTAATAATCACAGGGAGTGTATTCTTAACTCCTAAGAACTCGTATTTCAAATTTTTAATCAATGGTTTCAATTCTAGCTGAGGTGGGTGCTGGTCGTTATTTACAGTCGTTGTGGTATATGACAAAACAGCTACCAGATTAATACAAATTTTTTACTCGGAATGACAAGTTTTCTCGAGGTCGAACTCAGGGAGAAACTATAATTCTAGAAACATAAATTCACAATATAAGGTTTTACAAAAATTAAGTGATAGAGAGAGAGAGGGAGCAAAAGTCTTTTTTTGTTGGCTTCTTCTTCTTCTCTCTTCCTCTTCTCTTGCAGCTGACCCGTCTCTTCCTTCAATTTGCCTTCTTCTCTCTTCTTTTCTTTCTGCGGCTGTGGTGACCCTTTCTCTTTTCCCTTTCTTCCTCTCTGATTTTCTTCTTTTCTTCCTTGCGGCTGCAGAGCTTCTGCCTTCAGCTGCTAAGTCTTCTTCTCTTCTTCCTTCTTCTCTTTTCTTCTTCCTTCTTCTCTTTTCTTCTTCTGCTATGGCCGTTCCTCTTCTTTTCTTTCTTTCTCCTTCCTGTCTTCTTCTTCTTCTTTGCTTCCTCTTTCTTTCTTATTCTTTCTGCTGACCTTCCGTCGTCTGACCCGGTGCTCAGACGACTTAACTATGCATTTGCTACAGTGCGGCCCCTTTTCTTCTTCTTCAGCTCCTCTCCTTCCTTTCTTCTTCAGCTCCTCAGTGTGACCAAGTCTTTCAGCCGCTCCTCTTCTCTTCTTCCTCTTTGTCTGCTTCTTCTTCTTTGTCCTTCTTCCCTGCGCGCACACACAATGATCAGTGCAAAACCTACCCCTACCCCTTCCCCGCGTCTCTCTCTCTCTGAATCTCTCTTTAGGAAAGCTCTCCCGGAGCTAGGTAATCGGGTTCGGGTTGCGCGCCCGGGACCAAGCCCACCGGCGTGCGGTGGTGGGCGAGAAGTGCTTGGTCGGGTAGTCGGATTCGACCTAGACCCGCGGGGCGTGAGCGCGGGCGAGGGTGGGCAAGCGCGTGGCGCGCTGCGTGCGGGTGAGGGACCTGACCCCTATGTATCGAAGGCAAACCGCCCAATACACTTTTTCAATTTAAGTGTGGGTGCGAAGCCACACACTTACGAGGTGGGACTAAAGTCCCACCTCTAGTCTACGTGCCCGCAGGCGAGAAGACGCTTCCAATTGGGGCAGCAGCGAACGTTCTCACCCCCAATCGCAAGCATGGGCGTGCTTGCGGAACCAACCTGCGCTGCCCGGAGCGCGCGCCTGGGCTGGAGACGTCCTAGAGCTGCTTGCGAAGGAGCTTTAGCAGCTCTTTAATGGCGGCGAGGAGGCGCTGACCTAAAAACACAAGGACAGCCTTGCGGCCACATCAGATAAAGTAGGGAGCTTCGCCAGAGAGAGGCGAAGGCAGTGCGAGGGTCGGTGAGGCGCAGATGTGCCTGTGGAGGTGCGCCTAAGGCAGACTGTGAGTGCGAGAGTGAGTTTGTTCGTGGGGTGGTCGGGCGGTGAATGGCGATGAATGGAGTGGGGGAAACAGTTGAGTGGAGTGAGGGGGAGCTTCTGGGCTTGTCGGTGAGGGGTGAGGTGGTCTGTGGAGGTGGAGTGCCCTCACCGGAGATGGTGATCGGAGATGGAGCAGATGGAGGTGGAAGTGGCGGTCGGTGGATTAAAAGGGTAAATCAGGAAGGGGAAAATGTAAGGGAGAGAGAGAGGAAGATTCCTACCTACTTAATCGACGAAGGGGGAGGGAGGCATCCGGCTCGTGCTTGCCAGAGCTGAGGACGAAGATGCCCAGGAGGAGGTTATCGGCGATGAGGAGGCGGTCTGAGGGCGCCAACTGGTACGGCCTGGCGTGGGACGACGGGGCAGAGTGGACTCTGCTGCAGGTAGGGCAGCAGAGCGTCGAGGGGGAGGAGGGAGGTTTGCCAGAAGCTCGGGCGTTCTGACCGGAGAGGGAAGAGACAAAATGTAGGGTTTCTCTCGGCCAGAAGAAGCTTGAAGGAGATGGCAGACCCTGTCGTCCCTTAAATAGGCACTGGCGAGGGGAGGAGATCAAGGAGACGACGTGCCGCGCTCGCCGGAGAGTGGTCGGAAATGGACACCCATGCCTTTCGTGCATTCACATGAGAGGCATGGTCGGTTGTAGAGGTCAAGGGAGGGTCCCTGCGATAGAGGACGACGTAGGGAACCCCCCGCTTGTTTCTGAGGACTACCGCCCTGCCCTGCACGGTGCCATCCTCCGCGCAAGGTCGCTGGAGGTATGGTGCTGCGCAGAAATGGCAGGGGGGACCGTTCTACAAAGAATGATGAAAAGATAGGGGCAAATCGCAAGGGTTTCAAAAGATAAGGGTTAAAACGTAAATTAAGAGGACCAATTTGTAAAGTCGATCAAGATGGTCTTTTCTTAGGCCCAAAGTTTTATACCAGACTAATTTGAACCTAAGGATTTTAATGGTGAAATTTGATTTGAGGTTGGACCATGTTTGATTGGTCAATTTACACAAAAACCCAAATTAAGTCATAAATTGGGCATGGTTCTCATTTTAGGTCAAAATAGGTTTCAAAGGCCAAATTGAAGGTTCTAAACCCTAGAGAATATTTTTTCATGAATTTTAGAGGGTTTATTTGATTTTTATCCTGCCTCAAACCTCATGAATTAAAGTGGTTTTGTTTTAGATTTACAGAATGTCATTTAATTCCTAAAAGTTGCTATAACCCTTTTCAGATCAGATCATCCCACTTCCCTCCTTATTAAGCTCGTTTGACCTATGTTTGGACCCTTAATTACCCTATTTGTACATTACATTGGTGAAATTACAGTTTTATCCCTTATGATTTATTTTATTCTTTAACTCAGAATTCTCTGAGTTAAGCCTCTCTTTAGGTTTTGTAGGAGCTTTTTCACACTCATTTGGATTAAATTGTGCTAGTTAGGGTTCATGATGAGGTTCTCATCAGTGGGTTTAGTATAAAGGGAAGGGAGGATGCTGATGAAGATTCATCAGGACGATCCAGAGGAAGAGTCTGGGAATGAACAAAATCAACAACCTCTTCAGGATATGGCAGGTCTGCCACGGAGGGTTGTGGGTTGGGTTCGCTAAAGCTGGTGGAGTCCTCAAGTACACTGATCGTCATACAAGTCTCAACATTAAAACTGTGATCCTCGAGCTCCTCAATGAATCCACAATCCTTAAATCCTTTTATCGCCTTGAAAATATCAAGAGTTAGCTTCCTATCTCCAAAGGTGATTTCCATACTACCACTCTCACAATTTATGTTGGCCTTGGAGGTAGCTAGGAACGAGCGCCCCAGAATGATGGGCGTGTTCCTCAAATCGTTAGGCACATCCATGTCAAGAACCAGGAAATCTACGAGAAAATAGAAGTCCATGACCTTGACGATTACATCCTCAATAACGCCCTTCGGTGTGGTGATAGAACAGTCAGCTAATTGTAGCATTACTGAAGTTGGCCTAAGTTCGCCTAACCCAAACCGCTCACAAAGAGAGGTCGGGATTAGGTTGATGGATGCACCTAAATCAAATAGTGCCTTATCAAAAGTATACTCCCCAATGACGCATGAAATCAAGGGGGCACCTGGATCTTTCTTCTTTTGAGGAAGATGATACAGGATAACAAAACTTGGATGCCCAGAGAGAATCACCTTCCTCGGAGTGGGTTCTCTCGGCTTACGCTTTTGAGTACATAAATCTTTCAAAAATTTAGCGTAAGCCAGGATATGTTTAATAGCATCAAGGAGCGGAATATTGATCTCTACACTCTTGAATAAATTTAGGAGCTCCTCGTTGCTCTCTAAGGTTTTCTTCTTCCTGGTTTTCAATAAGGCTTCAGGGAATGAGATGTGGGTGGTGTCTTCAATTCCAGTCCCTGGGCCTTATTGTCTTCCTCAATCTCCTCCTTTTTTCTCTCAAGCTCCCCAGGGTTTTTGCTTCTAATAGGTAATTCAGGGTCCTAGGTTTGCTTTCCACTTCTCAAGGTGACAAAGTTTGTAGAGGCGTACGAGTTGGGTACATTGCACAGGTTGGGTACGGGTTGGGATGGTAGAGATCCAGGCTGTCGGGTGTTGGCAATAAGCCCGAATTGCAAGTTGTCCAAGGATGCCTTCATTTGCTGCATAAGTTGCAGCATGAACCCTTTCATTTCTACCATCCACTAATTTAAATCAGCTTACCCTGTAGATTGTTGGGCATTCCAAGGTGGTTGAGAAAGCGGTCTCAGGGGCAATTGGGAGTATACTTGACCCTGACCCATAGGTCTTTGAGATTCATGGTTGCTGGGTCATGTTTGGGTCTGTTGCCCCTGACTTTTCCAGGAGAAGTTAGGGTGGTTCCTCCAACCTGAATTATAAGTGTTGGAATACGGATTGGACCTAGCATTCTCCTATATTGCATACGCATCCTCATAGGGGGAGGATGGAGAGAAGGAAGGATCAGAAAATCTGGGATCAAAGGCTCCAATTTGGAACCCATAAGGTTTCGAGAAATCCTGGCTCGTAGGTTGAGCCGACTCAAGTTAATTCACAAATTCCCAACCTGTGGGAGCTCGTGAGGAATGGAATCCCAAATTTTGGGATTGAGTGGGTGTAGATATGTTTCCCGAATTCCCAGACATCCATTCTTCCATTCTTTTAGCAACCAAGTTCATCTTATTAAGCTTGTTACAAATCAATTCCATGTTAAATGAATGAGAATCCTGGATCTCATTAGCATTTGACCTGGGTTGTTGGGACCAGTTGAAGGCATCCATGGAGGCGTAATTAATTGAATTCTCACTCATTTCCTTAAACAAGTCATATGCGCTATCTGTATCCCTATTGAGGAAATTACCTCCGCAGGAAGCATCCACATGATTATGGGGTTATTCAACCAACCCGTGATAGAATATCTGCACGAGTTGCCATTTCGCCACCTCATGGTGTGGACACTTCCTCAAAAGTTCCTAGAATTGCTCCCAGGCACTATGAAACGGTTCCACTAGCCACTGGGTGAAAGTGGTAATTGCCCGTCGCAAGGCATTAGTCCGTCCGATTGAAAAGAATTTCTTCAAGAAAGCCGACTTAAGAACAGCCCATGTTTCTATCGGCCTTCCAATGATCCGGTACCAATGTGTGGCCTTATCCATGAGAGAGTGGGGAAAGAGCCTCATTATCATTTACTCTTTGTTCACATTCCTCGCTTTGGTGGTCTGAACCAAAATGGTCAGATCCTCCAAGTGCTGGAATGGGTCCTCCGAGACAAGCCCATGGAAATGCTTAATCAAACTTAAGACTTGGGGCTTGATTTCTACGTCTCCGATGGGAATCATGACACCAGGACATTCCCCATAGTTTGAGGGATCATAGAAATCCTTCAAGGGCTGAGTGCCTTGACCGTACATTCGTTGGAACCATTGCTGCATCTACAGCAATTCTTTCAACTGCCTCTGAATCAGCTCCTACTGGTTCGGGAGTAGGGGAGGTGGTTGTTGATCATCCATGGGATCTGCTTAGCTATAACTCAACCTCCGCCTCCAGGAATGGTCTAAAGGTCCTTCCAGATGAGGGTTCAATGACCTCCATCCAACCATACACTGGAAAGAAGTCGGAAGGATGAGGAAGAAAAGGAACCTTGCAGCACAAAAAATACATGCCTATCCTTAGGTTGGGTAGCCTAAGGGCCAGTTTACCGGACGGGTTAACCCCCAAAACAAGGGTTAACCCCTGTTTACTTGGGTGGTTAACCCCCTTTCACATAACATGGGTTAGGGGGTGTTAACACCGATTTTCGTAACACCGGTTGCCATCGGTGTTAAGAAAGCCCGTGTTAAACACCCACGACACTCACGCCCATGCTCTCCACTCTGGAATGCCGCGCTCGCTACTCCCTGTCGAGCCTCCTCACGCACCCATCGCGGTTCTCACCCTGGCGGTTCTCCCCCTAATGCCCCCTCACCCACCGCCTCGACCTTGATTGCTCGTGACCTTTCTCCCTCTAACGTCGCGTTCTCGATTGGCCTCTCGACAGAAACCTCGCGATCCTCGCCCATCGTCACCCTTACAGTCGTCGCCCATCATCACCCTCGCGGTTCTTGCTCTCCAATCGGCCTCACCATCCATCGCAGGCCTCGCCCTCATGACCTCGCCCTTTTGATCGCTCGTGACCTTGCTGTACTCGTGGTCCAATGGATCTCGGCCTCGACCTTGTCACACCCAATCATGTGCTCCAATGGCCTCATGAACAGGCATTACCGTTGCTACCATCCCCCTCTTCCAATGGGTATGCCCTTGGCTTTAATCCTCTGTAAAGTTCCTTCATTTATTCCTCCCCTGTGAAGCTGTGCAAAGCAGGTCCTCTTTGCTTGCCGGGAGGTATTATGTTGTTCTTCTTAATTTGTTCTCTTCCTATATAAATGTGTGACACTTCCTTCTTGGCTCTTAACACCGTGTTGCTCTATTGGACCTTGAGCGGTGCTTGGAATTGATAGTTAGGTGTGGTAGCTTGTATGGTTGTTTTGGTTTTCAACCCTCTTTTTTGCTTGCCCTAACCTCTAGAGCCACATTCTAATTGATTCAATTTATTCTCTGTGCAAAAATGTTTTGCAGTTACTTGCTTCACTCGGTTTGAAGGCTTAGAAAGGTATGCATTTAATTAAAGTTGTTATTTCATACTCTTTCTCCATGGATGCCATGTTGTTTTCTCCATGGCTGTGTTGCTGCAATGTATGTTGGCTTGCAGTTTTTTTCCTCCAAATAAACTTGACTGACAGAGGAGATCATGGTAGTGAGGAGATTGTCTTTTAGCAGACGGAAATAGGAAGTTGGGAGGGGAGGGAATAGGAGTGCAGCTTTAATTAAAGCTTGCTGGTTCTGTTGTAACAAAAGGAGACCAAAATCTGGTGGAAATGCAACGCTCGCCGATGAAACCATATGCGACTGAAACACCTGTAATTGCAAGGCAATAAGATATTAACCAACAACTCAAGGACCAGATGTCTTGAAGGTTAGTATTCAACAAATGAATCTATCAATATATGCTTTTCATGTCATACTGGATATCAACTTTCTGTGCAGAGTCAGCATTCTCCTTCTCGTCCTTGCACTTTGCTTCATAACCAACCGTTAACAGTGGACTTAACGGTTCTCTACATCTATGCTGTTAACATCACTCTCTCCTTTTTGGGCTGTCATAAATAGGGTATAAAGGAAAGCAAGATGACCCAAGTGCAAGGGTGTATGTGGGAATAGGTTTGGAGGACTTGAGATGGAAGGGAAGGCAAAGTCCAAGTGCACCAATTCTATATAGTTATTGTAGGTTCAGAGAATTTGACACTGGGTAGTAGGTATGATATTTTGGGGGGGGGCTAGTTCCCTTGCCAGTCAGGAGAGGGAGTGGGAAAGGGAGCTCCCCTAAAACTTTCTGCCACCACAAGGCCATATGGGTCAAAACCCCAGAATTGGATTCTGATCACCACCTTTTCTGTGCAAGTGGGAGGAAAGCAATGGTCCTTGAGCCCTCTTGTTTTTCTCACTTTCTAATCAGAGTTGCACCTTAGCCTTGTGCTTTGAAAGACCAAGGGAGAAAAGGCATCCCTTTACCTTCTGCCTCCTTCTTTGACTTTGTAGGGGAATGGATAAAGGATAAGTATTTGATTCCTAAACTCAAGGAAACTGACATATAAAGGCCATAAGTTAATCTCAGGTTAGTTGATCTCTTCCATTTGTTCGTAAGTTAGGAAGACTAGATTTAGAAAATTTTCAGGCTTATACATTCTATATTGCAGTATCTTATGAATGACTTTAGCAAAAAGAAAGGTGCCTATTCTCAGGTAATTTAATGGACCAAGACCAAGTTCTCCTTGGAAGAATCCTAAAAAGATTTGGTAGATCACTAGCTGCGACTGGAAGCAAAAAGACAGGCTAACGAGAGTGATCTGTCTGAGGGGAGGAAAGAGGCTATTTCATCTTGCAAGTACTATTTATATTTATCGCGATCTGAGGTGTGTAGGTATCGATATGTTTGATCCTATTGGATCTTAAATAGGGTAGGTTTAGTAGGGGGAATTAAAAAGAAAAAGAATTGCAAGAGGAAAAAAAGAAGGGTCCCTTCCCAGTTCCCCTGATGCCCATTGTCCCAAGTAATAAAGGAGCTTTTCTATCTTCTCAAAGATGAGAATGATGTGCATTTTGCATTTGGTACCTATCAACGAGATGGAATCAACAAGTGAAAAAAGCCCTGCCTCTAGACCACTGCAATGTCCAGACCCCTTTACAGGCATTCTCATAAATGCCCCCTTCTAGACCACTTCTGCAATGTCTAAACCACACTGCATTTGGGCCTTGCAACTTTTGCCACCCTTTGTCACATGCCTAGAAGGACGGACAGCTCAACAATATGCAACAAGTGAATCGTTAATGAATAGAAGAAACCATCAACGAGTGTTTCTTTCAATTATATTAGCGCTTCAAGATGTCCAGACTCCTAATTTTTGAGAAATGCTTACCAGATTTTGCATTGTAGGTTTAGAATTTGTACATGTGCCATCTCCACTTGGTGACACTATAAATATTCTTCAAGCCCCATATGTATCTCCCGAGCTTCTAACGGGTCCTGATGGGGCCATATATCCACGACACTCAAAGTATTCCTTCAAACTTGGTAACTCAAAGGGCATCCAAAAGAAAGAGATGAGAGAAATATTATTCATGCACACTTGGGCATAACAAGCGAGTTCCATCCAGTAGCAACACATCCTTATTTTCGAGTTTCTCGCGTAATCCAAGAATTGAGTAGCAACTCCATCTTTGTGGTGTTTCATATCCCACAGAGCCTCCCATTGGTCCACAGTTGCTCCCATAAATAGTTTGCACCTTATGTAGGACCGATTTTGTTGGGAAGGCCAAGACCAAACATTTCGGCCAAATAAATTATGTGTCAACCAAGATTTGAGCTATGGTAGATAACCTCCAAATGGGGGAGTGACCCAACTTAAGCATTGTGATTAGGAATTCATCCAAGGAACCATAGGACATTCTCATCTAGTTAGCCCAAATAGAATCATTTGGTGAGAGGTATAATGGCAAGAATTTCCTGCATACATAGCATGTGTTTCTAAAGCTGCTCCAAATGCCTCGGAAAGAAGTAGGATCTCATCGGTATCTCCACGCTTGTTATGTGGAGGTTATAGGATTGATGGAGACCAAGATTCAGCAAAGGGACTGGGAGGCTTCCCATCGTAGCTTTCCTTGTTATATATATTGTATAGAATTCAAATTAAAAATATATTTTTAATTACAACTCCCTAACATTTAATGTCTTTGATTCTCCAACATTACTCCCTGACCAAGTTAATTTAGGTGGAGGTTATAATTCATGATGGGATTCTCTCTTTATATGTATGTGCCTCATGGGAGAATGTTATTACAACACTTTTTTGTAATCTCTTTGCCTCAAGTGTTGATATGTTTGATCCTATTGGATCTTAAATAGGGTAGGTTTGGTAGGGGGAATTAAAAAGAAAAAGAATTGCAAGAGAAAAAAAAGAAGGGTCCCTTCCCAGTTCCCCTAATGCCCATTGTCCCAAGTAATAAAGGAGCTTTTCTACCTTCTCAAAGCTAAGAATGATGTGCATTTTGCATTTGGTACCTATCAACGAGATGGAATCAATAAGAGAAAAAAGCCCTACCTCTAGATCACTGCATGTCCAGACCCCCTTACAGGCATTCTCATAAAAGCCCCCTTCTAGACCACTTCTGCAGTGTCTAGACCACACTGCATTTGGGCCTTGCAGCTTTTGCCACCCTTTGTCACATGCCTAGAAGGACGGACAACTCAGCAGTATGCAACAAGTGAATCATTAATGAATAGAAGAAACCATCAACGAGTGTTTCTTTCAGTTATATTAGTGCTTCAAGATGTCCAGATTCCTAATTTTTGAGAAATGCTTACCAGATTTTGCATTGTAGGTTTAGAATTTGTACACGTGCCATCTCCACCTGGTGACACTGTAAATATTCTTCAAGAAAAGAAGGGAAAAGGAAAGAACTTGATGTTACTGAAGCAAAGTCTCGATCCAGAGTCTTATGGTAAACCAGTGTGTTTAACCAGCTCCTACTGGATAGCTATGTGGGCATCAAGCAATGAAAGCACCACGTTTTTTCAAAAATTTCATGTGAAAAATCCTTTAGTCAATCATGCACTTAAAAATAGTGTCTTAAGCATCATGCTTCCTTAGACACTAGAATGAATGATGCAGGCAGTACTGAACACCTTAGAAATTGGCATCAGATGGAATGCCATCAATAATTTTTGGAAAGTTACACAAAGAGCGCATCCAGACCCAACTGGCAACTAATAAATGTAGGTCTAAGAATGGGTTCTACTCTAGAAATTGATTAGTGTGTACCTTTCATCGAGAAAAGAGCATTCTTTACTTTGAGCTCACTGCAATCACAGTCCATCCTGACCTAGAGCTCCATAGTTTGAAGCTGCTTCCTACTCTTGTAGTCATGGCCACAATTTGAGACGCATGTGAATCTGCACTATTTGGCATTTAGAATTAACTGGGCAAGGACCTCTTTATTGATTTAGATTCTCTTAGAGTTGGGACGTTTGTGCGAGTATGACCATTCTAACAAGAGGGGAAGATAGTGTCAAAGGTACTTTGCTTGTTCATAAGAACTATTGCCAGCATCTCATTGAAAGATACATAGAAAATTGTATCTATATTATTTTGGGCTCTTTTATCTAGTTGATAGAAGAAATATTGATAATTGGTAGGCAAACATTTTAATCTTGGAAGTAGCATATTCTTTATTGATAAAGTGCAGGAGTCTCTTTTGTTTGGAAGGAGACATTGACGTATCTTCCCTGATCATTTTTAGGTTTATCATGGAGTCTCTTTCCAAAACATACATAGTCCCAGATGAGTGTAGTTGAGTTAGTCGTTGTACCTATCAAAAAAGGAGGAGGTTATGTGTTAATAATGTTTGGGACTATTGCCATATGTTTATGTGTTTCTTGCAAATGATATTCAATGTAAGAACACAAGAAACCAAATATTATTTATATGGCAATCATTCAACTCAAGGAAATCAGCAGTAGGTAACTATCTTCCATTGAATTGCACTTGACTAATTGAAGTAAATGTTATGCAACATTTTATAACGCCTTCACCATAAATCCTTGTAGAATGTCGACACCAACTCAAAATCGTGGAAAGACTATGGCCCCTCGTTTGGGAAATTGGGCAGCTGACCATTCTATAGTCCTCGTTCAAATACTTCGAGAATGTTACGACAATGGTGAATACATCAATGGATCTTTTTCGAGGACTTGTTGGAAGGAGATAGTCGTTGAATTCAACAAAGCATGCAATGTGTCGTTAACAAAGGATCAATTACAAAACAAATGGAAAATGATGTTTCAGGCCTACACAACCTTGATGAATAAGAGTGGATGGGGTTGGGATGATGCAAGCAATTGCCTAGTGCCGTGGGATGATAGCGCATGGGATGAGGTCAGTATTTACGCTAATAATTTAGTAATTTTGTCCCCATGCCTAATACAAATAAATACGTGTATTCATCCATGCAACTTCCCGCATATTTCCAAGCCTTGCAGGGGAAGTCGTTTCCATACTACAAGCTTATGGAGCCCATAGTTGGTAGAGAGGTAACAAAGGGGACGTATGCCACCTCAAGCCGTCGGCAATCGACCACCCTAGAGCAGGAAGATGAGATCAGACTATATGATGAGTCTCAGCCACCACAAGTTAGTTATGCATTTTCTAATGAGCAAATGTCAACCCCTGCATTTACACAGAATAATGTAGGTTCGAGTCTGGGGGATATGTCAGCACCTCCGTTGTTTGAAATGCATATCAGAGGGAGCTCCTACCAGGAACCCATGCAAACACAAACCAACGTGCAGAGTGCCAGGGGTAGATCTCAGTCACAACTTTACGCAAACACATACCAAGAGATGGCTCGTAATGAAGGTCTCTCTCTTGCTGCGAGAGGTGCCGTGGCAGGAAAGGAGAAAACATGTATAGTTGAAGGTGGTGGTTCATCAAGAGGGAAGCGACATCGCAATGCTCTTGACCACGATCAATTCTTGCAAAGGACGAGCAAGATGAAGGAGAGCATGGACCAATTCATGGAGATTGAGGACAAGAACCTGGCAAAGGAGAACAGTAGTCAAGACATTGAGTACTGTGCTACAACAATGACTACCTTGCTTCCGAACCTTAATTCGAGAGAGCGTATTAAGCTCATTTCTCATCTGGCAGATAAAGGATTCCGTGACGTTTTGAAGGTCTTTCTGCATGGTCCGGTTGACGAGTTGAGTGCCATATTAGGATGGTGTTGGATGGGGAATGTTAGGATGGTGTTGGATGGTATTAGGGTGGATTTGAGGGACTATAGGCTTTCTAAATCTATGTCAAGTGTTTGCGAACTCATAATGAATATGTCAAGTGCATTATTTGAAATTCATTTCAGTACGTACATTGGTTTTTTCCATGAATAAATTACTCGAATATCTCTTCAATTTTATAGATGGATGACAATCACACATTCCAAGATCGCAAGGAGAACAATATGGGTTCTATAATGATGGGAGTAATGTACGCGACAACCATTGAAGCAATGGAAGTGACGTGGGAACAAAGCCATTCGATACCTAGGCAACCAAAGCATACTCTGTCATTGTCTGGCTTAGATTGGGTGCATCATGTCTTGGCAGACCATGTTGAGCAACCCATGGACATGTTCCATATGACAAGCGAGCAGTTTTTCAAGCTACGAGACATGCTTTTAGATAGGAAAATAATGAAAAGGAGCCAAAATATGCATACGAACGAGATGTTGGCTATATTTCTTTATGGAGCTGGACACGGCGGACGCAATCGTGAGATGCAAGAAAGATTCCAGCGATCCGCAAGGACTATTAGCAAATGGTACGTCCAAGTTTCATAGTGAATAAAGGAGTTGCAGTATGATCACATCGTGTTGCCCGATGACTCGATTCTAATTCCTTCGAAGATAAGGAATAATAGGGAAAAATATCCATATTTCAAGGTGAGACATACACCTACACCCCCATCTTTCTCCCTAATTAATCATGTATCTAGTACAATGAAGACATCTGCATGCCTTGCTGTAGAACGCTATTGGGGCAATTGATGGGACACATGTGGAGGTCGTTGTTCCTCAAAGTGAAGCTCCCAGGTTTCGCAATAGGCATCATTGGACATCATTGAATGTGATGTGCGCTGTTTCACTGGATCTTGCCTTCTTGTATGTAGCAAGCGGTTGGGAGGGGTCATCGTCTGACATGAAGGTTCTCCGATGGGCAATCCAAGATGACCACTTCGAACCACCTAGAGGACGACAATATCTAGTTGATTGTGGTTATGCAAATACTGACCTTTATATGGCTCCGTATAAAAATGTTAGTTACCATATACCTGAATACAATCTCGACGTCGTAACAAGTACCGGAACAAGAAAGAGTTGTTTAATCACCGTCATGCAAAAATTTGTAATTGTGTTGAGAGGGCATTTGGGGTATTGAAGAAAAGATTTCATGTTTAAGCTACCAATCCTTCTACCACCCTCAATTCATGCAAATGTTGTAGTTGCATGTTGTGTAATACACAACTTCCTTCTCAAGGATGGAGGAAGGGATGAGTATTACAATAAAACTTTGGAACAAGGAAATTCGAGTGAAGATAATACAAACCGTGGAGGTGCACGTACTGATAATCCAGGTGATGTTGAGCCAGACAACACTCCAAACGAAACCCACTCGCGCATCATTACCTAGGAACAAGTGAAAAGAGGTACACAAGTCAGGGATGCCATTGCTGATGTAATGTGGGAGCGCTTTCAACAAAGGGGTTATTAGTTGTGATCCACCATGTACTTAACATATTTGTACTATTTAGACCTTTTTTATATATTCTGATTTTGACTTACTAGTTTGTGTTATTTGTTCATTGTTAGGTTATTTCTTTATATTTTTTATTATGTTAGGTTATTTCTTTTATATTGGCATTTCGTAGTTCGATGAAGATTTGCTTGGGAAAGTTGAACCTAATTTCTATCTATGTTACTTTCCTTTAATATGCAGGTGGGAACATATTTATCATACTAGTGGGCAATGATGAAATTTATTAATGTTCTATCTAATGAATGTAAATTTCGAATATAGAAAGTGATGTGCCTATGGGTAGGTTTTAGTTGGGATGGCTATTTACGTATGTCAAGATTTTTTCTTATATTATAGATGAGCAACCCCAAAGGCTACCATTGCTGGTGGATCTTTTAATTGCACGACTGATGTACGATATACGAAGTGATTTGCCTATGGTTAGCTTTTGGTTTGGATGGCTATCTAAGTGAGGGAAGAATTATTTTGACATTGTAATTAGCAACCCCAAAGGTTACTTATATTGGTAGATCCTTTTGTTATATGTGGGAATTACGATTTAACATTTACATTCAATGATAGATCTTGTCAATAAATCTGAGCCCATTGCATATATATATATATATATATATATAATACCATTAACTTTTCTTCCTTCTTAATTAGCAATGACTCGCAACTCCGAGAATTGGAGCATACATCGTGATTGGACTCTGGTCTACATTCTATATAAGCTAAAGAGTGAAGATCAATACATGCATGGGGCATTTACTAGTGTCACATGGTGTCAGTGCCTTGCAGAACTAAATCGACAACTGCAAGCTGAATACTCCAAAGATGATGTAGTGCATAGGTGGATGTTTCTTAAGGCAACTTATCTCTCAATTCACAAAATGATCGATGATGTAGACTGGTGCTGGGATGATAACATTGACACGCTAGTTCCTACAAATTCTCTGATGTGGAATGAGGTAAGGAAAATGTTATTTCATAACCATTGCAAAAAGAAAACTTCTAAATGATCTGTGTTCAACTAATTTTAGGTTGATCCACAATTAAGGTGGCTCCACAACTACCAATTCCCAATGAAGGGGACACTAGATTTCATTCTGCAAACCGAATGATGCAGTCGTGATCGCTTTACGTAGTATTATCTATTTAGCTTGACTTCGATTGTATAACTAAAATATTTATTATCTATTTAGCTAGAGATCAATTGTACAAAATTGAATCATTTATTATCTATTTAGCTTGACTTTGGTTGCATGCCTTGTAAGTAATTATGTCATTGATTGTGTTTGTAATTAAGATGATAAATCCTTTATGAGTAATAAAATTGATCATTTTGTGATGAGGTTAGAAAGGAGCATTCATAGTTACAGGTATGATCATCCACTTCATATAATTTACCTTTTGCATAAATGAAAGCAACCATTGACTTGAGTTTTTCTTTAATGTAGGTCAATATGTCTACATCACAATCTTCTCAATCCACTTGGAGGCAATCTTCTCAATCCGATGGGGTTCAAGTATATAGGTTCTGCAACTACGGCTTGAAAGCACAAATACGGACATCATGGACGCGAGACAACCCCGGACGACGATTCCTTGGATGTTGCGGGTTTCCTAAAGGTGGATGCAACTACTTTGAATGGTTCGATCCCCCAACTTGCCGTTATACGAAGGACATTATACTAAACTTTATGGATGAGAATGCGAACTTGAGGAGAAGGTTGAAAAACATCGATGATAGAAGGAATAAGATTGTGTTATACTTTATAATTGTATTCATTATTTTGTTAATTTTTATGTTTATGATGTATTGATCGATCGTACACTACTATGTACTTGTTCTTCAAGTGTCTAGGTGTTACTATGAATAAAGGTTATTTTTTGTATGTCAATTTAATATCATTTCTATGTATTGCATTCAGTGTTGCTGAAAATGAAGGTGGTAATTAATGTTATGAGAGCATGGTAGGATTCTTTTCTAAAGATTATATTTCTTAATGATCCTATTTCAGACTTAACATCCTCACCCTAGGAGACCAGTGCTATTGCATAGACCCAAACTGATGTTAGAAGAGATCATTTCCATCAGTTTACAACCTAATGTCCATGGATCCAATCCAATAGCAATCATCATTTTCACAGAGATGATCTGTTTTGATTTTCAACACCTCTTTTATACTATGTAATTAGAACAAAGTTATTGATCAGATTGAAATGAATAAATAACTGAACTAATTTAACTTAATTTTAACTAAATTAATTTAATTTAATTTTCAATTATGATCATTAATATAAAATGATACCCAAATATATTTAATAACACATTATTTATATTATCCTAAAAATATTTATATATTTGCAATTAAAATATTACTTATATATATAATTACCAATATATAGTATAAAAAAAATAATTATAACTACCATAACCACCTTCACATTTAAATATATTATCCTAACAAACTTAACTACCATTCAAATTCCTAACACCACTATCAAGTAAACACCATAAGGGTTAACACTTCAACTTAACACCAATTCAGGTAAACACAAACTGGTGTTAACACCACTCTGCAAGTAAACACAATTGAGGGTTAACACTAGTTTCACATTTCTTAACACCACTTTCCTAACCCACTAGGTAAACTAGCCCTAAAGGTCTACAGACTCTCAGAATCCATCTTAAGATTATAGACGATTTACTCTACTTGTATCCAGTCAATCCAACCAGTTAGAAGGAAGGACTGGGGAGAAGGTTCTTCCTTTGGCTTACATCTTCGGTTCCTAGTGTACCCCCCCAGCTGCGGTCATTTCACACTACTCCCCTAGCTAGACATCAATTAACTAGTATAAGCAGGTTAATCATAAATAATCTCAATCTAGGTCTCGAAAAGCGAATCAGTCCTTATGGCCAACATCTAATCAATTTTAGTTAGGCTTGGGATATTTAGTGCTTCCGGAATGTGATGGGCCCTTAATGGGTTGTGCCCTTAATGATTTGTTTGAGAATGTGTGTATGTGCACAACCAAAATGTTTTCATGCAAGATTATTGAGGATGAGGTGAATTTTATGGTTTAAATCTTACTTAGTAGCTTTTAGGATTCAAATATTAGGTATATTAAACCAAATTTCTAGGAGGCAAACCAAGTTTGAAATCACGAGTTCAAGTATTTTCCTTTACAAATTAAGAAAAATATGGAGTGTCTGGCCTGACCTAACCTAATTATTGAATCCTATGGGGTAGCTACAAAATGACTCCCTTTTAGATTAGGTGGTGCGGCCCAAACAATTCAATCAACTGGCCCAAATGCACCACCGCTTAGGGCACAGAAAGAGGTGATTAACCTAGTATGACTTCTACTCCTTTATGTGTTGAATTGGTGTACCGATTCCACAAGTCAGAATCCCGGTTGAGTAGATAAAAGCCAAGTTAGGTTATGTGCCACAAATGTGGGTGTATGTGGTGTGTGTGTTGATTTGTCCTACAAGAAGTATCTTTTTATTTTTTTTTATATAAAATGCGAGGGTGAGATGAGTGGAGGTGACAAACAAGACAAACAAATTCTATCCTAGGGTTTATGCAAACACCTAAGTAGATTAGGTCTTGGTTATTGATGTGGCGAGATGAAACTAGTGGGGGGGAAATGTGGGGGCACTTACAAATTACTCTACCTACACTTTACTCTGATCTACCGCACTTGGATTTCCTTGCTAGGATACCAGCAAGACATTAAATCAGAGACAAGCGAGTTAATAATAAGTAAATGCAAAGAAACACAGAAGACAAGAAAGCAAATTTTGTTGCCTCCCCGGCAATGGCACCAAAATGATCAACGGGTTTTGACGAAGAAATCAAGGTTTCAAGAACCTGTCGTCGTAGCTCGCAAAATGTATTATCAAATACAATTTATAACCGAAACTCCAAGGGAGTCCTGGGTCGAACATAGGAAGACGACGTTTACTTTTGTTGAGATTCGTGGTTCGTTTTGTCTCCTTTTAGTGTTTTAGGGTTTTGTGATTTTTTTTTTTGGTGTTTTAAAAATAAAAAGACAAGTAAGACAACTTCACAAAGTGGAGAACAAATATGATATTTTACAATGGCATTCAAATGTCTATTATAATATGCTAAAACATAAAAGAGATAGAGGTGAGAAGCAATCTCCAAAATCGGTTGTTTGGCGAGACGACAGCTCTTGGCGGCAGCTTGGATGAAGAAGGTGAGGTGTTGGACGACAGAGGTGAGATGCAAGAGGATGCCGGGTAGAAGAATGCTTCACCAAGGCTTCGGAATGGGGATGAGGAGCTGGAGATGATCTTTTACCAGAATGGAGGTGGGAGGACAGCTCCAAGGCTTCTTATGAAGGTGGTGGGATGGAGGACGAATATTTGGAGGGGATATAGGAGCATTACACTAATAAGAGGCCTTTGAAGCTTGGGAATAAGCTCTAATGGAGCTTTGGTAGGCTACTAGAGCTTAGGAGTAGGTGAAAATAGAGTAGGTAGAGATGGTGAAGAATGGAGGTGTAGGGCTCCTTTTATAGTGGAGGGAAGAGGATGAAATTCTTGTAGAGGCCTGTAGTGACAACTGCAAGCATCACTAAAGGCCCCTGCAGCTGTCATTGAAGATCATGCCCCCACCGCTCATGCTTGAAGCAGTCCATGCACGTACAGGAAATTAGTGACTGTTGTAAGTGTCACTAAAGGCCCGCCCAAGCTGTCGCCGAAGGCCCGTGCCAACTCACGCCTATTGCTGCTGTGCTTGCGCGCCATGTCATGCACGCACGCTAGCGTTGCGCTGCTTACGCTGCGCTTGCGTTGCGGTGCGAGTGCGCGGGCTAGTGCGCGCACGTCTATGTGCATGTGTTGGCCGGTGCACCCCAATTGCTGATTTAGGGGGTTCGCGAGTCTCGAACCTGAGGTCCTTTTCAAACCAAGTGCTCAACCGTTGAGGCAAGGCTACATTTATTAAGTCACAAGGAGCACATGGATGTCGAGAGCGCGAAGGAACCTCAGCCGTTGGATCTTGATCCAACGGCTGTGGTGCGAGATCTTTGATGATGAGGGGAATTCTTTAGTTGTTGATGGCCAGCGTGGAGAGGCTAAGATGGTGCCACGTGGTGCCATATGGGCCATCCATCTTCTTTCTGTTGCAGAGGGTGCCATGGTGCTTGTATCAAGGTGATTTTCGTGATGCCAAATCGCAATCGTCGCTTCGAATCCATCCCTACGGTTAGATTTTCCATCCAAAGCACGTAAGGATGTCACATTGCCCTCCTGGCCGTTGATCATCCTCAGATCGCATAAGGTGATACGAGATTCCGATTAGGATGATCTCAGAAGCGTTGGACTCTGATCATCATCCTGATCAGATCCGTACATTCGAATTGTTAATCCGACACCCCGAATTAAATCTCCTTCCCTCCTGGCCATAAAATGGACGTAATTAACCTAAAATATACACAACTATTCTAAATCCAAGATGATACATGCTATGCAATATTTATAACATGAAATGCAAATCTAAGCCTAGGAACATGCATGAATAGCCATTTTATCCTCAATAGTTGTGTCTACATCAGCTAGCTTTAAAGGCAAGCATATCAACAGCCACAATGAACACAAGGGGGCAAATTGGAACCTTTGCTTTACTCCTTTTTGGGGCTGGATCTACCTCCCTGTTGGACACCCATTGGTCAAAGGCAAGAAGGATGAAGTGGTTATGCATCTTCTAATCTACTGGACCCATTTTTCTGGAAATCCTCTTCTTCTCAAGATCTCCCACAAGTACTCCCATGATAGTGAATCATAGGCCTTGGAAAAATCAACTTTCCACATAAAAGCCTACTTTTTTCTCCTTAGCCATCTCGCAACCATTTCCTACCTCAAAATGAATGACTCCCTAAAGAAAAGCTACTTGCATTGGGCTAATAATGTTCGAGAGGACCCCCTCTATACGGTTAGCCAACACCTTCCCAATTATAAGGTAAATCAAGTTGGAAAGAGTGATCGGTCTGAAGTTCGATACTGCTTCCGCCCCCTCCTTCTTTGGTAGTAATAATAAGAATGATCTATTAAGCTTTTCCATCCCATAATTCCCCACTTGGAACTCCTTGATCACGTCCATAACCTCAGACCTCACCACTGGCCATTATCTATTAAACCATTCTTTGTAGAAGAGGACGGGAAATCAATCTCACCCCGGAGACCCTTCAACCTTCAGTCCCTTCAGCACACCCATGACCTCCTTGTCTGTGATGTCCCTACAAAGCTGTCAGCCTCCATCTTCTCCCAGCATTAGCATGTCTGACATGGCAATCCTCCAGCTACCCCTGGGCTTAGCACATGTAACATCATGAAAGTAACTATTGGCCATGTCACATATATCAACTGGTAAGGTCACTACATGCCCCCCATAACGTAAGGATGAGATGTGGATGTATCTTCTTCTTGCACTGGCCACAGCATGAAAGAACTTAGTGTTGGAGCCCCCTCCTTTAGCCATAACTAACGCAACCTCTGGCGCCAGTCCACCTCCCTCTACAAATCTTCTTTGGCAATGACATTAAGGAGATCTTTCCATTGTTGGATCTCTTCTACCAACAACCCCCCACCTCCTCCTTGTCATCCAACATCTTCACGCCCTCCATAGCCTCCTTCATCTTCTGGGATCGCGTTCCAGCTAGAGACTTCCTGTATTCAAGCAACGTAAAATGTAGGCCCCTCAACTTGGCCATAAGCCTTTTCATCCCCGACCCTCCAACTTCCTAGGAGCGCCACCATGATGCCACCATATCTCTGAGCTTGTCCTCCTGGATTGACGATCTCTGGAACTTGAAGTAGGTGCCTGCTAGTGTGCTTTCGTTGGATTTAAAATACATGTCGTAGTATAGTAGTGAAAACGAATCAACACTTAAATTTATATGCTTGAAAGATGAGTTCCGAGGTTATCTTAGGGAGTAATAGATCGCAAATTAACCACTAATCGAATGATATGACCAGAAATATATTCAATGTAAAGCAATGAATGTATCAAACTCAACAAAAATGTATACTCTAAGTGTTAAAGACCAAAAAATGCATGTCAACTAATGCTCAAAGTAGCCTCAACACTTACTTATTTTCAGCCCAAAGCCACAAGGCCTCAATCAGACGTCCGCACTAATCACTAGATGACTTAAAGTTCAAAACCAAACCTAAGTCCAGACGTCTGATTTCAGCCTAGAGTAAAACCCCCTATTTCTCGACGCAACCTCTTCCTCTCTCTCTCTCTTTTCTCTATAATCAAATCTGGATTCGGACCCAGGCCCTCCTAGGTGTGGGCGGCAGGCGAGGGTGTGCATGGGGAACCCGACCCCCCATGTTCTTAGGCAGCCAGGTAGCACACGCTGAAGGTGATGAAGGCATTTCCAAACTAAATTCCCACAATGTTGGACTAAGAATAACTTCTTCGTGCTGCTGCGTAATGGTTGTTGCTCAATTGTAGGTTAAGTTGCCGTGGGATCTTCAATCCATGGCTCAGATGCACTAATGGGGTGATTCTGCACTCAAAGAGGGTGACAATGTGGTGGTTGATGGTTAGGGAAGACAAACGGAGATGATGGAGACATGAAAGCAAGAGTATGGCCGATGGGGCCCAATTAAAACATTTCGTAGTTCCGCCGAAGTGCGGCAAACGTGATGATCGTGGTAATTTGGTGACTGAGGGTGTAAGGCAGCCGGACAGTGAGGTTTTGGTAAGCATCGGTGAACAATGTCAGAGGTGATAGTGGAGATGGCGTAGCTTTCAATAACCTTAAGCAAAAGATTCATGAGGGTGATGGGGATCAAAAAGGGGGAAGAACCAGCAAGTTGAGCACGAATTTGTGCTTAGTGGAGTTGAGACCTTTAAATAGAGGGGGTTCCCCTCTAAATTGAGCCAAAAGTTTCTCTAGTGGAAGGTGGTATTGCTGCCCTTTTGAGCTCGATTATCTCGAGCTTGTCGGAGGAAATTTCGCCCGAGATGTAGCTCATGAAGATACTCATTAGAATAGAATTGATCTCAAGGTCAATCTCGCCAAATTTGGTGAGAATTGATTAAGGTTTAATCCCTCAATTTAGGAATTGAAACTCGACGAGTTTGGGTTTTAGGAACTTTGTAGTTTCCTTGTTGAGTGAGGAAGAAGGCAGTGAAGGCAGGGGGCTCTTGGCGAGAAAGATGAGAAGCTGAGGGTGTGTTTGTAAGAAAAACATAGAAGATAGGGGTCAGAGAGTGGAAAACAGAGATCTATGGCATTAATAAATGCAAACTAGGTCAAGACAGACTTTGATTGGGCTCGAATTTTGGGGTCAACCTAATTTGAATCTAAGGAATCTAATGGTGACCTCAAATTTGGGTCTTGACCACATCTGACTGGGTGATTTACATAGAAGCCTAAACAGAATAAATTCCTGCTGAAGTCTCTATTTTTAGTCAAGACGAGTTCCTCTGGTCAAAGAGACAGTTCCAAACCACTTAGAATATTTTTTCAATGATTTTAGGAGTTTTTTATGACATTTATTTCTACCAGAATTTATTTGATTGGAGTGAGGTTGAAATTAGGTTTTTATTATTAAATTAATCCTCAAATCTCAGAAAACCTTGATTTAGTCAACTCAGGCCCACTTCTTCAAAAATTAAGCTCATTAGACTTTAGATTAAGCCCCAATTAACCCCTTTGTTATTCTACAATTGGGATTATTCATTAAAACAACAAAATTAACCCAATTTCCTATCTTCTTCTCAAACTCAATTCAGAATGAAATTATAATCTTCTCATGAATATTCAGGATCATTTATTACTATAGTTAAGCTAAATTAGGCTTATTAACACCAATGATGGTGCTACCAATAGCGTTAGGCTTGGAGTCTTCCCCACTTTCCCACATGAGGGGCCTATGGTCAAAAAACAAGCTCCCAGAGCTACCACCAAAGCTAGCTGCAACATCCCCATAAGACTCACATTGCAAAGAAAACGATCAATCTTTGACATTTGTCCATTCCCATTCCGCCAAGTGGCAAGTCATCTCCCGACATGGGCAAGTCAACCAATTCTAATTCTGACACCGCATTCTGAAAGCCAAAGGAGGATGAGTCAATTCTACCATCTGGTCTATCATTAGAAGAAAGCATGTCATTAAAATCCCTGCCAACAAGCCAAGGGGTCCCCTATGCCCAAGTAGAAGCGATGCACAGTTCTTCCCACAGAGATGGCCTATCATTTTGGGAACATGGCCCAAAAACGCACATCACACACAGAGAAGTATCATCTGAACATCTGGTAAATATACATGAGATCATGAATCCCCCTTCCTGTACATCAACTAGCTGCAGAACCCCCTCTTCCACTAAACTTAGAATCTGCCAAATCTCCCTTCTGATGCAACAATCCTCAACTCATCTTCCCCACTACCACACAACGGTTTCCAAGAGGACCCATCCACATACTCTATATGAGTTTCTTGTAACAGGACGTAGTCAATACACCACTCTTTCAAGTATCTCCAAAGCATCCTTCTCATGCGGTCCCATAGTCCCCATACATTCCACAATAAAATCTTCAACATGGGGAAGAATGGACACCCCCAGGAATCCCCTCATTGTGCACAAAACTAATCACTGATGCCACTTGATTAACATCCATGTGTTGTTACTTTGCGGTCCCACGACTCTGAAGATTATACCTCCCACTACCTGGCATCCTCCCGCGTGACTACCCTGATGAGCCCTAGCTGTATAGCACACCTGATGGTAACACCATCACTAGCCATAACTAACTTAAATTATTGGAAATCAAGTGAAAAATGATCCTGAATGATCGCGTGAGGACCATAATTCCATGCAAATCTATTTTGAAAAGAAAGAATTAAAAAGGGTTAATTCTACAGTTTTAACATCACATCACAAATGCATAGTAACCACAGGATTTCCCAAGGATTAAATAAAGATCCAAAGAGCATTAAAGTCCTAAGAGTGGGTTCACACAGACATAAATAGGGTTTCACGCGTTTCAAGAACCAAACAGCACACCAAAACCCTAATTTCAAATCCGCTTAAATTAAAGAGGTTCTGGTCAGGATAAAAATCATCTAAATCTCCTATAATTCATATAAAAATATTCTAAGAGGTTCAATACCCTTGGTTTGACCATATAAACCCATTTTGACCTTGGATAGAGTTTTAGACGAGATTTTGCCCTAATTTGGGCTTCTGTGCAAATTTCCTAGTCAAACGTAGTCAAAACTCAACTCCAACTTCACCATCAGATTCCTTGGATTAAAATTAGGTTAAGGACAAAATTTGGGCCCAATCAGAGTTCATCTTGACCTAGTTCGCATTTCAATCCCTTAAATCTCTATTTCTCTCAGTCAGGCCCCTAACTTTCAAAATTCTTTGCAAAAAGGGCTCTATCTTTCTAATCTTCTTCACACTTTGGTCTTTTCCGCCAATGGAGGTCAATCAACCTAAGCACCAACTTTGATTACCTCAAGACCTCATCAAACCAACATCAAATCCCACTGAATTTGGTGGGATTATGTTCACACTACAAAGAATCATTTGAGTCAGATCTTGGCACCAAAACTCCTCTTCCTTTCCTTCCCCGACCACCTTCGACCTCGGTTTTGGTGAGCCTCTTCAACCTCCTTCCTTCGGCCAGTAGACGAACAAATCAAGTAGCCCTCCTTCTTCCTTGCCTTCCTCCGCTCCTTGCTAACCACAGTAGGAATCATCTCCCCCTTCGTCGCCACCGTTCTCCCTCAACAGAGGATTCGTCTTCTCCGTGTCCAGTAAGACACATCGACACAGATCCTACCCCCTTCATCCAAATAATTAGGTTACATCTATTCCTCTCCCTCTCTAGACTAGATTTAGGTCCTTAGAAACCCAATTCGAACCTCACTCACTGCTCTCCCCCTCGTCTTCTTCGTGTCCGATGAAGCTCCAGCGAGCTTCATTTGGTCGCCACCAACCATGAAACACACAACCACCACCACCACTACCTTCCTCTTACTCCATAGATCAAAAGCCCGATGTTTATTGGGTGCTACACTCACCCACATTCCTCTCCAAACAAACCCATCAAACTCCACCCTCTTTGTCATCATCATCCACCCTCCACACACCACACTACACCTTGAAAACACCACCAACACACTCGTCGTACTCCGGCGATCTTATTGAGTGCATTAATTTGGGCTTTTAGCCCGTTTTATGGGACTACAGGTACTCGCCAGAACTCATCCTATCGCCGTCGATTTGTCATTGTTGTCCGCCTCTCTTCGGAGGCTATACACCTTGTTACCACTCCTAATCAACGTGGATACACTCCACCAACACACCTACAACGTCGATTGAGGATTGATGCACAACAATAGCTGAAATTGGAGGAAGATCCTCTATTGTGCATGCAAAGGAAACCTGAGCTGCAATAGTCCCACATCGTAGGATTACATTTTAGATTTTTGTTTATAACATTTTGAATGTTATGCCTTATCGCCTCTGATCACCAGGTGAGGTCCCTCTCACCTAACCTCACACTCCCCACCTACCACTATGCCAGTGGGCCTGGTCCTGGATCCACTAACGTGACCCAATTAGAGAGAAAAGGATTTTCTGAGGGAGGAGGGGTGGGTTTTGCCTCGGGAAATGTGCCTAAACAATTAGGCAAAATTTGAGAGGTGCTTGGGGCTTTATAGTTAAGTCGTCTGATGCTTAGTGCTAACGTTTGATGGTTGACTCTGAATTGGTTTGAAATTACTATTGAGATAATGAGATTTACTTTGGATTTATGCCTAATTGTGGGGCTTAATTGGTAGTTTCAACCACCACTTTTTAGACTCTTGTTATATTTTTGTCTCATTAATTCTGAGATACATTTTGATTCTTATTGAATGCATTTTTAGTGGATTATTTATTCATTGCATATTATATTTGTGAATTGATTATTGTGCTCACATTGCTTATCATTTCGATTAGTGGTTTGAATTTTATATTTACTCCCTGCGAACGACCTCAAAACTTATGATTTTTCGAGCACTTGTAAATCTAAACGTCGTTATCTTTTATTGTCTATACTACGACGTATCTATTTTCTAAAACACGTTAGAAGCCCTTCAACACTAGTAGAAACAATAAGAAACACCAACATATAACACTTCTTTGAAAAAGATCAACATATAACATAGTGTCATTTCAAAATATCAAAACCAATTATGGTGAAAGGAATACTATATTCAGAGGATCCTCCCTTGTAAGAAGAAATACTTAGAGGATCCTTAATAATGGGCATGGTTTGCTAGTTTATTGTTGTTGAGAAAGGTGAACTTTTGGTTCTTAGATTATTGGATCATATGATGATCCAATCATGAGGTTTGATCCCACTTTTGTAGGTTATACATATGGCTTTCACGCCCTTTATTCTTGGAATAGCAACATATATTAGCTTCTTCTCACATGGATTTTCCCTTCTCAACGTGCAATGGTTTTCCACATAAATCAAAGTTCCTTGATGTTCTTGATGCCTTCATTTGATTGTTTATTTATTTTAACATGAGAAGGAAGTCAATCCCTAGGACATTAGCTAATTAAAATATTTCTTGCACACTAATCACAAGTTAAGATTAGGGAAATGCAAACTTGTACTAAGATAGTAATAACAGTAGAAACTTCTAAGTTATGTAAATAGTAACATTTCTAGATGCTATTCACTGCGTATTTCTTTGGGCATCTAGCTTAAGAGATGGTTTCATTCTCTTAGCCTCTTGAGAAGAGGTATGCTGACCTTTTTGGAGTGTCATCAAAGAAAAAAACATGATCGGAAGGGCCTTGTCGTTGCCATGTGTTCGATTCAAAAGTGCACCTTTGGAATGCACATGGATGACCAAAAGAGGGAACTTTCCTTTCTTGCCTTGAAAAAAAGCTTGACAACATCTTTTGAGTTTGAGTCTCTTCTTCCCATACCATACGGATCTGATCAAGGCGACGATCGTAGTTCATCGCCTCTGAGATCGCCCCGATTGGACCTCTGTACCATCAGATGCAGTTCGAAAAAGACCAGAAATCAAGGGTCAAGGGGTTGTAAATCCGTGCCTCAGATGACAAATCCAACCACACGAATGGGTTTGGATCAACTATCGCAACCCAACGACACGAAAATCGACCCAATCCAACATCCGTGTCACCGTCTAAAAGCATGGGAAAGTGTATGGCCCAAATGGTGCCACTTGGTGCCATCCAAGCCGCCCAAAGCCTCCGATGCTCTCCCTCCTCAGCAAAGGCCGCACGATCTCAATCGTTGGATCGAGATCCAACGGCTGAGAGCGTCAAGGCCTTAATTCATAAATGCGACAAATAGGGTCGGTGGCGCATTGGCTAGCACCTTCATCCGCAAAAGCGCAGCGCGAGTTCGAGCCCAGCCCCACTTCAAATCGAAGCGATGAGTGAGCTCGATCAAATTACATCATTTTATTGGCAATGAGCGCCAGCGGCAGACACTACATGGCGCACTCTCAAGCACCGGATGGAGGAGCACGCCACACGCATGCAATGACGCAAGATCGTATGCGACATACGTAGGCACGGCATGCGTTGCGAAGGCGAAGCATGTGCAGATCTAAGACGTCTGATTGTACGATCGGACGGTGAGATCGATTGTGTGCAATCAATTACGTGAACGCCTGAAATTGGATGGGCATTGACGTCGCTTCATGAGGGTGCTTGGATCTCCATCCTGTGGTCAACATTGCACGCACGTCTTCACTGACATTTACTTTCAGCAACGCTCGCATCTGTCACTAAAGACCTTGAGTTAATTCTTTTAAAGCTTAAAATGTCCTTTTTGCCCTTAAACATCACCTATAAAGGGACCACCCCTACCACATTTTTCTTCATCCCTTTCTCTCTTCTCTCACCCCCTCCAAAGCTCTACGAGTTGGTTCAATACCCAAGATGCTCCACTAGAACAAAAGTAAATTAATTTTCCCATCTTCTCACCCCCTTCATGCAGCATCCTGTGGTTGTCTTCTCGCCACCATACGGGAAGCGAATCCCACTGTGACGTCGCCCTACTTCATTCTCCATCCTCCTGCTCCATTCTTCCTCATCCAGCATCTCATCCCCATTGTCTAGGCACTCTGTCAATGCGACTTGTCCTCCAAGCAGCCGTCGAGGAGGATTTTCTCATCCCTATCTTTTTATCTCTTTCTAATGTAGATTTTCAGCTTTTTAGTTGTAGCAAGTAGATGAAATGGACATGTGATTATGAAAAATTGGTTTTCTCTCTATTTTTCTCTTCCTTTGTATTATTCTATCTCTCTCTTCTATTGTTTATTATTTAAGTAAAATAGCTTGCGTAGATTAATTTCAACCAGCTAATCTACTTTATGAAAAATAATTCTAAATGCGAGTTTTAATAAAACGTTCACCTCCATGTGTTCAACCTGAGACTCACCAGAGTTTCGGTAAAATTTATTTGATAGCAAATTTTTACGCAACTATAATGACGGGTTTTTAACTCAATCTTTTAGCATATAAAATCTACCTCATCAGTTACCCTTGGTGCCCCACACTCTGTTAATCATAGTGTTCTTCTCATGCTTTGGTTTTCTGCATTTATTTTCTGCTTATTAGTTCTAGTTGCTCTCTCTTCTAGCTGCATGCCTAAGCTCTCTCTGGGCCATAGGCGTGATGCTGTCTGTGTGGTGTTGACGGGCCTCCATACCCTTGGTCTCACCACCATGATCCTCTAGTGTCGATGGCTCCTAGGGCATTCATGGTGGGATGATTTTCTGTTAGCTTAGTAGATTCTATTTTCCATGTTTAAGCATTTGTCTATCCCTGTTTGTGAACAATGATGATGATTTAATGAAATAAAATTCATTATCTTTATTTGTGGATCATCTTTTTTTGTTGTAAAAAAAAAAAGAATTTGAAAAAATATAAATCAAAGCAATTCCTGAGCGAATAAACAATATAGCACTTGATGTCAACGCAGTCGGTAGTCACCGTCTCATTGAAGTAGTGTCTACCGATACCATACATTCATGTTCATTATTTACCTCACACACACGCACGTTGTTCATACTCATAACATTATTGGTGCAATAACTATTCATAACATCGAAATCGGACTACATTTTTAAAGCAAGTAGGTTTAGAATTATTTTTTCCATTAATCACCTCCCTGAGATCGACTGGGACTCACCAGAGTTTTATTATAAAAATTTTTGTTTAGGATTATCACACAACTATATTATGACGTAACCTTCGTATTTCGCGTGATTCAACCCTTAATAGATGGCACCGTTGCTAGGTAGGCAAGGCGAATATGATTTCTAATCTACGATGTCATTTTTGACATCTTTGTATTTGCTTGCTTTCCTTAGTGTGCAGGAAGGGAACGGGGAATTAGCGCACGCATCAAGTGCAGGTGAAGATCTATTCAGGTGCACACTATCTATCTTAGATTTAGGATCTTTTCTTGAATCTTAGGTTTTTCTTTTGAGAAAAGAAAAAAAGAAAAAAAATCTAAAATTTTTTAAATGAAAAAAATATATTTTTGAGTAAAAGGCTTATTCTCCTTCAAAAATCTCTTGAAAAGCCTCTTTACTATTTTTGGAAATTCGACCAGCAATTTCTCAATAATTTAAAAATTATTTTGCCAAATATTTGTTGATCCAAAAATCTTAAAATTAAAGGTCAACATAGACTCTCAAACTATCATTTCAACACCACCTTTCATTTTGGAAAATTCATACTGTACAATTTTTTAAAATTTGTAAAGTGCAAGGGGTCCAACAGATTGAAAATTGATTTCTTTTGATCTTCAAAGATTGATTCCGAACATCATATAAATCTGATTGACCTGAAATTTGTGGAGTTTGAAAGCTAATCAAACAGGATTTCATTTAAATATTTTTCCCAAATTTTTTAATCTAAGTTGCTACTATTTTAAGGAGAAAAACTAACAAGGTGTCAATCTACCCTAGCTGACCCCTTATCAGTTATAAATTAATATAAAATCATTCGAAAGAGTAAAAATCACATAAAAATATTCTCTAGAAATCTAATTTGAAAAGGCATCTACCTGCCGAATTGCATTTAATTTGGATTTCGAATTTGTTGTGAAGAATGTTTTTAAGTTGATTAATTGGTTTGTTGCCTGATTTTAGTAGAAGTTGCATAAACCCTAGGTATCACTTTTAGGGTTTGACTAGGATTGGACTCAATTGAGTCCATTGTCTAGTGAGTGAGTCTGGTGACTTGCTTGACCACCTCACCCAACTCAATTACTTGAAGTAAGGTTAAAAATCACTAAGAAAAATCTTAATTTAACCTACATTTGTTGTTTAACTACTAGGTAATCACAATTTCCTTAGCCAAACTTCGTGACCAAGTCTACAGGGTAGTACCAAATAGTCGCATCTAAGGGGTATCAAGAACCCGAAGGCATAAGCCAAAGGAAGAACCTTCCTCTTAGCCCTCTCGTATTCTGACTGGCTAGGTTAGCTTAGGAAACATGGATTATTTGCAATTCATTTTATAACAAATGTACTTCAGGAGTTTGAACTTGAACTTGAAATCTGGTCACTAATTAAAGGACCTTATCTAGATTACAAGGCCTTTCCTAGCTTAGGAACTTGTTCTGTCACCAATCCCTTGTAACTGGAGAGAGATACTTAGACCACCCTTGTGTCTTCTTTTAGAAGACCTTTCTACTTACCTAATTCTCATGGATCCATATTCTTTCTACCACCCTCAAGGGTCTTCTTCCTCTTCTCCTGACCCAGCTATGATTCCCACTCCTACAGGGCCGGAGACCCCTTCACATTATGCGGGGTATGATTTCCATATCTAACTTCTCACCTCTAGGATACAGTTAGGCCTACTTCATCTCCCTGGAGCCCCACATAAATCATCACTGGTGAGCTACCCATGGACTCACAACCACTTTTCATATTACAACAAATGGTAGAAAAGCTCGAGGATAAGGTTGCCATTTATCTACATGGAGTCCAGACCACCATTGATCTGGGGCAGAGATAGGCCTTGATCACAACCCAAGAATCTCTAATGATAGCCCTTCAAGAACTGGAATCCCTGACTAGGCTAACCAAACAAAATTTCACACTTCAAGATATACTGCTTTTGCAGTACCAAGTGGAGAATAGCCTTGAGGACCTTAGAGAACCTAAAGTGGTTGCACCTAAAATTGCTATAAAGGATTCTTTGGGGCAGATACTCAAAGTGGATAATACCAATGTCTCAAAAAGTGATTCTAAAATAAAACATGATTCAAGGGAAGAAACATCTGATGGGGTCATGGGACATGACCTTGGCATATCTAGAATGGAATCATTTGAGAGCCCCATCTTGGAAAGTGATGAGGAAAGGGTTGATAAGCCCAAGATTGATTCTCAATCTAAACACCCTAAATTTTGGGAGACACCTTATGTTCAAGGAATTAAATTTACACCAGCAAACAACCCTGCTGAAATTAAGGAAGAAGATCCACTTGAGGATCGAGATCTTGATGGAAGCCTTGAAATGCAAGCATTCCATTCTGAGGAATCAATCATTTATGAGCCTGAATATGATTCCTTTGTATTTGAGGATTCACATGGTGATCTTGAATTGGATATCTCAAGTAATCTAGGGGAATTTGAGCAAAGAAAGGATGGATATAACAAAAATTATGGACAAACATAAGAAACCCCCCAGGGAAATAGAGAGATTAATGACCTTGACATCTCTAGTCAGGCATACCTGGGCAATTCAGAGATGATTTTGTCTAAGGATCCTAATGAGCACATATGCCTGGGTGAATTGATTACAGTATCTAGATTTGACAGTACTAATCATTCTAAGACACTTCCTATTAAGAAGCAAATCTGCTTCCACTTCTACATCATCTAATTCGTACCTTTCTCTTCCCACCTACCAAGGTGATGAGGAGAACCCTGAGTCTACACTCTCTACTCCTAACTCTGATCTCCAATTATTAGGAAAGACTTTTGATGATTTACCTAAGGAAGTGGAAATGTCATTTGAATCAGGGAATTATGAGGAACCTTGATATGAATGATGAGGAGAAAGAGATTGGAGTGCAAAGCAGAATAAATTGGGGACTAACTTATAATCCTAGTCAATCTAATGGATGGCTCAACTTGGAAACTGAGACAAATTCAGGTGAGTATGAAAGTATTGCTGATAAGGAAGAGATAATCTTTGACAAGGATTTTAGTGACTTCTACACAGAACTCCCAATCTCACAAACTTCACATTTATCCTCATATGACCTGGGGCCTAGAGAAAGCATGATTTTTTATCACCATTATGAAGAACCTTATGATCTAGACTCTGAAGCTGACTTGCATTTCAATCTTAATATCAATCCACTTCCTCATCAACTTCTCATTGGACTCTGGAATGGGATTAATGAGCAGGATTGGCATCTCGAACCTCATTCTCATTATCCTCTACTATTTGCCCCTATTCCACACTCTACATTAGAAAAACTCTTTGCAGTAGGGATGCACCATCAGCTGGTTCGCATTTGTGGACCACTGATTCTTAGAGCATATGAACACATCTTCCTATTAATCTTAACCCTCTCTTCAACAATCACCGAGTTGTTTGATTGAGTTTTTGCCCAGCTAGAGGCGATAAACTCAACACTTATACAAATGTAAATATCCTTATATATATAGCATAGTTGCTGTGACTCAGGTCATAAGTGTTGAATTAAGCTAAAAGACAAATTCACGAGCCATTCTAGCTGATCTCTATCCTTTTACCTCTTATCATGCATTTATTTTCATTATATTCATGCATGAGAACATGCAAGAAGGTAGGCATGGGGGGCTAGTCCACTTACATTGAATACTTCCTCTCAACACCTAGAAAAAAAAGAACCTTTCATAATTCTCTTGAACATCATGCTAATTGCACTTTAGGGTTCTTAATTAAGAAATACCGACTCCACCTCCAATGTTCGCATTGGAGCTAGAATTGTCCGCAACCGTCATTTCCAACTTGTCCACTCACCTTTCTATTCTAAAATTATGAACCAAGCTGAATGTGAACCCAAGTGAAGGAAGATATTAAAGTGCAACTATGTAAAAATCCACTATAGAAAGGTTTAAAAAAAAAAAAAGAAGTGTGTTTTCAGTGTTGTTTTGGAAATTAAGTTAAGAGGAATGAAAAATTCTCGATTTTGAGGATTTACCAACTTGAAGATATGCGGAACAAAGTCTTTCCGCCTAGACTCTTCAGGTCCTAATGGACTTAATTTTTCAAGTGTACCTAAATTTGGATTGATTTGCTCGAGTTTTTAAGGGGACCTGAAAAAGCTTAAAGTGTTAAGTCAAAAGGGCGATAAGTGAATGACTTGTCTTCCCACCCTTGGATTTGGATGGACTTTGAGTCCCAAGCATCTTCAATTACACTATGCACTGACTCGTCTTCAGGATAACTTTATTGAGTCCTTAGCGGTCAATAAGATTTAGTCTAGGCCTGCAATTGCTTTTTTTTTGATATGGAATATACTACCCTCCGGATTGTTATCGGCTCATGATAGCAATCCTCAATGTTTCAAAAAAAAAAAAAAAAGATTTAGTCTAGGCCAGCAAATCTAGTGACCTTACTGGGTTTCTAGCTCTTAGGACTTTTTATTTGAAGGGGATGCATTTAGAACAGATGAAGGAGAGCCACTTGCCAAGAAAAATGATTTGGAGAAAAAAAAAAATTCTTAGCCGAAAAATCAGGAGGAAAAATATATATATATGCAGAAAAAGAAAAAAAGAAGAAACATTTTACACATCCCATCCTAATAAGAATATCTCGCTACATATGGATGCTATTCCTTTCCACCCAATAAAAACACCTCGCTACAAATGGGTGTTTATCCTACAAAAAAAAAGAGGAAAAAAATACCGAGATAAAAAATTAGGAATAAGAGACCAATAGGCCCAACTGGGGCAATATACACCTAGTGTGTTGACCTCGCAGTGGAAAAATGGTGAGAAGAAATCTGCCAAATCCTAGTATGGCTTAATCGAAGACAAAATTGTTCAAATAAGCGCTTAGAAATATTCTAAGTTTTATTGAATGCTAGGAGTCAATCTAGCTGTCCCCTATGGCAAGTCAAATTATTTTCACACACAAGATGCTGGTCTCTCACATTCACTTCAAGTCTTGGGTGGGTTGACTAAGTTAGAGAATGTTACCCTCATGACCCAAGTATGCGGCCTAATAGGGTTCTTGATTTGACTTAGGCAGTCCAAATTTGAGTTAGTACTCAAGAGCTGTTGAAGTCTCTTTCGTTAAGTTTTTGCACGTGATTTCTTTTCATTGGTGAAATGTCGTATTGAGGTTTTTCTTATTCTGACTCACTCAATTCCGTAACAACTCTTTTCAATAAAAGTATTTTTTGTGAATAAATAAAAGAGTTGATTTCACTATGCCTCTGTAAATAAATAAAAATGTTTTCCACGTAGTTGATTCTTACATCTCTCTCCGCCAAATTTTCGCATGTTGGTTTCGCTAGGGCTAGCAAAATTTAGGCAAGTGGGTATGATTGCATAGCAATCATAGGACTTAATCATCCTGAATTGAATCAGATCCCAGCTTAACATAGGAATAATACATTCATAGGCTGCATATCTTGCATCTTAGCTGCTCTATTTAGCTATTCATAGAATAATTTTATTTTACCTTACTAATCAAGGAATAATTGCATTTGCAGATAATAAGAAGCTCAAGAGATGACCTGAAGCTGAATAAAAGATGGATGGAATCTGGAGCTACAACAAAGCTAGAGTGGGAGCTTGGAATAAAGCTAGGAATAAAGAAGAAAGGAAGACAAAGAGTAAGGAGGTATACTAGGTTACTTGTAGGAGTAAATGTACAATTTAAAGCAAAGAAGAACTTAGGATAACCCTACCCCCTAGTCATAGCCCTTAGGATAACCTTATTCATGTTCTATCCCTGATCCATCCTCCTAGTAGGTTAGTTTAGCTTAGGAATCCCTAAATACACTTTCCAGCACATTTCTGAACGTCCAAATACTTTTTCTGGAAGCCCAATCTCTGCAGAAACCCCAACTAGAGCCTAACGCCAATATTAATGCAGGATTGGATGTCCAACATATCCCTTAGACGTCCAACTTTGAAGTATAAGTCATCTAACCAAACTTCTGGACGTTTGTAGGTCCTCTATGGTTCCTATTTTGGAATCGGAAGCTATGTTTTGCCTCTTTTGACCTAAGAATCCTACCATACACCTTAAGAAACCTAATTAGAGACCTCCTAAGCTTACCCCACTACACTTAACCCTAACCCAAGTGGCCTAGAACCTAATCTTAATCCAAGAATCTAGTGGGGTTCACTCTAAACCTTATTCATTCATTATGAGTCAAGTGAGCTAACCCTTGGATTAATTGGACTCAGGGAACCCAATTCAAAGTCTACTAATGAGGTGGAGATGCGTTGCGAAAAGGTTTGAGTTTGGAAAACTCGTCGTCGTAGTTCGATTCGCAAGAAAATCTATCAATCAAATAATATTTATAACCGAAACTCGAGGTGAGTCACGGGTGAAACATGGGGAGGCGAACGTTTGGTTTTATGAAATTAGCATTTCACTTTTTATTTATTTATGTTGTTTTTATCCTTTCTTAGTTTTTTGGTATTTTTATCAAGCAAGAGATTAGGTGATGAAAACTTTATCAACTTGCAAAAATAATGTAGAGAGAGAGAGAGGAGCAATCATATATTTTTGAACAAATGTTTCTAAACTATGAAAGTGGGAAAACTACACTACAAAAGTGAAAAGATAGAGATAGGTGAGAAGAATCCCCCTCGACGGTCGCTTGGAGGACGGCTTGCTCTGACAACGCCCCGATAAAGGTGGTGAGGAGCTGGATGACAGAGAACAGCAATGGAGGAAGGAGGACGGGAAAGGACGTCATCGCAGTGAGGATCTTCTTCCCAAAGGAGGGGAGAGGACTGCCACAGGATGCTCCACAAATGGGGATGAGAGGTGGGAAAATATTTGATTCTACTCTAGAGGAGCATCCCAGGCTTAGGACAAGCTCTCTCTAGAGCCTTGGAGGTGGTGAGGAGAAGAAAGGAAGAGATGAAGAAGAATGGCAGGGGTAGGGGGTCATTTTATAGTGTAGGAAAGGATCAACTTCGTATATAGGACATTTAATGACGGTCATAAATGTCGCTGAAGATCCGCTGCAAACTTCATTGAAGACAACCTTGCGCCCACACTACCGCTGCGTTGGCTCGTGCCCTGCACACCCTTGTAGCGCGTGCACATGCCACGTGCCTACTGCGCCTCGCACTGTGCTCATGTGCTACTGTGTCTCCATGCCTCCGCACGCACGCACGTGACTACGCTGCTATTGTAGGATTTATAGAGCACAAGCACACTAGAAGGGGGAATGAATACTGTGGTATAAAAATAAAAATTGCAAGAAAAAGCAAACCACAAAATAAAGAAATAAACAAAAGTACAGGTATAAGCAAGATATAAAAGCTTACAACTATAGTTCCTAAGTCTCCAACAAGTATATTGCTTAAAAGTATGAATTAATCTAACGAAAAAACTAAATTGAAAGCGAACGATAAAACAAAGGAGTGCACAATTGCCTTTGAAGATTTGTTATAAGCAAAGAATAGCCTTGAGAAGAATGCAACTAGTCAAGCTCCTTGGCAACTAGAAAATTGAGAAATAAAGGTGTAGGCAAGGAGAATGTTTTTTAGCTTGATATTTTTTCAAAAGATACAAGCAGTGTTTATATAGGCCACTAAACACCTCTCCTACGATTACTAGATGTTAGGGGTAATTTGGGAAGATTAGAATTAACATAAATTGCAATATAGTCATTCTAATTAAGCACAATGGCTAGTTGGTATTGGTACTGACTGCTCACAGTCAACCCAACAATGCTTGGGGTACCAATACTAATCATCAATATTGATACTCAGTGCATTCTGTTGAGTACCAACAAAGTCACTTAGTACCGGTACTTATCACTAGTATCGGTACTTGTGACTCACAGGTACTCATGATGAGTGTCGGTGCTTGTTGTTTATAGTTTGGGACTTAGGCCCAAACCTGTGCCTAGCATGTACCGATACTTATTACTAGTATCGGTACTTGCTACAAGTACCTTGTTTTATAGTTTAAACCAAAATTTAAAGAAATCCTATCTTAGCTATACGATAATATTTTCAAAGAGTCGATCTTTAGTTATAAAATGAATGATTGAACGTGATTTTGATCCCTAATTATCTCTATTTTGATTTTAACTCCTAAGTTATCTTTTTTTTGTTAGGAGATATATAAAAGCTCTAAGATACAATAAATTAAACAAAACTAAAGTCTTCAATCTTCATGACATCATTACTTCTTTCATCCATCCTTAGATCTTGTTATTTCCTGAAAATAATACGTCAACAACTCATTAGATTTAAAATGGTTTCATTAACACCAAAACATAAAAGAGAAGTGGAACTAGGTTCCAACAATCTCCCCCTTTTTGGTGTTGACAAAATAATAGAAATAAATACCTATATTTAAAATAATAAAAACCTCATAAGAGAAGGAATACAAAAAAAACTCCGGTAGAAGTAAAACCTCCTCCTCAAACTAAGCTTCCTTATTTTAAATACAGTGTATGTACCATTTCTCTCCCTTTTTGTCAAACTAAAAATATATCAATATGCATAGACAATGACTAGGCATGACACAATATTATAGTGAAACAATCATGAGAAGAGAACAAGCATATAAAAAGTCATACACCATTAAAAGTCACAACATCATTAAAAGACATAATAACCAAGCAAAAACATGTTGAAATGTTCAATACATGAAAATATAGACTAAAAAACTAATTGCGAGGACATTTTCTGGTAGACTTTTGAGCATGTCCATCATCACTATCATCATAAGAAACATCTTCTTCACCTTCATTGTCTTCTTCCTCTTCACCATCATGAAGAATAGGTTCTTCTTCTGCCATTGGAGATGAAACATGAGATGGGTCTTGAAAGTGTTTTTACCTTCTTTCACTGTATTCTTGAGGCGCTTTTCGTTGAGTCATCTTCCTTTGTTTAGGTTGTTGAGTGGGATGAGCAACATGGGAAGAATCAATGGAAAGAGAAAGATCATGAAACTTGTGTTCCATGTAACGGAAGGTAAAATTGAGATTGGTTAAATTTTGACCAATATAATTGAAAGTATTAATCCAATAGGGATCAGTTACAGACACATTAGATAGATTTACGCAAGGTGTTTCGGCTTCTAGATATGGATAGGTTATTGGAATAAAAGCGGAGGATGATTCAGGAGGTGGATTAGAAGAAATTGAGCATTTGGATCAACTTCATCATCACTAGAGGATTCCTCTCTGGCGGGTTTTACTTCCATTTTCCGGAGAGTGGACCATTTGAAATAGACCACTTTTCTAAGCGGAGTAAAGTTAGAAAGATCAATTTTACTCTTAATAAGAATGTGAGATACAAGAATATCAAGAGGAAAAGCTGAAGCATGGTAATGAGGTCTTAAAAAGTGAATAAATACCATGTTCCAATTTATAGGAAAACTTGTTATAATAGCATAGATCAAGGGTGAAATGTCGATGGGAATTTTGTGGAATCCTGAATTTTTAGCCCTTAAGTTCCATGCTAAAATCCAAAAAAGAACACGAGCAAACAGGGTCATGTTCGGGGCAACTAATGTTTTCCCCTGACAATTAGGAAGCAAGAGAGTTTCATTGATTTTATAAGTTGGAAATTGCTCCTTAAGAGTGTTAAAAGCATAAGCTTCATTTGGACATTCAGTAATGGATGACAAAAAATTTTTTGTGATGGTGATTTGTTGACATAATACATTTGTTGTTAGGACAAGATGACCTCGATTTTCTTGTTCTTGGAGGTTGGTAAAAAATAAGCAGCTGACATCAGGATATACTCCAAGAACATCGGCAAAAAATGACTGATCAAAGAAATGCATGAGTTTTTGTTCAGAAAGACAGGTGGTGAAATTAAAGATTTGTAGAGAAAAATCTTTCCACTCAACTGGTCTACAATGGTGAAGTTTTAGTCCTTTATACCAATCAAACTTTGATTTGGCATCCTCATTGATGCAAAATTTCTGAAATGCATCTTGAGGTGCCTTTCCTTCTCTTAGATTTAGGTGCCATCTGAAATTATGCAACAAAAAAGAGTAGGAAACATAATTAAAAATTCAGAATATTTCCTTTTATGTGTGCATATAAAAAACACACTTAAGCCTGCATGTACTAGTACTGGTGATTGGTACCAGCACTGGTTGGTCTCTGTTCCAACCAGAAATTCGAGCTAGTACCAGTATTCATATTCAGTACCAGTACTTGCTCGCTAAAGCAGGCACTGCTGTGCCCAGCGAGTACCGGTACCGATGATGGGTACTCGTACCATATGGTACCTGACGAGAAACAAGTGCAGCAGTAGGAATGGACTTGAGAAAAAGAAAAAGAGAAGATGTAGAATGACTCAAGATAGCAAGATCTACTTAGGAGATAAGAATATACCTAAAGAGAAGCTTGGAGGTGATCCTTCTTCTTCTTTTCTAGGGTTTGGAGTGGCTCTTGAGAGAAGAACTAGGGTTTGCAAAGTGTGAAATAAGGCAAGTGTTTGCACTTGGCCTCTTTTATATGGGATGAGTCATGTGCTAGTCACAAGACCACTTAAGTGGTTGAGAAAAATATTTCAATCAACAACTTAGGTGTTGAAGAATAATGTAGTTAACAACCTAAGTTAAGTAACCATATTGCAAACAATACCCTAATATTTCCAGTCATATGGAAAGGGAATTTTGTAATTGCAATCAAGTTATTAAGCAAACAATTTGTTAATTTTGAATTTCTTTTATTGTATAAAGTCCTAACTTTCTTCTTGTAAAGTAGAATCTCTCTACTGCAAGAGGTTTTGTAAAGATGTTTGCTAATTGATTTTATGTCTACAAATTCTAATTGAATAGAACCTTGAAGTACATTATCTCTAAGGAAATGATGTCTAACATCTATGTGTTTGGTACGTGAATGATGTACTGGATTTTTGGATAAATTTATTGCGCTTGTATTATCACATAAAATTTTGGATTGCACAAAAATCAACCCAAAGTCGGACAAAGTTTGTCTCATCCAAATGACCTGAGAGCAAGCAAGTGAAGCAGCAATATACTCTGCTTCAGTCGTAGAAAGTGAAACACAAGTCTATTTCTTAGAGAACCATGAGACCAAGGATTCTCTAAAAAAATGACATGTGCCACTAGTGCTCTTTCGGTCTGTCCGACTCCCTGCATAGTCTGCATCACTATAAGATAATAGGTCTAATGTTTATGCTTTAGGATAAAAAAAATAAGGTCTCTTGTGCTATTTAGGTATTTAATATTCTTTTTACTACATTAAAATGAGATTCTTTGGGTTCGTATTGGAATCTCGCACATAGATATGTAGCAAAAAGAATATCAGGTCTAGAAGCTGTAAGATATAGTAGTGAACCTATCATAACCTGGTATTGCTTTTCATCTACCCTCTTGCCGGATAAATCTTCATCAAGAGAAGCAGATAGAGCAATTGGAGTCCCTTTTCCATTTACTTTTTCAAAGCCAAACTTCTTGAGAATTTCAAGAACATATTTAGTTTGACTAATGTATATACTTGTGTCCAATTGTTGAATTTGGAGGCCTAAAAAGAATCTGAGTTCACCCATCATACTCATTTCGAACTCAGTCTTCATAGTCTCACAAAAATGCTGACACAGGGACTCCTTGGTTGATCCAAATATAATATTGTCGACGTATATTTGAACCAACAGGATGTCATCTTCTTCCTTTACAAAAAGAGTTGAATCAACAACCCCAATTCTATATCCATGCTAGAGAAGGAAGCACCTAAGCCTCTCATACCAGGCCCTGGGAGCTTGTTTAAGTCCATATAATGTGCCTTATTGAGCTTGTATACATGCTCTGGGTGTGTTGGGCCCTAGAACCTGGGAAGTTGATGAACATAAACTTCTTCCTTAAAATATCCATTAAGAAAAGCACTCTTGACATTCATTTGATAAAGCTTGAAATCCTTTGCACTTGCAAAGGCAAGTAGCATCCGTATGGACTTCAAGTGAGCAACAAGAGCATATGTCTCATCAAAGTCAATACCCTCCTGTTGGTTATAGCCTTGAGCTACAAGTCTAGCTTTATTCCTGATTACTGAACCAAATTTACCCAATTTATTGCGGAACACCCACTTTGTTCCAATGATGGAATTACCCTCAGGAGCGGGTACCATCCCATATATTGTTCCTTGTAAATTGGAGTAGCTCCTCGTGCATAGCTACAACCCATGATTCATCCTTTAATGCCTCATCAACTTTCTTAGGTTCAAGTTGAGAAACAAAGGCATTAAGGACAAAATCAGTTCTAAAATGAGATCGGGTTTTTACACTTTGTTCAATATTACCTATAATATGTTCTTGAGGATGATCCTTATGGTGTACCCATTCTTTTGGAAGATCATGTACATTTCGTGTATCTTCCATTTTTAATACATCGATGAAGGGGGTTTCTTCATCATCAAAATCAAATGATTTGGTTCAGGTTCTCCTAAGTTTATTTCATAGAATGAAACATGCAAGGATTCTTCTATAACAAAGGTCCTTTTATTAAAGACTCGATAAGCTTTATTTTTTGTTGAATAGCCAATAAAGATGCCTTCATCACATTTAGCATCAAACTTATCAAGCCAATCACGGGTGTTTAATAAAAAACACCGACTTCCAAACACCCTAAAATATGAAATCCTAGGAGACTTCTCATAACAAAGCTCATATGGAGTTTTCTTAATAATAGGCCTTAAGAGAGTTCTATTAAGAACATAACATGTCGTATTAATGGCTTCAGCCCAGAAATATTTTTGAAGCCCAAACTCCAAGAGCAAAGTTTGGGCACATTCTTGTAGAGTGCGATTCTTATGCTCTACAACACCATTTTGAGATGGCACCCGAGGAAATGAAAATTCATGGGTTATGCCAAAATTGACACAAAAACTTGAAAATTTTTCATTTTCAAAATCAACCCCATGATCAGTCCTAAGTCTAAAAATTGAGAATGAATTTTCCTTTCGAAGTCTTCGAGTAAGACTTAGGAAGGAATCAAATGAGTCATCCTTATGTTTCAAGAAGATGACCTAAGTGAACCTAAAGAAGTCATCAACAATAACTAGGTAAAATTTTGATCCATTTAAGCTCTCAAATCGTGTAGGCCCAAATAGATCAAGATGTAACAACTCTAAAGGTCGTGTGGTTGAAACTAAGTCTTTAGGTTTGAAAGAAGCTTTGTGCATTTTTCTGAGTTCACAAGATTTACACAAAGCACCCTTTTTATAAGTTAGTTTGGGTAGGTCCCTTACTAACTCATTTTTGGCTAACCTATTAAGATGTTTATAATTAATGTGACCTAGCCTACGGTGCCATAGATCTACTTCAACATGGGAAGCAAGCAGACATGTTACAAATTTCTCTTGTGAAAAATGAAGAGCATAAATATTTTCATATCTAAACCCTTCAATTAAAATCGTATTTGTTCCCTCTCTTAGTATTTTAAAATCAACTTTAGTAAATAATACATCACATCCATTATCACATATTTGACGAACACTAAGCAGGTTATGTTTTAAGTTTTCTACTAAAAGAACATTACGTACCTGTTTAGAGGAATTACCTATTGTTCCTTTACTAATAATGCGACAATGTTTGTTGTCGCCCAACCTGACGTGTCCTCCATCTTGTATTCTCATCCATTTGATAAAGAGGTCTGAGTGTCCTATCATATGCTTGGAACACCCACTGTCTAGGATCCATTTGTCCTTCTTGACTTGCAAAATAGTTTATCAAATCTATTTTAGGTACCCATTTTCTTTTGGGTCCTTGATAGTTAGTACCCTTCAAATCCATAGGTTTATAGATCACCTTTGTGTTAGATCTATAATTCTTAGGATTTTTGACCTTTTGATAAATCCATGCATGTATGTCTAGGTGCATGTGATTTATTTTGTGTGTTCTTTTTATTATTGAACTTGGCTTTTAAATTATTACAAAATTCTGTATTCAACCTAGTTGTTGTTTTTAGATTATTCAAAGTTCCTTCAAAGTGTTCATAAATATCTTCTAATTCTACTATTTTTCCATGTAATTGATCATTAGTTTCTTTTGACATTTCTAATTCTATTTATAAACAAGATTTTTCTATTTCTAGTGTCTTATAACTATCATGCAAGACCTTATTTTCTTTTTAATCATCCTAGCTTTATGATATAAATCTTCATAAGATTGTAACAATTCTTCAAAAGTAATTTTAGAATCTACCTCGTTTTTAGATCTATCGTTGTTCACCATTAAGCAAAGATGTGCAACTTCTATTTCTTTAGATTCTTCGGAAGATAATTCCGTTCCGAAATCATTGTCATCCTAAGTTGCTATGTATGCTTTTCTTGAGATCTTCTATTTCTTCGAATCAAGTTCTTTATCCTTCTTCTTCTCTTCTTTCTTCTTGATCATAGGGCAATCTTTTCGTACATGTCCCTTCTTCTTACACTCAAAACAAACAATGTCATTTGAAAACTTATTGACTCTCTTACCTTATTTCCGGATGAATCTTTGGAATTTTCTCATTTGAAGAGCAAGCTCCTCTTCTTCGTCGGAGTCGGAATTGTTGAAGTCCGAATCCTCTTTCACGGCTTTAAAAGCCAACTCCTTCTTCTTGCTCACAAATCTCACCTTGTTCTTCTTCATGTTTTCCAATTGGACCTCATATGCCATGAGGCTTCCAATCAGATCATCCAAGGAGAGAGTTGAAAAATCCTTTGCCTCTTGGATTGCCATGGACTTTGGAGACCAATCACTTGTAAGGGATCTCAAGATCTTCCTTACAAGTTGTTCTTCCATAAACTTCACTCCCAAGTTCTACATGGGGTTGATAATATCTCCAAATCTCATGTACATCGCTTTGATTGTTTCTCCTTTTTCCATCCTAAAACACTCATAACTCTCGATTATAATTGAGATTCGTGTTTCTTTTAGCTTGCTTGTACCTTCATATGTGATTGAAGAGTATTGCATATCTCGTACGTGGACTCGCACACGGAGATACGGTTGAACTCCTCCCTTGATAATGCATTCCTAGCGATCTTCTTCTTTTGATCCGCTATCCAAACAACTCCTTCCTGCGGTTCCAGATCCGTGTTCTCTTGAATGAGAGTCCATGAGTCTTCATCCATGGCCTTGAGGAAGATTTGCATCCTCCTCTTCTAGTATCCATGGTCCATCCCATCAAAGTAGAGAGGACGTGTGGATGACTGACCTTTGGTGCGCTTGGCTGATGATGCCATTACGAGAGAGAAAAGTTACTTCTTCTTATCGCTTCCTGCTCTGATACCACCTATAGGATTTGTAGAGCACAAGCACACTAGAAGGGGGATAAATACTGTGGTATAAAAATAAAAATTGCAAGAAAAAGCAAACCTCAAAAAGCACACAAAAATGTATAGTGGTTCCCCTCACTCAGGTACTCCACTACCTAAGTCTCCCGACTTAAGATTTTTAACCCGATTCCCTCAACCCGAAGGGAATCAATTTACTAATAACTTGAGGTAATTAACGGGTTACCTTAACCCAATTACAAGATAAAGAAATGAACAAAAGTATAAGTAAGATATAAAAAGCTTACAACTATAGTTTTTAAGTCTCCAACAAGTATATTGCTTAAAAGTGTATGAATTAATCTAACGAGAAAACTAAATTGAAAGCAAATGATAAAACAAAGAAGTGCACAATCGCCTTTGAAGATTTGTTGCAAGCAAAGAATAGCCTTGAGAAGAATGCAACAAGTCAAGCTCCTTTACAACTAAAAAATTGAGAAATGAAAGTGTAGGCAAGGAGAGTATTTTTGAGCTTGATATTTTTTCAAAAGACACACAAAGAGTGTTTACATAGGCCACTAAACACCTCTCCTATGATTACTAGCCGTTAGGGATAATTTGAGAAGATTAGAATTAACATAAATTGCAATATAGTCATTCTAATTAGCACAACGGCTAGTTGGTACCAGTACTAAAGTTGTGGTACTGGTATTGACTGCTCACAGTCAACCCAACAATGCCTGGGGTACCGGTATTGATCATCAGTACCAATACTCAATGCATTCTGTTGAGTACCAACAAAGTCACTTGGTACCGATACTTATCACTAGTACCGGTACTTGTGACTCACAGGCAACGGGGCCGTGAACACTTAATACCGGTACTCATGATGAGTACTGGTACTTGTTGTTCACAGTTTGGGACTTAGACCCAAACCTGTGCCTAGCATGTACCAGTACTTATTACTAGTATCGGTACTTACTACAAGTACCTTGTTTTATAAGTTCAAACCAAATTTTAGGGAAATCTTATCTTAGCCATACGATAATACTTTCAAAGAGTCGATCTTCAGTTATAAAACGAATGATTGAATGTGATTTCAATCCCTAATTATCTCTACTTTGATTTTAACTTCCAAGTTATCTTTTTCTTGTTATGAGACATACAAAAGTTCCAAGATACAACAAATTAAAAAAAACTAAAGCCTTCAATCTTCATGCTATCAATACTTCTTTCATCCATCCTTAGATCCTATTATTTCCTGAAAATAATACTTCAACAACTCATTAGATTTAAAATGGTTTTATTAACACCAAAACATAAAAGAGAAGTGGAACTAGGTTCCAACAGCTGTGCCTGTGCGATGGTGCGTGCGTGCGCATGGGTGCCTTGGGTTGCGCCACATGGCGCGATATGGGCCATCTATCTTCTTTCCTTTATAGGGGCTACTATAGAGGTCGGATTGAGTCGATTTTCGTACCGTTGGGCTGCGATCATTGACCCAAATCCATTTGTGCGATCTGATTTGTCGTTTGAAGCTCTGAATTGGGTCACCTAGTCCCTTGACCGTTGATCTTCCTCATACTGCATATGGTGCTACGGGACTCCAATCAGGACGATCTCAAAGGCGTTGGACTTCGATCATCGTTTTAATCAAATCCGTATGGTCAGATCGTCCATTCGAGGCCTTGAAATGAATCTCCTCTCCTCCTGCCTATAAATAGGATGCAATTAACCTAAAATATACACAACTATTCTAAATGCAGAATGATACATGCTATACAATATTTATAATATGAAATGCAAATCTAAGCCTAGGAACATCATGAATAGGTATTTTAACCTAATTAAATGTGTCTACATCATACCCCCATGCCTATCTTTTGCTAATCCCTAGCAAAATTAAACTATATGCTATGTATGAAAACAGAATTGGAGCTCGATCACTTAAGGCATTAGTTGTTTATTAACAAAAGGAAATTTCGACTGAGGGCCTAAACTACAAAGACTCGACAGTGCCCAGGTACTTGCTAGAATGCAGACCGCCCAAGTCCTCGCCTTATTTGAAAAGGGAAGATACATTTTTTTGCTTTTTCTTTTTTTCTAATCTTTTTGGACTTTGAGAGTTTCAGGATAACTTTTTACGACTATCCAACCCGCCCAAGACTTGAAAAAGACTCTAAGTGTTAAGCATCTTGTGAAAGGGTGATAGACTCACTAAGTGACCGTTGAAACGGACTTCAGGTTTCTACGACCCTAGGTGACCTAAAAAAATCTACCTAAAGGTTTATCTATCTAATCAGTAGCTTTCTCCTTACTTTTTTAATCTTTTATGGGATCAACACAAGGGGCGAACCCAGTGTATATCTCCTCAATTTATTCTACTTCCCCGCTTCTTTTCTAAGTGCTTTGAGAATTATTTATGCATATTTTGTGAGCTGGGCCCTGGACAACCAACCAATGGGCTATTATAACCCACGGTAACTTACAAGCCATACTCGTGCGGTGAAGTGTGGTTTATTTTTCTATTTTTATTTTTTTTGTCCTTTTCTAGTTTTTTATTTTTTCTTTTTATTTTGAGTATCATTTTTTTCTTTTTCTAAGTAGGTGGCTTCCTTAATCTAAGATTTACCTAAAAGCAGTAGAATGAGTATGGTCATGTAGCTGGGCTCCGGATAACCGGCCAATAGGCTATTACCCACAACAACTTGCCAGCCATACTACCCTGAAAGTTCATTAGCTACTTAATTTCTGTAAAAACCATCAAAAAGTGAGTCAGTGAAAATAGTGTGTAGATGCATAGACTTAAAGTCCCCTCAAATTAAAGGACGGGTTGATAAGTCTTGTACTTATCACCCCAATTTATTGGTCAAATTAGAATAAAATTACTTGACGAGGACTCAAGACTAAGTCCGCATTAGAGTGGACACCCAGGCTGATTAAGCCTGAAGACCTGAAGAGTCTAAGTATTTAGGTCCTATTGTATCGTTTCCTAAAGTTAATAACTCCTAATGCCTAAGTTCTCTTCTCCTAATTCTAATTTTTTTTAAAGAAAATAAAAGAAATTCCACGGTGCTAACAAAATATTTTCAGGACTAAGTATCCATCTCCCATGCTTAAATGATGTAATGTCCTCATTGTAGAAATAAAGACATGAAAAGGGAGAAATAAACAAAATATCACCTGAATTTCGTGAAACTCCTATCAGCTCCGCAGAGAAAATGGAAGATCCACATGTGCTAAGTTTATTGCCTTCAACGAGGCAAGGTTCACAAGTAGAGAAGACATGAAAAGTTTAGAAGTGCAGGTCAAAATTAGAATAAGGAGATTGATTTTGGAACTTACGAAAAGATGCCCACAGATGTGGACTAGATTGTGATGCAGATTCATGCCCCAGGGTCGAGTGGTTCTAAGGTTATGGATAAAAATCACCAAAAATCGAAGATTATTGTGCTTGCGGGGTCGAGCCTACGATTTTGTAGTTTGCAACCCAAGACCAAAGTGTCAAGCAAAAGGTAGATTTGATTCACTAGATTCGGATGTCCTTTTAGATTTCAACTCAAAAAGATAATCAATGATTCTGAGCTTCGGTTGCACCTGAAAGATATCATAAGAGTCCTGGTAAAAAGTATGTGATTTTAGGTTAACAGGAACCCTTAAATCCAAACTTGTGTTTCCCTCTGAGTTAGCCTTCCAGATTTTTATTGCCAAATTCCTATCCTCTAAAGTCAATGTTTCTAGAACCGCCAAATTATTGTACACCCCATCTAAAGTACCCAAGTCCAACAATTGTGGCTCAATTAGGATTGACTTGGGTCTAGTGATCTCGAGAATATCATAATTCAGTTCTTCAGGGTGTGGTTGAGAAATGGGCTTACTGATTGAATCATCTAGTAAATAAGGATTCGAATCCTCCAAGTTAGCCCCAACCAGATCATAATCTTCAATAATATAGCCATCAAAAGGTTCGTCATGCTCTTTGAGCCCGTTTGTCTCACTAAAATCCTCTTCCTTAACTTCAAGTGAGACATTACTCAGAGATTCCTCACCCTCAGAATTAAAGAATTCTTGATCCTCATTTATATATGTCTCAAAATCATATATCATTTCATAGTCCATGGAGACATTTTTCGTCATTCCCTAGCTCGGGGATCTCAGGTGAAGCAATCGGTTCATCCTGAATCGGTTGCTCTAGACCAACTTGGTCATCTCCGGCCTCAGAACATGTATCCCCCATGACAAGCGCCTGAGTGGGTTCAGACATTAGCTCTCCTGAAGGGGGTTCATCTTGAGAATCATCCCAAGATTGGACTAGGGAAACCACAAATTTCATCCTCAATCTTGATAATTTCCCAAGTAGAAACTCACCCAACTCCCTATCTCTAACATCTTGGTGCAAATCCAATAAAGAACTATTAAGTTCATCAATCATTTTTATCATAGGCTCCAATGCTTCAGTGCATGGTGTTAGCTAAGCTTCTAAAGATTGTATGGTATTATTCCTCAAGTTAGCCAACACCCTGTCTTGGACCTAGTTCACCTGAACTAAATGGTTCGGTTCAGGGTTGGGTGGGTTTGGGTTCAATCTAGGGGAGTCAAGATATTGAGGTCTAGGGTCCCTCCCTAATAGTAGGTCATCTCAGGTTGTTCAAAGAATGGAGGTGACCTATGTTCAACAAACTCCTGGGGAAGGTAGGTGTTATAGTCAACATATCCTTCTTGATTGTAGATCAGGTTAGATTGATCATCAAAGGGTGGAGATCTATAATCATTGTAGGCATGAGAAGGATAATAATCATTGGCTTGTTGTGCAAGGTTAGGCCCTGGACACTAAGGTCTGGATTCATATCCCCAATCAAAGTTATCCCGGCTAGGAGATGGGTAACCATAAGTCGAGTTGGGATAGTAATCATCTTGAGGATACATGTTAGTAGGAGGGTAGGATTGGAATTGTGTGTATGGTGTGGAAGCATATATGGTGGAGTAGGAGGGAAAACAGAGGAGAGAAAGGTGCCCTATAGTACAATCAACCAAGCCTATCCTTAGTTGGATAGCCTAAAGATCTACAGATTCTTAGAACCCATCCTAAGATTATAAATGATTTAATCTACTTTTATCCGATCAATCCAACCAGTTAGAGGGAGGGGTTAGGGAGAAGGTTCTTCCTTTGGCTTGCGCCTCCAGTTCCTTTGATAACCCCCAAGTGTGATCGTCTAATGCTACTCCCCTAGCTAGACATCAGATGGGCCAGTAGAAGCAAATTAACCGAAAACAATCTCAATCTGAGCCCCAAAGAGTGAATCAATCCTTAAGGCCAACGTCTATTCAGTTTTAATTAGGCTTGGGATGATTGTGCTCTTGGAATGTGATGGGACCTTTATATGGGTTATACCCTTAATGATCAATTCAAATGTGTGTGCGTGCACAACCAGGGTTTCCAAACAAGGTTATTTGATGATGTGTTTTTTAAGGTTTAACCTTGTTTAGTAGCTTTTAGGGTTTAATTTTCTAGTTTTGTTCAATCAGGGTTCAGTAGAACACTCTAGGTTTTAAAAGCACTAGTGAGATGTATTCCTTTAGAAATCAGAACAAAATGTGGAGTGCCTAGTTCAGCCCTAAAAATCAACCCTAAGTGGAAAGCTACTGATGAATCACTTTTATCATGAGTGGTGCGACCCAAACAACTCAATTAATCAGCTTGTTGCACCACTTGATTAAGGCACACAAAAGGCGATTAACCTAGTCTAATTTCTACTCCTTTATGTGTGGATTTGCATGTACCAGTTTCACGGGTCGGAATCCTGGTTGATTAGATAAAATCAAGGTAGGTTATGTGCCTCAAATGTGGGTGTTCGTAGTGTGTATGTTGATTCGTCCCACAATCAGAAGATAATTTTTTTTTATATATACAGGGGTAAGATGAGTGTAGGTGGCAAACAAGACAAATAGATTCTATCCTAGGGTTTATGCAAACACCTAAGTAGATTAGGTCATAGTTATTGATGCGGCGAAAGTGAAACTAGTGGGAGGGGGGGAATGTGGGGGCACTAACAAACCACTCTACCCGCACTTTACTCCGATCTATCGTACTTGGATCTCCTTGCTAGGGTACCTACAAGACAACAAATCAGAGGCAAGCGGGGTTAGTAATAGGTAAGTGGGAAGAAACACAGAAAACAAGCAAGCAAATTCCATTGCCTCCCCGGCAATGACACCAAAATGATGCGGCAGAGTTTCGTACGTGGAAAGGTTTGAGTTTGGAAAATTCGCAAGAAAATCCATTGATCAGATAATATTTATAACCGAAACTTGAGGTGAGTCTCAGGTCGAACATGCGGAGGCGAACGTTTGGTTTTATGAAATCCGTGTTTCAATTTTTATTTATTTTGTCATTTTTATCTTTTCTTATTTTTTTGGTATTTTTATCAAGCAAGAGATTAGGTTGATGAAAACTTTATCTACTTTCAAAAATAATGCAGAGAGAGAGAGAGGAACAATCATATATTTTTGAACCAATGTTTCTACAACTATGAAATCAGGAAAACTACACTATAAAAATGAAAAGATAGAGATAGGTGAGAAGAATCTCTCTCGATAGTCGCTTGGAGGACAGCTCGCTCTGACGATGCCTCAATGAAGGTGGTGAGGGGCTGGATGACGGAGAATGACGGTGGGGGAAGGAGGACAGGCCAGGACGTCATCGCGGCGAGGATCTTCTTCCCGAAGTAGGTAAGAGGATGGTCACTGGATGCTCCACGAATGGGGATGAGAGATGGGAAAATATTTGATTCTACTCTAGAGAAGCATCTTGGGCTTGGGACAAGCTCTCTCTAGAGCCTTGGAGGTGGTGAGGAGAAGAAAGGAAGAGATGAAGAAGAATGGAAGGGGTAGGGGGTCCTTTTATTGTGGAGGAAATGATCAATTTTGTATACAGGACATTTAGTGACGGTCATAAACAATGCTGAAGATCCATCCCAAACGTCGCTTAAGATAGCCTTGCACCCACGTTGCCGCTGCGCTGGTGCGCACTCCACATGCCCTTGTTGCTAGCGCAAGCACTACGCGCCCACTGTGCTCATGCGCTGCTGTGCGAGCATGCCTCCCCGCGCGCTCGCCTGCGTTGCTGTGTACGTGCTGCGGCGCGTGCGTGCGCATGGGTGGCATGGGTTGCGCCACATGGAGCGATCTGGGCCATCCATCTTCTTTCCTTTGTAGGGGCTGCTGCGGAGGTCAGATTGAGTCGATTTTCGCTCCGTTGGGGTGTGATCGTTGACTTGAATCCATCCTATGGTTGGATTTGTTGTTTGAAGCTCCGAATTGCGTCACCTAGTCCCTCAGCCGTTGATATTCCTCATACTGCATATGGTGCTACAGGACTTCAATCAGGACAATCTTGGAGGAGTTGGACTCCGATCGTCGTCCTGATCAAATCCATACAGTCAGATCGTCCATCTGAGGCCCTGAAATAAATCTCCTTCCCTCCTGGCCTCAAAAAGGATGCAATTAACCTAAAATATACACAACTATTCTAAATGCAGAATGATGCATGCTATGCAATATTTATAATATGAAATGCAAATCTAAGCCTAGGAACATACATGAATAGGCATTTTAACCTAATTAAATGTGTCTACATCATCTACTTATGTCAATTAGACTACAATGAGTCTAATTAGAGTCATGTAAACCTTGCTTGATCAATGTGCATACCTAGTTGAGTGGTTGCACCCAAATACAATCAAGTTCACACAAGACTTGATTGACCACATTTCTACCCATGCAAGTCTAATTGGATCCAATTAGAATCCAATTGACTCACCCACAATCCAATTAGGTTGATGAAGAACCTAATTAGATAATTCCTAACCCAATTACACACACACACTCCTAATTAGGCTAGGACACCACCAAATAGACTCAACCCACTACACCTTAGGATAACCTCAAACCCACCTAGGACTAAACCCAACGCACCCAACACCACCATCACTTGGGACCACTCTAGAATTCTCTAGAGTGTGTCTGACTTAGTCCATGCCCTCCAACCTACCTCCCGCCAAAAGTGGATCTTGAAGACCACTTCCAAGACCACCTTGAGAGCTACCCCCCCAACTCTATAAAAAGACACCACCTTGTGGCCACCTATTGTCATTCCATCCATGCACCACCACCTCCATAGTCGTCCTGCTCCTTCCACTTAAGCACCATCACCACCATCTCCAAGAGGTCGGCCACCACCACCTTGTGTCTGTCCTCTACCCTCCATCCACCTCTAGCCACATGGCCACCAAGGTTACCCTTGGTGACCCACATTCTATTAATCATAGTGTTCTTCTCATGCATTGATTTTCTACATTTATTTTCTGCTTAGTAGTTTTGGTTGCTTTCTTGTCTAGCTGCATGTCTAAGCTCTCTCTAGGACATAGGTGTGCTACTCACTATGTGGTGTTGATGGGCCTCCATACCCTTAGTCTCACCACCATCATCCTCCAGTGCCGATGGCTCCCAGAGCATTCCCAGTGGGATGATTTTCTGTTAGCTTAGTAGATTCTATTTTCCATGTATAAGCATTCCTCTATCTTTGTTTGTGAACAATGACGATGGTTCAATGAAATAAAATTCATTATCTTTATTTGCGGATCATCTCTTTCCGTTATCAAAAAAAAAAGAATTCGAAAAAAATAAATCATGCCAGTTTTGGAGCGAATGAATGATATGGTACTTGATGTCAACGCAGTCGGTAGTCATCACCTCATTGAAGTTGTGAGTACCGATACCCATACATTCATGTTCATTATTTACCTCACACACACAAAAGTTGTTCGCACTCATAACATTACTGATGCAATAACTATTTGTATCATCGAAACCATACTACTTTTTTAAAGCAAGTAGGATCGAAATTATTTTCACCATTAATCACCTCCCGGAGATCGACCAGGACTCACCAATGTTTCGTTATAAAAATTGTTATTTAGGATTATCACGTGACTATGCTATGACATAACCTTCCTATTTTGTGTGATTCAACCCGTAACAAATGGCACTGTTGCCGAGGAGGCAAGGTGAATATGATTTCTAATCTGCAATTTCATTTCTAACATCTTTGTATCGGCTTGCTTTCTTGGTGTGCAGGAAAGGAACAAGGAATCTACACACACACCGGGCGTAGGTGAAGTTATATTCAAGTGCACGCTACCTATCTTAGGTTTAGGATCTTTATTTGAATCTTAGGTTAGGTGTTTTGCTTTTGAAAAAAAAAAATGAAAAAATGCAAAAAAAAACACAAACAAAAAAAAATAAAAATTTGAGTAAAAAGCTTTTTCTCTTTCAAAAACCTCTTGAAAAACCTTTTTTGCTGTCTTTGGAAATTCAGCTAGAAATTTCTCCACAATTTGGAAATTATTTTGCTAAATATCTGTTGATCCAAAAATCTTGAAAGTCAGGTTGAATGTAGATTTTCAAATTGGATTTCCAATGCCACCTTTTATTTTGAAAAATTCACACTGTACAATCTTTGAAAATTTGTGAAGTGCAAGGGGGTCAAACAAACTGAAATCGATTTCTTTTTATCTTCAAAGATTGATTCTGAACAACATAACAATGTAATTGACCTGAAATTAGTGGGATTTGAAAGCTGATCAAATAATATTTAATTCACATATTTTCCCCAAATTTTTAGATCTGAATTGATACTGTTTCAAGGAGAAAATTAATAAGGGGTCAATCTACCTTATCCAACCCTCTATTAGTTAAAAATGAATATAAAATTACTCAAAATAGTAAAAATCATATAAAAATATTCTTTAGAAAGCTTATTTGAAAAGGAACGTACCTGTCAAATTTCATTCAAATTGGATTTTGTATTTATTTTGGAGAATGTTTCGAAGTTGATTAAGTGGTCTGCTGCCTAATTTTGGAAAAAGTTGCATGAACCCTAGGTATCACTCTTAGGGTTTTCAATTGTAGAGACCTATTGACTAGGGTTGGACTAAATTGAGTGCATTGCCTAGTGAGTGAGTCTGGTCAATTGGTTGACTACCTTACCCAACTAAATTACTTGAAGTAAGGTTAAAAAGCACTAAGGAAAATCTTAATTTAACCTACATTTGTTGTTTAACTACTGGGTAATCACAATTTCCTTAGCCAAACCCAGTGATCAAGTCTGCGAGGTAGTACCAAACGATCACATCTAAGGGGCATCAAGGACCCAGAGGTGTAAGCCAAATGAAGAACCTTCCTCTTAGTCCCCTAATATTTAAACGACTGGGTTAGCTTAGGAAAGTGGGATTATTTTCAATCAATTTTATAACAAATATACTTCGTGAATTTGAACGAGAATGAAAATTTTGGTCACCAGACTCTAAGGACCACATTTGATTGCAAGGCCCTAGCCTTGTTGGCTTGACTGCACCAACCCTTTATGTTGGGGCATGCAAGGGAGGTCTTTAAGAACTAATTTGGTTGGACCTTGGGAACCTAACCCAAGGCGGCGTAGGTGACTTTTCGCATGGACTTCTTCCTCTTCCCACCTTTCTACCCAATTAGCTGAAATGGCTAATCCTGACCCTGGTCACAAGAACCAGGATACGATGGCCTGTTTGGAGGCCCAAGTCGCTGCATCTGAGGAACAACATTAGTAGAGCATTGATCGGATATTAAACACCTTGGACAGAATGCAGCATCCACCATGGGGAGAATAACTGTGGGACTTCTACAATCCGGCTGCACTAGTCATGGCACCTTAGGTCCAGATTCCTACATGCAGAGATGCATTCGAGCTCAAGCCAAATGTAATAAGTCAGAATCAGACTTTTTTCCATGGTCACTTGAATGAAGATCTCTTCCAGCATATAGAGGATCCGAGTCGAATCGCTGAAATGGTTCGACCCAGAAATGTTGATCTAGGAATTTCTCATGAAGCTTTTGTTAAAGTGCAAACAAATGGCAATTCAATTCTCTGAGGAGTTCTCACAAAAATATATACATATTAAAAAAATGAAGAAAGGAGAGGAAAATTTTGAAATTTGATTGAAAATCTTTCTTGAAGTGGAAAAGAGGAGGAAATACAAAATGCAAAAAGGAGCAAAATCAACAAAATTGATAGTCATAGTAATTGATTATAGAATTTACTTAAGTTCTAGACCAAATCAAAACAAGGATTAAGTCCTAAGTGCTAAAGACAAGGAGATTAATAACGAGTGATGATCTTAGGCCTCTTAAGCTTATTGTAGGACTTAAACACTCACGTATAAATTCGTTAAGATCCGAATTAGTCTTCAAGAGGTTGAGGAAAATGCGAGGCTGATGTATTTAGTCTAAGGCTTAGGGAATATTCGGCCCCATTAACTACCCTTTGGTTTACTGGACTTGGTAACCTAAACATCCAAAATCACACACTAGTCTAGTTCAGTGCCCTTAATGAAGAAATAATGCCAAAAATGTTCTATTCTGAAAAGTTGTCTCGAAGATCTAGCTTAGAAGCAGCTCGAAGACAAAAGTTGATTGGGTGAGTTCCTAGTGCGGAGAGGTGGAATATTCCCTCGAAGATTACTATTAACATATCGTCTCATCGGTGCTAATCTCCTAGGATATCAAAATAACCTACCGGGGGCATGTAAGTATCTTGTGCTAGTTCAGGTGCCATGGGCGGGATTATCCTGAAATGTCAATCACTAAGGCTTGAATTTAGCTACATGTTGACAGGCTATCGAGGGGTTTTAAGGAGTAATCATCGTAGCTCAGAATCAAAGAAGAGTCCGAGGTCGAACACAGGGAGCAAATATGGAACTCACAACACTAATCTTGAATTGAAATGAATGAGCATAAAAAACAGATGCTATAGAAGATATTCAATGAATCAAATACTCAGAAATATATTCAATAAGGAGAAAAGGTATCTCAAGCACTCACTGGGATAAAAAGAAATCAAGAAGACAAAAGAATGGTGATTTAAATCACCAATTATTCTACTTTATTTAAGCATATATCCCAACCATTCAATGTAGCCAAATAAGTCAACAGTATTCAGCATCAACTAAATCACATGTCTTAACAGAGCATAAGGCTCTTAAAAGACTTCTCCTTCTCTTCTTCCTTGAATGCCTTCCTTCCTTCTTCTTCACAAGCCTTCAGAGGCTTAAGGCTTCAAAGCCTTCTTCTTCTTCAAGCACAGAGTACAGCCTCTCCTCAGCGGCTAAGGGTCCCACAGGGGTAAGGTGGGCAGAGCAAAACCCTCCCCCTCCTCCTCACAAACTCTTCCTTTCTCTTTCAACCCAGGGCTATTCGGATCCGGATACGGGTAAGCGGGTAATCAGGTTTGATCAGGGTCACCGAACATGGGTGGTGACCGAGGAGTGCGTGAGGCAAGATGAAGGGGACCTCACCCTATGTTCTGAGGCAAAGAGCCCAAAGCACAAAATCAACTTAAGAGCCACAATTGGTCCCTCAACCACCGATGTGGGACTATATGTCCCACTATTCTTCACGCAACAGCTACAGAGGAAGCTTCTTGAATTGCCGTGGCTGCAGCAGGTATGCGTCTCAACTGAAGTCTTGGAAGGATGCCTGGAAGAGTTCTGCAAGACCTAGGGGTAGTAATTTGGTTGAAGACGGCTGGAGCACTGCGTGGGCAATTGGCGAAGGCAAAGGCGAGGGCAGCAGTGGTGGACGGCGGATACCTGAAACACAAGATAAGGCCTTACGGCCGCGTTAAAAACTTTCAGGAGGATCGCCAAGTGATGGCGAAGGTGGTGGTGGTGTTTGTACGACGTGGGAGTGGGTGTGGAGGTCGGGTGATGTCGAGGAAGGTGCTCGGATGTGGGTTTGTTCGGTGGAGCGATTTAGTGGGTTTTTGGTGGAATTTGAGTAAGGGGTTTTGTGCAGATCGATGAGGAGGAGCTTTTGGAGGTGGAGTGGGAGCATTTGGTGCAATGTGGACGGTGGTTGGTCACGTCAGAGGTACGTCGGACTTGAGGAAGACGGAGAGGGAGTGGGTGAGTTGGCAGTCGAAACAAGAGTTAAAAGGGGGGAAAGAGAGTAGAGGAGAATAGCAAGTGAGGGAACCTAATGTTAATAGTCGAAAGGGGCAGGAGGGCATTGGCTATGATTGGTCGGCACCGTGGAAGAGAATGCCTTCGGTGAGAGAGTGGCAAGGAAAGAAAGAGTCGAAGAGCTCCTTGCTGGTATTGCGAGGAGTAGACGAAGGAGAGGAAGAGGATGGGCCACTTGATTTATCCATCTATTGGCCAGAGAAGGAAGTCGAGGAAGCTTGCCAGAGTCATGGCGGAGGTGGCTGGAGGAAGGGAAAGTTGAGGATTTGAGGCCAAACCAGACTAATTTGAGAAAGTAAGGTTGCTAGAGCTTATATAGGGTTCATGACAAAGCTCTAGAACAGGAAGGAGCTCAGATTGGTTCCTTTGGGAATCAAGAAACCATCCACTAATTTTGTGCGTTCGCACACATGAATCAGAGTGATTTAGGATTCAAGAACAGTCCCAATGGATTCATCATAGTGTAAACATCAATCCCACCAATTTTGTTGGGATTTGATGAGGATTCGAGTTGGTAGCTTAGGTTAAAGCTTGCATGGAGGTCGGGTTGACTTCAATGGCGGCAAGGATCTGCTTGAGAAGAAGACAACAAACCTAGGGGGCTATTTGCAAGAAATTCAAAAACTAGGGGTTTGTATGTGAGAGAAAAAGTCTGACTAAACTAAAATGCAAACTAGGTCAAAATGAACTCTGATTGGGCCCAAATTTTGGTACAAACCTAATTTGAACCCAAGGAATTTAATGGTGAAGTCAGATTTCAGTTTTGACCAAGTTTGATTGGAAAATTTGTGCAGAAAGCCAACTTAGCGTAGAATTGTGTCTATGACTCTATTTATGGTCAAAATAAGTTCCAAAGGTCAAATCAAGGGTACCAAACCTTATGGAATATTTTTCTATGATTTTTGGAAGGTTTAGATGAATTTTAGCCTAACTAGAACCTATGTTATCTAAGCAGGTCTGAAATTAGGGTTTTAGGAGCTGAATCAGTTCTCGAAGTGTGTGAAATCCTATTTCTGTCTGCTTGGACCCTCTTATTAGTCATTAATAAACATTTAACCTTCAGTTAACCCCTAAGAAACTCTGTGATTATTATGCTTTCATGATATGATGTTAAAATTACAAAATTAACCCTGATTTAATGTATTCCACTCATAATGGATGTTCAGTGAGTTATGGGTCTCAGGTGATTATGTAGGAGCATTTGTCAATTAATTCTGACTAATTTAAGCTAGTTATGACTCATGATGATGTTATCATCATACCCCCATGCCTAGCTTTTGCTAGTTCCTTAGCAAAATCTTATGGAAAGAACTATAGTTCTTGACCATGCATTGCAGTTTAGATGCCTGATTTGTTTTACTCTTTTAGAAATTAGGTCAGAATGCCAACAATAGGATTAGAGGTGCTCAAGTATCAATCAAGATCTAGACCTGACCAGCTTCAGCCTGAGTCTACTGCGAAGGTTTCTAAGGCCCGCAAAAACTGCCTAGAGGTTCGTTAAACCCAGCGGTTAAAGCACCCGTGCATAGACGTGACATGTCCAAGTTCAATTTGCTAGTGCATTTTTGTAAGAAAGAGATAGAGAAGGATTTTTTTACATTTGGAGAGTTTTCTCTCTTTTCTTTTTATTTTTCCTTAAATCCAGCCTCAAATTGGCCCTAAACACGGTCTATATCGGATTCCTTGTCCCTACCATCAATCCTCGAAGGATCCCTAGCTTTTAATGCTTCGAGATAGCATCGCCCATGGCAACCCACTGAATCCTGGCTTTCGACACTTCGAGATAGTGCTGCCCATGGAGTTCTGTAGCTAAATTCATGCCCTGGCAATCGACATTTCGAAATAATCCCACCCATGGCACCTGAACCAGCACAAGGTGCTTACATGCCCCCCTGGTAGGATATTTAGATATCCTAGGAGACAAGCACCAAGGAGACGATATGTTATTACACATGTTCAAGAAGAATTTCCCACCTCTCTATGTCGGGGACTTGTCCAATCAACTTGTGTTGTTGAGCTGCTCCTCCTAAGCTAGATCTTCGAGATGATAGTTCAGAATAGAACACTTTTGGCATATTTTTCTTTGTTAAGTGCACTGAACCAAACTTAGTGTGTGATTTGGGTGCTTAGGTTACCAAGTCTCGCAAACCAAAGGGCAAGCAACAGGGCTGAATAATCCCTAAGCCTTGGACCTACCACATCAACCTTGCATTTTTCTCAACCTCTTGAGGACTAATCCTGATCTTAATGGATACGTGAATGTTTAAGCCCTAAAATAAGCCCAAGAGGCCTAAGATCATCACTCATACTAATTTCCTTGTCCCTTTGTTTTCAGGACTTAATTTTTCTTTTGATGAAATCTAGAACTTAAGTAGATTCCATAATCAATTGCTAATGACTATCATTTTTTGTTTTTGATTTTTGCTCCTTTTTGACATTTGAATTTTCTTCTCTTTTCCTCCTCAAGAAAGATTTTCAATTTAGTTCACAAAATTTCCTCCCCTTCCTCCATTTTCTTTTTTTTTTCATTTTTTTCATTTTTTATCATTTTTTTAATATGCATATATTTTTTTGTGAGAACCCCTCAGAGAATTGATTTTCCATATGTTTGTACTTTAACACCCCCCTTGCCTAAGTTTTGCAATGTCCTCATTGTAAACTAGGAGAGTACCAAATCAGTTTGGTTTGAAGGTTTAGAATAGGATCAAAGAGTGGGTGAACGGGTCGGAATGACTGTTGTGGACAATTTCAAGCTTTGATATAAGTACCAAAGGTGGAGTCAGCTGTTCTAAAGTTGAACTCAAGAGTGCACTAGGAGTGTAGCTCAAAAGGATGATCAGAAGAGTCTCGGGTTTTTGGAATGACGGGTTGCCTCTCGTTAAGTACTAAATTTAATGCCTTCAACTGAGCAGAAGTAGTCAAGGAGAAGGGGTGGTCAAATCAGATGAGTTTTATAGAACAAGCACCTTGATCAATAACTTGTTTGGTCCAAACAAGTGCTTCTTCAGATCAACAGGCTGATGATGTAGCCCAAACCCAATCAGTCCGGTGGGTTGATGGATATGAATCAATAGATGTGGAGCCCACTAGGTACTTTGAGGCTCAAATAGATATTGAAATGTAAATCTAGGGTTTGGCTGAGTTGGCTCAGCCTGGTCAGAGTAGGGATCCTCAAAAGAAAATAGAGCTGTAGAGGATGTAGGAACCCTACTGGTAGGATCAGAAAAGGAAAGAAGTGATTATCAGTCTAATCAATGTCTGAAACCCGATCAAAAGATGGAGTAGAATCATATGCAACCGAATCAAAGAGAGGTGAATCAGAGTAGAAGTTAATTCCGGTGATGGGGCGAGGTTGGGAACGGGTTTTGGAAGGCCTGTATTTGGATCACAAGATGTGGCTTCTTTAAGGTCCAAATCATTGGCCTCAGCATCAGAATCAAAGAACGGATCATTGATACTGAGGTCGTAAGTTGGTTTGTAATCATCAGGAAATAATAATCTCCAAAATCAGAATAAGATTTTAAATCATCGGAGAATTTGCAAAGATCGGTGTCCAAACCTAATTCCAAATCAGGATTTCCATCATAGAATGGATCAAGATGTGTAGAATCAACACCTGACTTGGATCGAACCTATTCTCAAATTTTAGGCTTGAAAAGGTGTCCTTATTAGGCATAGGCTCAGGTTCTTGGCTCTTAGGATAGACCTAATCAAATCCCAGCTCTTCCCACTCGATTTTTATATCATAGATCAGTTTTTCTTATGAAATATCAATTCGCATTTCTGAGGAGGTTGGAGAGATGTAATCATCAAGCATAAGCCCATAATCATAATCCAGATCCAAAATCTGATTCTCTTCGTATTAGGCCTCATGATCATCCCAAATAGTCTCTGATTTAGATTCTAGGTTAAAGGTAGGAATTGGGTCACTAGAATATGGGCTAAGCTCAATTGGGATGTCAGAATCCTTCTTGAGCATTACCTTAACAGGATAAGGTTCGGGAATTACATTCCTGAGAAGTTCTGATTCTGGTTTATCATCACAGGTGCCTAGAAAATCTAGGCTTGATGGACAAACTTCAAGGGTCTCTAAGGCTGGTTTAGAATCGAGAACACCTATAATTGGATCCTCCCAACCCTCATTAAGATCAGGTATGTCAATTTGCATAAAATTTGAATGAGATTCCATTTGGGTTGGGGGTCCACAAACTCCCTATGCCTAACTCGATCAAGGACATCCGATCTCTTCTAGGACACGTCGATTTTTACCGTCGATTCATTCTTGATTTCTCGAAAATCGCACGTCCCCTGACCACTCTACTTTCTAAGGATGTACCTTTCGAAATCTCCAAGGAATGCACTCAAGCATTTGAAATCCTCCGTGATCAAGTTACCCAAGCCCCGATCCTACAATCCCTTGATTGGTCTCAACCCTTTGAGATCATGTGCGTTGCATCTGATTTCACTGTAGGAGCAGTACTTGGGCAGAAAATTGACGGGAAACCCGTGGTCATCTACTATGCTAGCAAGACACTTGACGAGGCTCAGCGTAACTACACAATTACTGAGAAAGAGCTGTTAGCCGTAGTATTTGCCCTGGAAAAATTCAGATCTTATCTCCTGGGTTCCCGTGTTATCATTTACTCGGATTATACAGCTGTAAGGCATCTCCTTACGAAGAAGGATATGAAACCTCAATTAATCCGCTGGATCTTGCTGTTGCAAGAGTTTGACCTTGAGATTCACGATAAAGCAGGAAAACAGAACATGGTAGCTAATCACTTGTCCTACCTTCCTTCTAAGATCATCGACCCTTCCGGACCCATCACGGAACATTTTCCTGATGAGCACCTTTTGACTATCAAGGCTTCCATGGTTTGCTGATATAGTAAACTACCTGGCATCACATCAGATCTCGTCCGATTGGCCGAAGGCCAAGAAGGACAAATTGCTTTCTGATGCCAAGTATTACTTTTGGGAAGACCCGTATCTTTTCTGCATCGGTGCTGATCAAATTATTCGACGATGTGTTGCCGAAGCGGAAATTCAAGACATATTGTCTTTCTGCCATGACCAGGCATGCGGTGGACATTTTTCAGGTCATAAAACCACAGCGAAAGTCCTCTAGTGTGGCTTCTATTGGCCCACGATTTTCAAAGATGCATACAATCACTGTAGGGCATGCACTCGATGCCAGACCTTAGGCAACATGAGCCATCGTGATATGATGCCCTTGCAGTCGATTCTTGTATGCGAAATCTTCGACATATGGGGGATTGATTTTATGGGACCTTTCCTTGTTTCGAACGGCTTCGAGTACATTTCACTCGCTGTTGACTACGTGTCCAAATGGATCGAAGCCGTTCTGACCCGAACCAATTATCATAAAGTGGTTATCAAATTCATTCATCAGAACATCTTTTCACGTTTTGGGATTCCACGTGCTATAATTTCTGACGAAGGAACCCATTTCACTAATGCTCAGTTTAGGTCACTGATGACCAAATACGAGGTGTCACACTGAATCTCTACTCCATACCACCCCCAAACTAATGGTTTAGCTGAGCTTTCAAATCGAGAGATCAAGAAAATCCTCTAGGTTACTGTTCGACCTGATAGGAAGGCCTGGTCATCCCGACTTCTGGAAGATTTGTGGGCTTATAGGACCACCCACAAAACATAATTAGGTATGTCTCCCTTCAGATTGGTGTACGGGAAGGCATGTCACCTCCCCGTAGAATTGGAGCACAAAGCCTATTGGGTAGTACGGAACTGCAACCTAGATCTTTCTAAGGTAGGAACCTACAGAAAGCTTCAAATGAGCGAGATCGATGAATTACACCATGACGCGTATGAGAACTCACAAATTTACAAAGAGCGGGTTAAGGCCTTTCACGACAAGCATATATCCAGAAAGATCTTCCACCTGGGTCAAAAAGTCTTACTCTTTGATGCCAAGCTTAAATTGTTCACAGGAAAGCTACGATCAAAATGGATCGGACCCTACCTCATCCGACAAATCTTTGGAAATGGAGCCATTGAGATCAGTCCACTCAGCCACGATTCAGAACCTTTCATCGTGAACGGTCAGAGACTCAAACCATTTATTGACTTGACCGATACAAATTAGACTGAGATATCCTTTTCCCTCCATTCTCCCTGAGCTCATTACACCCAGCCGATGGCGTAAAATTCAGCGCTTAACGGGAGGCAGCTCGTCATTCTTAAAAAACCTGAAACCTTTCTTGACATTCCTATGCTGAATTCATATTGCACTTTAGGGTTCATCCATTAGAATAGTCGACCCCACCTCAGGTACCCGTACCCGAGTTTAGAAATCATTCGCAACAGTCACCTTGACCCGTTCGCACACTCAAAACCTGTTCTAATGAATGATCTAAGATGAACTCGAACCCACCTAATTTAAAATGGGGACATTGCAAATCGTAGGCATGGGGGGTATGAAAGTGCAAAACACCATGAAAACTCATCTCACAAGAAAATGTTTCAACAAAAAAATCACATATCACAAAAAAGACCAAAAAATTAAAAATCTTGAAAAAGAACAAAAAAATTATGAGGGGGAGAGAAAATTTTGAGGCCATACAAATCATGAGAAGAAAAAGGGGAAAAGTGAAAAATGTCAAAAAAAAGGAGCACAAAATGAAAAAGAAAAAAAGAGATAGTCATTAGTAAGAAATTAAGGGATTAATTGAAGTTCTAGACCATATCAAGAAAAAGAAAAATGAAGGAAAAAGTGATAATGAGACACATAAGAGATTAGTGGGAACGTTGATCTTAGGCCTCTTGGGCTAGACTCTTAGGCTTAAAAATTCAAGTATCCGCTGAGATCTGGATAGTTTTCAAGAGGTTGGGGAAAATGCAAAGCTTAAGTTTAGGTCTAAGGCTTAGGGATTATTCGGCCTCGTTAATTGACCTTTGGTTTGTAGGACTCGGTAACCTAAGCACCCCAATCCACACACAGTCTGGTTCAATGCGCATAATTATCAAAATCACGCAAAAGCGTTTAAGTGTTCTGAAAAAGTCGCCTAGATTAGGAGCGACCAATCAACACAAGTTGATTTGGATGAGTTCCCAGCGCGGAAAGGCGGGAAATTCCCCTCGAAGATGAGCAATAACATATCATTTCCTAGGTGCTTGTATCCTAGGATATCCACATATCCTACCGGGGGTATGTAAGCACCCTGTGCTGGTTCAGATGCCATGAGAGGCATTATCACGAAATGTCGATTGCTAGGGTCTGGATTTAGCTACAGAACACATGGGCAGGATTATCTCAAAATCTCGAAAGCCAGGGTTCTGGGGGTTGCCATGGGTGGTGCTATCACGAAGCATCGATTGCCAGAGACCCTTCGAAGATTGATGATGGGGATGAGGAATCCAATACAGACTGTGTTGAGAAGCCAATATAAAGCTAGAAATAAAAAGAAAAGAGAGAGAAAACTCTCCAAACAAAAAATTCCTCTATCTCTCCCTTACAAAAAACGCACTGCAAATTGAACCGAGGCTAAAATACGTTGCAAGCACGAGTGCTTTAACCGCGGAGTCCAACGAACCTTAGGATAGTTCTTATGGGCCTTAAAAACCTTCACAGAGGATCGAGGCTAGAGCTGGTCAGGTCCGGATCTTAGTTGGTACTTGAGTACCTCTAGGCCTACTGTCGGCATTCTAACATAATCAAAAAGAAAAAAGCACTCATCATAATTTGGGAACTTCAAGGAACTCATGGTCTAGAACAGAAGTTAAAACCTTAAAATTTTACTAAGAGACCAGCAAAAGCTAGGCATGGGGGTATGATGGAAACACCATCATGAGCCCTAACTAGCTCATTTTGACCCAGAAAAGAGAACAAAAGCTCCTACATAACCAACTGGAGATCCTAACTCAATGAATAACCATTCTGAGAGAAAAGTAAGAAACAAGGGGTAAAATTAAAAATGGATTTTCTCATAGGCTAAACATAGGTCAAATGGTCTTAACAAGACAAAAGGTGGGTAGGTTCAAACAGAAAATGGTTCATGTGAATTCTGGGAATTAAATGACTTCTTCTAACCCTAAAACAAACCCACTTAAGTTAACAAGGTTATGGTCAGGATAAAATTCACCTAAACCCTCTAAAAATCCTCTAGGGTTTAGAACCTTCAATTTGGCTCTTAGAACTTATTTTGACCTAAATTGGGGTCTCAATCAAATGTTTACCCTAAAATGGGTTTTTACATAAATTTCCCAGCCAAACGTGGTCAAACCCAAAATATAACTTCACCATTAGATTCCTTAGGTCCAAATTAGGTTTGTACCAAAATTTGGACCTAAGGGGAATTCACCTTGACCTACTTTGCAAACAGGTCCAGCCCAATTACATTTCTACCCCTAACTTTTGAAAACTTCTACAGAAACCCCCCTATATTTATCTTCATTATTTGCAATTAGGTCCCTCCACCATTATAGCGGAGGGAATCCTACTCCAGCAAGGTTTCGAGGGAAAGATCTCTCTGATTTCTCAGAAAATCCCCTTCAAAATTGAAAGGGAGATTCTTTGAGAAATCTCCTCCGATTTGAATACAATTCCAAGCTTGATTTGGTACCCAATCTCTCATGCGAATGCATGAGAGATTCGGGTCTCATTTGACCTTTCATCTTTGGTGAGGTTGCCATGCTTGGAAGCTTGGCTTCCAAGCCAAGCTTCCAAGCACAAATCCTCCCTCCAGGGCTTATAAAAGCAAACCCAAAGCCCTCTGCATCCTTCAAGCTTGAAATTGGCCAGAGAAACCCTCTAGTTCGTCTCTTCCCCCTCTGGCCAGTGACTCAGCAAGCTTCGGCGACCCCCCTCTCTTTCCCTCATCTCTCTACCACAATACCAGTGGCAGGGTTCTCTTCCTCATCTTCGTCCACGTTGTGCCGCACCAGCTGATGCCCCTACAGCCCCTTCATCGTTGTTGTCCTCCTCCACTGAGTGCTTTGTCTCCGGCGACGGCAATACGAGTCAATCGCCATCTCTGCATCCCCCTTCATCTATCTACTCTCAGCTAAGTTCTCTCGCCTTTCTAATCATTTTTCTCTCTTTTATTCTTGCAAATGCCCCTCGACGCACGCGATCACCCTCACCTTCTTCATCTTTGGCCAGACCTTCGGCGAGGTGTCCCCGCCGCTCCACGCCTCCATCCGCCTCGCTAACCACCCCATAAGCATCGCCACACTTCATTGACCCTAAACCCTCACTCCACTCATCGCACCACACCCCTAGAACACCCCCCAAACACACCGACTTCCACGCGCACAGGGTGCCCTAGGCATGCACACATCGGCCACCTCATGCCACACTGACCCCTGCACTACGTTCGCCATGTCTAGGCGAAGCTGTTTGAGCTTTTTGACGAGGCTGCGAGGCTGTTTTCTTGTTGACAGGTGTAGGTGTCTCCACCGCCATTGACGCACGTGAGGAGCTTGCTTGCAAGCCTCCTCTAGGTCTCTCCACTCCAGGTGAATCGCCCCAGGTGTGCGGATCCTTCGTACACAACTCCAGATGAGCGATTGGCTTCGAAGACCCCGTAGCTGCTGTAATTAAGGAGGTCTCCTGCTACGGGCGCATGCGAAAGAAGGTGGGACGTTTAGTCCCACCTCGGAAGATTGTGAGCAGGCACAGCGAAATAAGAGGAAAAAGTGAATACGGCTTATCGCCTCCTGACCACGGGGTGAGGTCCCACTCACCTCTCGCTGCCTCGTCTGTGACCCGATCCTCGCGGACCTGGCTTGACCCGTATACCCGACTTTCACTCGCCCACCACCACACGCTGGTTGGCCTGGTCCCAGGCGCGCACCTGACCTGATTAACCGAGAAGCGGCTTTGGGAGAGCGAGCCTAAGAGAGAAAGAGGAAGAGAGATCACGGGGGCGGGTAGGGGTAGGTTTTACTCTCTCATAGGGAAGGAGAAGAAGAAAAAGCCAAGGAAGAAGAGGGCGAAAGCCAGAGAAGCTAAGGGAGGAGAAGGCAAGAACTGAAGAGGAAGAGGCTGAAGGGCTGAAGAAAGAAAAAAGAGAAGGAGAAGGAACTAAAGGAAGAAGAAAGAGGAGCCGGAGAAGAAGTCAAAGGCAAAAGAAGCAAAGGAACAGGCACGAAGAAAAGAAAATAAGAATGAAGAAAGCCAACCACAGACAGAGATCAAAGATAGAGAAGAGAAAAAGATCAGAAATAGCACTGTAGCAATTACAAGTTTAAGACGTTAGGTTCACAAAATCATACGTCCATTTTTTGTGCTCTTCATATACATTGATATCCAGTGTTCACATTTACATTTTTGCACTATAACTCTAATTTCCATTGCATATTATATTTAATTTTAAAGTTGTGCTTTTGATTTTTAAACCCAAATTTGCTCCCTGTATTCGACCTTGGACTTAAAATTTTGAGTAATAAAATTTATTTATTTTCGAGCGATTTCAACTTATACTACGATGCATTGATTTTAAAACATTGATCTCGCTTGTTAAACAGCAGCCTCGATCATCTTTTCTTTTATGGTCATTTAGGATTCATGTTTCCTACAAATTCTTCCTAAATTGTCAGGTTGCATTTTCAAATCAGGTGGGTGAATCAAGATGTAGAATCAAACTCAGATTCAGATTAAAGTGATTGGATCATATCAGAAATCCCACAAAAAGATCAATTCTAATGAAGGTCCCTAGGTCAATGACTTAGGGACCTTTCCTATGTATGTGCTCTAAGAAATAGATGAGGGATTAGATATGAATTGGACCCAATTAAGGCACCAAAAGATTTTTGGATGACTAAAGCTTGTTTTGAGGTGGATGATACCTATAAATCAAAAATCCACACACCCGAAAATTACCTGGGCAGCCAGGAAGGGAGAACCCCGCAAAGACCCCTACATGGTAGAGCGTCTCAACGGGTTACAGGGTTTCCCCCACCTGACCTTCCTTGTCACTGTGGTTCCAAGTAGACTGGAATGTATAAATTGAGACCTTAAGTCTATCAATTTTAGTTATAATCTGTGCCTTGGATTTCACTTGATTAGAAGTTAATTCAATTTGTGACCTAATTTGGAGGTTGTTTGGCCTACAAAGTAGGTCAATTTCACTTGGCTTGCCTTAAAAGATGAAGAATGAATCTGGGTCAAGACCCAGAGATCACCCTAAATTGACTCTCAGGTTATTAGGTTACCTAAGCGGGTAATTGGGTTTGACCAGGGTCACCGAACATGGGTGGTGACCGAGGAGTGCGTGAGGCAAGGTGAAGGGGACCTCACCCCGTGTTCTGAGGCAAAGAGCCCAGAGCACAAAATCAACTTAAGCACCGCGATTGGTCCCTCAACCACCGATGTGGGACTATATGTCCCACTGTTCTTCACGCAACAGTTGCAGAGGAAGCTTCTTGAATTGACGTGGTTGTAGCGGGTATGCGTCTCAATTGAGGTCCTGGAAGGATGCCTGGAAGAGTTCCACAAGACCTAGGGGTAGTAATTTGGTTAAGGACAACTGGAGCACTGCGTGGGCAATCGGCGAAGGCGAGGGCAGCGGCGGCGGACGGCGAATACCTAAAACACAAGATAAGGCCTCACAGCCTCGTTCAAAACATTCAGAAGGATCGCCAAGTGATGGCGAAGGTGGTGGTGGTGTTTGTATGACGTGGGAGTGGGTGTGGAGGTCAGGCGATGTCGAGGAAGGTGCTCGGTTGTTGGTTTGTTTGGTGGAATGATTCAGTGGGTTTTTGGTGGAATTGAGTGAGGAGTTTTGTACGGATGGACAAGATGGAGCTTTTGGAGGTGGAGTGGGAGTGTTTGGTGCGATGTGGATGGTGGTTGGTTACGTCGGAGGTACGGCAAATGAGAGGAAGAAGGAGAGGGAACAGATGAGTAGGCGATCGAAACAAGAGTTAAAAGAGGGGGAAAGAGAGTAAAGGGGAATAGGAAGTCAGGGAACCTAATGTTAACGATCGAAAGGGGCAGGAGGGCATTGGCTGTGATTGGCCGATGCCATGGAAGAGAATGCCTCCAGTGAGAGGGCGGTGAGGAAAGAAAGAGTCGGAGAGCTCCTTGCTGGTATTGTGAGGAGCAGATGAAGGAGAGGAAGAGGATGGGCCACTTGATTTGTCTGTCTAGTGGCTGGAAGAAGGAAGTCGAGGAAGCTCGCTAGAGTCGCGGCGGAGGTGGCCGAAGGAAGGGAAAGTTGAGGAATTTGAGGCCAAATCGAACTAATTTGAGAAGGCAAGGTTGCTAAAGCTTATATAAAGCTCATGGCCGAGCTCTAGAACAGGAAGGAGCTCTGATTGGCTCCTTTGGGAATAAAGAAACTGATTTTGTGCCTTCGCACACACAAATCAAAATGATTTAGGATTCAAGAACAATTTCAATGGATTCGTCATGGTGTGAACAACAATCTCATCAAAATTGGTGGGATTTGATGAGGATTCGAGTAGGTTTTGTTAGGTCAAAGCTTGCATGGAGGTTGGGTTGACTTCAATGGCGGCAGGGACCTTCTTGCAAAGAAGACAACAAACCTAGGGGGCTATTTGCAAGAAATTCAAAAGCTAGGTGTTTGTGTGAGAGAAAAAGTCTTACTAGACTAAAATGCAAATTAGGTCAAGATGAACTCTGATTGGACCCAAATTGTGGTACGAACCTAATTTGGATCCAAGAAATCCAATGGTGAAGTCGGATTTCAGTTTTGATCAAGTTTGACTAGGAAATTTGCATAGAAATCCAAATTAGGGTAGAATTGTGTCTGTGACTCTGTTTAAGGTCAAAATAGGTTCCAAAGGTCAAATCAAGGGTATCAAACCTTATGGAAGATTTTTATATGATTTTTGGAAGGTTTAGATGAATTTTATCATGATCAGAACCTCTGTTATTCAAGCAGGTCTGAAATTAGGATTTTAGGAGCTGAATCAGTTCTCGAAGTGTGTGAAATCCTATTTCTGTCTGCACAGACCCTTTTATTAGTCATTAATGAACATTGGACCTTTAGTTAACCCTTGGGAAACCTCGTGATTATTCTGCTTTTATGATATGATGTTAAAATTTCATAATTAACCCTAATTTAATGTATTCCTCTCATGATGGATGTTCAATAAGTTATGGCTCTCAGGAGATTATGTAGAAGCATTTTTCAATTAATTCTGACTAATTAAAGCTAGTTATGGCTCATGATGATGTTGTCATCATTACAGAATGCCATGGGCAGCAGTACTATCCCGAAGTGTCGAAAGCTAGGAGTTTTGGGGGTTGTCATGGGCGGTGCTATCTCGAAGCATCGAAGACAAGGATCCTTTGAGGATTAATGGTGGGGACAAGGAATCTGATACAAACCGTGTTTTTGGGTCAATTCGAGGCTAGATTTAGGGAAATATAAAAATGAAAAGAGAGAAAACTCTCAAAATGAAAAATCCTTCTTCATCTCTCTCCACAACTAGAAAACTAAGGTTTAGTCATGGTTATTTGGCAAAAGTTTAAAAACTCATTGCCAAAAATAACTTATGGTCACAGGTTTACCTAAAACCGTGACTATTGTTAGACAGCGAGATTTATTTTCTATTATAACCTTTTATCACGAAGATGAGAATCGTGACAAAAGACTTTCATAATGATTCAAGTGAGACCGTAATCATATCCTATCATTTGATGATAATTTCAAACAAAATTGTGACCGTAATCTATCCTTTAACGATAATTTCAAATATAACTACGATCATAGCCTTTCCTCCAAAATTTTTCCCTCCCGCCCTCTCCGAAATTTCCTCCTCGACGCTAACTTTCCCCTTCCCTCTCCCTGATCTCCGACGACATCACTTTCTGCTTCCCTCTCCCAACTCCCCGAATCCCCAACGGCATCACCTCCCCCCACACACCTCCTTGCTCCCCAATCTCAGCCAGCTCGTCCATCATCTCCCCCAACCCCTAAAGCAGAGAGAGCTCCAACTCCAACCCCCTCCCCCTCCCCTTCCCCCTCAACAAAAGGCCTACTAGAGAGAGAGAGAGAGAGAGAGAGAGAGAGAGAGAGAGAGAGAGAGAGTCCCAAAAGAGAAGGATCTCACCACCGCCTCTAGCACGATGGCCCGCTACGACCGTGCGATCACCGTCTTCTCCCCCGACGGCCGCCTCTTTCAAGTCGAGTACGCCCTCGAGGCCGTCCGCAAGAGCAATGCCGCCGTCGACGTCCGCAGCACCGACACCATCATCCTCGACATCAAAAAGAAGTCCACCGCCAAGCTCCAGGACTCCCGGTAGGTTGTGGTGGTGGTAACAATCTCACCCTCCCTTCATCCGCTTCGATTGATCCTCACCGTAACAACCGATTCCATCCAGGTCCGTGAAGCAGATCGTGAACATGGACGCACACATCGCCCTTTTCTGCGCGGGCCTCAAGGCCGACGGCCGCGTCCTCATCAACAGGGCCCGTGTGGAGTGCCAAAGCCACAGGCTGACCGTGGAGGACCCCGTCATGGTGGAGTACATCACGAGGTACATCGTCGGGCTCCAACAGAGGTACACCCAGAGCGGCGGCATCAGGCCCTTCGGCTTCTCCACCCTCATCGTCGGCTTTGACTCCTACACTGGCGTCCCCTCCCGATACCAGACCAACCCCTCCGGCACCTTCTCCGCCTGGAAGGCCAACGCCACCGGCCGAAACTCCAACTCCATGCGCGAGTTCCTCGGGAAGAACTACCGCGACACCTCCAGCAAACACACCATCAAGCTCGCCATCCGGCCCTCCTCGAAGTAAGGACTCTCATGCCTTCCCTCCCTTGTAACCAATCTATCACTACCTCTTCTCATTCCATTAAAATAAATCCTATACATTTGCTGTTCAATTTTCCTTGGTTTGTCGATTTTTTTGATTCTACTCTTTTTTTGCTCTCTCTTGTTTGTATATTGAGTTCTTAACAAAATACATCTTCCTGGACAAAGTTCCACACCCACAGATGCATAATTTTGTTAAGTGGTTAAACAAGTTTGTGGAGCTCTGTTTATTTGGTTTTGCTTGAATGCTTTCCAATGTTGGCAAAGTCACATAGGCCTAATTGCCAAGATTTAGCCCTTCAGATACCTTGTTGATAAATCTATGGGCTGGCTTGAAAGAAGACTTCATATGAAGGGGCATGTTGGGATGATAGGCCCACTTTTAAAGACATGAAAAACATCCAGGCTGTAGTTGTGTGATCTCAAATAGCATCTCTTCTGAAGGCAATTTGTCAAGATAATCTTAAGTATCAAGGATTGTTAGTAATTGATGGCTTTGCTTCTTCTGGCGAAAAAAGGTTTTGCTGTGCTAACCGGTCATATGATGCTTTGACTGGGTTCCTAGTCCCATTGATATTTGAGATCCAGATTGTTTTTATGTCAGGTAACCTTGTTATGCTCCTCTGAGAACCCCACCTTTAGGCACATTTCCAAAAAATGTCTGTTATTTTTTTGTTCCCAACAACAAGGTCCTAATCTTTGAACGATAACGGTGGAAGCTAATGGCATTAGTTCTTTTGCACCATCCTATGTTGCTTGTTCACTAAAGAATAACCCTTCAATATGACTTGTGTATTTGAAGGAGAATGTCTTGCTAATCCATGATTCACGAGGTTGCCTCCACATTCTCCTATGGAGCATTTGCTGGTTAAAAATGATGCCATGAGTTGGATGCTACCTGTAAATACAAAAGTTAATGGTTCATAGCTATAAAAGATGGATATTAAGACCTTGGCCTGTGTTGAAGGCGGAAAACTACGTGTTCGCAATTAGATTCGAAAACTTGTCATTGTAGTTAGAGTTGCGAAGAAATCCGTTCAATAGATAAAATTTATACCGAAAAATCTGTAAAGAAATTCCGGGTCGAGCACAGGGAGACTGTCGATCTCAAAATCTGCAGTTATATTTTTTTTGTATTTTTGTTTAAAGGGCGAAACAATCATACTAGAAGCAATATAAACAATAAGAGAGAAAGAACAATCACTTGATATTTGAATAATGTTTTACAATTAAGAAAGCGGAAAATGATTATACTAGAAAGCGGAAAATTGTTACAACTAGAAAGCAGAAAAATTATACTTTAGAAAGTGGAAAAAGAAGGGAGAGAGAAGTTATCCTCCTCGACGATCGCTTGGAGGACGAGTCGGACGGGACAACGCTTGGAAGATAAGGAACAGAGCGGGAAGGAGGATGAAGCAGGAGGAACGAGAACGAAGCAACACGTCATTGTTGTCGCGGGATTCGCTTCTGGAACGGGGGCGAAAACTTGATTTTAGCTCTTGAGGAGCATCCTGGGTGTGGGACAAGCTTCTCTTAAGTTTTTGGAGAGGGAAAGAGAAGGAAGGGATGAGAAATTTGTAGGGTAGGGGTTTCCTTTTATAGTTGCAAGGAGTGGGGGGCATTTTGGTCATTACAACATCAAAAACATTAATTCAAGACCTTTAGTGACGGATTTATCCGTTACTAAAGGTCTGAATGTGGCTGACGTGTGTGCGTCGCGCGCGCCTCCTCGCCTCCACGCTCTTAAACACTTGCGCACGATCAAAGGCTCCCAGTCGTCCGATCAAGAGATCAGATGGCTTAAAAAGCATGTGCCCGCTCCTCTTCAATGCTTCTATTGCGCACTTGCGTGCGATGAGGTGTGCAGACACGCGTCATCACGCGCGTATGCGATCAATGACTCCCTACGCACCATGCTTCTTCCCCTCGGTTGCCCGATCTTGATATGATGGCCCAATCGCGCTCGTCTGATTTGAAGTGCTCGACGCGGCTCGAACGCACGCCTTTCGCTCGCGAAGGGGTGCTCGACTGTTGCGTTGAGCCTTCGCTTGTGTCGTGCGGATGATTTAAGGCGCGCGTGCTTGTCGTCGTTGGGATCCAACGGCCTAGATCGCACATTGGAAACTCTTTGGAAAAGCAGCGGCTGTCTTGAAGGTCGATTGGGCGGTTGGGATGGCGCCACGTGGCACCCTTGGCTGTCCATCTTCTGAGTGTTGCAGACGGTGCCACGGGTGTCGAATTGGATCGATTTCGTGTCGTTAGGCTGCGATCATCGATCCGAACCCATCCGTGTCGTCTGAGGTGCGGATTAACACCATCTTGGCCCTTGATCTTTAGGGTTCCTCGATCTCTATCTGGTGCTACAAATGTTCGATTAGTGCGATCTTGGAGTCGTTGAACTCCAATCGTCGTCCTGATTAGATCCGTATGGTTGGATCTTCGATCTGAGGCCCTGATTAACAAGTTGCCCTGTCTCTAGCCATAAAAAGGAGAAAATTACTATACAATTTATACAACTTGACCTAAATGCATGATTATGCATGCTATGCACTACTTACAATGTATAATGCTAATGTGACTAAGAACATACATTAATAGACATTTTAGGTTAATCAGATGTATGCACATCAACCTGCATGTGTCATTATGCCATTGCTTTTATTTATACCTCCATTATAGGAGGACCCAACTTGTTATATTTAAAAAAATGAGACCTAGTATGTTCATTTTATGGAATGGGCCTTTTCTAGGAACAAGCCTATTGTTGGGGTCTTTGTCCTAAGTTATTCTTTTGTGATATTTTTTTGAAAGGCTAAGAAGAAATGCTCTAGGTTACTTCGGTAAGTTAATATATATTTTTTGAGAAGATAAATGTGGTGGGCATGGGATTGAATTCATGACCTCTTGGATGCTAGTAGGGTGCTCTACCGTTGAGATAATGCCTTGACGGTAAGTTAATATATTGAATAGGGTATATTAGTGATGACTACAATTTTCACTGTTCATATTATCAATTAGAGTCAATTTCGAAGGTACTTATGAGATAATGACATCTTATAATGGGCTTGGGAGCATTGCATGCATATTACATGATCTTTACATTTTAATCGCTTAGAATCAATGGTTAATGACCATGTGCACAAGATCATTTTGAAACAGGTCTCAGATGAACGATTGGACCGTACGGATGGATCCGGAGCGATGATCGCAGTCCGACAACACGGGAATCATCTCGATCTGAGCACCGTGGCATCTTCTACAACAGAAAGAAGATGAACAATTCAGATAGTGCCACGTGACGTCATCTAGGCTACCTAACACCAGTCAGTGCCTACTCTTCATCAAGGCATCACCAATTCTCAGCCGTTGAATCTTCATCCAACGGCTGAGAATTCGTCTCCACCGCACGCCCATAAATCATCTTCACAACATCTCTTGGCCACAACACATTGGTCGTGAAGGCACCTCTCAAAGAGAGGGTACAGGTTTAAAACCCATGGCCCCCTCAATTGTGCACTTGAGGAGTAGTGCAGTAGCGCATAGCGCACGGGGTGCACAGGGTGCTTGTGCAAAGACTAGCACATCGTGCTCCAGCTCACGCGCACACGTTAAGGCGCGAGGAGCACGAGTGCGTGAGGTGCCCTAGCATGGGCGTGAGTGGCAAGGGTGCACCTTCAACGATAGCTGTAGGGGTCTTTAGTGACGCTTGCAGCTATCGCTAAAGGCCAATGATGAATTTGAACCCTTTCTTCAACTATAAAAAGGGTCCTATCCCTTCCATTTGCACCAAGCTTACACCCAAGAGATACCACTACCTTCTAGAGCTCCAAGCAAAGTCTTGAAGGCGTTGAGCCGCTGACGGAAGCCCCTCCACCACTGTGGTTGCCTTGACGCGTTCTTCTTTCTTGTTCTTAGTTTTGATTTCTTCAGTAGTTGTAGTTCATCTATTTTGTTAATCATTCATCTACATTATGTTGATTACACATTTGATAAGAGATTGTTGATATATTAATCTTATGATATCTTGAGCATGGTTTTCTAACCCTATCTCTCTCTATCTCTCCCCCTCTATCTCTTTCTCGTTCTCTAATCGATTTTCAAGCGAACAAATGATATATTTCTGTGACACGAAAGCAACTGAGTGATTCCTATAATTGCCTTTTGTGTTCGACACTTGGACTCACATCTGATTCTTTATTTAAAATTGACGTTGTAAACGTGCTACAACAAGCGATTTTACACAATCGCATTTCGCAAACGTCAATTAGCTATTATAACATATTGGACTTTTTCTTAGGGATTCTCATTGAGAAATTACCACATAAAATCCAGAATGTTGTTTAATGTATGCAAGATACCTGTCTCATACAATACTTCATTAAAATGGGCTTGCTTAAAGAAATCTGTTGTGTATCTCTTTTATCTTTTTCTACTTTCATTTTAGTGTAGGTTCTAAAACAAATATCAAAAGAGCATCTGGATTTGTCTCTTACTTTCAGTTCCATTGACATTGTTAATTTGTTATGTGATTGTAGGAGAAATCTCATATAGAGAAGGGCAATCCATTGGTGTGATTGATGATGGGGTTGATAAGAATGGGAAGCCATGAGATTATATTCCATTGCCAGCAATGCCATTGGTGATTTTGGTGATTCTAAGAGTGTATGTCTCCTGGATCTTCATAACTTCAATTTATTTTTGACTATGTGAATCGTGAGAACTTGATAGGCCTTCAAAATGCTGGCAAAACCTCCCCTGTGAATGTCATTGTAGTATGTATCTATTTTTATATTCTATAGTTTCTTTGTAGCAAGTGCTTCCCATGCTAAAGCGCTCATGTATTTCGATTGACAAACTGGTGGATACAGTGAAGATACGATTCCCATGGTGAGTTATTCTAAATATTAATATGGTTTCTTTTCCCCTTTCCAATTTATGCAGGGTCAAGTTGATACTTTTTGCATTCAGTTACTTGCTAGCGTGATTGTGTTGTTGTGTTCTTTGTTTTGGGAGTGTAGGTAGGATTCAACATGAAGAAAGTAACCAAGGAAATGTCACAATAAAGCTATCACTAGTAGGAAAAGGAGAATCAGCGACGGGTATTTGGTGATGATTTTGGAAATTGTGACCAAAAGTAACTTATGGTGACAGTTCTACTCAAATCTGTGACCATTGTGGGAGAGTGAGATATGTTTTCTATTATAACATTTTTGTCACGGGTTTGGTGATGGTTCCAAGTGAGACCGTGACCATAGCCTTTGGTGACGGTTTCAAGTGCGACCGTCACCATAGCCTTCCCTTTGGTGATGATTTTAAGTGGAACCGTGACCACAACCTTCCCTTAAAAAATTTCCACTTCCTTTGATGATGGTTCCAAGTGTGATCGTCACTATAGCCTTCCCTTTGGTGACGGTTTCAAGTGGGACCGTGACCATAGCCTTCCCTTCAAAAATTTTCCCTTCCCTCCCGCCCTCTCCTGAATTTCCTCTTAGATGCCAACTTTCCCCAATCCTGACATCACCTTCCCCTTCCCTTTCCCGACTCCCTCAATCCCTAGCGGCATCACCTCCCCCTTCCACGCCAAACTCATCAGCGGCGCCTCGACGGTGGTGGCGACAATAGAGGTGCCTCCCCTTCCCCTCAACGACAGTGGTGACAACAGTGGTACCTCCCCTTCCCCCTCGATGGCGACGACGGTGGCAACAGTGGCGCCTCCCCTTCCCCCTCGACGGCAGCAGCTGTTGCCCCTCAACTCCACTGCCTCCCTCCTATCGACCTCTTCCCTCTGGTGAGTCCCTCCCCTCTCGCGACCATTGCAACCTCTCGCCTCCAAGGACTGCAGCATCGCCTCATTCTTGCTTCCATGGTGGATATAAGCAATCCTTATATCTTACACATACCAGGTTATTGTCTTTCATGTATTCTTTTACCATCCTAAAGATTCAAGAAAGCATCTTTACTATCATGGCATTTTGTCATGGTTAGATTAGAAAGGGGAAATGTTTTGCTGATGGTGTCACTTGTTACCAACCATGTAGTGGCAAGGATTGATGATGAGAAACAATGATGGGTGATTAGTGAGTCATTATTGGGTTTTTTGATGAGATGTTGGTAGAAGTCCACTTGATGCCATCAGTAGAGATTGATCCGGCAACTTTCAGTGATAGAAACTCTAAACCAATAAGGCTAATGCAAGATCAAGAGACCAACAAACAAAAAAAGCCTTCTGGATATATAAATTTCTCTGATGTGATCTTGAAGAGCCCACATAAGAGGTTAGGTTAGTCAACATAACCTCTCAGACGAAACCATTACCTTTGCACATCATGCTTTTCTAACTCGCCGCTTTATCACAAAGATAGTCATACAATCACTTCATTCCCGAGAAACATCATTGTCAAATGCTCTTCTAGAAAAACTATATACAAGCACTATACATAATATGCAAGGAGAATTCCACACAAAAACCTATGAATAAGGAAAGCTTCAATGAAGTTAGTGTCTCTACCCATTCTCTCAAATACCATCAGAGAAACTCCACTGCAAGGCTTGTAAAATTTGGTAAAAGTGTCCCTAAGCCCTTAAAAAAAAAAGTGCCCCTATGCCGCTAAATCATGGCCGCAGCTGTTAGCTTGTATAGGTTCTGTATTATGCTGCATTTGACGAACAAACTGTCCTTTTATGTGAGGGCGTTGTTCAACAAGCTTTTTTCTGCTCTAGTACCTAACCTGTAACAAAGTCTAGATTCAGCCTCAAACAATCTATGAAGAGATTGAGAGCAATTATATGTAGTTATAAAATGTTGAGATTATACAGTGAAGATTATACCTTCCTTTTCAACTATCCTTGTAATTAGAGAAATACCTAGAAAATATTAGCAGAAAATTGTTGCCTACCTTCTTCTCAAAACACCTTTCTTTCCTCTTTTGCCTAAATTTTCTTAAGGTTGCTTCTTTGTGAATTGAGTGTTGAATGACTCAGATCAATTCCATTTAAAGAGGGACTGCCTCCACAGCCAGGAATGTCTGTTGTGGATCTTTTGACATCTTATGCAGCTACATCATCACTTCCATCACAAACACTACCATGCACATCATCATTACATTTCTTCTGAAAATTACTTATGTTGCTACTTCTATCCTCACCAACTGGAGAGGGATGATTGACAATTTCTTCAGCCTCTGTTTGTATCCTGATGTTGGAGTCCTCTGTTGTATCATTTTGATTACGTGAGTGATGACTCTATACAGAGTTGTGGACTTCTGAACCTATCTAGCTTGAAAAGTGGATCAACATGGGCATTGTAACAGTCATATCAGTCATCCAGGGAGGAGCACCTAACTGTGGGGATATCATAGGTTCTGTTGAGGGAAATAATACTAAGAATGAATCATCATGTTTTGTTGGGACAATGTCAGGAGCGATATGAGGATTCTGGAACTGAACTACTTTCTCTTCTTGATTTGAAGAAATGGTCAAAGTAGAGCTTGTGTCTTCCCCATTAAAACTGAATGCTTTATTCTTTGATAATGAGGCATAATTTGGAGTATGAAAGCATTCATCCTATGCATTTTCCTCCATGAGCTTCTGAATTTTATGGGGGCTGGCTTCTTTTCCCTCAGACGATGATGGGCGAGTGGATACAGTAGATTTCCTATTATACCTACATGTTGAAAGATAGAAATCATACATTGATAGACCATTTTCCCGGCAATTTGAGGCAGCAAGCATTTTGATATCTGTAATAGAAAAGCATCCTAGAAGAAATCTGGGAAACAATTCAAAGAACAAAACACAGGAGGAAAGATGAGAGAATTGGCCTACATATAAACAAGTGCTTACATGGAAACATTTGATATCTTGATTTTGAATAGGGAAGTTGTTACGACCCGATTCCCGAATCTCTACGAGACACGAGAATCGGACCGACTCGACCGATCCCAAGACCCATTCGTTTAACGAGAAAGTAACCAAAAGAGCAGTAAAATAAATCATATTCACCATGTATATAACTAGCAGTAACAAAATACAGCAGTAAAGAAAGAACTACTACAGTATACACCACCACAACAGTAGAGAAAAAAAAACATGTACACAACATGAAGCTTATAATGAAAAGAGTACAGGGGTAATAGAAACTACTCACTACAACAGAAAGAAAAGTACAGTGGGTACTACACAAGTAACACTAATGGGCTCTACTAGGTCCAGCGCCCTCTGCAGCCGTCGACTCTGGCTGCTTAACACCTGGTCCTGAAAAGGTAACAAAGGTGACACGTCAGCAAAATGCTGAGTAGAGTGGCAACTAAAAGCTAAGAAATAGCAAGGTGGACAGTAGCTGTTGTATTTTTAATTTCTTTCTTTATATTTTCTGTTTACTCGTTATCGAATTATCCCTCAGATTCTTCTCCTGATCTTGAATGTTCCTCGTGGGAACGATCTTGATTGCAGTCTTTTCCGAAAAGTAGAAGTAGAACGTGGTGCTCTCTTGGTCGGGAGAGTCCCCTGTGGTGGTCCTATCCTCAGTCAACCATCCCAAGGTCGCTGATAGACGTAACGGTGACTACGGCACGTGCGATAAACGCACAGGTAGCTATCTCGCATTTGCACGCGGTCAGTCGTTTCCTTTAACGGGTGCGCCCAATGCACAGCACGGAACCAGTATAGGGCAAAGCCTTCTCAGTAACAGGGGTCCAGCCCCTCCACAGTAACCAAATAGGGGTCTTGCCCCTCCACAGTTTGCGTACCCTCGCCTGACTACCTTGGTTTGCCCAGTGGACCTAATAAGTCGGTGTAGGAGGGCTAGCAGAACCCCAGGACCCGTGGGGTAGGTAGTGCTCTCCCTACACTAGTAGCTCTCCTTTGTACTGTGTACACGAAGGCCAAAAGTCGGTACAAAGTGGCCAGACCTAACCCCGGGTCCCTGGGGCGGCTAGCTCCGCTCTGCACTAAACAGGGGGGACAGTCGCTTTCCTTGGTACTCCGTACTCAAGGGTCAACTCACTTCCCCAATTCTATTCCATTCACTTTCCAGGAGTTATACTCCTAATTCGTCGTAGGGTTCGTGTTCTTTCAACTCAGCCAATTTAGGTTTCATCATTTCAGCTTTTTATTTATATAGCTTATGTTTCTAACCGTAATTAATTATTCATAATCAGGCAACTGTTAACCAATTACAGGCAGTTATCGTTTTCCTTTCTATTTTTTCAAGACTGCATTGTATATGCATTCAAGCTAGTTTCCCAATCCTAGGATTCATGTCATACCCTGGGATTTATCATTCAATCTACTTTTACAGTCCTAGGATTCATGCAATACCTTAGGATTTATCATTCAATCTAGTTTTTCAATCCTAGGGTTCATGTAATACCCTAAACTCTATTAATTATTACACAAATGTATAATTTTTGATAAATAATTGAAATGACCACTCTACCTGCAAAATCGGAAGTACTGGGGGTGTAATTGGCAAGCCCACGCGTCTTCGCAACCTCCAGAGCCGTAACGGAACGGGGTCCTAACACAAGGCTCAAAGATAAGGAGCTACTCAGAACAGTATACAATTACTGTAAACAGGTAGAGGAACTAAATCTGAGAAGAACGAAACTTGAAACGCGGAAAACGGACTCCGAATGGACCCTAAACGGGTCAAAAACGACGAGTCTGCCTAAAATCAGACGTTTGGAACTTCTTCCAGACGTCTTAAATGACAACTCAGGTCATACCTTGATCTACGCGGTTCTTCAAACGTCCAGAAACCTGCTGAATTGTCTGGACTTAGTTTCCAGACGTCCGACTGTCACCCCAGACGTCTGGAGACCCTCTCAGTCGTCTGGTGTCGTGCTCAGACGTCTGATCTGTGTGGGATGACGTGCCCTTACGCCTTCCCGAACAAGTCCTGCACACACACACGCCCGCTCTCATCACGAAAGGATGCAGAAGACTTCGGTGGAACGGCTGCATGGCCGTACACGCGAAGGAAGAAGATAAAAATAACGTACCTGTCAGACGTCTGGACCTTCCTCCAGACGTCTCCTGCGTCATCTGGATGTAAGTTCAGATGTCTGATTCTGGGAAATTTTCCCAGAATCAGAACCTTCTCGCTCTCCGCCAGTAGCGCACGGCCGTGCCGCGTCGCGTCCACCTGTTGCCTGAGCTGCAGCAGCTCTTCCCCAGCACCACACGCTTGCTGCGCACCCGTCGGTCGGCTCTGGCTGCTCCGGTGAGCTCGTACCCTCGCGGTAAAGCTCTCTCTTCCTTTCGCAATAGCCCCTCATCCTCACGCACTCGTAGTAGTCGTTGCTGCCGCTCTCACATGCTTGCTCTCCGCTGACAGGGGGAAGAAGAAGGCGGTGGAGTGAGGGTGAGGGAGAGAGAGGTGTATTTGTAAGTTGCCGAGGGGAGAGAGAGAGAGAGGAAAAGCTGCGTCTGCAGGGAGGGAGGAAAGAGGAGGGTGGCGGGAAGGCTTTCAGACGTCTGACCAGATGTCTGGACCACTTCCCAGACGTCTTAAACGACGTTTGACGCCCCTGGTTATAACAGAAGTCCCATTCATTTATTAGTCGCTTCTTTTATATACATGGTTGAATGGTGTATTCATCTCTCAGAAGTAAAATAATTACCTTTTTTTGAATGGAAGTTAAAATTAATGGGAACATTTTTTATTTTTTGTTTTAAAGGGGGAGGGTAGTTATCTAAGTGATAACCACCCAAGTAATGGGAATATTTTATTTGTCTAGCTACCAGGAGCTTCCACATAGAAGTATCAGTGAATGCCCAACAAATCCACAGAAGAGTTCTTGTGAGTCATGCTCAATTAATCAGAATGCATTAACCTTGTTTTCTTTTGCAGATATATTTCTCGAATAAAGACTAAATATAGGACTTTCTAAACTATGTAAATATGTACTTGCGTTTCAGCACAAAGCAATTACATGTCAGGTAACATGCTGACCCTACTTAAGATGACAAAATATATTCATTTTGGTGTTTGTTTAGTTCAACACATATTCTAAGGAAATCATGTCAAAAGTCAAAAGGATGAAAACAATATTGTTCACAAAGAAGGGACAGAGTGTAATGCTGAGGCCAGTAAAGCAAGATAATATACGTTAAAACAAGCTGAGCATTGATATTAAAAGGAAGAACAAATAAATCACAAACTGAAGGAGAAGTCTTAACTGACCTTGAGGATGCAGAAAGATTTGAGTGATTTTAGATGCTTGGTCTGTCAATTGCTGAAGAATCATAGTTACAGGAATCATTTATTTTTAGGGACAGCTCCAACATAGGCATTGAACTTAGTTTGGGCATGGGATCATCATTATCTGTGAAGTCTTTGGCATCGCCAGAGGCCTTAGCTCAAGTAGGCATGTTCTTGAATTTACGTGAGCACACAGACTTGTCTACTCTAAGAAGAGCAGGATTTATGATGCAAGGTTTAATTTGATCAGAGTTTTCTCTCTTGGTCTCAAATAATTTATATGTGTCACTGCAACCTGTAAAACTTAGGTTAGTTTTACAGTTAACCAAGAACCAGAACATTCTTCTTTTTATTACTTTGAACGTTGAACCAGAAAGCATTAATAGCCTTGGAGATGTTCTACAACTAAGCTATTTCGGATGAGAACCATTTAATTCATCATTCTGTCACTGCCTAACAGATTCCTGGATAAAAATTGAGGCGTGCAAGCTAAAACATGTGCGAAAACTTAAGATTTTTCAAAAAAATAAAAAAGTAGCAGCCGACCTCAGCACATTGATTTTTGTGCAATTTGATTTCATGGCTTGCTTTAGCAAGCAGCTAGGAAAATCTTGTCCATATGAAAGATTACAGTATTAATTGTTTGTTTAAGCACCAGCAAATTCTGGTAGCGTTTAATATGTAATTTGTGGCTTTAATATCTGTATTTATGGCTTTAATTCTAGTAGCAAAGTTGATTCCTGTTTATTCTGGCTTTTAATATCTGTATTTGTAATTTGTGACTCTTTTCATGCCAAGTCTGGCTATGGGTTGTTATATATCTATTGATATAGATGATCCCATTTAAAGTACTTCTCAAAAAAAAATGGATCCCATTTAAAGTAGAAAAGGCTCTGCGTTTTTTTTCATCCTTTGAGTTCAGGATTAGATGTGGTCTTTACAACTTTGATCCCTTCTTTCATTATTCTTTTAGAATGAATCCTTGAGTGCTCTTCCATGCTCTGGCCAGTATCATTTTGTTCATGTAAAAATTTGATCAAAGTGGAATCAGCTTTGATTATCTATTCTGATTTTAGTAATATGCATGAGTTTCTGTTTTAATTGCTAGAATTGAAAGTCAAAATTTGCTACTGTATTCCTCAAGAAGATTTTTGTTGTATTTTATTTCTCGAAATGAAGTCTATTGGCAATATTCGAATGTGACATTCAGCTTGGTGTCTAAATCATGATTCTGTTTTTAGTATATGTTTTATGCCCCCTACAGGAACCTCATGGGGAAGAAAGAATTTGACATGAGCTATGTTGGATTCATTAGAGATGGGGCGTAGTGGCTTCTGGACAACACTGACATCAAGCTTGTTGGTAAACTGTACATGATATGATATCCGTTACTCTGGATTGATGATGATATCCTTTGTCAAATTTTCTACACCATGCTTATTTTTTGTTTGGAAAGTATTCAACTTTTTGCTGAATTCTGAATGTGAGAGTACATGGTGATATGCCTTTTTATTTATTTCTTCAAGAATTGATTACCTGTCGGTGGCAGCTTATAATGACCTAACTCCTCGTCTAGTTTATTTTGTAAATAAGAGTCAATGTTAGTTTTTGTTTACTTAAACCTAGTGTCAAAGACATGTCTTGAGAGTGTACAAAACCCATATTTTTCTTAAACTTCCTCCCCACTAGTGTTAGAATAACACATGTTTTTGTTTACCAATTTGTTTGTAAATGTAGCATTTTGCAGCATGATGAGTTGAAGCCTCTCATAGATGGTTTCACTGATTCTCTTAGTGAGCTTGGAAACCTAAAGTTACCAAAACTATGGACCATTCAACTTTGTGGGACATGCTAATTTTCCTTTATATCTGCCCTTTCTTACTGCCAACCTTACAGCTTTTAGTTACCACTTGTTTTTGCTTTCTTCCAGCTGGAGCATTTACCCACAGATTATAATGGATCAACTTTAACGTTAATAGAATCACTGTCAAGGTAAGTATATGAGCAACTTTGCTATCCTATATGTAGCTGCATTGAACAGTAAAGAATAATACATTCCTTTAATAAATTTGGTTGAGTTAAGAAATGTAGAGGAAAGAACAATCTTCCAAATTCAGTGAAGTGAACTGATTGAATTAGGTGGCACCCCAACCATAGAAGATTGTGCCAGGGTGTTGGGAGATGCCATAAGAGCACCACTTCCCTCATCTTTCCTTAGAATTTTGCAGATGACTCACAAACTTGGTTATACTTTGGAGGGTAATTTTCAAAAACCCTCCAAGGTTAAGGTTGTGTTTTTAATGCTAATGGATTTGGCATGATTTGCATGCCATGGAGGTAGTTTAGCCATTAGGGGAAACTATGGTGCCCTGTGCTTGATTGAGGGTGGGGTAGGCAGATGATCCACGAATCATGTAGGTGCTATCTGTTTCTTGAAGCGATTCCTCTATTTCTGTCGACCTTAGTCAACACTGCCCCTTTTTGTATGTGATAAGCAAGTCTACTGGTGATGAATTCATGTGTTTCCAAGATTTAATGTGTCATTTTCCGAGAAACTTTTTTTTTTACTTGAATGTGGATTTGATCTGGCTACTTTCCAAACTTATGCTATGTCATCTGTGCAACATTGTTTTAGCTCACTTTTTCAAAAAAAAAACATTGTTTTAGCTTATGCTATTATTTAAATGGAGCATCACATGAACAAGGGCATATCTATTATTGTATGATAGAAATGGATGGTTTGAATTTTTAATCCTCTGTTCTTATGGTTATGAAGATACTTCAGTGATAAGGCAAGGGTAATCATTCCATTTCTTTTTTCCTCTTCCTTTTCCCTTTGTGACAGCTTATAGGGAAATCGCCAATGGTCTTTCTGAACAACAATGTAAAAGGTTGTGTGGCAAATGTTGCAGCTAAGCTGGAGATTATGGAACCTTGCTGTAGTGTAAAAGGCAGGTGGTCGTCTTCTTTGTCCATCCTCTTTTTTAAACTGATTATATGGTTTTTACATGCCTACTGTTTTATAAAAGCTTTATTTTTGCTAGACCATCGCTCTTGATCCACCAATTTTTTCCCTTCTTTTTTCTGGAATAATACATAAGTTGAGATATTTCCTTTATATACAGGAAAAATTGTGTGTGATTCAGAGTTTTTCAATGGCAGACAGTATATTTGGCCTGAAGGATATGCAGCTTCGAGGAAGTTTATATCTATATCAAGTAATTTATCTGCCATAGGACTTTTGGCATTTCTTTCCTCTTTTTTGGTTTAGTAATGACTTACAAAGTTTCTGCCTGTATGCCCTTCTACTCTTATATTTGTTGTACGATGTCAAACAAGAATCTAGAGTATCCTTTTCAAAACAATAATTAGGAGTATTAATGAAATGACTGGATGGCCACTGACCTTGAGTGACTATCCCTCCTGTTTATCAAAAATAATTAGGAGTATTAAATTGATGTTGCTCTCTTTTGATGATTACACCTTTTTTTTGGTTCATATCTTATCCTTTTGCTGTGTAGTAAGTAATATGATCTTCATTTTCACTCCAGATCCAAATGTAACTGCTGTTTACAAAATGGAAGTTTTAAGGAATCCGAGATCAAAAGCTAGACCATTATTTCGAGTAGTAGTGGATGATGGAGAGCAGGTTAGTTTCTTCTTGTACATATTTTTATTTGCCTAGCTAGATTTTCTTCAAGTGGCTGGTGTACTTTCTTTTTGATAAAGGAGTGGCATACTTATTTGTGCTACTGTAATCTTAAAAGTTTTGCACTTTCATACAAGGCATGTGGACTTCCTGCTAATCAATTATTCTATGCATTGAAGATGCAAATTTGGTCATAATATGTGGGTGCATTCCACTGCCATGCCATCTCACGCATTCACTTGCATGCACTTAGTTAGATGTTTTCATCTCACGCATTCACTGGCATGCCCTGAGGCCTGTTCAGATATCCAGACCACCTTGGACAAGTCTTTGATTTTATCCTCTTGTGTCACGCCAACCTTTTCTCTGGAAACTTGATTTCAGATTCAATCCTTTCTTATGCTATCATATATCCATTTCAATATTTTCATTTCTGCCACTCATATTCTCTACTCGTGCATATAGCATGTGACTTTCGTCCCACAATCAGATCAGATTTTTTTAATTTTCTTTTTATACGAGGGTGAGATGAGTGGAGGTGGAAAACATGACAAACAACTTTTATCCTAGGGTTCGTGAAAACACCTAAGTAGATTAGATCTTGATTATTAAGGTGGCGAAATGAATTAGTGGGTGGGGAAGTGGGGAAAAACTTAAAAAAATGTCTACCTGCACTGTACTCCAATCTGTCACCTTCAACTCCTTGATTAGGTTCCTACAAGACAGTGAATCAAAGAAGATAGATTAGAAAAATATGTAAGTAATGCGGAGAAACACGGAAGGAACCAAAGAGCGTTGCCTCCCTGTCAACAACGCCAAAATGATAAATGCAGATTCGTCGCGAAAAGGTTCGGGTTTTGGAAAATCCATCATTGTAGTTCGATTTGCAAGAAAATTTATCAATCAAATAAAATTTATAACCAAAATTTAAAAAGTGAGTCTCGGGTCGAACATGGGAAGACGAACGTTTGGTTTTGAAAAAATAGGTGTTTCACTTTATTTCTTTTTTGTCATTTTTTATCTTTTATAATTTTTTTGTATTTTTAATAGGGTAAGAGATCAGGTCGATGAAATTTTATCTAGCTAATCTACTTGCAAAATATAAAAGAAAGAGAGAGAGAAACAATCATGTATTTTTATAATCAAATGTTTATTACCACTAGGAAAGTGGGAAAATTATACTACGAAAGTAATAAAGATAGAGATAGGTGAGAGAAATCCTTCTCGATGGTCGCTTGGAGGATGACTTACTTTGACGTCGTCTGGAGGAAGGTGGTGGGAGTGGGACGAAGGAGAACAATGGTAGAGGAAGGAGGATGGGATGGGACATCATCGCGGTGAGGATCTACTTCCTGAAGTAGGTGAGAAGACGGCCATGGAATGCTTCACGAATGTGGATGAGAGGAGGAAAAAATATTTGATTTTCTACTTTAGAGGAACATCCCAGGCTTGGGACAAGCTTTCTCTAGAGCCTTGTGTGAGAGGAAGAAAGGAAGAGATGGAGAAAAATGGAAGGGGTAGGGGTCCTTTTATAGTGGAGGAAATGATCAATTTCATATACAAGATATTTAGTGATGATCATAAACATTGTTGAAGGTTTGTCGCAAATGTCACTGAAAACAGCCCAAGCACCCACTAGCTGCTGCGTTAGCACGCGCTCCATGTGCCCTTTCGCGTGCTCGTTATTGCGCCTCCGCATGCGCCCATGCACGACCGCTACGTTATTGAGCGTATGTGCCTCCACATGCGCGCACGCTTACGTTACTGTGCACGTGTGGTGGCACGTGTGTGCACATGGCGGCTTGGGTTGCGTCACGTGGCGTAATCTAGGTCGTCCATCTTCTTTGTGTTGTATGAGCTGTTATAGAGGTCGGATTGAGTCAATTTTTGTGCTGTTGGGCTGCGATCGTTGACTCGAATCCATCAGTGCGGTCGGATTTGTCGTTTGAAGCTCCAAATTATATCACCTAGTCCCCTGGCTGTTGATTTTCCTCGGACTACATATGGTGCTATGAGACTCTGATCAAGGCGATTTCGAAGGTGTTGGATTATGATCGTTGTTCTGATCAGATCGTCAATCTGAGGCTCTGAATTACATCTCCTTCCTCCTGGCCATAGAAATGATGCAATTAATCTAAAATATACACTACTCTAAATGCAGAATGATGCATGCTATGTAATATTTGTAATATGAAATGCAAATTTAAGCTTAGGAACATGCAACAATAGGCATTTTATCCTCAATAATTGTGTCTACATCACTACCTAAGGACAAGTTTGAGTGTTTGTACTGCAGGGCACCTCTCTTCCTCCCACTTTGCCATGGATCCTTCCACATTCTACTCGCATTTCCACTCTTACCCTCCTACCACTACCTATTCCCAAGATGATTATTATCCCAACCAAACTTATTCTCACCCATCTACTAGTTGGGATAACTCAGATTGGGGATACAATTTTGGACCTCCATGTTTAGGGTCTAACCCTAGACATCATGATTGTGATTTCTATCCTTCTTTGAGCTATAATGATTATAGATCTCCGCCTCATATGATCAACACGATCTGATCTACAAATAAGAAGGATATGTTAATTACAACTCATACCCTCCCCCAGATTATACTGTACAAGGGTCACCATCTCTCTTTAAACAACCAGAAATGACCTATTATCAGGGAGAGCACCAAAAACCTCAATTCCTTGACTCTCTTGGATTAAACCTAAACCCACTCAATCCTGAACCAAACCGGGTTCAGGTGAACCAGGTCCAAAATAGGTGTTGGCTAACTTAAGGAATACCATTCAATCTTTAAAAGCTCAATCAACACCTTGCGCTGAAGAATTGGAGCCTTTGATTCAAATGATTGATAATCTTAACAAATATTTGTTGGATTGGCTTCAAGATGTTAAGGATAAAGACCTGGGTAAGTTTTTACTTGGGAAGTTATCGAAATTGAAGATGAGATTTGTAGTTGCTCTAGTCTAATCTTGGGATGATTATCAGGACGAACCCCTTTAGGAGAGCCAATGTCAGAATCCGCTTAGGCACTTGTAGGGGGGACACATTTTACGAGATCTGAGTTGACCAGGTAGTCTAGAGCAACCAATTGAGGATGAGTTGATTACTTTACCCTAGATCCCTTAGCTATGGTACGAGGAAAAATGTCTCCATGGATCAGAAAATGATAAATTATTTTGAGACATATATAAATGTAGATCCAGAATTCTTTGATTATGAAGGTGAAGAATCATTATGTGAAGTCTCACATGAGTTTGAAGGAAATGATTTCAATGTGACAACTAGGCCTGAGGAATTCGATGAATTATTTGATGGCTTTATAATTGAGGAAATTGATCCTGTTGAGGCTAGCATGGTGGATTCAGATCCTGATTTCAAGAAGGATTCAATTTATAGCCCCATTCCTCAATTACACTCCATTGAGCATACTGATAATTTTTATTTTGAGATCATTAGACCCAAGTCAATTCTAATTCAACCACAAATCTCTGACTTGGACAATTTAGATGAGGTGCAAAACATGAGGGAGGTCCCAGAATCTAAAATTATGATTATGGAGGATAGGAACTGGGAAATGAAAATTTGGGAAGCCAATTTCGGGGAAAGCATAATTCTGCATCTAAGGGTTCCTATTTGTTTGAAATCACCAACCTTCTATCAGGACCCTGATGACATTTTCAACTCTTAGGATGTCTAACCCAAGCAAAAATTCATTGATTATCTTTTCAATCTTGATTTTCCTATTATCCAATTTTTTAGACTTGGGTTGCATCTTCACAAATCGCTGGCTCGGCCCCACTTGCATATTGATTTTAGGTTTTTGGTAATTTTTATCCAGAACCTTAGATACACTCGACTCTAAGGCATAAGTCTGCATCACAACCTCGTCCACATTTGTGGACATCTTCTCTTAGCAGGTCCAAACATAGATTTTCTTATCTTGAACTTGACCTGCACCTATGAATTTTTTATTTCTTCTTTATTTGTATAGTGTGCCTAGATGAAGGTACTAAATTCAGCACGTATACAATCTGTTTTTATCTCGGAGCCGACATGTTAATCACGAAATTCTGGTGCTTTCTACTCTACTCCACTCTGTTTCATGTCTTTTTAATACAATAGGGACATTGCATTAAATATGCATGGGGGGGTAGATATCATTATCTGAATCATCTTGTTAGCTCCGTAATTTTTTTTTTCTTTTTATTTTTGAAAGAAAAAATTGAATTAGGAAAAGAGAACTTGGGCTTTAGAAGTTTTCAACTTTAGGGAATGATACGATAGGACCTGAGCACTTAGACCCTTCAGGTCTTCGGGCTTAATCAGCCTAGGTGTCCACTAAAATGTGGGCTTATTTCTCGAGTCGTCATTCTGAATTTATTTCAAATTGGTTAAATAAATTGGGGTGATAAGTATACAATTTATCAATCCGCCCTTTAATTTGAGCGAACTTTAAGCTTAAGCATCTACACACTATTTGCACTGACTACTTTTTGGCGATTTTAACGAAAATTGGGTAGCTAATGAACCTTTTAGGGTGATATGGCTGGCAAGTTGTTGGTGGTAACAGTTCATTGGTCAGTTGTTCAGAGTCCATCCAGATGACCATTCTCTTCCTGCTGCCTTTAGGAAAATCTTAGATCAGGGAAGTTACTTACTTAGAAAGAAAATAGAAAAAATAGAAAAATATCCAAAAAGAAATGAAATAGAAAGAAGAAAATAAAAAAAAGTCACAATTTACTGCATGAGTATGGCTGGTAAGTTGTCAGCGGTAACAGCTTATTGGCAGGTTGTCCAGAATCCAGCTTACAAAAATACACATTTAATTCCAAACACTTAGGAAGAAGTGGAGAAGTAGAATGAGCCAGGGAGATATACACTATGTTTGCCCTTGTGTTGATCCTATAAAAATAAAAAGTAGGGAGAAAGCTACCGGTCGAATAGATATACCTTTAGGCAGAACTTCTTTTCAAGGTTACCTAAGGGCGTAGAAACTTAAAGTCTGTTTTGATTGCCGGTCAGTGAGTTTATCACTTTACATAAAAAGATGCTTAGCACGTAGAATTCTTTTCGAGTCTTAGGTGAGTTGGGTAGCCGTAGAAAGCTATCCTGAAACTCAAAACTCAAAAATCCAAAAAAATTAGGAAAGAAGAAAAAGAAAAAGATCCTTTTGCTTTTGAATAAGGCAAGGTTTTAGGGCGGTCTGCATTATATAGACACATCTATATCACATAAACAGTCTATTTATGTGTGTTCTTAGGCGTATAATTGCATAATGTATTATAAATATTGCATAACATGCATCATCATACATTTAGGGTAGATTGTATAAATTTTAGGTTAATTATCCCTTTTTGTGGTCAGGGAAGATGGCAATATTTATCAAAGTCTTGGATTGAAGATCCAACAGTACAGATCTAACCAGGGCGACAATCGGAGTCCAACGCCTCTGAAATTGCCCCGATCGGACCTCCGTAGCATCAGATGCAGTCCGAGAAAGATCAGAGGTCAAGGGGCAAGGTTGTGTAAAATCTACACCTCAGATGACAAATCCAACCTCATGGATGGGTTCAAATCGATGATCGCAGCCCAACAACGCGAAAATCGATTCAATCCGACATCCGTGACACCATTTATGAGCAATAGAAGGTGGACGGCCAGGATGATGCCACATGGTACCATCCCAACCATCCAAACTCGCCAAGGCCCTTCACTTAATCTCTGAAGGCGTAATCGATATTCGATCTCAGCCATTGGATCTTCATCCAAGGGCTAAGACGTGAGACCGCGAAAAGCATCCGCAAGACAATCCAAGAAGATAGCGCATTTGTCCAGTGTCTTATCTTCAAGAAGTGACGCACGATCGAAACCCGATACGTGGGTATGATCCGCGCAGATGGCGAGCGCTCAAATTCGGCCACACAATCTTCATCAAGCGACTACGAAGGCGACGACTTGGCGGTGAGGATGGGTGAGCACGCACACGCGCGTGATGATGCCCTGATGGAATGCGCCCTCTCATCAACTCGAGACGAGGCATGATTAAAGCTGTCCGATCAAATGATCGGACAACTAATAGAAGCACGGCACTTGGTTGCACATAAACGGTTGAAGGCCACGAGTTGCGTGATGTGGCGCAACGAGAGGCATTGGATGCGTGATGGACAGGCCTCCTTGCCACAGACTTTGGCAATGGCAGTCTTTAGTGACATTACATGCGTCACTAAAGGCCGTATATTAAATTTTAAGGCCTTTAAAATGACTTTTATGCCCTTCTTCCTCAACTATAAAAGGGATCACATACCTCTCATTTTCATCATCTCTTCCTCTCTTCTCTCACCTCCTCCAAAGCTCTATGAGCTTGTCCCAAATCCGGGATGTTCCATTAGAGTTATAAAAATAATTTTTCCACCTCTCACCCCCTTCGTGGAGCATCTCGCGGTTGTCCTCTCACAGCCATTCGGGAAGCAGATCCCGCACTTTACTCCCTAAGCCTTAGACTTAATACATCAGCCTCACACTTTTCTCAATCTCTTGAGGACTAATTTGGATCTTAACGAATCTGTGAGTGTTTAAGCCCTGGAATAAGCCCCAGAGGCCTAAGATCAGCACTCGTTACTAATCTCCTTGTCTCTAGCATTTAGGACTTAATCCTTATTTTGATTTGGTCTAGAACTTAAGTAAATTCCATAATTAATTGCTATGACTATCAAGTTTGTTGATTTTGCTCCTTTTTGCATTTTGTATTTCCTCATCTTTTCCTCTTCGAGAAAGATTTTCAATCAAATCTTAAAATTTTCCTCCCCCTTCTCCATTTTTTAAATATATATATATATATATATATATATATATATATATATATATATATTTGAGAATCCTCAAAGAATTGAATTTTCATTTGTTTGCACTTCAACACCCCTCATGTCTATGTTTTGCAATATCCTCATTGTAAACTAAGTGGATATGAATTCAGCTTGGTTCAAAGATTTGAACAAGGTCAAAGGGTGGGTGAACAGGTCGGGATGACTATTTGCGGATAATTTCAAGCTTTGATACGCGTATCAAAGGTGGAATCGGCTGTTCTAAAGTTGAACCCTAAAGTGCAGTAGGAGTGTAGCTCAAAAAGATGGTCAGAAGGGTTTTGAGTTTTTGGAATGACGGATTGCCTCCCGTTAAGTACTAAATTCAATGCCTTCAGTCGAGTAGAAGGTGGTCAAGGGGAAGGGGTGGTCAAATCGAAGGAATTTTGTAAAACAAGAACCTTTATGAGTAGCCTGGTTGATCCAACCAGATGTTTGTTCAGATCAATAGGTTGATGATGAAAGCCAAACCCAATCAGTCTGGTGAGTTGATGAATATGAATCGGTAGATGTGGAACCCACCAGATGCTATGTGGCTTAAAAAGATATAGAAATGAGAATCTAGAGTTTGGTTGAATCGGTTCAGTCTGATCAGAGTAGGTGTCCTCAAAAGATAATGGATTAGTGGAGAGTGTAGGAACCCTACTGGTGCTACCAGAGAAGGATAAGATGTGATTATTAGTCTAATCAGTGTTTGATTCCTGATCAAAAGATGGAGGTGAATCATATGCAACCGGATCAGAAAGAGGTGAGTCAGAGTAAAAATTAATTCCAGTGGCAGGTCAGGGTTAGGATTGGGTTTTGAAAGGCTCTGTGATAGATGTGGCTGCTTCTATATCTGAATACGGTATGGCTCCTCAAGAAATGATTCGAAGATTGGTTCATCTAGAGTCTTTTTCACAATGTTCATCCAGATCTCATCCAGATCAAATGTAAATGCATGGAGAGTGCTTATAGGATCATAGAAATCTGAGTCAGTAAAAGATTTGAACTCTGGATTGCAAACACTCTCAACACTTATTGCTTCTGATTCCTGCAGGTCATAACAGAATGATTCCAACTCAATGGAATAGGAATTTGAACCAATGATCTCGGAATCAAGGACCTCATAATTAGAGTCAAAGAATGGATCATGAACATTGAAGTCATAAACTGGCTCATAATCATTTGGAAACAATGGTTCTCTGAAGCCAGGGTATGATTCAAAATCATCGGAAAATTTGCGACAATCAGTTTCTAAACCTGATTCATGATTGAGATTTCCACTACAAGACAAATCAAGATGCATGGAATTAACAACCTGACTTTGATCTAACCTAGTCTCAAATTTCGAGCTCAAGGTTTTATTAGGCATAGGCTCAAGTTCTTGGCTTCTAAGGTAGATCTAATCAAATCTTAACTCTTCCAACATCTTTATTTATGTATCATAAATTTGTGAATTCTGAAAAATCGATTCATTCCTCTGAGGAGTCTGGAGAGGTATAATCATCAAATATTGGTCCAGAATTATAATTCAAATCTAAAATCTGGCTCTCATCATGTTAAGCCTTATGATCATCCCAAATAGGCCCATAATCATAATTCAGATCTAAAATTTGGTTCGCATCGCATTGGGCCTTATGATCATCACAAAAAGGGGTAGGAATTGGGTTACTAGGATCTAGACTTGTCTCTACTGGGATGTTAGAATCACTCTCGAGGATTACCTTAACAAGATAAGTTGCGGGAATTACATCCTCAAGAGGTTCAGACTCAAGCTCATCATAGGTGTTTGGTAAATCAAGGTATAATGGACTAGCTTCATGGCTCTCTATAGTTGGTTCATAATTGGGAACACCTGCAACTGGATCTACCCAACTCATATTATGATCAGGTATTTCATTCTGCATAAACTTTGAACCTAATTCCATTTGGGTTGGGGGTCCACAACATCCTCTATTTTTGAACCCGAGCTTTGGGAAATCATATTGATCCTCAACATTGCTCCAAGATGTCTCATCAAATTTTGAATTTTGATATGGGTATCTCTGATCAATGTCTTGGTGTAACGTATTTAACATATACCTACGTTTCTCAATGAGACCCTGGTGTATCTCTCAAAGTTGTGGATTTGACAAACATTATATATACTCAGTATTGTGTAGTCTCTACAATTCACTATATTTTAATAAAAGATCATTTTGGGTTGAACTATGTAACATTTGTGTTAACATCATTTCGACACGGTTCATAATGAGGTTTGTTGTTTTGGGTACATTAACATGAATGTTCCTAAATGGATCTGAGGTCCTGTAAAATTCTTCCCTATGTCTAAGGGTAGCCTCGATCATTTTCTCTTTCATGCTCATTTGGGATCCAGGTTTATTGAAAATCTTTCTCATGTTGTCAAGTTGCATTTTCAAATCAGGTGGTGGATTAGGATGTAGAATCAAATTCAGGTCTAGATTGAATTGATTAGATCAAATCAAATTTCCCACAGAAAACCAACTCTAATGGAGGCCACTAGGTCAGACCCAGAGACCTTTCCTATGTATGTGCTCTACAGAATAGATGATGAACTAGATGTGAAATGGACCCAATCAAGGTATCAAAAAATTTTGGATGACTAAGGCTGTTTCAAGGTAGATGATACCTCTGAATCATCAATCTACACACTCGAGAATTACTTAGGTAGTCAGGAAGGGAGAGTCCCGCAAAGACCCCTACACGGTAGAGCGTTCCCACGGGTTACAGGGTTTCCCCCACCCGACCTTCCTTGTCACTTGGTTCGAAGTCGACCGAAATGTGAGAATTGAGACCTAAGTCTACAAGTTTTAGCTCTAATTTGTGCCTTGAGTTTTACTTGATTTAGAAGTTGATTCAAGTTGTGACCTAATTTGTAGGTTGATTGGCCTACAAAGTGGACCAACTTCAATTGACTTGCCTTAAAGTTAAGGATGAAATCTAGGTCAAGACCCAAAATCACCCTGGGTTAACTCTCAGGTTATTTGGTTCCAATTTTAGGGTTCCAGTGAATTTAGAGTCTTGATTTTAGGGTTTACTTTAATAAATCAGTTCAATCAAGGGCTTGAGTAGCAGATAAATGCGGGAAGATTAATTTCCTTTATTACATGCAAGTGTGTACTAACACTTCAAAACCTTAATGTGGAAACCCTAATTGGCTCTATTCTCAAGTTCAATTTGATCTCAAATATGGCACCTTGGACTAAAACAGGAATGTGAGTAGTCCAAGGTGTTGAGAATTTAAACGTAAATCCCTAATAGGTATAGGAAATCAGGATGTGGATCTTTAATCAAATCGTCTCAATCTTCAATCAGATATAATTCAATTTCACAAATCAGGAAACTTTTGCCTTTAAATGATAATTACTAGAAAAATAAGGTAAGTGGATCTTAATTCCTTTGTTACCATTTTCTCTTTCTAGGATTAGGAGATATTAGGGAAGAAGAAATATTTTACTTGCCCCTGGAGTGGCTGATTGCATGGAAGATCTTCTCGTGATATACCTTGCAAAAACATAGCAAAGCAAATAAGGTAAGTCAGAAATCAAATCAATCAAGAAAGAAAAGATTAGTGGTGAATTATGCGTTGCTGCCCGGTAACGGGGCCAAAATGTTGTCTAATGAGAGTCGTCTTTTAAGAAAAACGTGTCGTAGTATAATCGACGAAAATCGCTACAACATTTAAAATTTGTAAAACTCGAAATCAACGTGAGTCCGCGATCATTTGCAAGGAGCAAATGTGAAATTCACAACACTAATCGCAATTTAAAGATAATAAGCACAATCAATTAAACACAAGAAACATTCAATGAATAATAATCTACTCAAAATGATATTCAATTGTATCACAAGTTATTGAGATAAAAAGAAATCAGGTCTAAATCGTCGATAGAAATTGACGTGCCCTATGATGTGCGTGTGACGCGTGTGTTTAGAAGAGTCGTTATAGCTTGTGTTCGCAACGTCGATTTTAAAATAAAGAAACGGACGTGAGTCCGAGTGTCGATCTCAGGGAGGCGTGAAAATTGGATTTCTTTTGTCATTTAATGTCACGAAAATAACGAGTTTTTGCTTGCGAAAAGTCGTGGGTGAAAAGTGAGTGTGAGAGAGAGAGAGAGAAGAGAGAGATTAGGGTTAGAATTATTTCATTCGCAACATGCAACTTGAACACAAAATAAGCAATTGAATAGAAAATAACTTCATTTAACATGCAACTTTAGTTCATAATTACAACACTCGATAAATGCTTGAACATAAGTAAAGTAAAGCTTAAAACAAGGAAAGAGAGAGAGAGAGTGGGGACGGCGAGGTAGCCACGGTGGTGGAGGGGGCTTCGTCGGCAGCTCGTCATCTCCGGCGATTACAAAAGGGCTTAAAGGTAGCTAGGAGGGAGATAGAACGCTTGCAGGTGGAGTGAATGCCTTCCATGGGTGGTTGGAAGGGGTTTAAATAGGAAGAAGGGGTTTTAGCGACATCCGGGACGTCGTTAAAACCCTTCCCAAAACATCGGTGAAGGCCCCTGCCCGTCGGTCGCTCACGTGTGCCTTGTGCTTCTTCGCGCCTGATCCACGTGCACACGTCGTAAGCCGTTCGGTCGAAGATCGGAGGGTTGAGATTCCGTGCGGGGCAAGCACCTGGATCGCACCCACGCCCCCGCGTCATCTTGTGCGTCTGGTCAAGGCGCATCTGCGGGCGCCACGTCTCGCAATCGCGCCCATCCGCTCGCTGATCTACGATCCAATTTTGCCTGCGTGCGCCTTCGCCTTCGATTTGGTGCGCGGTGCGTTTCGAACCCGTGCCCCTGGTTGCGGGGTTGAGGCATCGACCGCTGCGCTATCGCAGCGGATTGTCGCGGTGAGCGCGGGCGTTCTTGGCCGTTCGATCGAAGATCGACTGCCGAGATTCATCCTCCGAGTGAAGGTGGAAGCGGACGGCGGTCTGGATGCATTGAGCTTGCGCCACGTGGCGTGCCGTGGGCTGTTGATCATCAGATCAACGGTCAGAACTCCTTGGGCCTATTGTGGGAGCTTCGGATGTCGAATTTGGCCGATTTTGAGTTCGTTGGACGCTGTTTGTTGCTCTAAATCCATCCGTGCGGTCCGATTGCTCATCTGAGACCTGCTTTGATAAATACTTATACAAATGGCAATTAATATTATTTTATAAGCAATCTTGATGTATGATGTATGCAATGGTCCCATTCTATTTATGATGTGTTATTTGTGCATTTTATTCTTAAGATGGATTCCATTTAACAGAATTATCACCTCAAGATGCAGTGTTATCATACCCCCATGCTTACTCCTTGCTAGTCCTTAGCAAGGTTTATTCTAGCCTTTATTTCCAGATAGAATTTAAGTAATCTACTTAGACATTTCGTCACTTGTCAATAGGAGGAAATATACTAAGATCTTAATCTATAAAGACTAAGCAGCGCCCGGGTGTCTGCCAAAATACGAATCGCCTGAATCCTTGCTTTAATGTATGTAAATATATATATATATATTTTCTTATTTTTAGATTTTTTGGAATTAAGAGTGGGTTGGTAACTTTTTATGACTACCCAACCCACCCAAAACTCAGACAAAACTCTAAGTGCTAGGCATCTTGGTGTGAAGATCGTGATAGACTCACTCAACGGTAATTTAGACAGACTCCGGGTTTTTACGCCCCTAGGTGACCGGAAGAGGAAGTATTTTGCCTGAAGGCATATTTATTCGATCGGTAGCTTTCTTCCTACGTTTGTTTTAATTGGGGTCAACACAAGGATTTTTCTAGTGTATATCTCTTCGTCTTGTACTACTTCCCCGCTTCTTCCTTAAGTGTTTTGGTTCTTTTTGTGCAATTACTCAGCTGGGCTCTGGACAACCGACCAATGGGCTGTTACCCACGATTACTTGCCAGTCATATTCGTGTGGTGAAGTGTGGTTTATTTTGTTTTCTTTTTTCTCTTTTTTTATTTGGTAGGTGGCTTCCTTGATCTCAAATCACTGATTTAAATGCCGTCAGCAAGGCCTGTTTTGGAGGATGACCATGCCGATATGATTTTAATGTCGAAAGTTAGGAGTTTCGCCGGCATGCCGACCATACCGGAGGCATGCCGGCGTGCCGATGCCAATGCCGATGTCGATGATGTGTGCTTGCTGTAGACTGCAGTATGTATTAGTCCGATCCGCTAATGGGCCTATTCCTTTCCAAAAAAGAATCCTACTCACCATTTAACCTATAAATAACCTCCAGAGATTCATTGTTCACCTAACAGTGCTCCTCCTTAATCTATTTCTCATATCCTCTTAGAAACTCTCTTGATGCAAATAACCTTGTTGCCAGAGTACAAGTCATTATATCCACTTCCAGTACTTTACACTGATGCTCATGTATAAGGTCTCTAAAGGTAGGTTCACAGAACAAAAATTTCTTGAATTTGAAGTACACTGAATGCATGAGATCATCATTTGATCTCCAACACTGTGGAATGTGATCAAAGAAAGGTCTATCCAAGGCAGTTCACCTCAAATAAAGGGAAAAGCTCCACAAAATTAATGGAGTAGTAAACCTGTAATTGCATGGGCACTGCTTCTGTGTGTGATGCTTCACCAAGTAAAACAATAGTTGCAGATTATACAATCAGATAATGCAAGCTCAGCCAGAACGTCACTAAACTCCATCTCGTCCCTATCTCTTGATACTTTATCCCCTAGTCGGTCATGTATTCCAACTTAATATTAGAATCTCAACCTACACTATGGTAAATTGGGAAACGGCCCTGTGCATGTGTCTCAAATCTTCTTGCAGTACCCTTCTCTCTATCTCTGCATGTGGCCTATACAGAGAATTAAAGAGAAATCCGTTCTTATCTAATATAATGCAACATCACTGAAAATAAAATGTTTCCAACCACTGAATCCTCTTGCAAAGTTTCCCACATCCTAGGCAATCAGACGCCTGCCTAACAAGCAATCTAGATTCTGAGCCACAAAATCATTCCATTATGTTCCCCCAACTGGCCCCAACAGTTAAAAACAACAGACCTCCAACGTTGCCCCTTGTAAAAATACAAGCACTGGACTCTAATATGACAAGCACCTCCCAAAAGTCCTATGATAGGCAGTGTCCCACAAACCCTCGTGTTCCAACTATCTTCACCAGAATATAAGACAAAACCCCCTCCTCCAGAGTTCCAACTGTTTACCACAAGCCTGCCCCCTGGCCCCCATCACAACTTTAGCCACTGCATCCGTAGTCTATTTGAAGTCTAATGTAATTCAATTGTTGCAACCCCATTGTTAGCCTCCTTTTATGAAGTGTAAACATGGTGGTTTTGAGTGTGGGAGACTTTTTCAGATCCAGACATCACATCTGGAAATCAAATCCGAGAGCATGCTGTCTAATTTTTTTTTTGAAAGGAAAAGGAAAGCTATCGAATTGCCAATAGCAATCCAGCATGCTGTCTAATTTTAAATATAGTTGAGCATAATAGGTCATTGACTTTGCTGGAAACTTATGGTAGTCTCAATTTTTCTATTCAACAAGATTTTCTAGCCCATCACGATTCTTTCTTAGCAACATGATCTTCTAATAGAAGTAAACAACCAAGCGAACTTAAGACATAGCATGAAATCAAGACAAATCACCACCATTAACATTGAGAAGGAAACCTCGAAAGGTCACTCTTATACAATGTTGCATAATACAAGATGAAGCAAGAATAAGAGATAATCAAGAAATAATGTGCTTCATCACAACAAACTCCCCTACAAGAGAAGTGGACTAAAGCTAGTTCATTCTTCTCAGAGAAGAAGACAAAGGGAAAAAAAGGGCCCACCTCAACTTGAGTAGTATGCCCTATTCACACCAAAAAAAAAAAAAGGAAAAGAAAAAAAGAATGGTATGCAACTAACACCCTGAGTACTAACTGGATATAGAGGTAGATCCAGCAGGCCATCTAATCAGTTACCTTACTCAACATAGAGTCTTCATCATCCAACTTGGATGCCAATCTTCATTCTTAGTTTATATTCTACGCCTCTTCATGATTAACAACAATTTCGGTAGTGTTTCTGCCCAAATCCATAAACCATGATTCATGCATGTTGCTTTGGGGTTGATTCTGAAACCCTACTATGCATGTTCATATATTATTATTCCATTAAGCATGACTTATGCATCTCACTTAGGGTTTTCTTCCGTTAAATAGTGTATTAATGGGTTGTAGCTAAGATTTCTAGTAAAGGCATCTTATTACTTTTCCCTACTTTGATGTTCCTCTATGATTTTGTGACTACATTTAGATGGAAGGATTAGTTTAGATGCATATACACCTATATATTAAGACTAACATTACACTGACCAAATATTATTCATGGTGCTTCATGTACAAATACAAGTGGAGCCAGTTACATACAAACCCTCCTAACCTGACCTTAGGCACTCTAGGATCCTGGTCCATCTGAAATATGCCCCAAGTTCAAGTCAAGATATAGATGAGCACAGTAATTTAAATGTCGGCAGCATGCCGTCAGTAAGGGGGTTTTTAGAGAAAGGCCATGCTGACACAAAGATAGTGTCGGTTTGCAGGGAAACTGTCGGCATGCCGAAGGTTTCGCCAGCATGCCAACAGTTGCCGACGAAACGGCGGCATGCCGACCGTCTGCTGAGTGGCGCTGGAAATTGGAGCGGCGGGAATTTGAAAAGGAATTGGAGGTTTAAATCTGAGGAAGAGGGACAGGCTATACTTTTCAAAATTCGGGAAGAGTCCACGCACACACACGTTGATTTTTTGTCATATAGGCTCAAATAACCTGTAAATACGTTCCTAACATCTTGATTTAGTTGTTTTTCAAATTTTAATCATTCCTACACACACGTTGATTTTTTGTCATATAGGCTTAAATAACAATTGCTTTTTGTTCATATAGGTTTACATACAACTGTAAATATGTTTCTAACATTTTGATTTAGTTGTCTTTCAAATTTTAATCATTTCTATCTTTTCTGTCGGCATGCATCGGCATGCCCTCGGCGTGCCTTGAAATGTCATTTTTTCGGGTTGTCGAAATCGTCGAAATCTGCCATCGAAAAATAGGCATTTCCACGGCATGCCTTCGGCATATCTATGAAATGCATACTTACAATTTCATCGGCACGGCATCGAAATCGGCATTTCGAACCTTGTCTCAAATTTACCTAGAGGCAATGAAGAAGTGGTCCCGTGGTTGGGCTTTGGACAACTTGTCAATGGGCTGTTACCCACGACAACTTGCTAGCCATACCACCCTAGAGAGTTCATTAGCTACCCAATTTCTGTTAGAATCTCCGAGGAGTGAGTCTGTACAAAAATGTGTGCAGATGCTTAGACTCAAAGTCTTTCTGAGTTAGAAGGTGAGTTGATAAGTCGTATACTTATCACCTTATTTAGTTGGTGGATTAGAGTAGTTTAAAGTTGCAAGGATTTGAAGCTAAATCCATATTTAACGGACACAAGGGTTGATTAAGCCTGAAGGCCTAAAAAGTCTAAGTGTTCAAGTTCTTTTTGTATTATTTTCCACTATAGACAATTTTCTAAAGCCTAAGTTTCTTCCTAAATTTAATTTTTTTTTAATTTTATTCTATTCAGACCAATTAAATGAGTTCAGGATCATGTAATTTACCACCCTCCCCCATACTTAAGTTGGACAATGTCCTCATTGACAAATACATGGATGCAATAGGAGTTCAAAAAGATATTACCTGAGTGACGTAGAATACCAGATCTGTCTGAATCCTCTGGGTTGCCTCCCAGGAAGCGCTGAGTTTAACGCCTTCAGCTGGGTGGTGCTTCGTGTCATCCCTCAATGAGGGTGACACTCTCCTTTGGGGGAACCTGGGCTAGGAAGTGTTTCAATCTTTGGCCATTAACTGTAAAAGTATGCCCAGTGTTCGGGTCAGTGATTTCAACCGCCCCATTGGAGTGGGGCTTGACCACCCTAAATGGTCTTGTCCACTTGGACTTGAGCTTCCCTGGAAAGAATTTTAGGCTGGCATCGAAAATCCAGACTTGCTGGTTAGGCTCAAAGGTCTTTCTATGGATGAGTCGGTCGTGGACGGCTTTTATTTTCTCCTTATACAGTTGACTATTCTCAAAGGCATCCCGACGAATTTCTTCGAGCTCAGAGAGTTGAAGCGTCCTCTACGCATCGATTAATTGGGAATCCATGTTACACTACTTGACGGCCCAGTAAGCCCGGTGCTCCAATTCGACAAGAAGGTGGCAAGCTTTGCCAAAGATCAGGCGATAAGGCGACATGCCTATCGGGGTCTTGAAAGTGGTCTTGTCTGCCCACAGGGCATCATCCAGTCGTGCAGACCAGTCCTTCTTGTCAGGTCTCACAGTCTTCTGTAAAATGTTCTTGATTTGTCTATTTGAGACCTCGGTCTACCCATTTGTTTGCGGATGATACGGGGTAGCAATGCGGTGGTTAACCCCGTATTTTCTAAGTAGGGCTTGGAATTGGGAGTAAATAAAATAACTTCCACCATCACTGATCATGACCTTTGGTATTCCAAATCGGGAAAAGATGTTCCGCTTAACAAAGTCCATGACAGTCTTATGATCGCATCGGCGGGTGGCGACGACTTCAATCCATCTAGAAACATAGTCTATCAAGACTAGGATGTATTCAAAGTCGTTGGATGGTGGAAAGGGGCCCATAAAATCAATACCCCAAACGTCAAAGATCTCAACAATCAAAATGGGCTGAACCTTAAATGGACATCATATCTTTTCTGGTCTTGGTCCCCAGTGTTTGGCAACGCGAGCAAGTCTTGGCAAAGTTGTGTGCATCCTTAAATAGGGAAGGCCAGTAAAATCCGGACTGCAGAACCTTCGCAACCACCACAAGCTTGGTCATGACAAAAAGATAACACACTCTGAACTTCGTCCTCCGGGATACATCTCCTGATGATCTGGTCGGCACAGAGGCGGAATAGCATGGGATCATCCCAAAAGTAGTGCTTGGCTTCGGCCAAGAACCTGTCCCGTTGTTGTTTGGACCAACTGTGCGGGGTCTGTCCTACAACCAGGTAGTTGACATATTCAGCATACCAAGGTAGTTTCTTGTCTTGCACAGCCAGAATGTGTTCATCGGGGAAGGTGTCAGATAAAGGCAGGGAGGGTCTAATGTGGTCTGGGTGAAGTCTGGATAAGTGGTCAACCACCACATTCTTTGATCCGGCTTTGTTATGGATTTCCAAGTCAAATTTCTGCAAGAGCAGGATCCATCTGATGAGCCTGGGTTTCGTGTCCCTTTTAGCCAACAGGTGCCGGATGGCTGAATGGTCCGTATAGATGATCACGTAGGATCCCAGCAGGTAAGGTCGGAACTTCTCAAATCCGAAGAATACAGCGAGCAATTCTTTTTCTGTGACCGTATAATTTTGTTGGGCCTCATCCAACGTCTTGCTCACGTAGTAGATCACCATGGGTTTCTTGTCTTGCCTTTGTCCCAAGACAGCGCTTATGGCAAAATCTGATGTATCACACATAATCTCAAAGTCCTGGGACTAATCCGGGGGTTGAAGTATAGGTGTTGTGGAAATTAAGTCCCAGAGGGTGTGATAAGCCTAGATGCAATCAGAGGTCATGCGGAATATGGCGTCGTTGGCCAGAAGGTCGGTTAAGGGTTTGGAAGGCTTGGAGAAGTCTTTGATGAACCTTCGGTAGAAGCCAACATGTCTCAGGAATGAACGGATCTGCCGGATCGAGCTAGGTGGAGGAAGTTTGGAAATCAGATCAACCTTAGCCCGATCCACCTCAATGCCCCTATGCGATATGATGTGACCGAGGATGATTCCTTCTTGAACCATAAAATGACTCTTTTCCCAGCTTAACACCAAATTAACCTCGATACATCGTTTCAGGATTTTCTCCAAGTTGCTCAAACAGTGGTCGAATGAATTCCCAAATACAGAGAAATCATCCATAAAGACCTTCAGGTATTCACCCACCATTTCTGAAAAAATGGCTAGCATGCAACGCTGAAAGGTAGCAGGTGCGTTGCATAACCCGAACGGCATTCGACGGAATGCAAACGTGCCATACGGCCAAGTGAATGTGGTCTTCTCTTGATCTTCAAGAGCAATTGCGACTTGGTTATATCCTGAATATCTATCCAGGAAGCAAAAATACTTTTGCCCTGCCAATCTTTCATGGATCTGGTCAATGAATGGCAAGGGGAAATGATCTTTCTTGGTTGCTTCATTGAGCTTCCTGTAATCAATACACACCCGCCATGCGGTGGTGGTGCGGGTGGGGATGGATTCGCCATGCTCATTGGTAACAATGGTGAGCCCGGCTTTCTTTGGAACCACTTGAGTGGGGCTCACCCAGGGGCTGTCAGAGATAGGATAGATGATGTCAACATTAAGCCACTTGATAATTTCTTTCTTAACGACCTCCTGCATATTTGGGTTTAACCGTCTCTGCATCTGGCGGGAGGGTCGTGCCTTGTCTTCCAGGTAAATCTTATGAGTGCAATAGGCGGGGCTAATTCCTCTCAAGTTTGAAATGGTCCATCCAATGGCGGCCCGATGTTCTGAAAGGGTCACGGTCAACTTGAGTTCCTAATCCTTGGTTAGATGAGAGTTAATAATCACAGGGAAAGTCTGATCAGGTCCCAGGAAGACATACTTGAGATTCTCAAGTAGTGGCTTTAGTTCGGGTGCGGGTGGAACAACAGTCGACGGGAAAGGGAAAGGCGGGAGTTGATCAACATCAATTTCCTCAAATGGTGTTGTTTGATGGTAATCAGCCTTACAGAGGTCCATGGGTAGAGATGGTGATGGGTCAGCACAGCCATTACAGGATTGGTGGTCTGAAACAGAACTAAGAGTGAGGCATTCCTCGACCAAAGGTTCCACGGGATTATGTTCCTCAACACAATCGCAATCAAAAGACTTGGTCGCCTGGAAGATATCCAACTGCATTTTCTTGTCTCCGAAGGCGATTTCCATACATCCCGTGTCACAATCGATGTTCGCCTTAGCCGTAGCTAAGAAAGGTCTGCCTAAGATTATGGGTGCGTTCTGTAGTTTTTCAGGGACTTCCATGTCGAGCACCAAGAAGTCGACCGGAAAATAGAAGTCCTTGACCGGCACAATCACATCCTCGACAACTCCCTTCGGGGTCTTCATAGATCTATTAGCCAGTTGGATGGTGACAGGTGTGGGTGTCAACTCTCCAAAACCAAATTGGTGGTACAGGGTTGTTGGAATCAGATTGATAGAAGCACCTAAGTCCAGGAGCGCTCTATCAAATGTCATGTCCCCGATATTGTAGGATATCAGGGGTGCTCCTGGGTCAGTTCGCTTGAGCGGAAGGTTGCTTGATATTACGAAACTTGCTTTCTCGGAGAGCACAACCTTCCTAGGTGCTTGAGGTATTGGCTTATGTTTGGGTGTATAGGCATCATTTAAAAACTTGGCGTAAGCCGTGATGTACTTAACGGCTTTGAGGAGCGAAATATTAATCTGTACCTGCTAAAGATTTCCAAAAGCTCCTCAGTTTCTACAACACTTTTCTTCTTGATTATCTCCAAGGCCTCAGGGTAGTGTGCCTGAATATGGATAGGATCTATTTCTGGGTCCTTGGGTTTTTCCAGTGCCTCTTCTAAGTTGGGTATTTCAGCTGGTGAAGTCTTGGGAAAAGTTGGCCATTTGGGATCCTGGGTTTTGGTGCCGCTTCTCAAGGTTATCGCATTCGCAGAGGCATTGGAACCATGGGTTGATCCTTGAGAAGATGAGGATGAAGAAGCACCAAACCTAGGGGTGTTTGTGGGGTTGGCTGGACCATGTGAGTCTACCTGGGATTGCCCTGGAACCCTTGCGAATTAGGACCTCTGTTAATCATGTTTCGTGGGTTCTGTTGTGAGTGGGAAGGTAGGGATCCTTGTTGTTTACAGTCCAAAAGTTGGCTTAATTGTCCCTTTACTAAGGCTATTTCCTCTTGATGTTTCTGGTTCATTTCAGCCATCATCTTTATCAGGGTGTCCATTTGGTTTTGCGGGGGAGGGGCCACCCTGTTTGGATTATATGGGGGTCTAACTGTGGTCCTTACTGATAGGGGGCAAGTTTGGCTACTGGTTTGGCCTGGGCTGGTTTTGGAATTGAGGTGATTTCTGGTTTGTCCAACCAAAGTTGGGGTGATTACGTCAGCCAGTGTTGTAAGTGTTGGAGAAAGGGTCAGGTTTAGCATAACCTTGGACAGCTTGTACATCTTCAAGGATAGCAGATGTTGATGGGGAGGAAAGAGAGTAATCAAGGGCTGAGGGAGCAAAGGTCCCTCCCTGGAACGTGGTCAGGGGTTGTTCCAGGTTCAATTGGCTTAAGGGCTAGACCAAGTCAACATTGTGAACTCCCTTTCCTAGGGAGAAGGTCTGTAATGGATTCCTGGTCTGGTTCAATAGCTCATTAATCTTTTTATCCACCAATTCCACTTGATCTAGCTTCTTGGCAATGATGTCCATGTCAACCATTTTAGAATTTGCTTGTACCTCATAAATCCTACCATGGGGCTGACTGAATTAGTTAAACTGGGTCATGGAGGCATTGTTGAGCGAATTTTCGCTCATAGACTCAAAGAGCTCAAACGCGCTCTCCTCGTCTTTGCTCAGGATGTTCCCCCCGCATGAGGCATCGACGAAGTTCCGTAGGTTGCTGTCCAGACCGTAGTAGAAGATCTGGGCCAATTGCCACCTTGGAACTTCGTGGTGTGGTCATTTCCTCAAGAGTTCATTAAATCTTTCCAACGTCTCATAGAACTGTTCCCTACCCTGAAGTGTAAAGGTAGTAATGGCTCTTTTGAGGGCATTGGTCTTTCCTATGAGGAAGAATTTCTTCAAGAATGCATGTCTCAGTTCTTCCCAGGTGGTGATGGGTCTACCTAGGGTTCTAAGCTAGTGGGACGCCTTGTCTCTTAGTGATAAGGGGAATATCTTAATCAAACAATGTCAAGGCTAATGTTCCTAGGTTTCACAGTTTGGGCTATCTGGTCAAGATTCTCTAGGTGCTAGAAGGGGTCCTCATTCGAGCTTCCATGGAAGTGGCTTAGACTCAAAACATTTGATTTTAGCTCAAAATCATCTCCCCTTTCGGGGATCCTAAGGTGTGGCTCGACTCTAATAGCGGAAGGATTGTAGAAATCGCAGAGGGGCCTCGGTTGGTCCTGAAATGGTGGTAGATCAGGTGGCGGTTGCCCTTATGGGCCTTGGAAAGGTGGTGGTGGTTGCACTTGTGGGTTCTGCAACCGGTGTATGACTTGCATGATAGTGTGGATTTGTTGCTGCTGAAGCCTGTGGTTTGCATTAATCTGGGCTTGGATGATGGCCATTGTGTCTGGTGGGGGTTGGTCCTCAACCTCATCTACCCTACATTCAGCTATGTTTCTAGCAGAATCAAGTCGCCTGGATTCCCGTCCCAAAACAAACAACTCAGGATGCAGTGAGTGTCTCTCGTGCATACACTAGAGAACAGGAGGAAATGCGGAGAGCGACAGATGCGAGAAATGTGTGTTCAATCAAGCAAACAAGCCTAATCCTTATGGTGTATTCCTTAGGAGACCTAGAAATCTCGAAAAGGGTGATTAAGTCCGTAAACACCGGACTCCCGTTCCCAAAGCTAATCTGGCCAAGTTGATTACGAGGGGATTGCAGGGAAGGTTCCTCCTTTGACTTGCGTCGTCGGTTCCATAGACCCCAAACTGCGGTCGTTTGACGCTGCCCCGCAGCCTAGTCACCAGATTCTATTAAGGGAATGAAAGCCAAGTGCCCAGCGAACAAAACCCCGCCTCTTAAGACTTAACCCAATCTTGCCTAGGGCACGTCTACTCTGTTTTAAAACGGCTAGGATAGTGCTTGTGCTAGGGTTATGTGATGAGGCATTGATTGGGGTAGTGTCTCTTAATTTTTCGATTTCAGTGTGTGTGCTTCTATCAAAATAGGGTTTTCAAGCAAGGATTTTTTTTTTAAAGATGTAGTGTCTTTTAATGTTTCATCCTTATGTATCTTTTAGGATTGACGTGTCTTAATGTTTTCAGACAAGTTTCAGCGGGCACGTCAAGTTTTACACACAATTCAGTGAAAGTAGTTTCCTTTTATTGTGTAGAGACTCTAAAACCCTAATATGCTCATCCTAATGATCATGCAACTTCTATTGGATGAGTCGATTTTAGGGTTGAGTGGTGTTGCCCAAGTCAATTCAAGGTGGCTTTGCAAACACCACTCAAAAAAATGAAAGAAGAACACTCCAAGGATTTATTCAGAATGTTAGAGTGTATTTTTTTTGTTGGGTGATGTGTTAAGGATGTGGGTCAGGCAATAATAAACCACGCCTATTTTTTTTTCAATTTTTCAATTTTTTTAGATTTTTAAGCAAGCAAACAACCATGAGTGAAGAAATACTCATGACCGGTCCTTGTTGCGCTTACTCCCTCATTATCGTCACGAGTTGTGCTGCTTCGCCGTCCAAGCGTCGAATTCCTGCAACCATCAGGTAAAAGGAGACAAGGTGTTAGACGATGTGAGTATAGATGTAAAATGGAAGTGACAAAACAAATCCGTTGCCTCCTCGGCAACGGCGTCAAAAACTGACGTCCGCGTGACGCGTGTGTTTAAAAGAGTCGTTATAGCTTGCGTTCGCAATGTCGGTTTTAAAATAAAGAAACGGACGTGAGTCCGAGTGTCGATCTCAGGGAGGCGTGAAAATCAGATTTCTCTTGTCACTTAATGTCACGAAAATAATGGGTTTTTGCTTGCGAAAAGTCGTAGGTGAAAAGTGAGTGAGAGAGAGAGAGAAGAGAGAGAGATTAGGGTTAGAATTGTTTCATTCGTAACATGCAACTTGAACACAAAATAAGCAATTGAATAGAAAATAACTTCATGTAACATGCAACTTTAATTCATAATTACAACACTCGATAAATGCTTGAACATAAGTAAAGCTTAAAAGAAGGAAAGAGAGAAAGAGAGGGGACGGCGAGGCAGCCACGGTGGTGGAGGGAGCTTCATCGGCGGCTCTTCGTCTCCAACGATTACAAAAGGGCTTAAAGGTAGCTAGGAGGGAGATAGAACACTTGCAAGTGGAGTGAATGCCTTCCATGGGTGGTTGGAAGGGGTTTAAATAGGAAGAAGGGCTTTCCAAATGAAGAAGGGATTTTAGTGACGTCCGGGACGTCGTTAAAACCCTTCCCAAAACGTCGGTGAAGGCCCTTGCCCGCCGGTCGCTCACGCGCGCCTTGTGCTTCTTCGCGCCTAATCCACGTGCGCGCATCATAAGCCGTTCGATCTTCCATGCAGGGCGCACGCCTGGATTGCGCCCATGCCCCCGCGTCATCATGCGCGTCTGGTCAAGGCGCATCTGCGGGCGCCACTTCTCGCAATCGCGCTAGTCCGCTCGTCGATCTACGGTCCAATTTCGCCCGCGCGCGCCTTCGCCTTTGATTTGATGCGCGATGCATTTCGAACCCGCGCCCCTGGTTGTGGGGTTGAGGCACCGATCGCTGCGTTGTCGCAGTGGATTGTCGCGGCGAGCGTTCGGCGCGAGGGTGTTCTCAGCCGTTCGATCGAAGACCGATGGCTGAGATTCGTCCTTCCGGTGAAGGTGGAATTGGGCGGTGGTCTGGATGCAACGAGCAGGTTCCACATGGCGCGTCATGGGCCGTTGATCATCAGATCAATGGTCAGAACTTCTTGGGCCCATTGTGGGAGCTTCGGATGTCAAATTTAGCCGATTTCGAGTCTGTTGGACTCCGTTTGTCGCTCTGAATCCATCCGTGCGATCCGATTGCTCATATGAGGCTTGCTTTGACAAGTACTTATACAGATGGCCATTACTATTGTTTTATAAGCAATCTTGATGTATGATGCATGCAATGCTCCCATTCTATTTATGATGTATTATCTGTGCGTTTTGTTCTTAAGATGGACCCCATTTAACAGAATTATCACCTTAAGATGCAGTGTTATCACCCTAAATACGATCAAATATCTTTGACTGAGGAAGGCACAGGTAATTTAGAGATCAAATTCACCTTAGCTTAGTCCACTTGGTTACCTTTCTCAGATACAAGGTGTCCAAGAACAATACCCTTTGGAACCATGAAATGATTCTTTTCCCAGGAGAGAATCAGGTTCACATCGATGCATCTTTGGAAGATTTGAATCAAGTGCAGGAGGCAATCTGCGAAAGATTGACCAAGTACTGAGAAATCATCCATGAGGACTTCAAGTTATTCACCTACCATATCAGAGAATATGGCTAGCATGCACCGCTAAAAGGTGGCAAGTGCATTGCATAGCTTGAATGACATCCTACGAAACGCGTACGCACCATAGGGGTAGGTAAGGGTGATCTTTTCCTGATATTCGGGATGAATTGCCACTTGGTTATATCCAAAGTACCCGTCCAGGAAACAGAAAAATCAATGTCCTGCCAGTTTCTTGAGAATCTAATCAATGAACAAGAGAGGGAAATGGTCTTTTTTTGTGAAGGTATTTAGTTTCCAATAGTCTATGCAGACTCTCCACGAGTTTGCATTCGAGTCGAGATGGTTTCTCCAGATTCAATCGTAATCATGGTGAGCCCTGCCTTTTTAGGCACAGTTTAGATGGGATTCACCCATCAGCTATCAGAGATGGGGTAGATAATTCTTGCATCAAGCTACTTGATAATTTCCTTTTTTACGACCTCCTGGAGATTTGGGTTTAGTCTTCTCTGCATTTCGCGAGACGATCATGAGCCTTCTTTGGTATAGATACTATGAGTGCAATAAGAGGGACTTATTCTAGTTAGGTCATCTAGAGTCCATTCAATGGCTCTTCGATGTTGTTAGAGGACACCTTCCCTTCCCAATCAGGAGTGAGTCAAGAGTTGATAATCACAGGAAACGTTTGATTTGAATCCAAAAACACGTATTTCAAATGATCCAAGAGGGGCTTTAATTCAAGCACCGGGTTATTAGCAGTAGGTGGGGGTTCGGGATTAGCCTAAAAAGACAAGGTAGAAGCTAGGGATAAATCTAGATTAGCCATGGGCTCCTCGATCTGTGCATCAAGATCTTGTGGTTAAGGTTCTTGGAGAATCAGCTTCACCATGGGAATTGGGTCCTCAACCAGGGAACTTATGTCGCAGACTTCTTCGATTGCCCCATAATTTATTCCTTTCTAGGCCTTAATATCGATCCTTCACATCTTATTCCTAAATTTTAACTCAATTTAGCCTTCTTCGCAATTAATATTTACTCTAGCTGTAGCTAAGAATGGTCTCCCTAAGATGATCAGTGTATCTCTCAAATTTTCAAGAGTATCCATGTCTAACATAATGAAATCCATCAAGAAGTAGAAATCTCGTATCCTAACTAGAACATCCTTGAGAACTCCTTTTGGTGATTTATTGATCTGTCAGCCAACTATAGAGTTACCTCAGTCGGTTTGAGCTCAGTTTCCTCAAAGTGATCTAGTAGGATGGTGGGGATTAGGTTTATGGAAGCTCGTAAATCCAATAAAGCTCAATCAAACTCTAGGTTGCTCATCTTATAGAAGATCAGAGGGGTGCCAGGATCTTTCACTTTATGCAGGAGTTTACTCAAAATTACAGAGCTGGCTTGCTCAGACAACACAATTGGACTCCCATCTTTGTTTCACAGCTTACATTTTGGTGTATGCAAGTCTTTCAAAAATCATGTGTAGGTCAGTATGTGGTAGATCGCATCCATTAAGGGAATGCTTATTTGAACTTGTTCAAAGAGCTTGACTACGTCTTCCTCAAGTGCCATGGGTTTGGGCTTCTTGTTTCCTTTGGTCAAGGCCTTGGGAAATGGAATCTTTGTTGGTTTCTCTAGGATTGGTTCGGGCACTAGATTTGGAATAGATGTGTCCTGGATATCCATCCTAGGTGTAGGTTCTGAATTACTAGGATTGGAGTGATTAGGATAAGGTGGGTCCTAAGTAGTTTTGCCACTACGCTAGTGATGGAGTTTAGGCCTGCCTGGTTTGGATTCGGAGTTGGCAAGAGTGGTGGCTACTGCTGATACCCTGAGTATGATGTGGAAGCCTTCAACCTGTCAGGTGGAGGTGCGGGAGGGTCCTAATAAACTTAATGAGCTTGGCCTTGATTTGGGTTCATAACACTCCTCTGATTCAACACACTATTCGGATTCGACAGAGGTTGGGAAGGTAGTGCACCAGGTTGGCGAGTCCCAGCCATTTGTGCAAGTTGGTTGCGAACCTTTGTGATTTCCACCTTATGCTATTTCTGTATAGCCGTGTTAGTCTTCTGCATATTAGCTAAGGTCTGTAAAATCAAGCTCATTTGATCTTCCTTGGTAGGCCCAGTTCGGAAATTTGGGTTGGGCCTAGGCTGAGTGGGTTGATTCTGTTGCAGAGCTTGTGGTTGAGGTTGGAATTGAAGTCTTGAGTTCTGATTATTTCCTGACCATGCGAAATTCGGATGATTGCGCCATCCAAGGTTATATGAGTTGGAGAATAGATCATTTTGAATGGCGTAGAGATCCTCTCAAGTTTGAGGAACTCCAAAGTGATCAGGGTACGAGGGTTCAAAGTTCCCTCAACTAGAGTATGATGGTTCGGAGTTTCCTCCAAAACCAGGATTAGACGAGGTTGGATACGTGTCCATCTCCTGATAGGTGTGGTGGTGAATGTTATGCACGGCCTCCCTATACGAGGGCGGATGTGCATACGTGTTTTGCAGTGAAGAGGTGACTCTTTGTAGATGGCGAGTCAATTCATCCACCTAATTCTTGATAATAGAGAAATTATCCAGGTGACTGGCCACCAGCTCCAGATCGACGGATACAGATAGGTCAATGTTTTGTTTCGTGTGCCCCTCTTGTGTTTGTCAATGCACGGGTAGTCATCCGGTCGAACACACTCATAGACTCATTTTTCATGGAGTTCTCGCACATGTTCTTGAGAATCTTCCAAACGGTGTCTTCATGCAGACCCATGATGTTGCCATCATAGGTTACATTGACAAATAATCTAATATCCTCACGGGGTGCCTAGTAAATAGACTGGACTTGTTCCCATTTGGGAACTCCGCAATGAGGGCATTTCTGCATGAGATCCAAAACGTGATCCTATGTCTCATGATGTGGTTCTCCCTCATTCAATGTGAAATGCATGATTTGGTGCCTCAAAGCATTAGTGCGACTCATTGGGAAGAATTTCTTTAGGAATTTAGCTTGTAGCTCCTCCCATGTGTTGATTGGTCGAGTCAAGGATTGAAACCAATGGGCAACTTTGTCCATTAGGGAGAGGGTGAACATCTTTATGAGCAGGATGTCCCAGTTTTGAACAGGTGGTCCAAAAGTTTGGGCCAGATGTTTTAGTTGTTTGATGTAATGGAAGGGATCATTGGAGTTCAATCTGTGAAATTTAAGGATTGCGTTGATAAGATTCGGCTTCAATTCAGTAGCAAGCCCTCCAGCTGGGATTTACACCTTGGGTTCGATAACTACAGCTGCGGGATTGTAATGATCTCGCATTTGCGAAAGTGGTTAGGGATTCATGAATGCATGAAGTAGATCCATGAGATTCTGTAGTTGGTTCTGAAAGTCTGGTATCTAGCCTCCTCCTTCAAGATCTTGATTCTCCATGGAAGCAGAGGATGGAGAACTGGGCTCAGATGTGGAATGATAAGAACAGATTTTGATCTAATTGGAAGAGAACCCAAACAAATGAGCCGAGGCTTGACCTCGATGAGAGTGAACTGCTAATGGAGGTCTCAAGATTAGTCTTAAGGACCTCCTCCCGTACATACACTATAGACTTAGATGAGGGATAGAATGTGTCTTGGACCTAATCAAGGCACCCAAAAAGGATGGGTGACTAAGGTAGTTCGAGGCAGATAGACCTCTAGATCAGAAACTCACCCACGCAAGAATTACTTGGGCAGCCAGGAAGGTAGAGTTCTGCAAAGACCCCTACACGATAGAGCATCCCCACGGGTTATAGGGTTTCCCCCACTTGACCTTTTTTGTCATCGCAATTCCAAGTAGATCGAAATGTGTGAGCTGAGACCTAAGTCTACTAATTTTAATCCTGCTTGTGCCTTGAATTTCACTTGAATTTAGAGTTGATTTGATTTGACCTAATTTGGAGGTTGGTTGATTCACAAAGTGAACCAACTTCACATGACCTGCTCTAAAGTTGAGGATGAGGTTTGAGGAAAAACACCCATATCACCCTGAATTGATTCTCAAACAGGCTATTAGGTCCCAAATTTTAATGATCTAAGTGATTATAGGGCCTTGATTTTAGGGTTTGATTGATTAGATCAATTTAAACAAGGGCTTGGGTAGCATACAATGCAGGAATATATTTCCTTTTTAAGAAGGAAAACGTTTACTAGTCCTTGAAATCATAATGTGGAAACCCTAGTTTGGCTCTATTTCCAAGTCTAATTTCTTCCAATGATGGTACCTTGGGCTCAATCAAGAAGGTAAATAGCCCAAGGAACCTTATGTCCCTAATAGGTGCAAGTATCAAGATGGGAATCTCTAATCAATCAGTCAAATCAAATTAGGAAACTTGAATGATGATTACTTAATAAGGCAAGTTGATTCTAATTGATTTCTTTTTCAATCTCTACAAGAGAGGTGGGGATTATGGAAGAGGGAAGAGTAGTTACCTGCCCCTGGTGTGGTTGCTTGAGCGGTCAATCTTCAATTTTTGGTTCACCTCGCAACAACAGAACAAAATAGATATAGCAAGTTAGAATCAAGTCAAAATAAGCGTGATTAGTGATTAAAATGCACGTTGCTCCTCGGCAACGATGCAAAAATGTTGAGTAGGATTCTCCGTGGTTTCAGTGAAATACGCATCGTAGTATAGTAGACAAAAATTGAATCAACATTTAAATTTATAAGTGCTTGAAAAACATGTAAGTTCTGAGGTCGTTCGCAGGGAGCAAATGTAATCGCAAATTAAACACCAATCCAATATTCAAACAAACTCAATATATATGAAAAATATACTCGATGAATTGTAAATTGTATATCATGAGTCAAAGAACAATAATATAGAGAAATAGCAAAAAGAATGGTGGTTAAAGCCACCAATGTATCCTTTAAATACTTAAGCTTTTCTCACATCAGATGTCTCCAATAGGCACCAAATGTCCCAACTCCTCAATTTCACTTCAATTTAACACTTAGATGATTCCTCAATTCACCTCAACTCTAGACCTACACTTGGCCAACCTCTATTTCTCAGAGCCAACCCCTTCCTTTCTCTCTCTTTTATTTCTCTATTCGGGTAATCGAATCTGGATCCTAGACCTGTGTGAGTGGGCATGAGTGACGGCTTGTGCGTAGGGACCTAACCCCAGTGTCTCAAAGGCAATTCGCTATCGAGCACAATTCCTTTAGTACGCATTTCTGATTTAGAAAACCCCGATGTGGGACTATCTTCCATGTCTCTTCTCGCGTGTGCAGCTACAGTCTTCTTCAATTGAAGCCCTGGAAGGCTTTGTAGACTGAATCCAGGATGCCTGGAGGCAGTATTGGGAGCTGAAGTTGACGAATGGCAACGAACGACGAAGGTGAGGAAGGCAGCTCTGACGAAATCCTGTAGACAGGAATACAAGCTAAAAGCCCCAATTAAACATCTCGAAAGTCTCTCCATGAAGAGAGGAAGGTGATGGCGGAGGTGATTTGGTGTTTCGTAAGGTGTAAGTGGCCAGACGACGTCAGACTTGGTGGCGAATGATGGGTTCGTCCATCGAGTAGTTGCAGAGGTCAAAAGCTTCAATAACCTTGGGGCTTTTGATTGCTGGAATAAGGGGAAGGTGTGGATGGTTGTGGCAAGATGTTTGGTGGACTGTGGTGTCGATGCAAGGTCATCGAAGCTCTTGCTGGAGGCAAAGAAAACAGTGGTGGATGTGCGTGTGTAGTGGATGAAACTACAAACTAAGGAGCTAGACATGCTCTAGAGAGGGAGAAAAAGAAAGTAGGGTGCATATTGGGATGAACGAAGGCAGGGAGAGTCCGGCGTTGGCCAGCCAGACATGAAGAAGTCAATAAAGTCCGGTGAGTTGAACGACGAGGAAGAAGAGGCAAAAGGTGCCTTTTCTTTGGCTGGCAAGGTGCGCGAAGAAGAGGGGACGAAGTTGGGCCTCTCGATTTGGTGGTTGGGTGGCTGGAGGAGCTTGCCAGAGCCGAGGATGATGGTGGCTAGAGAAGAAGAAAGAGGGAATTTTGACGAAAACTTGATCGAGGAGTTGGTGGAATTGTGGGAAAGCTTATATAGAGGAGGTCAATCAGGCCTTCAAATTTCTAAAATTTGCACATTTGAATTATGATTTTGGAAAGTTTTTTATTAGATAGACCTAGTTTGTTGGAAAGGAAATCTTCTGTTAATCAATCCCTCCAATTTTGGAGGGATTTGATTGACAAATTAAGGAAAAATCGTTGATTGAATGTCTCCATTGTGGGTTTAGGTTTGATGTGTTTAGGAAACAAAGTGTTTCGGTTGGCAAGGACCTTTTTGTGAAGAAGACGAGAAAGTTAGGAGCCTTTATGTAATAAAACATAGAACTTAGGGGTTTAGATGTGAGAAATAGAGATTTCAAGGGCTAAAATGCAAACTAGCTTAAGATGGACTCTGATTGGGCTTAAATTTTGGTGTTAATGTAATTTGGATCTAAAGAATCTAATGGTGAACTTAGATATTGTTTTTGACCAGGTTTGACTAGGTAAATTACACAAAATCCAAATCATGACAAATTCCCATTTAAATCTCTATTTTTGGTTAAAATGGGTCCCGATGATCAAAGTGAAAGTACCAAACCTCTAAAATATTTTTCAATGATTTTTAGGAGGTTTAGATTGAATTTATATCTACAAGAACCCTTCAAATTTAAGTGAAGTTGATAATTAGGATTTTCAAAAATATTTTAATCTTCAACGTGCCCGAAACCCTGATTTGATCAATATGAGCTCACTTCTTGGACATTTAAGTTCATTTGACCTTGAATTAATTCCTAATCAACCCCTTAGTTAATATAAATTAATGATGTGATGTCAAAACAGTAGAATTAACCCTTCTTCCTGGCTTCTTCTCAATTCAGTTCAGCATGAAATTACGATCCTTAGATGATCATCAAGGAGCATTTAACACTGGATTCTGACTTATTTAAGTTAGTTATGATGAATAATGACGTTACCATCAATATCTACATGCATATAGGTGCATTAGTAGTTTTCTCTCTCTCGTTACTATTAAAAGAAAGCTTTTAATTTGTTGAGATTAATTAGTTAGTCTCAATAGTCTTTGTATGTGAATTCATCTAAGTATTAGGTTGGAATGAATGATGAGATAAGACCTTATGTGCCTTGACTCAAGAGATAAGTGAGAGATATTATCCTTAGACCCTTAAGGCTGATTTGGCTTAAAAATCTAACTATTTACTAAGATACATATTTTACCTCAAGCAATTGCGGAAGCATAGAGGCGGATGAATTAAGTCAAAGGCTTAGAAAGTATAGAACTTCTCTGTTTACCCTCTAGTTTGGAGATCCTTGAAACTAAAGTGTTCATTTTCACATACACGGACTTAAAATCTAGGCAACCATGTGCGAGCTTATCATGGGTTCTGCTAGAATTGGGGTTGGGGACTTTAAATTAATTCACACTCATATTTAAACTTAATAGAGATCCTTGTGGGGTATGGCTAGTATATCACATGCAGTAATCCCTGGGTGTGGGATGTTCAGAACCCAACCTTGTGCCTTGAGTCCTCCTAGATTTTACTTTGGGGAAGCATTTAGAAAGGACGAAGGAGAGCTACTCACCAGGAATAGGAAATGGAGAATAAAGAAAAATGAGGAGGAAAATAGCACCTTGCTACGCATGGATGCTAGGGAGAATGAAAGATACTTCGTTAAACATGGGTACCAGAAAAGGCAAAAAAGAAAAGAAAAGAAAAAGAAAAATGATTTGGAGACGAGTTGAAGCAGCTGAATAAAAGAGGCCATAAGCCTAGTTGGGGAGATATACATTAGGTTCACCCGTGTGTTGACCTCAGGATATAAAAAGGTGAGGAAAAAGCTACCAAGTCTGAGTATGGTTGAACTAAGGTAAATCTCAGTAGGTGAAGGGCAAGTCTGGTCTTGAGAACATATTAGAAGAACAAACGTGAACACCTGTTAATCAATTTACTCATTGAGCACGAACACTTAAACGTCTGGGATTAACAAACTCTAGGACAAACTTAGATGTTCAAGAAACCTTTGTCGGAGACTCAAAATCCCCGCTGAGCAAGTCTTTATGTTAGCCCGTACTTAGATACCTTAGGGCTAATTTGGATGAAGGGATAGATTTTATGGGATAACTTTTTCGTAAATGGGTTGCCCTGTATTTTTGTTTGGGAGTCATAAGAGTTATCCTGGTGGGTTAACATGTGGTTGTTTTGAAAGTGTTTTTTGAAGAGAAGAGAGAACTACTACCATTTACAATAGTCGTCCTTATTCATTAATAAAATCTGCAGTTACAAAGTAGTAAGCTACAACCTGGTACTTAATGCTACATCAGCATAGATATTCTCCACTCACATATTTCCCCCATTGAAGATTACATCATTACGGGCTTTCCACACTGCCCACAAGATAGTAGCCATAAACACATGTGGCTTACTAGAAGACAAAAAATTTGGCCACAATACATCCCACGTGGGAAGAGAAGAGGAGTAGAACCTACTCCACACATCATTTGTAACCAAGCACATGCTGAAGAGGTGGCGAGTGTCATCTTTATCAAAACCACATAGAGGGTAGAGGGTCATCTGCACCCCTAACATCCTCCTCTTGTAGGCCCCAGTGATCAAGCCTTCACACCTAGCCATCCACAAGAATACTTGAACCTTCAACAAGATCTTCAATCTCCATAACTGAGATCACACACGCTAGTGGTGGTCTATACTCTGCTTGTGTGTAAGATTCTCATATATACTACTCAGTGCATATACTCCTCTCTTTCAGTCAAACCTATCAACGTCGTCCCTTGGTTTGAAAGCTGCCAAAGCCATCCTTAGGTTACTCGTTTCCTCTCTCCTATTCTAGTGATGTGCGTGTCACTAGGTTGGGGGAATCTTCCACTCTAACTTTTTCTACCACATAACCGCCATGGAAGCATGTTTCTCATCAGAGGCCTGATTGCACAACAAAGATACATCATTAAATATGCCATCTTGTGTTATTTCCTAGCATTACCCATGCATCTTATGTAGCCATACTTGCATTTGTAAATATACACCTGCATGCATTTATAAAGGGGGGAAGAGAGTGAGAATAAATAGCCATCCAATCCACTTTCATTATTAACATTTTCCTTGAGTGTGGCATTGCAATTTCACCATTTCTCATTTTTTTATTTTTTCTTTTTTCATGCGGTTGTAGGGCATGGTGCGTTGCACCTCTCCTTGCCGCTCCTCCTGCCAGCAGCATGGGGAGAGGCGTGCTCTCCCTCAATAAAATACCATGCATTCCCCCTTACTGGGCAGTCGGCATCCATCTTCATACAGACCCATCGCCACCCTCAGACTACACCACACGCACCGCTGACCAACCTCCTTCCCTGTCCCTCTCCATACACAGTTCCTCTTCTCACAAGTTGAGAAGAAGCACACCGTGTGCAGGAGATAGCTCACAGTGGTCTTAGACCACCACCCAGCTCCGTCGTGAGCAGGTGGGCGTGGTGGTTTCTTGCTTCGTTTTTTTATTTGCATTTTTCTTTCCTTTTTCGTTTTGTTGCTGTACTTCTCCTCTGCCATTAATGTAGGGCTCCAAGCCTTGAAGCTCACGCCCTCCGCGCACCTCCAGCACGTCCACTCAACTCCTTGCGTCACTACTTGCCCAAGCAGACCACTCGGGGCTTCTTTCCGCGCGCGCGGGCGCTCCACAGTGTCGGTCGTGTGCCAAACCTAGTCTGCGCGACACTGTAGCCACTCGCTCGTTCCTCACTTAGTCAGTGGCTATGTCGCTCTCTCTCCTCACCCGCACCCGCTCCAGCCGGTCACTGCTCCACCCGCCTGCACTCCCGCCCTCAACGCTGTGCGCTGCACTCTGCAGCGCGAGCATTTCATCCTGCGCGTAACCACAGTGCGCTGCGTCTCACTTGCTCCGTGCGCGCACGTTCGCCTTCGCATTTGCTCCTGCGCACCTACACGCCTCCAGACGACGCCCCGGCGCCGCAAACATCTTAAACGGCTGCCCCTCCTTCAGTATACACACACACACATTCACACACTCTCACCCTCACATACACACACTTATATATCCACTTATCCACATTCCCCTATACATATATTCACCTCACATACACTACCCACATACTCGTGCACTCACCCCTCCATCGCGCATCGTATCGTGAGAATATTCACACCAGTTGCTGATATTCCCCGATACTTGTGCAAAGCAAGCGCATCCACCCACACTCACACACATCCGCTCTACACTCCACGCAGCACTTAGTCTTGTTGGTTGCGTCTTACTAGACGTGGACCAACTTGACACCGTGCTACATCCCATTCACATTTCCATCTTCACCCTTATCTATATAACATCTATATAATTATACATATTCTATATCTATTATATAAATATATATAGATATACTAAGCTAAGTATTTTTTTTCATTGCATTCTATTTTGCTTTCAATTTGTCTTTTCTTTCTGTTACTAAAAATACTAAAAAAAGTATAAAATAGAAAAGATAAATCTTAATTTGCAGACACACGGTCTCGCGTGTGGTGAGACATGATTCATTATATTTTGACGTATAGCCAAGGACCTATTTGAGGGTGTGTCTCAAGAACAAGTTTATCGGAAAAAACCTAAAAACCAAGAAAATAAAAACATAATAAATGCAAGGAAGAGATACGTTTTAGGAAATGCGTAGAAACTTTGCAAATCTCCTAATCCCTACCTTCCTGAGATCGACCCTGGGCCTAAAAGTGATTAAGATAAAATCAAGTAGGTTAGGTTAAAAATTTTGTGAAACTGGTGTAGACTCGACTTAGGTTAACTTAGTATACTCATTTTGACATTAATATCACCATTTTAATAAAGCCTATTCGAGTACCCATCAAGGCCCCATACGCATGTGGGTAAGAGTCCTTGAGCTGACCCGTGCCACACCAATTGTCCTCCCAAAAACTCAATTTTTCCCCACTCCCAAGCATCGAGGAGAAGAGACTCCAATGTTCCTCTAAGGCCTTAGACACAGAGCCCCAAAGGGGGAAGCAGAAGTGTGATGTACCAAGTCCCTCATCCTACCATCCTCATAAGAGTCTTTGATTATAGTTTGGAACATTCCTTTATCTCCCCGTAGAATAATAACACCCCACTTCAGCAACAAAAAGTCCTCAAACTCTCGCAGTTTCTGGGTTAACCTACGAAAATACATGGAATAACCCACAAAAATAGCTTATCCCTTATCCTGGGTTAAGTCCTCTTCACCCGGGTCAAAATATCCTTCCTACCAAACAAGGTTAACCCTTATTTTGATGGATTGTCCCCCATGCCAAACTAGGCCTTAAGGTCTAGGGTGTGTATTTTGAACTAGTCCCTAGAGGTGAGGGACAACAAGGCACCCTAATTGTTAATTCTGACTTTGAAAATTGGTACAACTTCATAGGATTTTGTCAAGGATTAACAAATTTTAAGCATTGGGGTATTTGATTAGCTCCCTTTGGTGAACTAATTAAGTAATTAAGCCTAGAATATTTTTGGATCTTTATGTCGTATATAGCTTGCATTAGTAACCAATTAGAGTTTAGAACTTCAACTAGGTGATTAATATTTTTTTAATAATTACTTATATGTTTTTTATTTTTCTTATTTTCATTTTAATCTTAATTTTTCCTTCTCTCTCTCTATTATAGCACGCAATGACCTTTCTCTGTCTCTCTTTGTTACAGGACCACAACAATGCTCGACGGTGGGAGTAATGGTGCACAATCCTTGTGCTTGAGGTGCATGTCTTGGTCTTCATAAGGCATATGAGTGCTAGTAGGGACCACGACTGCGATCCACCTTCTTCCTCACCACGATCGTGACCCACCACCCACTGTGCTCCACCTTCCTCCTCATCGCAAGCCTCAACCGTGCATCCCTACCGCAAGCACGCATGGTGACAACATGCGCCACCACCTTGAAGTGTTGCATCTCCACCATGTTCTCATCTTCTTCATTTTCTTCTCCTTCTTCTTTCTTTTTCTTTACCTTCAACATGCCCACCATTACCACCGCTCATAGCCACCACTGTCTAGTCTACCACCTCCGTCCAACTCCATCTCGACCATTGCCATCCACAACACCCCCACTCCCTTTCCTTTCATCCTCCTTTTTTTCTTCCTCCTCCTCCCTCTGCTACTCCATCGAACCCATCACCACCAACTCACACCAACTCCATGTGGCCATCCTCGATCATCGCTCCTACTGGCCTCCCTACGTCGCCAACCCCACCGACGACCTCCGCGCATAACCGACCCCATGGCGGTACGACCCGCATCAGCCAGCTGCCACGCGTACACAGTCGCACGTATGTCGCGAGCAGTAGCCAAGCAACTCCATCGCCTCCTCCACCTCTTTGCCGACACCACCACCTCCGGCCACCTTGCTCTGTACCATCACCACCATTGCGAATCATACTTCAAAAGCTTCCTCCCCGTCAAATCTTGCCACCTCCGACGGCCTCATGCACAAACGAGCTTGAGGGAGAAATTCTTTGTTTTGGAGGTTACTCTCTTATTAAATATTACATTCATTGCCATTGGGACTCTTGCATTTTTTAGTTTAATATATATTATTGAGTTGCAATTGCACAATTAGCCTTTAACTTCTTCCTATTTCATTGGATCATATAAAAAGCATCTTAATAATTGAAGGGAAAAGGGAGTGGAATCAAATGACAATTTTAAATTCTTTTGGAGTAGTATTTTAAGGAGAATATTTGCGATTTAGTACTAGCTTAAGTCTCCCTGTGGAGATGACCTAACCCATGTGGTTAGCTTATTTTATTAATATTTTTGATTAAGGATTTTCTACCACGTAAAAAAATATGACATTATTTTTTTGTTGCTAATATCTAAATTGATCGAAAACCAATCGATCACCAATCACCTCATGCCAATCCCCTTCTTCCAATCAAATGGTGCCACCTCATCCTCTCCGCATCATCAATCCAATGAAACCTTACCACGTAAGCCTCTCCACATCACCACCCTCCATGCCAACCCTCCTATATAAACCCTCCACCCCCTCCATGCCAAGAGCATCTTCTTCCTTCCTCTATCTCCTCCTCCCATGCCATCTCTCCCTTTCCATCTCACCACCTCTCCATGGTCGTCCCTTCTACTTAGATCATAGGTCTTAAATCACCTAAATAATATTAGAAACCTAGTCATCATATTTATATTACATACATATTATACATATCATGCATTACATTCTTTAGTGTAGTTGTACAAAAAGTAATGTTAGAACAATGTGTTATTTGATGCCTTTAACTTTGGTTGCAGGTAAATAAGAAGAGCAGGTAGCAATGCAGATGTAGAATTAAGTTAAGTAGAAAAGCTATGGACACTTGCAGAAGAATAAAGTGCAAAGAAGAGGAGTAAGGAAAGGAAGAAGAGGATGGAGGAAAACCCAAACCTAAAATCCTATACCCTACATCCTATACCTAAACCTAAACAAACCCAAGCCTAACCCTAATCCCCTTCACCTGAGTCGTATCTTTAAGCCTATCCACCTTTCCTTCCACCACAATCAACCTATCCCTAGCCTAATTTCCCATTATCATCTCTAATTGACCTCATAGGCTCCAATTGGGTCTAGTGGCTATTCAATTAGGCTTTCGTAGATCCTAATTAGGTTGAACCCATTCTGATTAGACTAACCCTTTTCATGGTCCACCACCTAACCTTATGTTGTATCAGCCTAAACTACACTCTAAGAGCACCACACCCAACTCCAATTTCTATAAATAGACACCTAACCTAACAACTAAACTTTTTTTATCCATTCTACCACCTTAATGACCACCTTCCAAACCTCCTCCCACCACCTCCTCCTTGGTGGTCACCACCCATCTCCTCCTTCAGCCACCATTGGCTACCACCACCACCGGCCTTCTTCACCATCTTCTTCCTTTCTCTCCTCCTCCTCCTTTCTTTCTAGAGTGCTCCTCCTCCCCTCTTTGAAGGGTGTGTGTGTAGATCCTTGTGACCAAAGGCCAGCCCATCCCACCACATAAGCCGACAACCCTAGTAGTACTCCCGATGTGCAGGATTTTCTTAGTTTTGTTTTATGTTTTTATGTTTTTATCTTGCTGATTTGAACATTAACGTTAATGTGCATGTTTCATTTGTTGCGATTATGTTACAAATGTGGATGCGATGACTTGTAGTTGATCTATTTGTGCATCATTTTCCCTTTTTGCAATCACACTAAATCACTATCGTCATGGGGAGACCATCCCCTACATTCACTTTTTCCCCCTCCAAACGTCCATCAACACCTAGGTCGTCCCCTTCGTTAGGTTTAACTCCAAATAACATGTCACCTATACGCCCACATTAGAATAATTGCCTAGGTCACACCCAAAAAATATAAAAAAAGGTATATGAAAAATTTTGATAAAAATTAATATTTAAATAACTTCTAAATATATAAAACATTAAAAAAGTTGATCTACTGGTCAAGCAACGGCAAAAGGATATTTGCCATCACTTATTTATATAATTGATGGCAAATACATTATTAAAATTACCCCCACTGCAACTCCAACGGAAAGTAATATTTATTCTCAAAAGTGACATCAAATTGCGAGATAAAATTAACCTACTGAAGTCACGAAAATTTGGACACAAGGATTGAAAATAGTTTAGATATTTGTTGTGGCTTTTTAATATAATCGACATCAAATGTCAATCCATTTAACCCACACAGAGCACTATTCTCCTCCAAATTTTGCACAAACCCTCCTTGTTGCCACCCTTCCTTGATCGTTGACTGTCATCGTCGATCGTTGATCGTCGCTCATCCTCCTCCTCCTCAAGTAACTCCCCACTACCCTCCTCCTCCTCGTCCACGCCCCCCTCCCATTCCTCCTCCCTGCCGCCTTCCAACACCTCCAAGTGACCTCCTTGTCTTCCTTGTCCTCCTCTCCCCTCTCCTCTTCCTCCTCCCTGCTGCCCTCCAGCACCTCCTCCTCCACGCTGCCCTCCTCCTCCTCACCCCTCTCCTCTTCCTCCTCCTTGTCGCCCTCCAATAGCTCCTCCTTCGCGCCACCCTCCTCCTCCTCCTCCTTACCCCTCTCCTCTTCCTCTCCTGACTCAGTCTTCATGGCTTCCGTCGGTGAGATGAGACAGTGGGGTTTCTTCCTCCCCCTCAGATTGCACGGGAAGTGAGTATGATCCCTCCCTTTAGCTCTTTTGATGTTCCATAGTTTAATTTTATTCCAGATGACTTTTGTTTGTAACATTTTGTTGGCGAGTCGAGCTCGTAAAATCACGGAAAATTTGATCCAATCAAACCACAGTTTAATTGTTAGGCAAGACATATGGTTTGGCTTTTTTTTTTTTTGTTAACTGATGTTGCACATGTGTGGGGGTGGAGTGAAGAATTCGCGTCAGGGAAAGGTTTAGATGCATAATTCTCGAAGAAAATAAGAAGTCCCGCATGTTTCCACCCTTACACATGTGAATCATCAATCATGATTAAATTGGGAGTGCAATGTTTTATGATACTTCAATGGTGAAGTAGCAAATGCTTCCGTGTTTCGTCATGTATGTTAGATGAATGAGTCAACTTAGCTTGAAGTTTGGTTCATTTTAGATCAGGGTTGCGATGAGATGCAAGTCTAATCTTGGAGTGCTGAGTTAGTGCTTTTGCTATTGTATTTGTACATGTTGCGTGAATTGTGAGGATTGTGTGTTTATTTTTTACTATGAATTTGTTCATAAGGTCTATGTCTTTTTTCGTTTGGAACCTCGTACAATGATTTTGTTGCAGAAGGAGAGGCTCAAGAGTTGTGTTGAAATGGCTGAAAATCGGAACAGCTATTCATGATGCAAACTATTGCTGTCCCATTGAATTGCTTTGGTTAAGTGTTTTTTCGTGCACTACATCAAGCTGTAATGTCTTTGTGGAGCACCTGTTCTGCTTGCGCTTTTCAGTCTCTTGTACTTCTTACTCATAAATGAATTTTGTTACTAAGATTTTTTGCAAGCTGCCTTGAAGAAGGTTCTATTTCCTTTGGCATTGGATTTACCAGAGAAAGAATCAAGGCCTATAATAGGTGGTGCTCGGTATGGAAGTGCTCTGGTAGGTTGATTACTTGGTAAGGACACATTCATGGATTTGATCTTTGGAGGTCTTTCACTGATATGCTGATTTATAACGACAATGTCTTGTCCAACTTCGTCACGTTGGAGCTCCTAATTCACAATTTGTTTCTCCTGTGACGTACATGTGGAGGCCATTCTCAGGGGGTCAAGATGATGTTGAGGTGGAAATAGCCCATGTTTCTGATGGTTGTATGATCAACGAAGGTAACAATGAGAAGAGCACCCCCTTTCAAAACAACAATGAGAAGAACACTCCATCTTGTTAGATTTGGATTTGGTTACATGCAGCTGCTTTCAATGAAGGATTCGATGCACTAAGATTTGCATGTATTAAGTAGGTAGGCCTAAGAGACTCAAATCTATGTAACACTTGTGCCATCTTACTTTGGGGATTTTACTTAGTTAATTTTTTGAGACATGACAACTCTCGAATCCTCATTGTCTTGCACTTCATACCACATTGAGCATCATCTTGTGCTAGTTACTTTGGGGGCTTGAAAGATTGTTGTTACTTGTATTTCTATTGTTACATTTTTTGTTCCGTTTGATTGGAGATTCTTACTCCTTGAGAGGTTAGCAATTTGATGCAAGTGTATTTATTCTTGTAATCATTCCAAGCAAACAATAGAGGCATTACCATCAGTTGCATCACACTTGAGGGACAACTCTTTGAATTTGAAATTATAGGACATAAAACTGTTGAGTTTCTTCAGAATTACTGACTTTATTCTATTAATAATCTAGTAATAGTAGCATGACTTTATTCTATTAATGTTTCTAGAAAAATGTCCTGACATATCATGTCGAAGTAAAGGAAATCCTGAAAAATGTCCTAACAACCAAAATAATGTTTTGTTGAACTTTCGAATTACTAAATTCTACTAACTATAATCCCAAATGCTTAACTTTTCTAATTAAAATAATATCTGACAACTTTATAGTAGTACAACCATCCAGGATGGTCTTTACTAGAAGCATATATACATCGAGGGAATTTATTTTCTTCACTACCTAAATGTTTGGTATGAGATAGTTCCAGCTAGTGGAATAATCCTTAAGTTGTCTATTGTGCCCATATAGCAATGTAAAGAACCAATTGGTTATAGCTTTAGGCTCAAGGCGGAGTTGCCTAAAATTTTCATAATGGGCTACTTTGTTTTCCATCAAGTGAACTCTCTGTCTCCGTGGTCAAACCAATAATATTTCTACTATTACAAATGATTTGAAAGAAAAAATATCATCCTATATACAATCGTGCTACAGGTTAACTATTTAGCCTTTAATCCAATTAATGAGTGGGTACTTGCAATAGACTCACCAGATAAAATCGCCAAATTGTTTGACTTGCGCAAGCTTCATACTGCACTGCACACCTTGAATAGCTACAGGTCCCCTAAACATCATTGAAAAGCTTATTGAGCTTTTTTATCAGTGCAAGATTGTTTTATTAGATGTCATTATCGTATGATTTTTCCTTTACACTGCTGTTCTCTTACAAAGTTTAATAGATGCCATTATCGTATGATATTTCCTTTGCACTACTGTCCTCTTATTGAGTTTTCTCTACTCAAATCCAGGGTGGAGGTTTGGCAGGTTGGATCGAATCCAAAGAATCATGCCATCCTTGCATCCAGTCGTCTTAACAAGAGGGTAATGGTGTGGGATCTTAGCAGGTATTTGTCCATGATCATTTAGTTCATAATTTTTGTTGCTATTTGAACCTATGTCACATGTTCTTCCATCTAACTTTCCATAAGAGAGTAAGGTTAATTTAAACGAGAACAAAATAAGCCAACTGTGACAGTTAAGAAAAAAGGACAAGCCTATTCTCTGATTTCTTTTTTGTGAAAGATGACATTTGACTAGAAGTGGAAGAGAGAGGATTATGCTTGGCATTAATTCCCTATTCTTGTTTCTAATTCTATATTCTTCTTTGATTTTTTGTCCTTTAGAAACATTGAATGATATTATAGGTTTTACTATATGTGGTGTGTGATCATATATTATTTTTTATTTCATTGAATGGATGTAGGGTGTGTTCACTTATGTGCTTTATTTTGAATGTGAGGTATACCCACCTGTGTGCTTCTTTTTGAATGTAGGGTGTACTTACTTATGTATTTTATTTGTTTTATTATTTTGCTATTCAGGTTTATAGAAAAACATCAAATTTTAAGGGAAAATTCTGTTGAATTTTTTCAAATTTCTTTAATGTTCAAAAATGGCCATTAGGTGGAGGGTAGGTGATAAGTCCACTTTAATGGATCATTATTCAGTTTAAGTACTCTCTAATTAGTTATTCGTAGTTGTTAATTAATTAGGAGTTATATGGCAATTCACCTTAGTCTGTATATAATTTTATACATGAATTCTACATTTAATAACATATGGCAATTCACCTTAGTTGATTGATGCAGGTTAGGTGGAAGAGTTCAGACATCCATTTTTGCGTCTATAAGACATCTGGAGATAAGGTTGGACGTGTGGGAATGACCATCACAAACTGCTGAGTCTACATTTCTTTAAGACGTCTAAAGATGACGTTAGACGTCTGATGGAAATCGTACGGCAATTATCCTTCTGTTCCAACCACTCGCAATCATCGCAAGTGGTTGGAGAAGCTTTGGGTCGAAGAAACCAACAAACAAAGGAGTTTTTCTTTTAAGGGAGGAACGGCCATCATTCGGAGAATCTTCATCTCTCCTACCCCGCTGGCAGGGATCTTCTCCCTCGTCACCACTGTGGACCCTGCGTACACTGTGAACTTCAAGCGTGCATTGTGGCCCCAGCTTCCCCAACATTGCTCTTGCCGCTATCACACACATGGTGACGGCGCGTGTGTATCACCAACCCACACCATCAGCCGCCCAACCTTCCCTTTCCTCTTCTTCAACCTCCTGCATTCTAGCGCACCTTCACCTTTCTCTCCTATTACAACCAACGGCACCCCCACCATCCTCACACCAATCGTAGGCCTTCCCCCTCGCAGTAGACACCTTCAACCGCAGCAACATCACCACCAACACCTTCAGTCGCAGACCAAACCCCCCCACCCGCCTCTTCTTCTTCAACCTCCGTCTCCACCACCACCACCTGCAACTCCACCAAACGAACCCAACAACGCCGTTGCCTTCCAATGCCGTCCATGATCCTCCAACCTCCTCGACTCAGCCCAACATCACCACACGCCCTTGCTGACCACCCAGGCCACGCGTGACCATGCGCGGCTTACGCACGCGGCCTCCATAGCGAGCAGTAGGACACCATGCCACTGACCTCCGGTGCGTCAAGCGACCGCCTCCAGCCGCCACTCGCCGGCACGTCTCCACCATCATGAAGCCTCCCCTCCAGTGGACCTTCTTCGACGAAGCCACCAGTCGGCGAACCCTCCTCAAGCACGCAAGGAGGAGAGAAGGGAAAACCCATGTTTTCCTTTGCATTGATAATTACCATATATGCCATTGCAAAGTTCACCATTCACTCATTTAATGAATAAATTTATTGATGTGAATTTGTATAGATACCCTTCTGCTCAGTTGAAATTATCTGTGGTGGAATGTCTCTACTGAATAGATGGAGCATGTCATATTCATTCTAGTAAACAAGCTATATTCTATTAGAGATTAATATTTACGGTGTTTATCATCATCAAGATCACTATTTTACATGATATTATATGGTGGTGATTTTGCATGTGAACACCCACATTAGTGATTAATTGTTTAGTTTAAAAACTTATGTTGGAAATAAGTTGCATGCACACCCATTTAGCTTCCCGAATAATTAAGGCACCACTCATAAGTACAATAGGCTGATTCCTCCCTGTGGAGATGACCTATCTTTGTGGTTAGATTTTGAGTAATAAATATTTTTAAAAAGCGATTTTCTACCACTCAATGAAATACAACGACGCAACATTTTCTGTTAAAATTGTTATCGAAAACGAAGTTCGCTTTTTCAAATGACGTCGTTGACGGAGAGGAAATACGCCGATTAATTTTTTCAGGAAATTTATATTATTTTCATGCTATTTCTGAAGCTTTTCTGAATTGATGACCTTGTTTCTGTTTGCATGCAAAAACGAACGAACGAGACGGGAGCACACGACAGAGACAATATTTTTGGTGGACCTTGACGCCACCTAGAGGGCAATAACATGTACATGTAAGCCTTGTCCCATGTACGTGGAAAGAGGATTGGCGACTGAAGACTTGTTTGCTTGCTTTAGATTCAGATCAAGTTAGATAGACATTAGACATTTAATTCCTGTCTTGTGGACCCGTGTTGGGCATTTTTAGGAACATGTTCCTAGTACTTTTTATTGCTTATCCCTCTTGTATGCAGGAGCGTATTTTTGGGAATGTATTCCCATTTTATTTAGATTATAGGTTTATTTGAATTATTTGAACTGCACGTTAGTTACTTAGCTAAATTAGATTAGGTTTGTTTGCTTATTAATTATCATAAAAAAAAAAATTCGAACTGCCTGCTGGAAACTGCATATCTATAGGATGACCATCTAGGATTGAATGAGCATCATCTAGTTTATATTTTTGTATTGCATACATCCTTGCATTGAAGAGAGCTGGAGTAAGGTACGTCTTCTCTTTAGCATCAATTACTTGTCATGCATCTGCATTAGACTTAAATCCAAGACTACTAAAGTGTTTGAATCTAATTAAGTCAGTGGTCACTTTAAGAAATTGAGAATCCTAAGAGGTTGGACCTTAAGATCAGTGACTTTAATTGCGTACGAAAGAACCTGTTTGCGAGATTTTAAAATTAAAAATGCGTACGTGTGTTGCACACCTGAGACACTGTGCACATCACACATAAAGTCACTAGATAAATTTCTACCTCTCCTCTTTGCACCATAAGGGAAGTTAGTCGAAAATCAACAAGCCTATCCACCAAGTTACTTTAGTTTCTCGTGCGTCGGCTTGATTTGAGACTTCTATCTCTTGCGAGTAGGTTGTAGGCACTAACGAAGGTTGGTTTAGGAAGCGTAATTCTTGCAAGACTTGTTTAGCCACCAACTGAACACTTAACGCTAAGACCTAGAATCTACTAAAAACAGATCCCACTGTATTTGCATTTATTTTGATAGTGGTAGAACTCTCTAGGAAGTTTTTGGTTTCATTTTGACTTCTTCTAAGTCCTAAGAGTGTTAAATCTGTTTGGCTTAAAGAAATGTTTCACCCTTACTCCTATCTTTTAGATTATCAGAGTTAATACTTCCCATCTTTTAATTAGGATCCCATGTCCCGAGCATATCCATCCATTGATGGGTACAATGATAATTCATAGGATCAATCTTATTCCTATTCTGAGAGTACTGGCCTGATAACTTCCACTTTTGAGCAGAGCCTAGGAGTGGAATTTTCTAGTTTGTAAACACCCAACCCTCCCACCCTTCATGATTTTCCTTATCAAGGTTGGACCGATACCCTTAGGCAACCAGAGCCTGAGATTTACTATCCTCAATTTGATAGTAGTAGCCTCTCCTCTTTTATGATAGAAATGCAAAACCAACAAAAAGAAATGATGGAGCCTATGGGAGAGATGTTGAGGAATAGTCAACGACTGAATGAGGAAATTAGTCAACAGAGGAGTTTTTCTTTTAAGAGAGGAACGACCATATTCAGAAAATCTTCATCTCTCCCACCCTGCTAGCAAGGATCTTCTCCCACGTCACCACCGTGGACCCTGCGTACACTGTGAACTTCAAGTGTGCACTATGGCCCCAGCTTCCCTAACATTGCCCTTGCCACCGTCACACACACGGTGACAGTGTATGTGTATCACCAACCCACACCATCAATCACCCAGCCTTCCCTTTCCTCTTCTTTAACCTCCTGCATTCTAGCGCACCTTCACCTTTCTCTCCTGTTACAACCAACGACACCTCCACCATCCTCACACCAACCGTAGGCCTTCCCCCTCACCGTAGACACCTTCAACCATAGCAACATCACCACCAACACCTTCAGTTGCAGACCAAACCCCCCCCCCCCCCCCCCCCCCCCCCCTCCCACCCGCCTCTTCTTCTTCAACCTCCGTCTCCACCACCACCACCTGCAACTCCACCAAACGAACTCAACAGCGCCACTACCTTCCAACGCCGTCCATGCTCCTCCAACCTCCTCAACTCATGCCGACATCACCACACGCCCTTGCCGATAGCAAGCAGCAGTACACCACACTGCTGACCTTTGGTGCATCGAGTGACCGTCTCCGGCTGCCACTCGTCGGCGCATCTCCACCATCACGAAGCCTCCCCTCCGGTGGACCTTCTCCGACGAAGCCACCAGTCGGCGAACCCTCCTCAAGCGCGCAAGGAGGAGAGAAGGGAAAACCCATGTTTTCCTTTGCATTAATAATTACCATATATGCCATTGCAAAGTTCACTATTCACTCATTTAATGAATAAATTTATTGATGTGAATTTGTATAGATACCCTTCTACTCAGCTGAAATTATCTGTGGTGGAATGTCTCTACTGAATAGATCGAGCATGTCATATTCATTCTAGTAAACAAGCTATATTCTATTAGAGATTAATATTTACGGTGTTTATCAGCATCAAGATCACTATTTTACATGATATTATATGGTGGTGATTTTGCATGTGAACACCCACATTAGTGATTAATTGTTTAAATTGAAAACTTATGTTGGAAATAAGTTGCATGCACACCCATTTAGCTTCCCACATAATTGAGGCACCAGCACTAGTACAATAGGCTAATTTCTTCCTGTGGAGACAACCTAACTATCTTCGTGGTTAGATTTTGAGTAATAAATATTTTTGAAAAGCGATTTTCTATCACTCAACGAAATACAATGACACAACATTTTCTGTTAAAATTGTTATCGAAAACGAAGATCGCTCTTTTAGTAGGGAAGATGTGAATGAGGCGGTGGTGAGGTTGGCTATGTGGTAGGGAAGGTGATTTAGTTGTTGGCCGTGGAGTAGAAGGTGTAGGTGGTGTTGATGGTGGTGATTTAGGTGATAATTATGGTGGCTTGATCGCTAGTTATGTGGATGGAAATGGATAAATCAAAACCACCACATATTGTTCTTCCCTACCTCTCCTATCCCTTTTCTTCCATCAACCACCACAACCACAATTATCACCATGAACACCACCACCACTTCCTCCTTCACCACTCCATCGCCATGCATATGTTATCCTTGCTTATGATCACCTCAACACCCTATCTCCTACCTCATTGCCTTCCCCTTCCTTCTCCTACATCACCACCACCACACCACCACTTCCTCCTTTTGCACCCCATGCTCAATCCCACCTGTGACAAACCACTACAACAACCTCCCCTACTCCATATATCTCTCTACCTCCTTCCTCAATCCCTACGCCACGGCCCTTCCCCCAAACTTGATGGAGTACCACCAAAGCTTCCCCTCCTCCTTCTAACCACCACCACCCTACTCCCCTACCCAACATCACCACCAGCAGTTCCACTCCTCTAATAGACCACAACTACCACAACCACGATCACGACCATCAACACCAACACCTTTAGTTTTTACATAAGTAGTTCAACTCATTTTTCCTTGCAGTTATTTATAATAAACTTGTCTTCATTTTCATTATCTATTTTCATATAAAAGTAGGTGTTTCAAGCCAGTTTAGTAGGTATTTCTTATAATTTTCATAATAAAAAAAACCTTACATTTGTCATCGATTTTCCTAAAAATCGACGGCGTTAATAGGTAAGTCAATTAGAGAATAAAAGGTATTTGCCATCGCTTATTTGAGAAAGAGACGACAAAAATGACAGCATTAACTTGTGCACTTTTTTTAGAAATTGCTATATGATGTTGCTTGTTAGAAAAACGACGACATAAATATTTTTGCAGTTGTTTTTATAAGTGATGGCATTTTCTTTAAAAGACATCAAAACTCAAAAAGCAACGCGTTAATGAGAGAAAATGTGACATACAAACCCTTTCGCTTATTTTATAAATGACGGGAAATAAAATTGTTATAAGTTATAAAACGATGGTAAAAGATCCAATCCATTCGTGAGGCGAACGATAATTCGACATCATATTTTCTTAATAACCAACGGGAAAATGAAATGACTCTACTTATGCCGTTGCTTAGTAGCATTGGTTGAAAGGCTTTTACCGTCGATTTTCAACCAATGGCAAAGGTAGAGTATGTTGTAGTGAAGAAAAGTTTAGAAGACTAAAATCATAAATTTTGATTGAAAATATAATAGAAACATGCCCAAAGTCATATCATAGCATTGAAAAGAAAATGCACGTTAGTGGCACAATTAGGGGGGTTGAATTATGCTTTAAAAATAATAGATAAATCTAACTAAACAATAATAGACAATCGCACAAAGTAATACTAGAATTTATAGAGGAAACCATTGCGGGAAAAACCTCTACCTAGATCTTAATCTAGGATTTTGCCCTTATCTAAGTAGGAATCACTATTAACAAAATGATACTACAAATCCCCTCTTCGTAGACAAACCCCAAGAAAAGTTTTGCCCCTCTACTAAGAAGAAACAAGAAATCCACAGCTTAGGCATCCAAATAAACTAGCAAAAACACAATATAATAATGATAATCCTATGAGCCTTGCAAAATAGAGAATAAAGAGATTAAGAATACTCCCTTTCAAACCTATGAAGATGTAGAAATTCAGAGAGGGAGTAAGATAGTTCTCAAGGAAATTTTCAAGAGCAAAGTAGCACTAGAGAGCACAAGAGCTTTTAATATAAGAGAATTTCTTTTGCTTAGTGTGTATTCCTAAGGCAGCCATAGGGGATATTTATAGGTGTAGAGGGTCAGATTTAGGCAATAGAATTCATTTGAATTCGAATTTAAGCGAGTTAAATCAAGGTTGAACGGATACTTATCATTAAGTATAGGTTGACTAAAATAGACATCTGAAAAAGGAACTAGATGTCTGAAACACTAATGTTAGGCGTCCTAACGTTTAGTCAGACATTAGAAGTTTACTGATTAAAATGCCAAAACTTGAATTCAAAATTCAAATCAAGAGAGGATGTTTGAAATCAATCTTAAGACATCCTATGTTTAGAATCAAACGTCTGAATGTTAATGAAGATGTTTGAAAGAGCTTTAGTATCAAAATGATCGTTACTAGATATTTCAAATTGGAGAATAAGGTTGTCTGATCAAAATATCAAATGTCCTAAAGAGAAAAATAAGACATCTGAAAATTAACCCAAAAGAATTATAATGAGAAACACTCAAAATCAATAAGTAATAGACACATTGATTGACGATCAAAATCAATCCATTCAATTTGAACACAAAAATCTAAACGTTGAGAAGTAATTAAGTAGAGTCAGATGTCTTATAGGTTTATGATCATCTGATGATCAAGAGAAAAATTAACTGTTAATAGATTATAAGGAGAATAAAAAAAGATGGTAATAATGATCAAGGAGACATCTAGAAAGACTCTATCAGATGTCTTAGATCAATAATGGATGTCTTAAGGTCATAATAGACATCTCAATCAAGAGGACAAATTGAATAGATTCTGGTATAGGTTTGAGATGTCTAAGAGAATAGTTTAGACTCTGGAAAAGGCAATTCAGATGTCTAAAAATGAAAATAAGACATCTCAAATTCTTCTAAAAGGTAAGGGTTTAGTTTGAAAGAAGAGTATCAAGATTGGAAGGTTCTAGTAGATAATCTAATGATAATTTGGATGAAGTAAAGGCACTTTTACATTCTAATCAACAAATACAAATGATAAGACTAAAAAAGAACTTTCTTCATCTTTTTGCTTAGCTTGTTTTCATCCTTAGCTTTCAAAAACTATTGCAATACTTGGTTCTTTTCATAAAACAATTACTTATCATTATCAAGAAATACTTTTAATTAGATTAACAACACACGTAATAGGGTAATGACTGAAGATATTCATAGTAATACTTACTAGAAAAATGAAATATAAGTAGTATCAGTGGACCACACCAAGCACAACTAATGCCATCGAATCAACATCATGTGGAGCTTCAACATAGCTTTATACCTCTCCTCCATTTTCCTTCCCCTATTTGTAATACTCTAACACACTCACATTAGTACTCCTACGTCATGGAGTTGTATCGAATATTGTATTAATTAACGTATCGTTGGTAGTCTTTATCACTGTGGTACAGAAGTATTCTAAGACATTTATATTGACTGTGACTATCGGAGGTGCTACTCCTGCTTTTAAATCAACCATTACCATACTCATCTCGATGTCCTCTTGAATCTCTAAACTTGGTAGAACCACATTGTTTTAATGTAGAACTTGAAGATTTGGAAGGTTCACGCTGTGTTGTCGATGAATTTCGTGGTGGTTGAGGAAGTTGTGCAGTAGACTAGAAAGACTAATAAGAAAATAGTTAGGGACCTTGGGATGTAAAATGGCAAGATTCAAATAATTAACTTTTTGAGGGTGAGGCGAACGAACTAATGTATGCACATAACATGCAGTAGTATCTCTCAAATAAATGAAATTGGTGTGTTAGATGGGTTACGTAATGTGTTGTATAGTGTATCAAATGTTGTGCTATACAATATCCTATATATAATTAAATTAAAAATATGAGAATAAATAATTTTTATTAAATTTGACGAAATCTACATTGAAAAGACACGATTGTGTAAATTAAGTGTGAAAAGAATTTATATTTTTTATTTTTAGTTGATATTTATCGCTCAAGCGACAAGGACAGGCAGACACCGTGCTGAAACAGGAAAATATCCAGAAACCGCGGGTGGGCTTCCGTTTGCTTTGCTCACAGAAAATATCTCAGCTCCCAGTTTGCCTTTTCGTTCCTTTTTCTCTTTTCGTACGTGCCAACGAAGATACTTGTTGAACACCGGGCCACGTGTTGAGATGACGTTGGTGCAACACCGTTTGAAAAGCAACGCCACGTCGATTCGAGCCGGTCCGGTCCGGTGCCAAAGCTCTGTCGGCTTCTTTCTTCTTTCTTCTTTCCTCCCCGTAGCTCTAGCGGCAGTGGTGGACGCGGTGGTTCTGGTGTGCTGAACGGGGACCGATTTCTCTTTGCTGGCTTTTAATCTGCTTTGGGTGCGTTGAGAGGGGATCATCCTTGGTGGTGTGGATCAGAAAATGTGATGGATGATGGGGAGATCTGTCGCCATCCACCGCCTGAGAGTGTGGTGGACCTCGGTAGGGTTGGAGGAGGGCTAGTACCATCCGGTCAGTCGACAAGTATGGTAAGCTCATGTTCTTTTATCCCTTTTCATGAAGATATTTTCTGTAGTGGTGGTTGATTGGTGTTTGTTGACATCTCGTAGATTTGATATGCTTTTGGTTCTGGTATCGTTGGAACAACGGATGTTGACTGTTGATTTAAGCTCCTTTTTCTCATCTGCCTGAGTTGTCTTTTCTTTTGTCTGATTGCTCGTGACATCAGCTCTTAGCATCTTTTCACGCTTTTCTTTTCTTTGTTTTCTTCCTGCATCCGGAGTTCTGCAACCCTGCAACTGCTTTCCTGCAAGGCTTAGTTTTCGTGAGAAGAGTTGATACAATGCCTAGATTGTGGCTTTCCAGTTTGTTTGGCTATGCAATTTACAGCAATAGGTAGGTTAAAGAGAGAACTCTATGTTGGTGTGGCATGGTTAGTTATAAAATATTGCACCTGTCTTCCACGTTTAAGAATATAGATAGGATATCACACTCAACTTAATGTAGGTTCCTGAGAATGTTAATCTATAAATAAAGAGGAGATTCAGATTCATACATGGTCCGTGATAGACAAGCTTTAACTTCACTTTCATGACCATTTGATGTTGATATGGGTGGAGGTCATGCTGTTAAGCGTGGTACTGTCATTGATCATTTTGTGATGAGGAAGCGATCCTCCTCCCTTCTCAGGATGGAGACTGCGAAGGATGTGAGGTGATCATGTCGTTTAGTAGCAGCTACTGACATGCATCGCCAGTTACAAAGTTGGTGCCTGAAAATCTCATGCAGTAACTAGAGGAAGCTCAAGCATTGGGCGACTTGGTAAAAGTCTCAAGGGCTATTCCACACCTTTTGAGCATGATTGTGGCTAATGGGGTGACTATTTTGTAGGAAGCTAATGCAATACATTAAACAGAGCAAGATTCCAAGGAGGATTTGAAGGAATTATTTAAGCTTCCCCCACAAGGATAGTTGGCTATAGCCCTATGCCCTTCTTAACAGGTGGGCTTTTGGATCTTTTTAGATTTGATTGCTAGGAGGATGGGGCTTCCTGGAACTAGAATTGAATCCCAATTATTTGGGACCTTTTGGAGCAACTTGAATGGGTGGAGTGATAGGCCCCCATGCGTTCAACATGTGGGTCCCTCACTTATGATTTTAGCATATGACCAAGATTGGGTGCTATTTTGAGGTAGGGACTCTTTTGATGGGGTTGTTTAATCTGCTTGTTTAGGTGTTGAGGGCACATTTTATTGGGTGTAGTGGAACCATGAATTAAACATGTTGAGAGTTGTCACCATAGTTTTACTATGTCTCTTGTTATTGTTCCTTTTACTTTATTGTTTTATAGTAGGGGGCCTATGTATGCAATTTTTCTCTTGACCTTCTTTTTATAAATAAAGGGTCTAAGATTTTGTGATGAATAAGAAAAAGGATTTCTTTCAATATGGTATTTGAGTGGTGGTCTTAGATCGGAGCTCTATGCCTATTTGATCTCTCATCCCCTTTCTTTCTCCACCAAATAAGAACTATAGGTTCTTTTCTTACATTGGGATCCTCAACTCTTTAAGAGGAGACAAATTCCTAGTTGGCTATGGGAATCGTGCCCTAAGTAATCTTGCCCTAGGTTCGCTAAGCAATCTCCTATTGTTGCTTAGCTTGAGATCGACTGGAGGTGTCATCACCACTAGTAATAGCTGTCCACTCATCGGTGGATGGGTCACTGACAGTGATTTAAATGCCAACGACATGTCGCCAGCAAGGGGGTTTTCGGAGCAGGGCCATGTAAGATGGTGTCGGTTTACAGGTAAACCATCGGCATGATGAGGATTTCGTCGGCATGTCGACAATTGCCGACGAAACCGCTGGCATGCCGACCATCTGCTGGGCGGGAAAACCTGCGTTGGGAATTGGAGCGGCGGGAGGGTGAAAATCAAATTTTTTAGGTAAGGGAGGAGCGGCGGGAGGGTGAAAATCCATAAGGTAGGAGGGTGGAAATCCACACACACACAACAAACACGTTGATTTTTTTTCATATAGGCTTAAATAACGATTGCTTTTTATTATATACAACTGTAAATATGTTTTTAACATCTTCATTTACTTGTCTTACAAATTTTAATCATTTCTGTTATTTTTGTCGGCATGTATCGGCATGCCCTCGACGTGCCTCAAAATGTCATTTTTTCGAGCTGTTGAAATCTGCCATCGAAAAACGGGCATTTCCACGGCATACCTTCAGCATGCTCACAAAATGCATACCTACAATTTCATCGGCACAGCGTCGAAATCGGTATTTCGAACCTTGGTCACTGGCCCTTGGTCGACCAATTGAATCCCGTCCAATCGATCCTCGTCGACACTAGTGTTGTTAGGCTTTGACTTGCCAGCGTCGCCACTAGTCATGCAAGAGAGAAGGGGTGCACCAAGGTGCCTTCTCGGCTCATCTAAGGCTTGAGCATGGTCGCATCACCCCTCTCTTGACTCGACGATTGTTGGGAGTACTGTAGCGGTTGCCAAAGTATCACCATGAGGATTCTCTTGCAATTCTACCACTGTTAGGAAGGTGCTGGCCCTATTTGTTGATTTCTCTCATTTCATATGGTAGAAAATTGAGTAGGGGATGAGTTTCTTACGCCAGTAGTAAAGATTTTTCATTGATTTGAAGTTGTGGGACTCTGATTGTGGGCATTATGGCCTTCGAAGTAGTTGATTCATCCTTGTAAGGAGATAGGGCCATGGTGAATTTAACAACTTCTTTGGCCTGATTGCGAAGTTTGATGAGCCTAATTATGCACTTTGGTCGCAACTGATCTTCAATATGGTTGAGGGTCATGATAAGGATTACATACTATATAGTTGAAGCTCAATGAAGAGGTTGGAAAGTATGCCATGTGGAAGAAGGATAATACCATGGTTAGAGCGTGGATAATTAATACCACCATACAAAGAATTGCCATTGAGATTATGTATTAAAAGACAACTAAAGCAATGTAGAAAGTACTTTGCCACACATATTCTTATGACAAGAATGTAGCATGCATTTTAGAGCTTCGTCATGAGGTTGCCCACATGTGGCAAGATGGAGGGCTACTTGGTTAGTACTACTCTATGCTTAAGTCAGCATTTAAGAGTCTAAACGCTTACACACTTGTGTTCTTTTGCGAGTCACAGAAGCTCTATAGGGCACAAACCATGGTAGGACAATCACTGTTGCTTAGAGAGCGAAAGCCAACGGTGTTGTCGCTTCTCCTCTCTATGTGTGCAAGTTCACTACTGGTGCAATTGAACTCGCATGCCGCCACTTTGCGTTTGGAAAACCTCAATCCTTGTGCTTGCCTGCATTACCTAATACCACCGTGTGCACAAGACTTGCACGTACAACCCTGTGCATGCAGCAATAGCATCTCTTACATGTAGTAGCAACCTGTTGCATAGCCCCTGCTGCATCGCTATGTGCATTACCATGCGCTTTTGCCCCTCTGCACATTGCTTCCCTTTGTGCGAATCATGCATACCCTTGCTACTCTTGCACGTAATCTTACATGCACTACTTGCCTTAGCGCGCACCTAAGTGTATGCTTTGCCTGCCCTTCATGTGCCATAGCCCATGGTTGTGCTACTGATGATGCCATTGTTGCTGTTGTCGTTGATCCTCGTAGCCCAACTGCATTACTAGGCATTATTCCGACTCCTGCAAAGCTTCAATGACCTTAAGGACCGACTTATGCATTCCTACTGTGGAGTTGTGAATCCTGGTTGTTCAATTTGATGACTTGGATTTTTTTCATGGAAACTAGGACTCTCAACCTAATTCAATAAACTTAACCTAATCATAATAATCATAATAGGACTCCTAATTAAATAATCTTAATAAGCTAACATATCAACCTATTCATGTAAAAACAAAAAGAGGTGTTAAACCCCAAGTTAACACCATTATAATGTAAATGGGAATAACCGTTAAACCATTTTCACATTTAAAAACTTAGATTTTCTAACACTACAAGTAGATTGACCCTTAAGGTTTGGAGTGTTAGGGAAAAATCTCGTACAGTACTCGACAATTAGAGGGGGTGGGGACCCAAATAGATTCGATCCCTAGTTCCTTGTGGCATCGTAGAAGAGTGGAACTTAAGCATCTAAAATTTTTCTTCTAATTGAAACTTGGATCGGTGCCCAACATTCAAATAATGGAAAATGAGAAAACAAATAACGACCTATGCAACTGGAATCGCATGGGAGGAACTAGTTTCTTCCCGTTTTGGGACACCCACGAGTAAAGAAGTTTACTTGTGGGTGGTGTAGTACAACACCTCACATGTAAGTCCCGCCTAGAGGGACTCCCCTTTTAGCAGGCGATTGAAGCCCTGTGCACTGAGAACACTTGATCCTCGTCACGTGCAATGCGAACCCTTCATGCCCAGCGACTCCCTTTGTGACCCTCGAGGTGATGATGGACTCGGAATAGACTTTGCACGAGTAGAGAACCACCAAGAGAGTCGTCAAGTCACAACCCTTTGGTAGTTGGATGACCAATGACTGTGTTGGTCATCTGACTACAACGGCCAATGCACCTCCAGGAAGCTTCAATCTTTGACCTTATGGTAGCCAATCTTCCAACGAACGCATTGGTCATCTAGCTATTATAGGCTGCATGCCACTAGAAGCCTTCCCCTTTTAGTGGTTTCATCATGCCAATAATGAAGAATTCATGATTAGTGAAATTAAGGCACTATGCTACCCTCATGTATTCTAAATACATGTGAATTCTTCACATTGGAAGACATGTAATCTTTAGGATTGAATCCTAGATTCACTATTCATCCTATCACGGGTTACATATTTTTCATGTTTTTCTTGTATCATTAGGACAAGAGCGAAGAACAGATCCTTTTCCAAAGGACTTTTTTTTCTTTCATGTATGAGTTTAATCAGGGTTTGTACGACAATGCATGGAATGTTGTACTTCCTAACATATGTTGAGTGAGCCCGAGTCTCTCGATTTACTCGTACAGCTATGATAGAGGATCTGTGTGATCTCTTTGAGAGATCATGTGTTTCTGTGCTTTTATTGTATACTAGCTTTTCGATCTCAACACCAAAGGAGGGTGCATTAATTATCGATCCACTAAATGTCCATATTCAAACATAGAGATACATTTCTGTCTCAGGTTGAAGGATATGCCTTTTCCGTGATAGTGATAAGAGGACTTCCACATCTCCATCTCGTTGAGTCAACTCCTTAACTCAACTTGCGTGCAACTTTAAATCTCTATTCTTATGCAGAAGATGTGCGTCAAGGGAATTAGTTAGGCAATAATCTCTAGAGAAGATTGCCATTCTTCTTAACCTGGAGATAATAGTAGGATTTTATGATGATTCTTTCTTGATGACTCATCAAAATCCTCGATCGAAACCATTTAGATTCTTTGATATCTATCATTCATATATCCAACATAGCATGATACATTTTCTCAATTGTATTGAGGGACCTATCTAACTGTATCGGTGTATTCATGTGATCTAACACTCTGATTGGAATTTTTGATCGAGTGATTTGACTTAGGGTAGCTTGCACAAGGCACATAACTTCAACATGGAGAACCTAACATGTTGCTGCCATCATCAAGCAGCCACCACTAGTAGCTATGTTTGCATGTCATTGAGGACTTGCATATATAACCTTGCATGTTCCACCCCATCAACAACCTCGATTGTATATTGTATTTTTTTTGAAAAAGAAAATGGTAGTTATCCAAATGATAACCACTCCAGCTATATTATAAAAACTGGACTTTCAGCCTACATTAGGTCCAAAAAACAGTAACAAAACACCATTCACAGCGACTCACTCCACATTCTAATCAAAGCATAGATAGACTCCATAAAATTTTCTATATAAGGCCTCTGCCCCTTGAAGACGACCTCATTCCTCCCCAATCAGACACCCTAGAGGACCGCTAGTGGCCTGGCCCTCTTCTTCTTCGATCGGAAGACATTTTGCCCTGTGTCGCCACCTCTACCTCTAAACGTGCTCAAAACTCGTCAAAAGGAAGATAGTTCCACCATCCCGCTCCCACACGACTCCAAACCTGTGATACAAACGGGCAAGAGAAAAAAAGGTGGTTGACATTCTCATCATCTCCTCCACACAAGGGGCATACCTTAACCTCCCCAGGAGCCCATCTTGCCCTCCACACCCTCATCATGAGCCTTCGCCTCCTAAGCAACCAAACAAAAATCTTGACCTTTAATGGGCAGGCCACCTTCCAAACCTGTTTGCAATCTCTCACCAGATCCAAATCACCACTGGGTACCCCGCTAGACAATCTCCTATGAGGAGCCCTCACCGAGAAATCTCCTTCATCCCAAGAAAACATCACTCCCCGACTCTGGATGGAGGCCTTCTAACTCTTCAAGCAGCCTTTGGAATTCCTGGATTCTCACATTTTGAAAGATTCCCTGCAAAAGACGGGCACCACCCACCTTCCCAAACCTCTTCCACTAACGCCCCCCTGTCCGTAGATAGAGCGAAAAGTCTCGGAAATCTTCTATAAAGTGGCCCCTGACCTGTCCAATCATCCCGCTAGAACCTGAACACCTCCCTCAACCCCATCACTGGCACAAAACAATCTTGCACTTTAGGAGCCATCACTGATAGACCTCTCAGGAAATGCGAAGCATCCCTTGGCGAGGACAGGAAAAGGCCCCAACACAGTGGTCCTCCATAAGAGGATATGAAAACCCTCCCCATCAAGTTTCCCTTATTCTCCAATAAGCTCTAATCCATTTTGCTAACAAGCTGTCATTCATTCTCCTCAAATCCCTCACCCCAAGCCCCCCCTCCTCAACCGACTTGCAAACCTCCTCCCACGCCACCAACCAGCACCAGGCCCATTCGACCCATGGTTGGACTAGAAAAAATTCCTCATTAGTCCTAACATTCTTTTAACGACCTGCTAGGGCATCTTCAGGACAAATGAAAAATGACGACATCGCAGCTAGAACCACCTTGAGCAAAACCAGCCTCCCTCCCCTCGACCGCAACCTGGACGCCCATCCTGCCAACCTCCCTTCCAGTCTCCGCATCAAGGAGGCCTAACCCTGCACCAAGATCCTCCCATCCGTCAATGGAAGGCCCAAATACTTAATAGGAAATTTCTCCTGCTCTGTGCCAAGACACAAAATGTACGCCCTCGCCTCTGCCTCTGTCATGTTGAAGGGAACAAAACTCGACTTGGACAGATTAATCTGTAGCCCGGAAGCCTCACCAAATAATACAAGCAAGATCTGCATCTTCCTAGCTTGCACAGGGTGCATAACTTCAACATGGAGAACCTAACATGTTGCTGCCATCATAAAGCAGCCACCACTAGTAGCTATGTTTGCATGTCATTGAGGACTTGCATATATAACCTTGCATGTTCCACCCCATCAACAACCTTGGTTGTATGTTGTGTTTTTTTTTGAAAAGGAAAAGGGTAGTTATCCAAATGATAACCACCCTAGCTATATTATAAAAACTGACCTTTCAGCCTACATTAGGTCCAAAATACAACAACAAAACACCATTCACAACGACTCACTTCACATTCTAATCAAAGTTGAGATAGACTCCACAAAATTTTCTACATAAGGCCTCTGCCCCCTGAAGACGACCTCATTCCTCCTCAACCAGACACCCCTGTGCAAGCTACCCTAAGTCAAATCACTCGATCAAAAATTCAAACCTCCACGCCTTCAATAAAGAATATTGTATCATCCACATATTGTAGTAGTGGAATGTTCGTCCCATCTTCCAAGGAGAAACCTCTCACCAAGTTCCCCTCACATGATCTATTCATCGCCCTCGCTAGTGCATCTGCCGCTAGAACAAAAAGCATCAGAGCCAATGGACACCCCTGTCTAACCCCTCTCCTCGGTTGGATCCAACCACCAGCCGGATTTTCATTAACAAGAAGGGAAAAAGATGTCTTAGTGACGCACCTCTTCATCTACTCGATCTACAGGGGTGGAAACCCCCTCTTCACTAAAGAGGCCCACAGAAAGGACCACTGCATTGAGTCGTAGGCCTTGCTGAAATCGACCTTCCACATGAAAGCCTTCCTCCTGTTCCTCCTCCAGCAAGATAAGATCTCTGAAGCCACAACATACCCCTCCAAGATGTTCCTTCCCGGGACAAAAGCCGTCTGCACCTGATCCACAATCTTCGTTAAGACCTTCCTCAATCTGTTTGCCAAGATCTTTACCACAATGAGGTAAATAGCATTTGAAAGAGCTATCGGTCTATACTCCTGAATCTCCTTTGCTCCATCCTTCTTTGGCAACAAGAATAAATAAAATTTGTTTAATCAGTTAAAGCCCATATTTCCATCTCTGAACTCTTGCAGCAGCTGCACAACATCGTCCTTCACTATCGACCAGAACTCCTTATAGAAGAAAATAAGGAAACCATCCGGACTCGGACAATCATATGCATTCAGCCCCCAAACTGCCTCCTGGATCTCGTCCTCCTCAAATGGCCCAACCAAGTTCCTCGCTTCCTCATCCCCAATCCGCGGTATCTCGGATCCCAGCCATCTCCATCTTCCCCCTGCCTCTTCCCAGTGAACTCCTTGAAATATCTTGCAGCTGCCCCGCCCACTGCGTTCCTACCTACAAACTCCTTTCCACCAACCCTTAATCTATCAATCCAGTTCTTCGTCCTCCTTCCGGATGCCACCATATGAAAGTACCGAGTGTTTGAGTCACCCTCCCTGAGCCATTTCTGCCTAGACCTTATCTTCCACTCTACCTCCACCTTACGGTCCTCTTCCTACACCACCTGCAAGCACCTCGCTCTATTCTCCCTGTCCACTTCAGAGAGGAGACCAACATCATCAACCATATCCAGCTCGCAATCTCACCGAGAGCTTCATCCCTCCTCTCACGCTCCTCTTTAATTTGCTTCCTATAGACCTTGAGGAAGGACCTCATCCCCCGTAGTTTGGCTTCCAACCTAGCAGCTGTTGAGCCTTCTGCATGGGTAGCTCTCCATCTCTCTTCCATTAACCTCCTAAAACCCTCTTCTATAAGCCAGGTTTTGTCAAACTTAAAATACATACTATGTCTCCACCACTCATTAGTTCCCCAAAGCAAGGGAATGTGGTCCGAGAACGGCCGCTCCAGAGGTTTGACCTCCACCATAGGGAAAACCTCAACCATCGTTGTAGAGACCAAGAACCTGTCAATCCTAGATCGCTGTCCACCTGAACTCCTCCAAGTGAAGTGGCAGGAAGAGGGTGGCATATCAATCAGGCCCTGCATTGCAACAAAACCTGCAAAAGCCTCCGAGCCTTGATCCATTCCCGCATGACCATCCGGCCTATCTTTTGCCAGCAAAGTAAAATCACCACCAATCAACCACGGGTCCCCTGATATGTCGCTAGAACTTGATCTAACTCATCCTACACAACTTGCCTCCGCACATCATCACTTAGGCCATAGACTGTAGAGAAGAGAAAACAGAGATTGTCTCAATGCCTCTGCAACTTGACTGTGACCACATGGGACCTAATCATCGAGTCCAACAAGGAGAAAACATCTCCTTTCCATCCAACAATGATACCTCCCGCTCTTCTGATCGCATCGAGGGCTACGAACTCCCCAATGCCACCACCGCCACTTCCCTCCACAACCTCTGATCGTAGCTCCCCCACTTTGTCTCCTGGAGAAACACCACCTCAGGGCCCCATCTTTGAATGTAGCTACACAAAGCTGCCCGCCTGGAGGGGTCATTCAACCCCCTCACATTCCATGAGAGGACCTTGGTCATGGAGATGATCGGGAAACTCCACCTCGCATCGTGCGCTTGAGACCCACCTCCTCAGCCACCCCTTCTCGCATTACTCTCCCGCTACCCGCACCCGCCACCACCTGAACCTCAGCCACCGCCTCCCCTCCACCCACATCCCCTCGCCGACCACCCACTCCACCACCGGCCATCGATGCAGCCCTGGCAGCCCCTACGCTACCTCCCCTCCTACCGAGCCACCAATCAACCCTCCACGTCGCCTTGGAAGCGGCAGGGAGCTAGTGGCCACCTCCTCCGCCAAAACCTCCCCCCGAAGCTGGTCACCCCCTACCTCGCTCTCGCCTTTAGCCCTCACGCTCGGTGAAGATCTCGCCCTCCACCTCGATATGTCCACCTCGGTCTGTACGAGAGCCTCTGTGCGAGGAGCTTCTTTGGCTTCCACCTTTGAAGGCGCAACACGACTCCCTCCACGTTACCTGTTGTCGCCCGGTCAACACGACGAAACTCAGAGCGTGGGCTTGCCTTCAACTCCTTCTAAGCACCGCCACGGGGCTGAGTCTGCCTCGAACCCTCGTGGGCGAAAAGGTGGGATTCAAAATCCCCTCCGAACTCACCTTTATCTTTGCCTGGGTCCGCCTCGCTTGACTCGAACCTGCCAAGAGGGCGCGCATTAAAAGGCCTCTCCATGCCAGCCAACCCTTTCACCTCCAATGTCTCGGATCTCTCCAAATCCCCGACCGCAGATCTTGCGCTTTCGCCCACCTCCACCGCCTGTTCATCTGCCACGAGTGCGCCACGGGAATCGCAACGGTCGCGCAATTATCTCCGTGTCCTCTCGCCTTCTCGAAATTGCTCGGCCACCGGTCTGCCCGTGAGCCGGCTCCACAGCCACCCTCCACCTTTGTTTTGCCAACCACCATCTCAGCAAAAGACCTAGGTTTTTTGACCTCCGGTGAGCGAACCAACCACGAGGAACTCCCCCACCTTAAGATTACCCTCTCCGCGATCTGCATCCTCGGCTTCATCTCCACCCAAGCATCGAACTTGGACAAATCCTCCGCTCCTAAGCCAAGACCATCGCACCTCCGAAGTTGCGCAACTGGGGAGACCACCGCTGCTGCCACCTCCACCACGCGAAGGAAGAGGGGAACCCCCTAAATGACCACCCTCTGCCTCGCATTAATCGGTGGACACTCCGACACAGCCCCGTCCGATCTCACTGGCCACCTCATCCTCACAACTCCTCGGCTGCATCTCACCTCCTTGAACACCAACCTCCGCAGTAGCATCGGTCCAAGCCCCGACAGCACAAACCCTTCGCCCCCGAATGTCACCACTCCAAAGGCACCCTCCCAACACCCAAAAGCGAGATCAGCCCCTTCAGATCCTCCAGCCCCACCTCCCCTTCTACCACCACCGCAACCAGGGTCATCGCCAACCTCCCTTCAAGGGCCCTAATCTCCTCCGACCACGGTGCTTCGACCTCCACGAGCGGTGCCCCCTCCGGTGGAGGTGGCAACATCTTCGCACCACCTGTCAAAGGCCTAGTGGCAGGCCCTCGACGGTGACACCCCACCTGCCTGTGCCCGAAACTGCCGCACCATAGACACCTCAGGGGCTCCCTACAATCCCTTACGAAGTGACCCTTTCCTAGGCACTTGAAGCAGAGAAGCACCAGCTCCTTTTTCCTCTGTGACCTCCTCCTCACCGCCGTCCATCCACGCCCCTCTTCGCTCTCCCTCCCTCTTGCGCTCTCCCTCTCTCTCATGCTCATCGCTATTTTCTATTATCCTCGATTGTATGTTGTATTGAGGGGTACTTTTGTCGTTTAACTTCTTGTTTTATTTTTCCCTCACATTTCTCTATATAAATAGATGTAGGGTCGGCTTAGTAAAGTGATGACTTTCATTTCTTCAACTTGGTGTTAGACCAAGTTGAGGGCTCCACTAAGAAGAAACCCTAACCCTCCACTGTCCCTCCTTTCACCGCCACTGGTAGGGTCGCTGGCAATGCTGCCCAGCAGCCTAGGTAATCGTTAAGGCCATATCTCCAACCTAGGGCGATGTTGAGGCCACCTCTCCTCCGCTAGACCACCGCTCAGGCTGCCCGCAGTCAGCCTTTGCCTGCTGTAGTAGCCTAGGTGGTTGCCTAGGGCTCCGCCCGTGTAGACCGTTACCCAGAGCTTCACCTCCCCCAGGCCGCCGCCAGTCCAGGTGTCTGTTTAGGCAGTTGTTCCTCCAGGTCGTCGCTAGTCCAGGCCGGGAGAGGGCAAGTCGATACCTTTATCTGATAGGAGGGTTCTTGGAGGTTGGTTGATGGAGTTCTAGATCCAAGAATCTTCCACTCAGTGGTTTGATGGTATTTTTCCAGAACTTTCTATTAGATTTGGAGTGTGTACTCTCCTATTTGATGATGTAGTTTGGGTTGTGTATTCTCCTATTGTGATTTAGTTTGGAGTGTGTATTCCCCTTTTATTCTAGTTTTGGGGTGTGTGTTCCCCTCTGTGGTATCAAATTGATATTATTTGTGTTGTTAAGAAAGTTTTGGGGGTGTGTAGTCCCCTATGTGGTATAAAAATCAGATCTGCAGATCTTGGAGAAAGTCAAATTTAGATCCGGGTAGTGTGAATTTCAGTACAGAAATGGCTAGCCAAGTTGTTTGTATTACTTCTGAGGTCATGCAAACTTCTAAGTTAGAGATTGTGTTGGGAACTGCTGTGACTGACTCTTCTTCAACCACTGGTGTGACGTGGTTGATAGACTCTAGTGGTTAAAACCATTTGTTCGGGAATCCCCGGTGTTTTTGGGCAGATTCACTCCATCTCACAAGGTCGCTTTGTGCAGGTGGCTGATGGGCGATATGAGCCCATTGATGGTTAGGGGATAGTTGTAATCGCCCCATCCATGCAACTCAACAAAGTCCTGTTTGTCCTAGACTTGTCTATGAATCTGCTTTCTGTTAGTGAGATCATGAAGCAAATGCATTGTCATGTCATCTTTGACGAGCTTAGATGCACCTTCTAAGATTGACTGACATGGAAGATTATTGGTAGTGGATATGAAGGAGCTTACCGACTTGTTCAGGGCCCCATTGCTGTTGCATGCCAAATTAGCTATGCCTCAGGGTGTGCGTTACAGTGGCATAGAGGGTTGGGACATCCTTCTTTGGATAAATTGCGGAGACTTATTCCACATTTGTCTCCAACCACATAACTTGCTTGTGATGCATGTCAACTTGGGAAGCACCACATGTCTTCCTTTCCAGCTGTGGTAGGACCACGCACATCTTCATGTTATTAGCTGGTGAATCTTGATGTTTGGGTATGTTGATGGCGACACATTAACGAGGGCTGGAGTTTGCTGGATGAACTGTTGTAGCTAGCTTTGCCATGGGCCTCTCGTTTGGAGACCTCAACTGGTGCTTGTGTTGGTGCCTTCCCATTGGAGATCTCGGACATGGACCTCTCCTCTAGAGCCCTCAAAATTGAGCCTCTCCCACATGGAAACTTGAAGTCGATCTCAGTTGAAATTTAAAATGAATGGAAACGGGCAATAATATTAAAGCATAAAGCAATAAGAATGTTTCGGTTTATGTGGAAACCCCACTCATGAAGAGCGGGGAGAAAATCACAGAAGTGCCCCAATGGGCGTGTGTTTCTCTGTTATTCTTCTCAAAGAAATAATGGAGTACACGCCTATTTATATGCCATCACACACAACACAGAGTTCCACTCCACCATGTGGGACTGAAACAACTACATATTCCAACACTCCTCAAGGTGGAGTATGCAATGCTCAGCTTGTACAACACAAAAAATCGTACTCTATACAACAGAACACAACTCTTTAGTTCGTGCCTATAGGTGGGTGTGCTAACGACGATAGGGTTGGAGTTGCTTGAGCTAGCTCTGATAAGGGCCTCTCCACTGGAGACCTTGGCTGGTGCTGGTGGCTCCCTATTTAGTATCCCTGACATGGGTCTTCCTTTGAAGACCTTAAAACTGGATCTCTCTTTCGGGAGTTTACGAAACTAGACCTTCCAGATAGAAACTTGATATAGGCCCTTCCTTTGAGGACCTTGAAACTTTAGATCTCCCAGAGTTGTGGTTTCTCAAGTTGTGGTTTCGAACGAAGGGACTACCAATTGGGGGTGAGTACAATATGATCCACACTCTCCCTTTCTCCCAAACTCTATGGGAGAAGGAACTAACAAAGAAAGAAGACATAATAAGACTAGAGAAGAGCTTCTCTTCCCTTTTAACATTTATCATTATTTTAAAAAAAAATAAATTTACCTTTGTTTATATTTCTCTTTTTTTGCTCCTTTATTTTTGATATTTATCTCCCTTTTTTTTTTTAATTTCTACTGCCCTCTTCTTTCTTCCTTTCTTTCCCTTTTTTTTCCTGCCTCTCTCCACCTCACCTTTTAAAATAACCTAAGAGAGGAAAAACAAAAAACACTCATTGCAACCCATCGCTGCTATTGATGCAACCATCAGTGGTGATCATGTGTTGAACTTGACGCTTCTTGAGCATGTGGGGATCTTGAGATCCTCGCTGCCTTCAATGTCACCGTGATTCTCCCTCAAAATTGCCAATTTTGCCCCTCTAGACCAGATCACCTGGTGCGTGCGAGATCGATGCTGTGATCCTTTTTCTTTGGCTCCTTTCTCTGCTGTTGCTGCTACAATAGGGTAGCAGATCCCTCTTGATCCTCAACAGGGGCCGCGCCATCGCCTCCATACGCAACCTCAACTAGGTCGTTGCCTTTGTCGCACCGTTGGCTCCTTACACCTGTGTCGCCATTGCCGGATCTCGCGATTCTTCCGCCATCAGGGGATGTGAGGGTTGTCAGGTTCTTAATGCAAGATCTTGTGTAATGGTTGCGCCCGACATCATGCCTCCATCATCACTTTCGTCTTCTTCGCCTTCCTCCTTCACTCTTGTTTGCTGCCAAGGAGGATGAATTGAGCGGTTCTTACCACCTCCATCACCTCCTCTAGCCATTGCAACCTTAGGCTCCTCTGAATAAATCAAAGAAAATTGGAACTTCAAATAATGATAGACTCAAGAATTGAACTGCTCTGATACTAAGTTGAAATTTAAAATGAGTGAAAATGGACAATAATATCAAAGCATAAAACAATAAAAATACTTAGGTTTATGCCGAAGCCCCACTCATGAAAAGTAGGGAGAAAATCATAGGAGAAGTACCCTATGGACGTGTGTTTCTTTGTTATTCTTTTTGAAGAAATAAGGGAGTATATGCCTATTTATAGGCCATTACACACAACACAATCCTACTCAACTATGCGGGACTAAACGAACTCCATATTCAACAATCTCTGCTCCGAAGGTTGAGATAGTGGTCCTTCCATTTAGGAACCAACAACAACAAATAAAAAATCTCTTATGTAGGGACTGCAAACAATGAGACTCACATGGGATCACAGCAATAGAATCTCACTGTTTTACACTCTCCCTTTCTCCTATACTAGTATGGGAGAAGAAATAAACATAGAGAAGTGCTCCTTCCCTTCTCTTAAAATTCATATTTTTTATTTTATTTATTTATTTATTATTATTTTTTGATCTTTTAAAATTTTCTTTTTCCCCCTTTTTGATATTTTTCTTCTTCTATCTTTTTTCTTTCTTCCATTTTCTTTTTCTTTTTTGATTTTTTTGCTCTTTTTTTATCTTCCCCCTTTTTTGATATTTTCCTTCCTTTATTCTCCTTTTTTATGGCCCTTCGCTTCCCTTGTATTACTAGAAGATACCCAAAAAGATTTAAAAGGAAATTGGAGGATAGAAAGGGCAAATACTCAAGAAAACCTAAAAATGACCTTCCCTTTTAAGTCCCAAAGAACACAGCTGGTTAGATTGCTCCATTGCCGCCATCTTTGACTTCATGCATGCAACAAGAGCAGCAGTAGCAAATTGCCACCACCGCCTTTGCCACGATCCTCGTTGTTGATTCCTGTTGCAGTCAATCGCCACCAACAACGGCTTTGATCTTAGCATCGTTGTCATCGGTGATCTCACGTGATTTCATTGCTTTAAAACCGTGTTGAGACTCTATGATGCTGTCATCTATGTTAACCTTAGTGGCGAAGATGTTGTGTGCCTCCAAGTGTCGCCATCTATGCCGCTGTGTGCACCATCGTCTTCGTTGCCATCGCCATTGCTGCTGAGATTGGTGCCACTAATCACATCCCAATGTTGCCATGTCTTCTTGTCTTTGCTAGTCATGTCACCCCCTTCTCATTGTGGTTGTCCTCCAATGAGGAGCCCATCTCCATGATTTTCGACGTCGACCTCGATCAAGATCTTCCTTGGGTTGATGTCAAGATCAACGAATATACGTTCGAAACAAAATAATGATAACCCAAGACGAACTTGCTTTGATATCAGGTTGATAAATGAAAAGAAGTGGCATAATAAACAAGAATATCAAGCATAACAAAAATAACGCTTGGATTTATGTGAAAACCTCATGAAGAGTCGGGAGAAAACGATGGAGGAATGCCCTTATAGGGCTAGTATCTGTATTACTATTGTTAAAGAATAAGTGGGGGTACAATGACTATTCATAAGCCACCACACTCTCCAACTCTCCATATGACACGATGTGGGATTAAATCTTAATTACACATTCTCTCAACATACATACATGCATATATACAATATCAAAATATGGTATGTTATGCACGCATATATATATATATATATATATATATATATATATATATATATATATATATATATGCTTAGACAAACATGCGTAATACACATACATATGCTCATTAATACATATTGAAGGTGTGTATATACAAATTCGTACATTTACATATATACATGTAAATGTACACACTATATTTATATACTATTCTCATGCACATGTGTGTATGTACATATATATTTATATGTATAAGTTGACATGTACATGCATATATAAACGTACAAAATATGTGTATATATCTATGTATATATGTATCTACTATATATATATATATCTATTTAAGCACATATATATGTATATATCTATGCATGTGGGCTATACATATGCATATATGTGTTTAACTAAGAGAGAGTACTCATAATTAGGTAAAAAGGAATTAAAACACTTGAAAATGTTTAAAAAAATGAAAAATTAACAAACTTGGTTTAGGTTCTCGCTCGAGTCACCCAGTGCCTTGGCTCAGGTGGTCTTCTAGGTAGCACATTAGGCGAATTAGGCGAGGTGAGGACTGACGATGCACTAGGGCCTTGCCTTGCCTCAACCTAGCACTTAGGCATGCCTAGGCGAGTGCCTTGATAGTACTGATTTTATTTTCTCCTCGAGAGAGATTTTTCACTATCATTAGCATGAGGCAACTACAATTGCTATGGATCTCTTGAGGTTTAATTCCATTCTAAATCCACATCTATCCCTAATTATAGAGTAAATCTACCATTATTATCAATATTTAGGTTTAATCACAATTTAGAATTGAGAAAATCTTTGTTTATTTTCCAACAATAAAATCCTAAGTTTGTGTTAAGATTAACATCTTTCTTCTCCTATAGTCCATTTTGGAAATAGTCATCTATTTAAATATATAAGATGTGGTTCACGGTTTAGGGCTTAAATGGAAATAATTATCCTTGAACTTCTAATTATTTTGACTACTTTTGTTGTTCTTTTCGACATGCGTTGGCATGCCTTTGGTGTGTCCTCAACGTGCCTTTGAAATAGACTATTTTTGGGGCACATCGAAATTGTTGAAATCCGACATCAAAACATAGATGTCTCCATGGTCTACCCTATACGTGTTAGTGAAATACACACTCAAAAATTTATTGAAACGGCATCGAAGTCTACATTTTGAACATTAACCTTAATGCTACAAGAAGATTTCAAGAATAATTTTATTTAAGGAGGAATGACAGCTGTCTAATGGCATTAGACTTTAGAATAATATTTTCCTTCACGTGTGAAGGATTCATTATTGGAGTGAGACAATGTGCCAAATTTCATGTAACCTAAAGCTTCATTATTGGAGTGATAGAACTAATAATGATTTTGATGGGTTCTTATTTGATAGAGAGATCAATTGTAATTTAATGAGTTAAATTACATTTGATTTAATTTTAATTGCACCTAATCGTAGAGAATCTAAGTGTTCGATTGCAATAATTTAATTATGTGTACTAGATAAAAACATTCGTAAGTTTGTTGCGGGGTTTATCATGTAAATATTAAGTAGTATTTGATCTCCACCCTTGAATAGAGATCCAAGGGTTGACATCAAATTAGTTATAACCTTGGGATCCTTGTAAATATCTTCCAAGTGCAACCCTAAAGTAAAATGCTTCATTAATTTCCTCTACCATCGTCAGCCACAACTGCCATCAACAAGAGTTCCCCATTGTAGCAAGTCGTCTAACATCCTTATTAGACGACTTGTGCTATTATAGCCAATCTATTGGTTGTTGAATTGGCTGATCAACTACATAAGAGGCTACGCATCAGGTCGTGTCCCTTTTATAGCTGGTCGACCAACGTCTTTGTTGGTCGTTTGGTAATTACTATAATGAATTTTCTTGGTTGTTTTAAAGGGCTATTAGGAGTGCGCTTGAGGATCGAAAGCGATGAGTCGCTTCAGGACCACAAATAGTTTGCGGAATTGGTCTAGGGTCCTCTTTCCACGACATGATGGGTCTCATTCACTCGTCGCGGAGGAGTCTGGGGATGTTGGGACTTATTTGAGGAGTCACCACATATGGGTGCTACACCACACCACCCGCAAAGGTATAATGTCTATACTCATGGGATCTTGGAATGAGAGGAAAATAGTTTATCCCATGTGGTTTTGATTTTAGATTACTTTTATTTTTGTTTCATTTCTTGATTGGGTTTATTCCATCGATCTGATCTAGTTATATGAAAAAATTTAAAATACCTGTTTCATGCTTCCGTGATGCCCTACGTTGATGTGATTGAACCCTTTAAGCTGAACAAAAGCTGAGGCATTTACTTAATGTGGCTAGAACTATGATGTTTCATATGCATGTACCTTCTTAGTATTAAGTAGATGCTTTCTTACAATGGCTTTTCTCATTAATAGGGTGCCTTCTATTTTGAAGGGAAGGACACCCTATCTATGTTGCCTGGCTGTGACATCTTTTCTCTCACTCCTGCTGTGTTTGCTTTATTCACATGTTTAAGGTGGATAAGTTGTCTCCCAGGTCTGTTAGGTGCATTTTCTTGGGATAGTCACATACACCGAAAGGCTATAGATTCTATAACCCTTTGATGCACAAATCCTATGTTAATGTGGATGTTACTTTTTTTGAGGATGTTCCCTACTTTGCATTTAGGGAAAAGGCCTTGCATCATCATCAGGCTCAGGATATACCTCTTCTTATGCCTACCGTGACGCCACTAGTGCCCACTGAGCCATCTTCGATGCCTACTTCATATGAGGCTCCACCACTATCACCACCACCTCCTTTTCCAGTTATTCCCTATGAGCATACTTATCAGAGTAGGTTGCCATCTCAGGTACCCTAGGGGGAACCTCTTTCTACTGTTCCTACTGCTCCACCCTCTATTGATCCTGCTGAGTCCACTAGAGATCAAGTAATTCCTATCACAGATGAGTCTAACTTGGATCTTCTTATTGCTCATTAGAAGGCCCAACGTTCTTGTGCTCGCTATTCTATTTCTCAACATATGTTGTTTGACATGTAATTTTAGTCCCACATAGTCGAGTAGGAAAGAGAGGTGTGTGGTGGCCTATATAAAGGCCTTGTATCCCCATTTGTCTTTTAGAAGAAACGTTGAGAGAGCATACTTATAGGGGTGTTTCTTCCGTGGTTCTCTCCTCTCTTCGTCAAAGGGGTTTCAACGTAAATCCAAGAGTTCATGATTGTGATGCTTTTGATATTGTGTTTATTTTATTCTTGTTAGGAAATAAATTAGTTAGATATTTTAGGGGTAAATTAGTTAGGTTTAGGTGTCCTATTTTTTAGTCTTTGTTATATTTGGTGTGTTGAGTGTTATTGTGTTTCCTTGTATACTTATGCCTTCTCTCAATATAAAGAGGGATGAGGCTTTCTATTCTTAACAATGAATATTATTTTCTTTCAACATCAAAGTAGGTTTGATCCCATTTAAAAAGGAGGCAACATCATTGAAAACCTTAAAAGAAGGCCACCGGTGGTGTTGTTGGGCCTTGTGGCCACCGATGGGCCTCCATTGGCCCTTCATTTCCTTGTACACAATACGCGTGCATTGCCACTTCTTGCATGCAATAGTATCGCTACATCGACCTCCTGCGTGTAGTCTCTACGTGCCTTCGTTTGTGAGTGCACTACCACTAGTGCCCTCTTCTTGCCCACAGTGCATATGTGCACGGGTCTCCTTGCCTCTGCGTACCATTGTGTAAGGCTTCTATTGCACCAAGCACTACCAGCTCCTATCATGCGTGGTTATCTTTGTCTTTGTGTGCCTCTGCATGCCTTCCTGCTGTCTCTACGTGCAAATTGCACCCTACTGCTACAGACACTTGCTTAAGATCTTCCAGTACCAACCTACTACCTGCTTCGACTGCTGTCTATTGCTTGCTCCTTCGGATGTCTACATTGGGAGGGAGTTTACTTGTGTAACAAGTTAGGCAATGCACGCTCGAACTTGGGGGGTGTTAGGAAATAAATTAGTTTGATATTTTAGGGGTGAATTAGTTAGGTTTAGGTGTTCTATTATTTTTAGCCTTTGTTATTTTTGGTAAGCGGGTTGTTGAGTGTTATTATGTTTCCTTATATACCTAAGCCCTCTCTATATAAAGAGGGTTAAGCTTTTCTTTTTTGAATAATGAATATTATTTTCTTCAATTTCGTTGATATATTCTAACATGGTTTTAGAGCAAGTTGGAGATTTTTCCTTGTTCTAGGGATTTTATCATTATCGATTCTTCTCGTTCTTTGAGTTCTTTGTTCATCTCGAGGCAAAAATGGTTGGTGGCCTTTGCTAGGAACTCCTTGGCTCTTACGTGTTGGGATGACGAGGGTTCGCTTTGTTGCTGCAGGAAGATTGTCAACAAGGACTTGGACTTGAACTCGAACTATAAGTCGTAAATAGAAGCGAGGAAGCGAGGAAGAAAGAGAATGAGGTAAAGCAGCTACAATAGACAAAGGATGTGTTGATGTGTCTTCCCCCTACTGTTGCTACTCTACAAAGGAAGGACATCGATCCTGCACTCTGGAGCAGAGGTTGGGATTTGATAGTAGAGGAGCTTGAGGACATTAGGAGGGTCCATGATAGTGATACGACTATCGATAGAGAGGACTTGATCGAGCTCACACTTACCAAGCTTTTCCTTAAGGAAGGAGAGGAGTCGGGGATGACATTGTCCTCGCTGGTGGCGGTAGTCTCATGTTGTGTACGACTGATTTGGAAGGTAAAGGGGCCTCGAGCATGTTTCTTGCGAGATTGGCGATGGAGCTTATGCAGATCTTATCATCGATATCGCGAGGCCCCTAACAGTGTGATGTTGCTAGTGAGGAAGCTACGCATAAAGCACGGGTTGCATGACATTACGATAAGGAGGTCATGGATGTTGCCCAAGCAGCGCTCCACAGATCTTGTGTGATGTGTGGGAGGTCCACATAGAGGCAGCGAACAACCATGGTTGCAAGGAGGAGATTTGCGACCTCGATGTTATACCGATGGAAGTGCGACCTTGACGTTTGTCATACTGGAGGAAGGTGGTGTAGAGGGTGTCGGTGGTGGTGTCCCAGTCGAGGCTGTGGACAAATAGAAAGAGTAATGACGTGTTCTCGTTTTGTTTGAACCCTAAGAGGAGATGATAGCATTTTACCTTCTTTGCCCATCGATTTTCCTTTTATGTTTATTTGCTTGGTAGCTTTAGAAAAAAAAGGTAAGAGAGGAATAAGAAACAAAAAAGAAAGGATAGTAGAAAAAAAAGTAGAGAGGATTGAAGTTAGAAAGGAGAAAAAAAGAGAGGAAAAAAAAGATGATATGAGTAAAAAGATAGATGTAGAATAGAAGAGAGGAAGAAGCTCTTCTCTAGTTTTATTCTTATCTATATAGTTTATTTTGGGGGAGTGTGAGTGAGATTCTATTGTGGACCTTAAATGAGGGAGACTCATTCTTTAAGGATTGTACATGAGAGAAGCTTACTTCTTGGTCCTTATATGAGAGCAACACTTTCTTGGTCCCTATATGAGAAAAATCTACAGAGAGATTTCCATATGGGAGAGGCTAGTCTTGGGGTCTCCAAGGGAGAGACACATTGAGTTTCGTACGGGAAAGGCCAATCTCGAGTTCTCTAAGGGAGAGGCTGACTTTGAGTTTCTGTGTGGGAGAGTCCCAGTCTCGAGGCCTTTAGGGAGAGACTTATTTTTGGGATCTTTAATTGGGAAGGCACTAGCACCGGTTGAGGTTTCTAAGAGAGAGAGCAATTAAAGCTAGCTTCAACAGTTCATCTACCAGACTTTGACCTTGTTGATGTGTTGTTATCAGCACACCTGCCTACAAGCAAGAATGATGATGTAGCTGTCATTCGCCTGGAGAAGAGCTATGACCCGATTGCTCTAGTTGAGTATTGTGTTCTACTTGTGAGAGTAAGGAAGTGAGGATTTATGTTGTATAAGTCGAGTATTCCATGCTCTAGCTTGAGGGGCAGTGTTGAGAGAGATTATTGCCTTGGGTAATTGGATAGTGAGAGATCGAATTACATGTTATTTTAGTATCACATAGTGGACTAGGAAAAAGAGGTGTGTGGTGGTCTATAGACTGGCCTTGTACCCACCCATTTGTCTTTGTTCAGAGATCACGCTCATAGGGGTGCTGCTCCTATGATTTTCTTCCCTTTCTTCGTGATAGGGGTTTTCACGTAAATTCAAGCATTTATGATTATAATGATAATGCTTTCGGTATTGCATTTATTTTATTCCACTTTTATATCTAACATATTGAAAGCAAAATTTCAACGATGACGCAAAATTATCACTCTTTCAATTATGTATCTTCATTGTTAGAAGATAATGCAACGTTATTTTTAATAGGAATGCGTATATAGTCTACTGATAATTTCCATGTTTTGAAATCACTGTTGGTTAGGCCATAGAGTCTACAAGCTCTGTATGGACAGATGAAAAGCACAGCATGTATTTGAATTCTATTGAAGAATCTTTTGTCAAGGAACTTTACAGTCGTGAGGCCCATTCCTGTGGTAGCCATCATTGTTTTTTGGGAAATGACAGAGTTCTGATTGCTTCAAAATCTAACTCAATGAACCCCTGTTCTGATCAGGTAGTCATTAGTTTCTGCTTTTTAGTTGTTTTGTTGCTGAATAATGTTTCTAAGGAATCCCGATTATCAGTTTAAAGTTCAGAGAAAAGGTTGCTGGGAAGAGCTTAAATTTGAAAGGCATAGATTGACAAGAAGACCTGCTCACGAACCCCATAAGCTCTCTGCGAATGCCTGGATTCATGATTTTAGGTTTCCTCTTGCAGGTAAATAAATGAATCTTTTATTAGTTGTTTGTCAAGACCTTGCAATTAACCTGATTGTACTATTTAGCCAGGAAGTTGGAGGCAGGATAAAAGTGATGGAGTGACATCAATCTTGAAGCACATGCCTTCCTATAAGGATACATGTCAACTGGAATACGTGGGCAGCTGTACAGGTATATTTTATGCTGCTAAATTCTTTGTCTTTGTACTTGCAATGTTCTCCAATTTCAGAAAAAGATCCAGTGAGAGAGAAAAAAGTTCTTAGAATAGTTTAACATTTTGGAAAAGCAGCGGTTGATATATTAGGAACTTAATCTGGCTTTGATAATCTATCTTATAAACTAAAGAGGGTGCTAAGTATCTCCTTCTCACACATGTCCATCAAATCATTCCGTGGAAATCCATTCCGTGCTCTTTTTAGGATGTGCTTTAGTGATGATGTTTGAAATTTGTTTTTTAACGAGACTAGCAAGTAGAAATTAGTTTGTCATTTACTGCATTGTGGACAAAAGGCAATTAGCTCCAGTAAGCCTTGTCCAGTTGCGGAATATTGGGTTAGCAGCAATATAGCAGGTAGGTTTATTGTCATAGAATGTAGGAACAAGATAGCCAATAAGAAGCCCAAGATATGTTAAAAAGTAATCTGTAGCAACTTGCATGCAATATTTGTCATCGCTCTATGGTCATCCTATGCACTAGAAGGAGAAGCCACAAATTGCATTTTACTTTGCACATTGCCACCATGAAATGTTGCATACCTGTAGTGGATTGTCTATTGTTAGGTAAGCTGGTGCAATGACCATTGGGAAAGACACATAGGTTAAGATGTCCATGTTTCCTAAAGTAGAGACCTTTCCCAAGTAACCCCTTTAAGTAAGACAAGCATCGTGCCAATCGCTATTGCATGATTTCATTTTATTTGCATGGTGACTAATTGAGCCCACAAGGAAGAGTTATCGATAGAGATGACATTCTTCTTATCAATGAAGAAATCCTACACAACTTTATATATAAGGGAAAAAATTAATAGAAGCCATAGAAAAATAATGGTCTTTATTTTTTCCTTTACTTTAACATTATCACAAGGAACCTAAACTTTCAACCCAGAAAAGCTAGAATTGTGAACATAGGCGGTCATGGTCACAATTGTCAACCTACCAACCAGGCTCGGTGATTGTCAGTGTGATGGTGCTAATGATTACCGACCTCTAGTAATTGCCCTTTTTTTTTTTTAAAAACATTCTTTCTCAAGGAGCATATATATCTTGCATACTTAGCTTGGAATGAATAAAATCCAATTGTTGGCGTGGGAGAGCTTTGGTAAAAATGTTTACCAATTGCACCATAAGACATCCACCTTAGCATATGTCATGTGCTTATGAAAGGTTGAGTTATTGGTGTTGTAAACAAGAAAAGAACAACCAATTACACGATGACAATGATATATGTAAAAAGCCCTTCGGTCACATGAATAATCAATCAACAAATTGTAAGAATTTTTCTACTCATAATCCAACCACAAAATTTAGTATGCAACTCAATGGGGAATGTAACAAAAATTGGAAAAATTATCTATAAACCTTGATGGAGATAAAATTAACCTGAATAGTCTTTTATTTTTTTCTCTTTTTGATAAATAATGTGAATGCAAAATTTGGTTTGCAGCTTAACGACAATGAAACACAGTGGATTTATTGAATGATGGCAAATCACAGAAATGATTTTCTAGCATGCAAATCAATGCAAACACGAATGAAATTAAACTAATGTGAATCAATAAAATAACAAATAATTAAAATGTAATGAGTCTAAATACATCATCTAACTAATTAACATGAAAACTAAAAAGATGAGATGTGAAAAATGAGTGCATGGGGGGATGATTAGTGCAATCAAAATAATATAAGAAAATTGAAAATAGATGCACAATGAAATTTACCACACAAGAGATGAGATTTTTAGGTGAAAAACTTTAAGCCTAAAAATCACCACCTAAGTCTTCCTTGACTTAGGATTTTCCGATCCTAAAGCGAATAAGGATCCACTAATCTCACCAATTTAAACCAATGGTGGTGTATCTTAGTTACTAAATCCCGTTCTGGTCCCAAGCGAAGATTTTTCCCCTTTCACGTGGGAAGAAATGGGAATCTAATAGGTTAGATAGCCAAGTACAACAACAAAACGGAAAATACAAAAATCCTATAGTGCCACAAGTATATAAGTAAATTTAGCTTTTATAGTAGTAGTATACTTCCCTTTAGATGTTCTATGAAGTGCTTGTTGGGTGCTTAAGGTTTGGGTAGTGAGAGCAAGTGTAAGCATCGAGTGAGTAGCAATTATTTTGAGAAGTCTTACAAGTTGATCTCCTTTTTCTTGTAAAGATGATGGGAAGAATTGTATCTTGTGTGCTTTTCTTGTAGATTCTTGTATGTTTTGGAAGGGGAATCACTAGAGGCATTTATAGAAGTGTTAGGAAGGCTTTAGATAGGGTTAGTAAGTCCATATGGCTGTTAGAAGAGATTTGGAAAAGAATCTCTTGAGCTTGGAAAAGATTACAAAGAGATTTGCAACTGTTAGAGCACTACCATATGTCTGATAGGTCTATTGGACGTTTGATCAAGTAAAGTCAAATGATTAATGGTGTATGTCATCTAAAGATCAATTTTGCAATGGGGCCAAAAGAAATGTTACCCAATAAATGGTCAGATGACTTATTCTGTAATACAGCATGACTGAAGAAGTGGTACGGCTTCTATTTTTTGTGACTTAATTTTACTGGAATTGGATTGAGGTTTGCTTGGTCTCTGGTTAAAGAGTTAGACATATGATAGGACATCTAATGATCTTGTAGGTCGTTTGATGTGAAAATCAATTCTCAATTTATATTTTGACACAAGATCGTTGATTTAGGTTGTCAATGACCAATGGATATCTGTGTGTGTCATCTGAACATATAGGTCGTTTGATGGTATGTTAAGATGTCTGAATATGTGAATGGATGTTTGATAAATTAAGGTGAACGTTGAGTGCAACGTTCAATTTAGGCGTCGTCTTATCAATATCTTGGATGGCTTGTTTTGTTGTTTATGACATTTAATTAGAGTGTTGGATGTTTGATATATGTAGGATGTTTCTCTTTTGGTTTGTTTTGCCTAAGTGTTTAAGGGCTATGTAGGTGTTATTTAGGACTTGTTTAAAACACTTGGCTTGTTTTACATCAAGTCTAAAAGCATGAAAATAAAATTACATCAATTGAGAATACATATAAGAAGTTTGATTCTAAGAACTTCTTTCTTCTTTCAAGCTTTAGTCTTTAACTTAAGTCTCTTTAGGACTAATTTCTCTATCTGGCTAATTCTTTTACTTTTGATTGGGCCATCTCATTTTTGTTACTTGAAATGAAACATAATATAAACATGTTTTGCTATTATTAACATCAAGAACATTAGTGTTATGTACTAATAAAAATCAATTCTAATGGTGAGGAAGTTCGCTATCAATCTGGAGCCTGTGCATGTCGGCGTAGTCCTTGTCTGGTACTCGAGATAATAAACACGTGTAGTCACGCCAACCAAGCCAAGAATTGCTTCCTTCTTGATGTAGAGATGTTATAAGAAATGAGCATCTTACTTCTATTAGAAACCTTAATCCTTGTTATATAGTTGATTAGAAAAGGAAAAATTATATAAGAGGTCCTTACAAAACTAACAAAAGATGACAATAATATAAAATAGGAAAAGTGGACTAATTTTAATAGTCTCCCTCAAGCTGGAGTATAGATGTCTATCATGCTTAACTTGAAACATCTGTCAAATGAAGACTTTGGGAGAGCCTTGGTGAAGACATCCACTATTTGATCTTGGCAAGATTTTAGATGTCGATGAAGATGCCACAAGAGGGGGGTTAATTGTGCAATATAAAGAATTATCAATTAAAATTGCAATATGAAAAATTGGGAAAAACCTCGACCTTCTCTTACAAAAAGGATTTTCAGCTTACCTTCAGCAAGTAAAATCACTATATTACTACTTTACAACCGTGGGTGACAATTCTCAATTTACGTATACCACTTTCTTATACAATCCACAAGAGAGTAGTTTTGTTCTTACAAGAAAGAATGAGAATTCCACAGATGTAAACCCAACAATAATAATAATTAAAAGATTAAAGTGTTTTCAAAAATCTTAGAGAGCTAATAGTGTATATGTGATGTTAAGAATAAACTCAATGTTGATCAATAATATTTCAATAAAACTTTCGTCGAATATCAAATTTTGCACATTGAACGTGAGTGGAGAATTCTTATTTTTCAAAATACTCTTGCATGCTTAAGAACGCTTTAAGAAAAATTAGCGTGTAAGTATAAGATGTTTACTCCAATAAAAAAACTTTTCAAAAATGATTTATAATATGTGTATGAAAATAAGGAGTAAATAATCAATAATCAATGATCAACAATCAATAGTTTCTTTTCAAAATGACCTTTGTTGCATGGAGGAAGATGTAGTGGCTTTGAGAACGAGTGTACTTTGAGAATGAGGCTTTTGAAGGTTTTTACATGCAAAGAGTAATTTTTTGTTGGAAAATACTTGGAGATTGATGGAAGTTAATGTATATGTAATGTGTTATTAAATGAGGGAATAGATAAGTATTTATAGAAAAGGTGTCCTTAAACCAATTGTGAATGTTATAAATCAAATGTTTAAGTAGTTTTGCAAAAGGATAATCGAAGATCAACTTTAGAGTAGAAAACTCGTTTAAGAAATTAGTCGTTTAATAGAATACTGCTCAGTATAATTATGCGACTAATTTTTTATAAATACTGATAATTGCAAAGTGATTTTAAATTTTAATTTTATTAATGCATGGGCAGTTACAGCATGTGAAAAATGAGGAAAATCGATCATGAAAAATGTGTTTGGCAAATGTCTTCTAAAAACTATGCAACGTTTGTATAAAAGAAAATGTACATTACTTATAAAGTTAAAAAGTCAAAAGGAGTCAATAATTTGTCAATTAAGCACATAATAAAATAAACTACGAAAACAATGCGATTTATTAAACATTTAATTAAATGAATATCGAAGTGATGTGCATTAGTGTTACTGCCTCTTCGCTCCCGGGCAGCAGGAAAAAGGGCCCTGGCAGCACAGGCAGAGCTCGAATCCCTACTAGACTTCGCCTTGGCAAATCCTCGTCGGCAACTGGCTCCCGAGAGCACGCAACGGACTGGGGCATCCAGCGTGAAAGTCGGCAAGGCAAGCAGGGATCTTCCCCCCTCCTTCCACTACCTCACAAGGAAAGCTGTCCAAAGGGAAGGTATTCGTGGCAATTGCTGCTAATCTAACCATTCTACGATAAATAAGCGCTACATACCGAGTGGCCTTGACACAACCTCTTGCCTGAAAAGTGCACGCCACTCTCGCTTACTAGGGGGACTGTGTCTGCCTACCCCATTATACAAGTGGGATGCGGCCAAGGCACCGATTCCATCCACGGCCGCCACAGTTACCCCATGTGCTAGGCACAGATGGGTGGACAAGGCGCCAGGCGAGCAATCAGACTAGGGAGAGTGTAAGAAGATTCCCAAGGGTCACATAGTTGCGCCTACACAGGCGCCAGCCATGAGCGCCCGACCACTACTGAGGATAGCCCTCTCTATGGGCATCCCATTCGGTTCCGCGAAGAATAAGCCAGGAAGGAGTAACAGGACAAGCATTTATGCCAAGTTAATTCGAGCGAACGGCAGTGATCAAGCTAAGACTCGTAAAACACTGTTCACATGACCCGTGCGAGTAAAAAATCCCAGGCGACAAAATAATTCCTCACACTTGGCATATGAGTAGTTTTGATACAAGGAATGAAAAAAATCTCTTCCTTTATAATAAACATCGACTGTTACATTCCTCAGATCATTGACTCCGGCTAAATTACAACTGAAAAGAGATAAGCTAGTACAAAGAAATGGTGGCATCGGGATTCAACTGCTTCACCCTTGGTCTTCCAGGCTGTTCGCACTCAGCAGCACAGGGTGATAGTGCAGTAGCAAGACCAATGGACCTTATAGTTCCTACCAGGCCTACCCTAAACGACAACTTGTCAAAATTCGGTTCGTCCCTACCAAGCACCACTTGCCCAGGTTCCTAGTAAGGAGCAGGCTCCCAAGTCCCTTACCCCTCTGCAGCAGAGGATTGTCCCACTTTTAGGACATGCACCTTCCTCTGTAGGGGAATAGCGGCTGAATGAGGAGCCCGCTACTGGATCGGTAGGTGTTGATGGATGGTGGCGACTGCTTGAGGTAGTCGGGGTCGCCCAGAGGTGCAGAGTACCCCTAATCTATTAGTGAGGTACCCCACCTAATCAATGCCACCAGGCTTTCAGTCGGCCCTTTCGCGAGGAATCCCCAGACGAACTCAACCATCGTGGTGAATGTTGCAAGCACCAATTGACTGAGGCACCACATCTGGCTGGGCAAATACAATCCCATAGGAGGAGCTACCGACAGAGGTAGCTCCTGCTCCACCTCGTGAAATCACCAAGGGAGCCACGGCTCCAGCAAGATGACAATGAACACAAGAACGAGGCGCCTTCCTAACAACTATAGGAAGGTTATCATCTGCAACATCACTTAATCCTGCATAATCACTACTAGGAGCAGAGGTGTTAGATGCCTTAACACATACCTGTTTTGGGGAGGATGGTGGAACTGAAGTAGGGGGTGTGTGTTTCCTGTAAGTAACATGGTTTTAAAAGTCGCGCCTTGAGGCGTGTGAGGCATACGCCTCGAGGCGAGGCACCCTAATTTCACCTCGAGGCGGTAGCCTCAGGGAAGTGTTGTGAGGCGTGTGCCTCAACATGTCGAGGCGATGCGAAAGCGCTGAGGCGCTGACGAGGCGTCGCCTTTTTTGGAAGCCCTCTAATTTGGTCATGTGCAAGGCACATGACCATTCTTTTGACTCAAACTCTGTTGGAGCTCATCTAGATACCCTAAATCTGAAATCCAAACCCCATAAAGCTCTAAACCACTCCATCGTTGACTCCACTAATCCCTGTTGGAGCTCATCGTCGGTGCAGTTGCTCTACCTCATCGTTGGCGCAGCTGCTCCACCGCATCGTCGGCGCTCCTGCTCGATCGCATCGCCAGTGCATCTGCTTGGAGTCCAGCGCCAGCTCCATTGCCAATGCCAGCTCCATCGTGGCGCACTTGCAGGACTCATCGCAGCGACGCTGGTGGCCGAACCCCTCATCGGCGCTTGGACTCATCCCAACGACGTCGATTAAACCCCTCAATTGTTTTTTCAGGGGTTTAGGTAATGTGTACTGTGCGAGTGCCATTTTTAATTTCATTTTGCTAGTTTAGGGTATGTGTATAGTGTAATTTTTTATTTCATTTTGCTTTAGGGGTTTAGGGTATTTGTAGAGTGATTTTAATTTCATTTTGCAGGGTATGTGTACATTTAGCACTTAGGTTGTCTATATTTTGTGTTCCATCAATTAAGAAAAATGACAAGTCATTGATTTTTGGTTGATTTTCTATAATTTCAGACATGGCACCAAGGGCAAAAAGGGGAGGAAGAGATGGATCTAGTGGCAGGTATAATCCTAAATGGAAGTATTGTACATAAATTGAGCTAGAAGGAGCTTAAAAGGGGAAATGATATAAATATGTTAAGTGTAATTTCTGTTGGAAAAATATCACAGGTGGAATTGCATGATTAATGGAGCACTTGACCAAGACACAAAAACGTGGGACCATGTGCCAAGGTCCCACTTGAAGTTGAAATTGAGATTAAGGAATACTTGGTCAAAAAGGGTGTTGATAGCAGAAGAGTGATGGAAGAAATGAAAGAAATTCGTCGCATAGGTGGATATACAGTACAGGGGCCATTTGGTCATGGAGAAAATGCACCTACAGGATCAAGTGGTGCAAAAGTGGTGGTAGGTCCAATGGATTTATTTGTTGGGGTTGGACAGAAACCTGTTCCTGGAAGTGATGAACCTGATAGCACTCCATATGCTCATCCAAAGCAGGTTACTTTTAATTCCTCTTTGAAGAAAGGACTTAGAGAGAACATGTCTTAGTATTGGTAGATTCTTCATTGAAAAGAATTGCCTTTCAATTTGGTCACCAGTCCATCTTATTGGCAGGTGTTACAGGATGTAAGTAACTTTGGAAGGGGATTCAGAGGTCCTATGATGCATGAGTTACGGATTTGGATTTTGAAGGAAGAAGTAAAGACAATAAACATAATGGTTGAGCAAGCAAAGGCATCTTAGGCTGAAATAGGATGTAGCATATTGTCTGATGGTTGGACAGATACAGAAGGTTGTACCTTGATTAATTTTTTGGTCAACCCCAAAGGTACATGATTTTTGAAATCTATTGATGCTTCAGAAGAGATCAAGAATACCGATTACCTCTTCAGATTAATGGATGAAGTTTTTGAAGAGGTGGGGGAAAGCAATGTTATCCAAGTGATAACAGATAATGCATTTGCTTATAAAAAAGCTGGGGAAAAATTGATGCAGAAGATATCACATTTGTCCTGGACTCCATGTGTTGCTCATTGCATTGACCTTATGTCGGAGAATATCATGAAGTTGCCTCTTCATGTCTTCAAGAAGGCCAAACAAATCATCAATTACATATATGCACATGCTTGAGTGGTGGCTATGGTAAGGAAGCATGTGGGAGGAGATTCAGTGAGATTTGCTGTCACACGATTTGCTACTTCTTTCTTTACCTTACAGAGATTGTTATGTGCTAAAGATGCTCTTGAGTCTTTTTTCACCTCAAAAAGGTGGAAGTCCAGTATCTATGCATTGAAGGTTCTAGGGCAAGCTGTGCAAAATATTGTGCTAAAAAGTAGAATATTTTGGCCTGGTGTAGCCTATGTAATAAGGACAATCAAACCATTGATTATGGTTTTAAGGATGGTAGACTCAGAACAATATCCACCAATGGGATTTATTTACGAGGCTATGGATAGAGTCAAGGAAGAGATCGTTAAAAATTTAGGTAATGCTGAAAATAAGTACAAGATAATCTGGGATATCGTTGACTCAAGATGGGACAGACAACTACACACTCACATGCTGTTACCTATTTTTTGAATCCCCAATGCTAATATGAACCAACATTTTCTGTTACTTCAGAAGTTAAGATGGGATTGTATTCATGCTTTCAGAGGTTAGTTCCTAACAGGGAGGAGAGATTGAAGGTAGATCTCCAAACATATGCATTTGTCAATGGAAGAGGACTATTTGGATGGTCCAACGCCTTAGACACTGGAAAGTCGAGGAGTCCTGGTATGAATATGATCATTAACTCCTTTCTATCATTTAGAATAATAAGTGTAGTGCAAATTTTTTTCTATACTGAAAACATCTTTTCCATTACAGCGAATTGGTGGAGAGCATTTGGTGATGAAACACCTGAGTTGAAAAAGTTCGCTATGTGGATTTTAAGTTTGACTTGTAGTGCGTCTGCATGTGAGTGAATTTGGAGTTCTTTTAATCAGGTAAAAGGATCTCCTTTGTATTTTAAGTAGTATTTATAAAGAATTTAATGAGCATCTTTTCATTGACTAGGTCCATACTAAAAGGAGGAATAGACTGAAACAAGATAAACTCAACGACTTGGTTTATTGCATGTTCAACCTAAAATTGAAACACAAGGAGGTGAAGAAGACAATGGAGGATCCTCCATGCTTAGAGGAAGTGGACTCTGATGATGAGTTGATTGCTGAGCTACAACTCTGTGAAAATGAGGTTGATGCTTATCAAGAACTAGAAGCAATTGTAGCTCTACAATAAGATCCCATTGAGCTTGATGCAATAGGATGATTAGGAATACAAATAAGAGGTAACAGAAGAAGGGACAAAAAAAAATAAGGATAGGGACAAAGGTAACAAGATAAGTTATTTTATTTCTTGAAGAATTTTAAATTTATAAACTAAGGTTTTAAGTTTTAACAAATATTATTTAAAATTATTTATTTTTTAGGTAAAGTGATTATTGATGTTGAGGAGGAAAAATTTCAAGAGAGTATGGAGATACTGAAGATATAGAAGCTGAGGCTAGGATGAAGTACATGGATGATTCTTTGGATGATGCGACCAGCCCTAACGATAATAATATTGATGAGTTTGACTTTGAGTGACTTTGGTGGTGTTTAAGAGGGAGGAGAATATAATATCTTTTAGTTATTCTTTGGGATTTTTTGATGTGGATATACTTTCATTTTAAGTTTTCGAATGTTCAGATAAACTAAACTTCTAGTTTTATATGTTATTCACTTGTTCATCTTCTTATTGGAATGCCATTTTAAGTTTTTCAATGTTTGTTGTAGAGTCAAAATGGCATGAATGTGTATTTTTTACTTTTTTTTCATTATTAGTACTTAATAATTATATAATTATGTCATTTTTTCTTATTTTTTATTCAAAACTTGAGGCTTACGCCTCAACCGCCTCGAGGCTTACACCTTGCCTTAATGAAGGCAAACCGTCTCAAATCGCGTCGCATTTTTTAAAACCTTGGTAAGTAATTGGTTTCTGAGAGATAACTATCGGATCTCGGTATTTGATATCAATACACAACCCCTTCTTTGTATCCTCCACCAATCATCCTCCCCGTTAGCTTATCCTGAGAGATGTATCATAGCTCATCAAAAGTAACGTGACAGTGAAGCTGCTTGGTAAAATTTTGTTAACAGATAAGAGATTCAATGACAAGTCAGGGACAAAAAATACATAAGGTAGTTTCATGGTGAGAGTCAATGCGACCTCCCCCTGACTGCCAATCTTTGCGTGCCTCTCATCTACAACCTTTGCTATCCTGCCATGGGTATAGACTGTATCTTGCTAAAGTAACCCTTATTTCCTGACTTGCTATCCTGCCATGGGGTATAGACTGTATCTTGCTAAAGTAACCCTGATTTCCTGACAAATGGTGTGAAGCACTAGAATCCACCAACCAAGTGGTTCCTGTAGATGCCTGTGCACACAGATCAATACTTGAAGAGGAGGCGAAAGGTTTCTAAGTCACCTAGGAGAGACGCTATAATTGGGCATCATAATAAGCTCTCAGAACATGTATGACATCTGTAGTCCCCTCAATAGCGATAGATGTCCTATTGGCCATTAGAAGTCTCCTATGTCTCCCACACTTGGACCAACATGAAGCCTCTAGATGACCAACCCTGCTACAAAAAGTGCATGTGGTGCTGACGCGAGATTTCCTAGAAGCACTTCTTCTGCCATGCCCGCGAGTAGAAGAGGCTCCTCTATCACCATGTCTAGTCACTGCAGTAAGTGTGGATGCGTGGTTAGCATCTCCAGTCTGAGATGTTGGTATGTTAATGCGGCTTAAACAACTATAGACTTCCTCTAAGGAAAGAATCTTAGACAAGGTGAGAATCTATGACCGTTCTGCCGCGTACTCAGGATCAAGGCCTGAAAGGAACTGATGTATCGTTGCCTCTCTGTGGTACTCTCTTTGTATAACACACGTGCATGCTGGTCTGCACACGTTATACTTCTCCTAAAGCCCCTTGAGGGCAGAGTAGTATTGAGAGAGATTGTCTTTCCTGGTTTAGCTAGGACATCTCATGGTTGACCTAAAAAAGTTGGGATGAGTTTTTCTTATGTCACGAATATTGTCCTACATCGCTTTGGCAGTCAGATAGTACATGATCTCGTCTCTAATATGAGGAATAACGTAATTCATTAACCAAGCCTTGACCATTGTATTATCCTTCTTTCACGTGGCATATTTTCCCGTCTTCTCTGTAGGCTCTGGCTCCAAAAAATATGCTCCTTGTCATTACCTTCTATTGTCATTAGGAGTATCTAAAATCACCTGGGATAATTGGTCTCATCCAACTTGATGATGGGACCAAAAAATGGGCTCTTATAGGCCCTGAACTTGGGAACAACGCTCGATGTCACCTCAGAGGAACTGGTACAACTGATACTCTCTATCGTGAGCCAAATATACATGAGAAAATGCCACCTTGAAGATCTGAAATAGTTTTCAGATCATAAAAGAAATCACCACAGGTAAATTAGGCCTTAGGTGTGAGGATCCAGGATCGTAGAAGTCTGGAGGATTACACCCAAGACAAGGAGAGACCCCTTTACTGGGCTATAGGGTGCGCACGACTAGGGGACTGCCCTGTACGCCTGTAGTAAGAGAAGAGGTCCTTGTGAGCCGCTGCCTAAGAGGGGAATAGCGCCGATTGCGTCGCCGGGGTGCTCTTCACTTGTGCCTACGCTATCGCCTTGAGGGGCCTAGGCGCTGCTGCAGGGGCTAGTGCTACTTTGACGTCGCCTATGGTTTATTGCTTGGGGATCCACCACCCGATGGGCCCCTGTGGGGTCCCCCATGAAGCCCCCTATTGGTGCTGGAGGCCGGTGGAGTCACCCTTGCGTCGGTGAGGCAGAGAGAGAGAGTGGGTTGGCGGCGGCGAGATAGAGGAAGGGACTTTTGGTGTTAAGGTTTTAGAGGGATTTTCTCCGTGGGATACCAGAACTTATAGCCTAGGATTGCGCTTTGATACCAAGTGGGAGATAATGATCAATCTTATTTCTCAAAAGATGCCTGACACCTCTTTATATAGAGAGAGGTTTGGGTAAAATACAATGCATACCCATAATATAATAAAAATAACAAAATGCATCAAAAATAGTAAAGATAAATAGGAGTTTCAACAAATAATACTCTTGAATTCTGCAGTCAAATTGTTTGTTTTTTACAATCTACATGGGATTGTTCAACAGATTATCTGCCCTTATACCTCTCAACAGAATAGGGTAGCTAAGAGGAAACACATACATTTGTTGGATGTGGCGTGTACTTTATTGATTCATCATAGCTTGCCTTTATTATCTTTTGGAGATGCTGTATTAATTTGTTACTTGATAAATAATATGCCTAGACTAAATTCCCTGGCACATTCTGCATCCTGATAGAGAGTAGTTTCACATGCCACCACACATATTTGGGTGTGCTACCTTTGTTCATCTGTTGTGCTAGGAAAGAGATAAGCTTGCACCAAAGGTAGTTAAATATATATTTTTTGGATATTTTGAGACTTAGAACGGTTATAGATGCTTTAACCTTATTATTGATAAGCATTATGTTAGTTTTGATTTGACTTTTCATGAGTCCATCCTATATTTTTCTACTGTTGGACGGAGTATATCTCTTGAGGTTATTGAGGCTCCTTTGCCTATACTACCAATTCTCTTGGAAGTCATACCTGTGATTGAGAAGGTCTATATGCAGCAATCCCTAAGGTTCGAGGTGTAGGGGGAGTGTGTTTGTAGGCTGAGGAAAGCAATATATGGTTTAAACAAAGCCTGAGAGCATGGTTCCAAAAGCTCTCAAAAGTGGTTGGGGCGATAGGTTTCCAGAGATCGTCTTCAGACCATTCCTTGTTCGTTAGAAAGAGTGGAAAGGGCGTGGTGGATCTCTTGGTCTATGTTGATAACCTGATCATTACCAATGACGATGTGGTCAGGATAAATGAGATCAAGTGGTGTTTGGCAGACAGGTTTGTGATGAAAGATCTTGTATAGTTGAGATACCTTTTGGGGATCGAGGTGGCTCAAAGCCAGTATGCCGTAGTGTTGTCATAGAGGAACTATGTGATGTGCTACAGGAAACTGACATATTGGGAGCTAAGTCAGCTAATATACCTATGGATCCCAAGTCTTGCATTTATGATAATGATGCTGAGGTAGTTGACAACATGGCTTATAATCACCTGGTTGGAAAATTATTGTACTTGACCATCACCAGACTTGATATCTCATTTGCATAGGCACACTAGGACGTAGGATCCTTCTGAGAAAAGGATTCTCGATAACTATAGTTGGTTATTCAAATGCAGATTATGCAGGATGTTTAGTTGATAGGAAATCTACCACTGGATTCTGTACCTATGTGATGAGAAATCTGGTGACATGGAAAAGCAACAATTAGACTGTGGTCTCCAAGTCTAGTGCAGAATCCGAGTATAGGGAAATGGCACATACAAATGTAATTTTTTTTTTTTTGAAAGAAAAGAGAGAGTACCTGATAGTGGTAATCATTCTAAAATTATATTAAAAGAAGAAAAGGACCTCTCTTAAACATTCTCAACTGAATGCTTTGCCATTCCTTTGTACCCAAGTACTCCAAATGATTGCGAATGCCTGGCACCATCCAGCCATATTAAGGTCAATATAATCTGTCCAGAAGCCATCAAAATCCAAAGTGTCAATCGTAGGTAGGGTAAAATGAGACCAAACATCTCTAGAAAAGCCACAATTAAAGGATAGATGTTGGATGTCCTCATTGGAACTTTGACAAAGAGATCAAGATACTATTTGGATCTGAAAACTTGTGTGACCAACCTTTTTCTTCTAAAAAGCCATAGAAATAGTTTGACCTTTAGGGGAATCTTGCACCTCCAAACCAAATTAGAATCCTTATAAATGGAATTCTGGTTTGTACCATTAGCCACCATTAGCTTGTAGGCACGGTTCACCGTGAAGCTACCATGCTTCGAAAGAAAGGAATTCGGCATATCTGTCTCAGGAGACAACCCATCCACAGCTTGCAGAACAGGCCCACCGGTAGCCTGAAGTCCCAACATATAATCTCATCATCCCACATATCTATAACCACCACCTCTTTGTCAAGAATATGCTGAAATAATCTTGGAAAACGATATGTAAACCTTCCAATATCTGTTCAATCATCTACCCAAAATCATCAGCCAAAGATGGAGAGAAGTGATTTGAGAATTCTCTCAAAATGGGTCTAATTAACTGCCATAGAGCTGATAATCCACCTCCATTTGCATCTGCCCAATGCACTAAGTTCATAGAAGCACCGTAGGAGTCTTTGAGGATAGAATTAATCATTGATTTTTCATTGGAGAGTAATCTGATTACCCATTTTCGCAAGAGTGCTTTGTTAAAAGGGATTAACTTGAGGACTCTAAGACCACCATCTTTCTTTGATTTATAAATCTCATCCCAAGAGACCAAATGGATAAATCTATCTACAAAATCAGGCCCCTTCCAAAAGAGTCTTTTTCTAATCATGTCAATTTCTTTAAAGACCTTTCTTGTCAGTAAGAAAACTGACAAGACTATCGGAATGGAGGAAGAAGAAATTTAAGCAAAACTAACCTTCCTCCCTTGGAAAAAAGCCTACCACTCCAAGAAGATAGCCTAGAAAATTTTTCAATCAATAGTATCCAATCCAAAGAGATTAATTTTTTTCCTTTCAAAGGAAGGCCAAGATATCTAATGGGTAGTCTCACCACCGGTGTTTCCAAAATAGTTGAGATGTTATTCTCCGCCATAATAACCATGTTTAGAGGAATCAAATTAGATTTATTCTTGTTAATCTTTAAACTTGAAATTTTGGCAAATAATTTCACTAGAGGTAACATGATTTGCCTCTCTTCTACCTCCCTCGATAAAAAATGTTGTATCATCAGCATATTGCAAGATGAGAGTTAGAATCCTATGATTAGGCATAGTAGTGAAGCCAGAAAAGTGATCTCTATTACATGCTTTAAAAGCCATACCAGTAGGAGTATCTACTACTATATTGAAGAGCATAGGCGCCAACGGACAACCTCGATGTACGCCCCTCTGCGGTTGCACCCAATAACCACATGCTCTTCCATTGATCAAGATCGAAAAAGATGTAGTCACATATCTCTTCATCAACATTATCCAATTATCTGGAAAGGCCCTTCTTTTCAAAATATCCAAGATATAAGACTAAGAAATTGAGTCATAAGCCTTGGAAATAGGAAAGCTGGGCATCTTCTCTTCTAAGAAGCCAAAAACTCTACTAGCACGTATGAATCTTATAAGGACCATCCTTTGATAAAGGCAGATTGCATCGGAGAAATAATATCAGGAAGAATGTTACGCAAACGGCTTGCCAAAATCTTTTCAACCAGCAAATAGATGAAATTAGATAGCGCAATGGGTTTGAAATCCTCCAACAATTCGGGATTTGTTTTCTTTGGATGCAAAAATAAATAAAATTTATTCAATCTCTCAATACTTTCATTGCCTCTGAAGAACTCAAGCATTGCAATCACATCATTCCCAACCACATCCCACATTTCCTTATAAAAAATAATTTGTAACCCATCTGGAGTTGGGGAACCTTCTACCTTCATTCCACGTAAGGCACCTAAAACCTCTTCCTCATCAACGTCCCTACTAAGAGCCCTCTTTGCCTCTTCCCCAACCTGGTCCATATCCAAATTTGACAGCTGCCACTCCTTGCAAGGTTGCTTTCTTGTGAATTCCTGGAAATAATTCTTAAAGGCAATGCAAATTTGTTCTCTTCTTTCCAACACCTCATCTCCCTCCTTCACATTATTTATGAGGTTTTTCCTCAAAAAATCTCGTGTTTGCGTCTCCTTTAAGTCAAAGTTGTTTTGATTTTTATCTCCAATTCATCTCCTTTTTATGATCCTCTTTGGACACAATGGTTTGAAATCTTCATCTCTCTTGACAATCCTCATGAGAAAGTGGTGGATTTTCCTCTTTTCTATCAAAATCATAAATCTTCAAAAGTACCTCATTTCTTCTTTCCTCCCTACGTGATTTGAGGTCATGTTTGAACTCCATCATAGCCAATCTAACTATAATTCTATAAGAAAAAGTACGTGTGGTTGAAGTAGAAATAGGAGTGTTAATCCACCTCTCCTGAAACATATCATTGAACCCTTGTTTCTTAAGCTAAGACTTATGAAATTTGAAATAAGTAGAGTAATTCAAACCTTCATTAGTGCACCACTTAATGGGGGTATGATCTGAAAATGGCCTATCACACACACTCACATCCGGCATTTGAAAACTTTCATCCATTGTAATGCTACATTTAAATTTGTCAATACAATATGTCGCTCCATTATCATTTCTTCAAGTAAAATGGGATCTAGAAGTAGGCTTGAACCATTTGCTGAAACTGAGTTGTTGCCGCGTCAATTCTTCCATCCGGTCTGTCTTCAGCATATGAAGTTGCATTGAAGTTTCCACATATTAACCAAGCCATACCTTCCACAATTGATGAAGCATGTCTAACCTCCTCCCAAAACGGCATCTTGGAATTATCATTACAAGACCCATAGACTGAAGTCACAACAAAAGAGAAGCCATCAGATTTACGTATGAAGATTGCTGTCAAGGTTCTATCTGCCTTACACGGTGAACATAGATCAAATATATTAGCATGCCACATCATTAGTAAGCCCCCTAATCTACCATGCGTTTCCAATTCTAAAAAATCAGTATATAGGGGCCTTAAGACATACACAATTAGTGTATCTAAGCGCACGTGTAAAAGAGAACATAACTGCAAGTATGGTCGTGCACGCGCACGTGCACGCGCATGCGCACGCTGGACAGGAGTATGCGTGTGATATTAAGTATGCGTGCGACATAGCATTAGGGAGTCCAAGCTACCCTAGAGCACTTGGGCGAGCCTAGGGTGTCCGGGGGGAATGGGGGGCAACCCCCCATATTCTTTATCGAGTTCAATCGTTGGTTGTGGAGCCAGCTTTGGATACCTGGGTTCACTTGGGAACTGTCTTCACTTGGGAAGTGAGGCAATCCAAATGTGTTTCTTTAAGACACGTAATATCAATTTTCTAATTCGCCAAATACATCGTCAAAATATGTTTCCTCCTGTCATCTCTAAGGCCTCGAACATTCCAAGATAAAATATTAACCATTGATATTAATCTTCACCCCCTTTGTGAACCTTCGTGGCCCCAACAATCTTAGCCACATGACTATCACAGTCCTCCTTTTGTACACTTGTAGTCGTGATCTTTGTCGCCCGTTTTCTCTTGTAACATGCACTTAGGATAAGTTTGTGCTTATGCGAAATAGCATTAATATGGCTTGAAGATTTACTAGATTTTACTAGATGAGGTGCGCCTGTGGATTGATCTTGTTTTGACACTTGATTTATTGGCAAAAGTGCTATCATCATTCACATCAAACACAGCATCCTGGAGCACAATTGAATGAAAGACATCACGTGAATGACCTGCCATCTCATGTTCATGGGTCATAGTCCCTGCCAGCCATGCATGATCCATTAAACATGGATCCAAAAGTCAGCATTGAACCTTCTCTTTGCGAGACAACAGAGGCAGCAACAGACCCTGGTGTGTAATGAAAAGATGTAATGGTGTTATGTGCATTGCAAGTAAACTCATCACAACCAGACCTAGGATTAGGTCCGGTATCCCCTTGCGAAGTGTAGATTGCACCAGCAAGGCCACACGCTCCATTGGGGGTTGGCTTGCGTTCTGCCATCATTGGAATGCAGCTCTGTTCGCTTCTCATGTTCGCCCAAGCCTTGAATAGCATCGGATCCTCCTGCAGCTCGTCCATCCACGTGCCCTATAGGTGCTGGATCACCTCCTGCACATGGTTATTTGGAGCAGCCAACAAAGCTGGGTCCGCACAGGATAAAAAATGGAAATGGTTGTTTGATAGATTCGAAAACTCACTAAATCCAGATCTGTAAACGGATCCAGATGCCACCTATTTGATGTAAGAGAAATTGAGCACTAGCTCAGCATCTAATTTTTGGATCAAGGTCCAAAAAAGAATGACCAATTGCCATAAATTAAGGGAGGTATTTATTCATGGTTGCCAATTATGGACATTTCGAATTTCAAAATACCTCTGGAGAAATAGAAACCTTCTTAATTGGGCTCCACTCCCACCTATCATGCCGTGATTACCGCTTAGTTGGTTTCCCTGGAGCACCACCCTTCGACGGTGTCGCACCACCCTTCGCTGCATCCACAAGGCTCCATTCCTCCGATGACGTCGCTGATCAATCAAGAGCCTTCTTAACCTTTGTGGCTACTCTAGCAGCAAGCACTTGTGCATACGACAACCTCTATCGATTCTCCATGTCCACTTCTTCAAAGTTGACAACGCAAGCACATCCACCGAAATGTAGGATCTCCTTCAATGGAATTGATCTTCTTACTAACGAATCCCCTTCCACTAGCACTGCTGATGCATCACCTTCCTACAAACCAAGCTTAAAGACCCTCCTGACATGAGCAAAAGATGAACACATGGCCACCACAATCTCTATGGTTCTCAATCTTAGCGGTATCCCAATAATACGGAATCTTACGATAGGTCTCAATGGGATCTTTTCATTCGAAGCTCCTTCGTAGGTGCCTAGCGTCATCCAACATACAACAGCATCCCCAATAGCAACTTCTTTAGATCTAAATTGATCCACATCCATTTCCTATAATCCAAAAACCATGATCTTCTCTGAAAGCATGGACACCTTCAATATGAGGAAAATAACTCACAGTTTGAAAAGAAAGATCTAACTTGATCAATGAACACATTCCCACATTGAAACACCCCTATCAAGGAGGTTTCAAGCATAGAGTTAAAAGCCTTCATTTCACTAGACCAATGGACGTCAATCCCTACGGAAGGCGGATCGACCGATGGTGGAGAGGGTAATTGAGAGGTATCTTTGACCAGACACCTCCTAAGGAATCTCTTTAGGCAGTGCCTCCTCTGATGTCCCCATCCACGGCACAACAGATAGATTAAAGGATCACGGCAATCTCTTGCTCAATATCCTTTTCCACGACATTTGAAGCAAACAATCTCTCGTAGACGATATCCTCTCCCTTTCTCCCAATGAGGTCAAACACCTACAGTTCCTCTTCCTCTCTCCCACGCTCGTCTCCTACTACACGACCTCCTTATACCTCTTTGAAAAATCCTACATCTGCAAAATTGATGTGGGTAAAATCCCTTCCTCTACATATTCAGGTTGATGAGCCCATGAAAATGAGATGTAACATTAGAGTAGTTACTTTTATAGATAATAATCCAATGTTCAAAGAGAGAACAAAGCATTAGGAGATTAATTGCTACTACACCTCGGATTTAATCCAGCATGAACTCCTTTGTACTGCACTAGCCACATTAGAAGATCAAGTTTCTTATATTTTTATCAAGTCCTTTGTTCTGCATTTAAGGTTTGCTGTTCCAAGTTAAGCATGATTGACATGCTCCAGTTTGAGAGAGTGTCGAGCCCTTTAGTCTTATTTTGTGTTTTTAGTTATTTCTTATTTCTTTATGGGTTTGTTTGGTTATTTTTTCACCTCTTTATATTTAGAGGTAAGGATTCTCTCAAAAAAAAAAAAGGTAAGGATTCTAGAATAAAAGTCTGGAAATATCATAAAAATAACTAAAACATACAAAATAAGCTTTCTAACAAAGTACATTCAATGAAGGCCTATACCTGGAATTTTCCATTTGCAAAGTCAAGAACTCCACTACTTGACCCGATCAAAAACCCACATGCAAGGTTGTTAGGTGTTACCCTCTTGAATGTTGTAATTATCTACCTTTACTAACATATTGAAGGTCGACAAACAATCGAGGAAATCTATCAGCTAGGACACCATATGTAGACTAGTCATTTAACTAGAATTTAAAGGTAGCCCTATCATCAAGTTTTGCAAAGAAGAAAAGCCTCGCAACTAGTAGCAGCCCCACAATCCCTACCCATAAAATGGCTGATTCTTTAATTGGGAGAAATATGCTTGGTCAATCCAGCTTTTTGCCATAGCAACCATGATGGTAGAGAAGAGATCCTTCTTCCGACCTACTGAACTCAAAGTCCACTTTAACAAGAGGGCATCATTCATTTCCTGCAGATTCATAACACCAAGTCCCCCTTTTGTAACCACTTTACATATCTCCTCCTAGAAAACAATTGGCATTGCTTTGGCACCCTTATTAGCCCTTTATAAAAATAATCTTTGCCTCTTTCGATTAAGTCGTGAGGCCACCTTTACTCGCATCAAAAGAAATAGGTGTAATTTATTCAACCTTCAAAACCCTAATTGCTTGCCTAGAATTCTCTTAGAACCACAAGGAGGAAAAATGATGCATTCGTTCTAAAAATACAAATCCTAGTCTCTCTTTAATAAGAGAGAGAATTAGTTTAATTACAAGAGTACCCCACAGAAAATTAAGAAATAGCAATTACACCTTTATAACTCAACACTCTTGTTCAAGTTGGGATGTATATGTTGGCAAGCTCCAACTTATTGCAAAGAAAGTCATGTCGCTTCTTCAAGGGCTTAGTGAGAATATCTGCCAGCTGAAATTCATATGAAACATACGAGATACTGATCTTGTCTAAAATCGCATCACGCATAAAATGACAACCGACTTCAATGTGTTTTGCCCTCTCATGGAAGACCGAAGCGGAGGCAATATAAGTGGCAGACTTGTTATCACAGTAAAGTGAGATTGGCATTTCAACCTCGACCCTTAAATCCTATAGAAAGCTATCTACATAATCTCACAAGCTGCTTGAGCCATTGCTCTATACTTTGCTTCTACACTTGAACGAGTCATTACATTCTAGTTTTTACCCCACATGACTAGATTGCCTCTAAGATAGTCTGCAAACCCTGAAGTGGATCTCTTGTTATTTATAGACCTAACATAGTCTACATCTGAGTAAGCCTAGATATCAAGGTCTCCACCATCTCTATAGTACAAACCTCTACCTGGACTCCCTTTGAGGTACCTCAAGATGAGGCAAATCTCACGGCAATGACTGTACCGAGAACTCTGCATGCACTGGCTGGCTTTGCTCATTGCAAAGCTAATATCAAGCCATGTAATAATCAAGTATAGCAAGTGTCCTGTGCTGTAGTGTCTAGTAACATCCTTCTGCAATGGATACTACTTGTCAATGGTGCGAATAGGCTAAGACTCCATTGGTATGCCAGAAGGTTTGGATCGAAGCAATTTGACCTCCTCAAGGATTTGTAAAGTGTACTGTCTCTGTGATAGAGAGAGACTAGTCCCCTTCCTAATGGCTTTAATCCTTAGAAAATACTGAAGATCACCCAAGTCTTTGGCGGTAAAGGTGGACTGCAAAAATGCCTTTGTCTGAGTGATCTCATCTTCATCATCAATGAGGACCATATCACCTACATAAACTAGAAGAATAACAACTCGATGGATGTCATCATACCTAGTTCATCTGATGAAGATAAAATGATCTGAGGTAGAGCGCTGGAACCCAATCTTTTGGACCTCGGAGCTAAGCATTTCAAATTAGGCTCGTGGACTCTGCTTTCAGGCTATAAATTGCCTTTCTCAGGTGACAAATATGCTCCCCTTAAACACTGTATCTTGGTGGTTGTCTAATATATACTTCCTCGGACAAATCTCTATATAAAAAGGTATTTTTTATGTCTAGCTGATATAACGGCTATGTTCTAATCACTACAATTGAGATGATCCTAATAGAAGAAATACGGGCTACGGGTGAAAGTCTTAAGGTAATCCACCCCATATGTTTGGGTAAATCCCTTGGCAACAAGCCTATCCTTGTATCTGTCCACTGTCCTGTTTACTTTGTACTTGATGGTGTATACTCATGCAGTCAACCACGATAGCATCTGATGGATACGACATAAGATCCCATGTCTTCCTGATTGTAAAGGTTGCATCTCCTCATCCATGGCTACATGCCATCGAAAGTCTTGAGAGGCTTGAGTAAAATATTTGGGAATAACTGTAGTGGTGATGGTAGAGGTGAACTATCTATCCTTCTCAGATGTGAGAACCCTATATATTACGACATAGGGTAAAGTGCATGCTTTACTAGGCCTCCTTTGTATATACTGCTCCCAGCTATCTATTTCACTTTCATCTGATGAGGTTGGGAAGATGTGTAGCATCTCTCGTGTGTATAGTATTAGATATGATCTGCAACCTTCTGTGGTAAACATGAGTATCCTTCAAGGCAGCTTGTACAGACGTCCCTTCTGAGAAGTATGAGATCTCAAAAATGGTCACATCTGTTGTAACAATGTATCGTTTGTAGATAGGATCATAGCATCTGTACTCGTTCAGTGTCTTGGAGTATTCGAGAAATACACATTTCATAGCTTGAGGAGCAAACTTGTCCTGATTGCCATAGGCTTGAACAAAACATGCACACCCAAATATCCTCAAAGGTAGAGCAAATGGTCTGGAATAGTCTAGATAATACACCTGGTAGGAAATCTGTCCTTTAAGTATTGATGAAGGCACTCAGTTAATCAACTGCGCCACAGTAAGAATTACCATCGAACCTTCATGTGGAACATTAAGGTCCTGGAAATATTGAGATGTCGTAGCTTGTGCTCAACCACACCATTGCTGAGATGTGTGAGCACAAGACGTTTGATGAATGATGCCTCTGGAAGTAAAAACCTCCTACAAGTTCTGCTGCATAAACTCTAGAGCATTGTCACTACGGAAAATCCTAACTATGATGGCATATTAGGTTTGAACCTCTAAGAGACTACTGCACAATATGTGGAATCTCTAGTCATACCTTCATTTGGAAGACCCAAGTGAGGCGGTTGTGGGTGTCCACTAAATTGCATAATATCGATGTCCTCTCGTAGTGGGGACTCTAGAGGTCCCCCAAACATCACGGACTTGTCCTCTCACCAAAGACTTGTAAGGGACAACAAATCAATTTGCATCAGGATAAAGAATTTGGATTGGAACTTGCTCATTGAGCATAGAGGGCATCCTATTAATAAGATAGCAAGTAGTCAAGACAACATCTCTGTAGTAAAAAGATGGAACACCATGGTGAATAAGCATAGCCTTAACATCTAAGATATGCCAATGCTTGCGTTTAATAACACTGTTTCGCTCAAAGTGTGAGTCCATGGATAATGCCCTGGATAAGGTAAAAGTTGTGCAAAAAATGGGTGCATAACTTTAAAGCATTATCAAAATGAATAAATTTTACATTAACATCAAATTGAAACTTTATTTCCATAATGAAATTTTTGATAATAAGACCAACATCAGACTTGGACTTAAATAAGACCCATGACAAATGGGAAAAATGATCAATAATAATAAGATCATAATGATGTTCCATTCTATCAATAGTATGCCGAGGACCCCAAATATCCATATGAAGTAATTCAAACAATGACTTAGACTTGGGACTCTGACTGGATGGATAAGAACTTCGGTGAAACAATGACTTAGACTTGGGACTCTGACTGGATGGATAAGAACTTTGCTGATGCTTCCCAAGCTAACATCTTCATGATAAACCTTAGCTGCTGGCAAAATGTAGGGAATCACATGCCTGAGTTTGACTAATGGTAGATGACCTAATCGGAGGTGCCACAAGTGACTCGATGAGGTAGTAGAGGAAATAGCAACACGATCAATATAAGGAAACTTGAGTAGCTAGTACACTTACCCTTCTTTACGGCCTTCACCAATTGTCTTTCTTGTCAGAATGTCCTAAAAAACACAAGATAGCATCAAATATAGCTCTGCATTTAAGTTTCTTTGTTATCCTACTAATAAAAAGTTAGGTTAATTGGAAAATTAAGAACTGAAAAAATTTCTGATAGCCTTACATTTAAGGTAAGATGGACATCCCCTTGGCCTGTAATCAACGAATGTTGACCATCAGCCACCTGAATTATCCACCCTAGTTGAACAGATTTGATAATGGAAAACCTATCCTGATCACCACATAAGTGTTTGGAAGTGCTAGAGTCCACTAACCAGTTAGTCACAGCTAGAAGATTGAGCAGAAATTGCAATTGGTGTACTTGGTGGGTCGGCAAATGCAATCGTGTCAGGTTGAGAGTTAGTAGGTGGTTTGGGTGACATCTGATATACTTGCTGCAGAAGAGCAGCATACTTAGCACGTGTAACTGTCACCATCTTTGTAGAAGGGGGATTTTGTCCAGCAAGATTCTTTTCTATGACCACTTTTTCCCTAATGTGCAAGATGGTTGACCTTTTCCTTGTGAAGTGTAACCATGATCACATCCTCTCGTAGAAGGGCTACTTTGACCTCTACCATAATTCATTGTCATGTAGATGTCTAAGAATCTATCACCTCTTTGGTCAGCGGTACGGCAAGAGGACTCATATGACTGTAAGCCTTCTCTAGAGTTGGTAATTTTGCCACTGTTAACATCTGAGCTTGTGCAGGTGAATACTCAGGCCTTAAGCCTTCAAGAAACTAAATAATGGCCACCTCTTAATATGCTTTTTGGGTCTCACAAGTATAGATAAGATGACATGTGTTGTGTTTCTCAAACAATAGCCTGTGTGGAATAGTACTGTGATAAAGTTTTTCCTTCTTGTTAGAGACCCATCATATTACTTGCTCATTATCTAGAAGACTCGACTCGACTTCTCATGGGAATGTCTTGCAGACTATCCTATATTTCTTTTGTTATCTTATAGTACATGATTTCATTGTCGATTCCGGGAATAACACTGCTCATTATCCTTGCATGCACCATCCTGTTGTCCTTTTACGTGGTATACTTCTCTTCTCATTGGACTTTGGTTCTGTGAGAATGTACTCTTTATCATGACCCTTCATGGTCATAAGGAAAGTTTGAGACTACCTCAGGTAGTTGATCTCGTCCAATTTGTTCATTGGACCAAAGAATTGGTTCTTGTAGAGCCCTATTTCTATCACCTCTAACGAAACCATCCCTTATACAAATCAGAACGTCAAGATGCTGGTAAAAAATGTTTCGGGTTGACCTAGATCATGATATCAGGTTGAAAACACCTGATTTCAGATCGAAAGAGGGCCTACAGGGACTGGATTGGCCAACCGACAATGCTCCAACGAGGGATTGGAGTTCTACGATGGTCTTTGGCTAGGGTGGCCTAGGCATTAGTCAACCCTTTAGATGTAGGTTCCGACCGATGGTGGCACCGGAAGCAGCCTCTAGGTGCTGCTGGTCCTGTTATTGCCTCTCATGGAGATCGAAGGTGGCCTCCTCTTGCTGCCAATGACGTTTTGTGGTCGGCGGAGGGGTTGCTGAGGGGGGTGTGGCGGTTTGGGGACCCACTAGAGGTCAGTGGCAGCAAATGACTTGATGTGTTTGGCTTGATCTCCTTCTCAGAAGAAGGTTGTTTCAAGGAAAAAACTTAGGGTTTTTATTAGGTGTAGAAAGGGAGGGGGTGGGGGGATGACTGCCCTAATGTCAAGTTAGAAGAGATGAGCAAAATTAGTTTATTATGAAGTCCTAATTCTCATTATATAGAGGATTTGGATAAATTACAAAGACGACAAAATACTATAAGAGAAAAAAAGAAAATAACAATCTGGGCATAATTCTCAAGAACCTCTTTTTTGGTGCGATATTACGATACCATTATAGTATCCCATTGATTATGGTAGTCTTATCTGCAAAATTACTTTTGTCAAATGTAAGAGGGATATCCAAATGAGTAACTGCAAATGTCTTGGAGATATGCATTTTCTTGTCTCCAATAAACTTTTTCTTGAACTTTTTCCCCCTTGTGTAACAGTTTGTCTTCAAGTCCCTATTTGTATTTTGCCTGGCTGTCTTAGTTGCATTAATTCTCCCGTGTTTTTCTTTTTTCCCAAGTAAGGGTACTTTTGTAACTTCCCTCTGGACTCCCTTTTATAAATGGGGTCCTATGGTTTCGTGCCTTAGAATCATTCTTTGCGCACAAGATCCATCTCTATGAAGAACACTGATTCTTCATGGATTGTTGCCTGGACCTTCAATCGTTGTCAAGTCCTCGGGGGGGGGGGAGGGGGGGAGAGCATCGCCAACTCACTGCCAGTTGGACCCCTTCGGTGACCGTTTGGCCACTTAATCGGTCTGTTGTAAAAATTGGCTGAGTTAATAGAGTAGTCGGCCAACTACTCCCAACCTATCCCCTAATCGACTGAACAACCCATACTTGGGCACATGGTCGACAGGCCTGAGGTCTACTCAATTGAGTAGTTGATCTACTTTGCCGATTATGTGTTTGATTTCTCCATAGAGAGTTGACTTATGGTTTTACTTTCTTGCTCGGTTGCTTCAGTATTTCGAACTTGTGCTTTTCTTACGTTGGACTTATGGTTTGTTGCTTGTTTTCATAATTTTGAACTTGAAAATGGCTTACTTGTATGTGATATATTTTACTTATTCACATTTGTATTTATTTATTTATATATTTAAAAAATACTCTATCGAATACTCCCCGACTACTCCCTCGCATATCGTATACTTTTTACTCAATGACTTGATTGACTGAATATCGACTATTGACTTTTACAACACTGGCTAATCACCATCGGTGGTAGATTCAACCTCTAGCGTTGTCTGTTGGAGGGAGCCTTAGATTAAGGTTTTGAGCTCCTATTCCTTGTTGTGAAGGGTATCTGAGGGGCTCCTTAGATCCTTTGTGGTGGTCCTCGTTGCATCGAGGTCGGATGGAGGTCTGACATGTCATCGGAGTGTTACTAGTGGTCGACACGTTGCCGGAGCATTGTTAGAGGTGTCCTACCTCGCCGAACTTGCTGCTGGAGTGGAGCCCCTGACAGCCCTATGAGCGAGGTTTGAGGTCTTGGATGGATTGCGAAGTTGTCCATTTTTTTATTTTAGGTTGTGTGGGTTTCCAATAGAGAAGTATGGCATTTGAGGTTGTTGATTCCTGCACTCATGGAGAAGGGAGGTCAAGAACCCTTTCTTTGGCTCAATTGCCAAGTTTGACAAGTCTAATTATGATTTATGTGTGTAATCTATCCTCAATGTCATTGAGGGTCATGATACGAGCACATACTTCTTGAGTTGGAGCTCTCCAAGAAGGTTGGAAAATATGTTACTTGGAAGAAGGATAATGTCATGGTTAGGGCGTGGATCATGAATACTGTTGTTTAGCACATAGTTATGGAGATAATGTATTACAAGACGATTAAGGAGATGTGGGAAGTCTTCCAACACATATTCTTAGGACAAGAACGTGGCTCGCATCTTGCAGCTTCACCATGAGATTGCCTGCATGCGGCAAGATGGGTGATCTCTTGCCTAGTACTACTCTAGTTTGAAGTTTGCTTTCGAGAGGCTTAATGCTTATACTTTTGTGTGCGCTTGTGAGTCACATAAGCTCTACACTGGACAAACCATGGTTGGTCATTTTGTGATGGGTTTGGATCCATCCTATGAAGCTGTGAGGTCATAGATGTTGACATTGCCTAAGATTCCCACAATAGAAGAGACCTACAATATATTGAGTAGGCTTTTTATCTCTCTTTCACCTTCTAGACAAGCAGAGCATACCTCTGCCATGGCTGCTTCTCAGGGCAGAGGAAGAGTTGGATAGTCTACCTGTGGCCATTGATGCTTTAGCCAGGGGCATGCTAGGTCTCAATGCTCCTATTGTGGTCGACCTGGCCATGTGGAGGGCATGTGTTGGACCAAGCATGGAAAGCCTACGAGTAGCCATTAGGTAGTGGTTGGACCTAAGGTGACACCTGACCCTGTCTTTATTACTTGAGCTGAGTTTAATGGTCTTGTCCAGAGGATATCTCAGATCTCATTTGGTCCCTAAACCTCTACCTTTAGACATGGTGATACAATTGTTGTTGCTCAATCATCAGGTATTGCATTTGCTTCACACCCGTCGAGAGATGGTGCATATTGGTTGGTGGACTCTGGCGCTTCTCGCCACATCTATGGGAAGGCACAACACCATTGATGCTTTAGCCAGGGGCATGCTAGGTCTCAATGCTCCTACTGTGGTTGACCTGGCCATGTGGAAGACATGTGTTGGACCAAGCATGGAAAGCCTGGGAGTGGCCATCAGGTAGTAGTTGGACGTGAGGTGACACCTGGCCTTGTCCTTATTACTCGAGCTGAGTTTAATGGTCTTGTCCAGAGGATATCTCAGATCTCATATGGTCCCTAAACCTCTACCTTTAGACATGGTGATACAACTGTTGCTTAATCGTCAGGTATTGCACTTGCTTCACACCCGTCGAGAGATGGTGCATATTGGTTGGTGGACTTTGGTGCCTCTCGCCACATCTATGGGAAGGCACAATAGTTCACTAGCTTGAGTCCTAACACCACTAGAAGGACTATTGTGGGGTAGTAGATGGTAGAAATTCCCCAATCATTGGACAAGGGAAGATTGAGATAGCTCCTCTCATTCGGCTACAAAACATCCTTCATCCACTAGGTTTTCCTTTGAATATACTTTCTGTCAGTTGCATTACTAAAGAGCTCCATTGCCATGCTGTATTTGATATTGTCTCTTATATTTCGGGATATATTGACGGGGTAGGTGATTGGTTGTGGCCATGAGGAATGGATTGCAGGCTTCGTAGGCTGAACATGTCTCGACGTCATCTGGAGAAGTATCAAGCTACTTGTGGCACCTTTACTTTGGCTACCTTCCTTTGTACAAACTGAGACATCATTCCCCAGATTCCATCTACTGCCAGTTTTCAGTGTGAGACTTGTCAACTCAGGAAACATCACAGGAACTCATTCCTAAGTTGACAAGGGCTTTGTTCTGAGTATTTATTTGAGTTATTGCATTTAGATGTTTGGAGTCCTAGTTCTCCTGATCGTATGGGTCATCGTTTCTATCTTGTCGTGGTTGGTTTGGCTTGGGTGTTTCTTATGAAGCCTAAGTTTGAGGTTGGGTTTGTAATTAAAAATTTTTGGGTTGAAATAAAAAGTAGTTTGATGCTCATGTGAAAATTATTCAAATCGGTATTACCTTAGAAGGACAACCTTCATGCTTTTAGGCGATGTTTTGTGACCAAGGGATCCTTCACCAGACTGGTTGCCCTTATACCTCTTAGCAAAATGGGATAGCTGAGAGGAAGCATAGACACATCTTGGATGTGGCCCACACCTTGCTCATCTCATATAGTGTGCCCATATCCTACTGGAGGGATGTTCTTATTACATGCTACTTGATAAATTGTATGCCTTCCGCTATCCTTGATGAAGGGGTACCTTCCTCTGTCCTATTTCCAAATAGTGAATTGTTCGATGTCTCTCCTAAGGTGTTTGGATGTGTCTTGTTTGCTCTTGTCCATGGTCCTAACAGAGACAAATTATCACCCAAGGCTAAGTGTATTTTTGTAGGGTATTTCAGGACTCAAAAAGGATACATATACTATAATCCTGTTGGAAGATGTCAGTGCTGGTGTCTCCTTTTTTGAGTTTATTCCTTACTACTACTTTGCAGGATCTCATGTAGAGGTAGCCTTCTCAGAGAGTGAGGCCTAGATTCCTATCCCTGTTCATGGTTCTGAGCAGTAGGTGGCACACAATGAACAACAGGATCATTGATTTCGTCTGGTCTACTCTCATTGACCCAGACAGATGCAAGACCTTCTCTTAACGCCAATGCCATCACCTGCTCCTGAGGTAATCCCTTTACCTAATGAGACTAATAGCTCTTCTAGTCTTGGCGTTACTGATGTTTTTGTTCCTTTATGCCATTTGAAGCTATATCCCCATAAGATGATGAACGAGTCGATCTTGACCTTACCATCACCTTGCAGAAGGGAACTTGATCGTGTACTTTGCATCCTTTCTCTCGACATGTGTCCCTTGCCTGACTATCTCTTGAGCATTGGCAGTTTATCTCTGCTCTTTCTGCAACGTAGATCCCTCATCAACTTGCCCTTGGTGATCCATAGTGGAAGTGTGCTATGGATGAAGAGATGTCTGCCTTTCGCTCTAGGGTCAGGTCACGTGGACTCTGATTGACCCCTTAGCAGGTGCCAAGATTGTTGGATGTCACTGGGTTTTCATAGTTAAATATCAACTAGATGGGTCAATCGAGTGATATAAGGCCTGTTTAGTAGCCAAGAGATATATGCAGACCTATGGGATTGATTATTTTGACACCTTCCTCCCCTATGGCGAGGTTACCCACGGTACCGATTCATATCTTTGTGGCTGTTCATTTTGATTGGGGTATTTACCAGTTAGATGTCAAGAATGCCTTTCTGTATGGCGATCTTGATGAAGAAGTCCACATGTAGTAGTCTCTTGGGTTTGAAACTAAGGGGGAGTGTCCCAAGGTTTGTAGGCATCACAAGGCTATCTATATGACCTCAAGTAGAATCTACATGCATGGTTTCAGAAGTTATCCAAGGTTGTAGAGCAGATTGGATTCAAAAGATTTGCACCTTATTATTTCTTGTTTGTTAGAGCAACAACGCAAGAAAGAGTTGCGATGCTGGTTTATGTAGACGACATCATCTTGACATGGGATGATGCGACAGGTATTCTACTACCAAGGATTTTCTAAGGCAGCATTTCTATTAGCATAAGTTAGTTTATGGACAAACCTTGCAAGATACATTGAGAGGCGGCCATCATGGTCTTGAGATATCTTAAATTGGCCCATTGTGGGAACACTCTTAGAATCATGGTGTATATCGATGCTTACTATGCTGGGTATCCAAAAGATAGGATGTCTACCTTCGATTTTGTACCTTTGTATGTGGGAATTTGGTTACTTGGCGTGGCAAGAAACAAACCATTATAGCTAGATTCGATGGAGAGTCCAAATATCGTGCCATGACACAAACTTTTTGTTTATAGCGAATTCGTCGTTGTTTAAGATATGCGTTGTAGTATTAGGACAAATGCACTCAAATAAATAGAATTTATGCTTGAATGGAAATCTGAGGTCAAACACAGGGAGTAAGTATTGCATTCATACGCTAATCTCAATTACAAGTATAAATGAGCACACGAATAAGTACAACAATGATATTCAATGAATGATAACTACTCAAAATTGATTTCCAATGTAAAATGAGTATATGAAGAGTTAGCTATGACAAAAAGATATCTAGAACAAAATAATGGTGATTTAGATCACCAATTATTAGCCTAGGAACATGTATAGCAGTTACTTAATCATCTTAAATAAAGGAACAGTGATCAGACGTTTGATTTGAGAATCAGATGACTTAACTGTCATTTGCTATAGTACTCAGAGAGCCTTCTTTTTTTGCTGTTCTTTTTCTTCTATTTTCTTCCTTAGCCCTTTTCTTCTTCTTAGGCACGACCAAGGATTTTCTCCTTTTCTTTCCTCTGCAAGCCTTTTCCTTGGCTTCTCACTTCTTCCTTCTACTCACAGTGACTATGGGTCAAGCCTTTTCTCTGAAGAGCAAAACCCTCTCCTACCCTGCTCTCTCTCTTTCCTTTCCTTCTCTTCTCTCTTAGAGGTTCAGGTAATCGGGTACTCGGATTGCGTACTCGGGTCCAGGGCTGTGGGCATGGGTCGCAGCCGAGGAGTGAATAGGCTTAGGTGGGTCGGGTGTGCAGGTGAAGGGGACCTTACCCCCGTGTCTCGAGGCAATAAGGCAAGAGTAGAAAAACAATATATGCATGTGCGGCTACTCTTCTCTTTACGATGTGGGACAAAATGTCCCACATCCTTCTCATGCTGCTACAACGAAGGTCTTCGAGCGATTGTTGAGCTGCAGCTACTGGGGCCGTCAATTGAGGATCTAGGAGAGATCTTGGTATGCGTCTGTGTGACCTGGAGGTGCCAGCCACGAAGAACACGGCCGGAAGTGTGCGAATGGTGTCGGGGAAGACGATGGTGGCGGCGATTGTTCGGTGAAGACCTGAAAGAGGAAATATGGGCTAAAAGCCCTGGTTAAAATGCTTAGGAGGTTCGCAAGGATGTGGCGAGGGTGTGGGTGGCATGTCGTGAGGGGGCGTGAGGTGGTCGGACGGAGGGAGAGATGGTCGTGTGAAGGTGGGTTGTTCGGTGGGCGATTTGGGTGGTCGAAATGATGGAATATGAGAGGGGTTTTGATGAGTGTGATGTGGTGGAGCTTTTGGGAGCGTCGACGAGGCTTTTGGAGGTGTGAAGCGTGCGGAGGACCTCACCGGAGGTTCGGTCGGAGCGGAGAACGAAGGTGGCGTGCGTGGAGGTTGAGGGTTGTTTTTTGGGTTTTAGGTAGTGGGATAAAACTTAGGGAACTAAGGGAACTAATGTAGCCCTAAACTAATGGACAAAAAAGGGGAATGGCGTCGGTTGTGGTATGGCCGACGTCGTGGAAGAGAACTTCTCTGGTGAGAGGGCGGCGAGGAAAGAGAGGGTCGGAGAGCTCTTCGCTGGTGTTGCGAGGAGCGGACGGAGGGGAGTTGTTTCCCTCTACTTATGGTATGTGTCAGAGGGCGAAAAAGTTAGGGAAGAGGGCTCGTCGGAGTTGGTCAGAGGAGGCTAGAGGAAGGAGTTTTTGGTGAAGAAATGTGGTCAAACGAAGCTAAGGAGCACGACCTTGCATTGGGCGTGCTTTTATAGGGCTTAGGATGGAGTTCCAAGCTTGGAAACTCTGAGCTTTTGCGCATGTGGGATACCCACATCTCCCATGCATTCACATGGGCGATCGGGAAAGAATTAGAGCCCAAGAATAGGTTTAGATCGTAGAGGATCTTCTCATGAATCTTCCTTCTAATTTTGGAAGGGTTTGGCCGCGAAATTAGGGAGTAAGGAATTTGATGGTGAAGTAGGATTTAGGTTTTGACCAAGTTTGACTGGGTAAATTGTGTAAAAACCCAAATTAAGGAAATTGTCTGTCTGAGACTTTGGTTTAGGTCAAAATGGGCTTGAATGGTCAAATCAAGGATGTCAAACCTTAGAGAATATTTTTCTATGATTTTTATAGGATTTAGGTGAATTTTATCCTAACTAGAACCTCAATGAATTAAGTGGGGTCTGTTTTTAGGGTTTCAGATATCATTTAATTCTCGAAATGCGTAAAAATCTGTTTCTGTCTGTATGAACTCGTTTATTAGACAACATTTGATCTTCAATTAACCCCTGAGAAACCCCGCGATTGCTCTGCAATTAGGATATTATGTTAAAACTATAGATTTACTCCTGTTTTTAAGTTTATCTTTTAGAAAGGATGTGCAGTGAATTATGGTCTTTTGACGGTTATGTATGAGCATTTATTAATTGATTATGGCTAAATAAAGTTAGATATGGCTGATGATGACGTTATCATCACTTTTGTAGAGCACATGTGGATCTGATTTGTCCTTATGGACCTTCAAGTGCCTGTTACAAAGTCCTATGGAGTCGAGCTGTGACAATAAAGTTGCCACATTCATTGTGAACAATCCTACTTTTCATGAACAGACGAAACATGTGGAGGTAGAGTGCCACTACACCAAAGATATGATTTAAAGAGGCTACATTGACACTACTCACGTGCCATCAAAGGACCAGACATTCAACATATGCATTTCCAAGATGAGCATGATGGACATCTATCCTCCAACTTGAACAGTGTTTGAGTCCTTATTTGTATTTTGCTTGTGTTTGTCTTAGTTGCATTAGTTCTCGTGTTTTTATTTTTTCCCATGTAAGAGCACTTGTGTAATCTTCCCTTTGGACTCTTTTCTATAAATGGAGTCCCAGGGTTTGGTGCAATAAAAAACAAAAGGTTATTCTCTCTACAGTTTGCTTTAACCTTAGAATTCAGGGTCATTAGTGGGTTACTGCAGATGCCATGTCACAGGCGTTAACTGAAATTTGCGGATTGCTAACCAAAATCTATCCCAAGTTAAGTGCAATCATTAACAGTTTGCTGTTTATTTAAGGTGCATTATCCTTTTATTTAGGTGATTATAAGGTTCACTATAAAAAACCTTACAAGAATGCTTGAATATGTTCGTTTTTCCAAGTTATTTAAGCTATCTTTTAGAAAGTAGTTCTCCATGAGATAATTCGATATTTAACAGAGGTGTCAGATCAGAACTTTGTAAATGAGGAGGAACTGGAGAAGGAGACACAAGTGACTAAAGCATGTAGGAAGAAGCGAATGCGGAACGTAGGTTCTGATGCTTCCACTAATGATCAGGTCTGTTTAGTTCTTTTAAGACTTTATTTCCTTGAAGTTTAAACTTCAGATAGAATTTGTTATTAATATTTTCCTGTAATATCTTGAAGGTGGTTCCGCAAGAGAAACTACTAATCATCTCGCCTCTTGAACGTGACAATTTTGGGAGAAGGAATGGAGTCGATTGTGGTAGGCATAAACCAAAAACATGAACGCAAGCGTACCCGTCGAACAAAATCCTTGCTTTGCTTGACGACAACAAGTGTTGGGACAGAATTTTCGTATTAAACCAGGAATGGGAAAATTTCGGAAAGTGGATGAGCACAGGCAACCGCACTGTATATGAAGTGTGAGGTTGCTAATTAGGTAGGTGTTCAAGGTTTATTTTTCTTTTGAATCTCTTCAGAATCAATACAAATGGGTGCTGGAATCAATTCATCTGTGGATATCGACAGTGACTGTCGACTCCTTATTTAGGTTTTCTGTCTATTTCGGTAATTAGGTAGGTACATATCATGATTATATCATGCATGTAGAGTGTTCTATTGGACATCTATATCATGACTAGATTTTTATCAAGCGGTGACGAAAAGCTATGCGACCCAACATCGTGAGGCTGACATACAATGGTGTAAGGAAGTGTCGGGTAGCTAAAATGTTGTTTGCTTGTTATGGGAGGAATCATAAGAGATGAACATTTCTTTCCCGTTAATTGTATTATTTTGTAATATTTGATGCTTGGATTAGGCTGTAAATTTATTGGGCAAAGTTTCTGGAAAGATTCCTTCCCATTTTGACTGTGCCAGTCTATTTAACTGGTACCCTCAAACAGTTAGGAGTTTGCCCATCTCTTGGGCACAGGCACCATCTCTCGGTTGCTGGTGTGCTTGGTTCCTTTCTCATTAGGACTCCTACAGGGTGCAGATCGTGCTTCTGATTCAACTTGCGTTTGGTCCTTTCATTTCAAAGTCGAACCAAGTAAGTTCCTTGATAGTTTTGACATCTGAATCTCAAGAGAAACTTATATGTAAGAGTGTTGTAACCTTAAGGTTGATTTTAACGTCCACGGCAGAACAGGAAGAAATAACTTTCATTTCTATTTCGATGGTGAACGTGGAGGAATAAGGGAGTTGTACCTTATGTTGTTTGTTCAGGATGAGGTAATTTAATTGTTATCGGGGATAAGTTGGTTGAAGTGGTAGAATTTTTTATTTTTTCCATAACCTCTCATTGTAGGTTGCACTAACATAAAATTGTTTTCTTCATGAATTACTTAAAAAGGATACCCAAATGAGCTTGCTCATTAAAAGAACAAGGAGAGAAATCTCTGCATTGCACTTTACATAGATTTCTACCAATGTTTTAGGACATGTACATTCCCACTTAATAATTGCTTTAGCTTTAACCAGATCCACAATGAGGTTAGTTTAGGAAAACAAATGTCCACCAAAACTTACATCATGTATTCAAAATTCATACTTTAATGAATTTGGCATAAAGGTGGTGTCTTAGAATCCTTAATACCATTCTATTGTTCACATGTTCTTTGTTTTGCAATAACTAAGAATGTCATTTATGAATATCACTGCAAATCTAAGTGAGTTTATGACACCCTACTCAGACGGTGTCCATCAATCCAAATAAAAGTGATCAAGAACTCACGGTGAGCGTAGTTTATTTGGAAGGTCATCTTAGGGATGCCCACCTTGTAGTATCTTCCTTTCAAGTTAATTTAGAGAAAAATAAGGCTCCATGCAATTGATTGTTTAGCTTATCAATTCTAGGCAATGGATACTTAATTCTTGTCTATTTCTCTATTTAGTTATGTGTAATCCATATACAATTTTATCTACCATCCTTCTTCTTCGTGAAACACATTGTGGCTCCTTAGGATGATATCCATGGACAAATAAATCCACTCTCCAACGATACTTGTAAGTATGTTTTCAACTCCCTTAATTTTGTTAGTGCCATCTTCTAAGGGTACAATATAGGTCAATTCTTTGTGGTAGATTGATGGATAATTTGATCATTCATTGTGGTGGTAATCCGGATAGGTCATCTAGAAATTTATTTGATTATTCTATGATGAATGTTACATCTTTCTTTCTTTTTTTCTTCCTTAATAGATAATAACATATAATTAGTTGTTGACAACACCAAATTTTCCTGGATCACCCATGGGATCTACATAAGGAAAATCTAAGCCAGGATATGACTTGGGATGAGTCTTACCATGAACTTGACCCATGAATTGCCTTAGTTGGGAAGACAAGATGAAGTTAGAAAATGTATCCTTTTTTTATTTCCCCTCTTGATTAATGCTTAATTAATCTCATGAGGCAACCTTAGGGTCAAGTTGCACACTTCCTCTTCAAGTTGACACCCTTATGAAAATAGGAAATAAGCTTCTCCTCCAAGTTAGGACTTTGCACCTATAGGGCCTATCTCACCACTACAAGATCTATGCTTCAGGATGAGAAGGATATTTCCATTTGCATGGAAAAGTGAAGGCAAGAAAAGGAATAACATAGGCTTGTCACCAAAAGGGAAGTCACTATCCTCCGTAAAGAACATGTGGCTACCTAGTAGTGGCACATTGCCCCATGCCAACATGCTTGGATCTCCTATTGGCCAATACCCCACATCATTACTCAAATGGGACTAGGCACTTATTGTTGTCGCTCGATGCTGACAAAGGGAGAGGCACAATTGCAAGAGGGATAGAGAGAAAAGGCCATGCCCTTGAATGGTAGATCCCTAATCAACATTGAGACATTGCTTTTCTATCAACTGCACCCATCTAATTACGACAATGGGTTGCTTTTTCTTTCCTTCCTAATGTAATTCATATAATTCTATATCTAAGGATCCATGGGGATAACCATAAATCATCATGCACAAAGATATGTAAGTTTGTATATGTCTCTCCCTAATGTGCATGTATCATTCTCTAGGAGGCTAGATCAAGAGTTGATTGTAACCTTACTCTATAGTGAATGAACCATCCTCCTAGGATGTAGCCTAATTGTTTGTGGGAGAACATGGGTAAATCTCGTGTTTAATCTCCTTTGTTTTTTCTTCTCCAGTCTTGCTACTTTGTGAAGGACCAAGCATTTCATAAAATCTACCCATGCCAAGATGATAAAAAACTAACCTAAAGAAGCTTTATTTGGTACCTTTGTTGGGAAAGATCCAATCCCTCTCGTTCTTTTGGCTTGCAAACATAGGGGAGAAAGATGGATCTTGTAGTTCTAGTTGGTATAACTCATCGAAAAATAGGCATCCCTTTGCATTAGGGAATCTCATTAGAGCAGGAAGTGGAGGGCATAGTTGATTCATCCAACCCTTCGTTTAGGCAAGAAAGTTATGTTTCCAATGGAAGCTTGATACGAAAATTACACGATTTGTAAAAGCTGATTTTGAAGACGTGCACATAAATCCGATCGACTTTTAAATTTCTAAACCTAGATAGGGGAGTATCTAGGATTGTTCAAGAAGACAACTTTAGTTAAGAAATTGGTGTTCTCTCTCTTACCAACTCAAATCCTCTTCTTTTTGGTTTTTGTGAAATTGTGAATTTTTTTAGGATTTTAAAAGTAATTGGGCAATGAAGAAAATGATAATATTAAGTAGAAGCAAATTTTCAACACGACAAAGACCCAATCTTCCTAAATTCACTTTAGGCACGTGTGTCTTGGAGTAATTAGGAAGAGTATGTGCAACTATAAGTTAAAAAGCATACAAATAAAAGAGCACAATTTGAAAGGCAAAACTTTATAATTTTTTATAGAAAGAAAAATAGTGTTTACAAGTGCTACTTGAAGAGCTCACTTGTGTAGAAGAATTCTACACAAGTAATCTTCAAGTAGAGGAATGATTGCTACTACGAAATGAAGATAAAAGAAAATAGAAAACTCCTACGAAGATGAAGTTGATTATCTCTCCAAGGACAGTTTCTTCCGACTTGAAGAGAATCTTCTCCTAGCTTCCTTGATGTTCTTCGCTTTGGCTCCTCCTAGGGTGGATGGCCACCTTTAGCTTCTCTCTTGCCTGGTCATCTTCCTTGGGGTGATCTCCTTGGCTTTGGACCAAGGAAGAGGGAAGAAGAAGATGAACAGTAAGGGGGCAAGAGAGTCCCCTTGATTACCTTCACTCCTCCTTCCTTGGACATTTATGGTGGATATAGGTAGAATAAATGTGTAGCCAAGGATGCTCCAAATGATGGTGTAGGGGTTTGTGCTTATAGGATGAAGAGGGGTAGGTTGGCGTGGAAGGAATGGAGGGTTAGAATGGGTTTTTTGATGATTGTTAAGGGATCTAGGGATAGGAATGGTTTGCGTCACCTTAAGGGATGTGGATGGTGGTGGTTATGGGTGAAGGACAAGCTTTGGTGGTCGGCCATGGGTGGAAGGGCACCTAGGTTTGGCGCCAAAAGGGGGCTTCTAGAAGGTAGGTTTTTGGAGGGAAAAATGGAGGGTGGAGATGGTATTTGGTGGTGGATGTAGAGTGCTGATTTAAGGGGGTTTTAGCGCCAACTCTTAGGGGTGGCTATGGGTTGAAAAGGCGATGAAGTTGGCACCAAAAAGGAAGAGGTGTAGGTGGTGTTTTTGGTGGAGCTAAGGAGCTTGGTTGGCAGGCCATCGAAGTGGAGAGAGGGGGTAGGCTAGGAGGTATGTTAGTTAACTAAGTAGAGGGTTGGAATTGGAAATAGCTAGGAGGAATTGACTTGAGCTGGATTATGTCTGTATGGAGCTGGAATGTTGCTGAAGTGGATCTTCTATGAACTCAGTTACTAGCTTAGCTAACTAGTTCTTTGCTAGCTACTAAGCTAAGTAATGTGAGCTTTAGTTGTGCTAGCTTAAACTAATTTGGAGCTGAGGCGAGCAGAGTCTGATGTGCATGAAGACTTTCTAGCTAGCTAAGCTAGCTGGCTTAGGTCCAGTAGCTAAGCTTAACTAGGTTGAGCTAAGTTGAGTCTTCATGAGCTAGAGGTTAACTGTCTTGAGCTGGTTGATGACTCTTCAGCTGACTTAGCTTAGCTAGTTGAGGACTAGTAGCTAAGTTAAGTAGAGTTGAGTTGCTATGAACTTGATGGAGCTGAGAATGAGCTGGACCCAACTAAGATGAGTTGTGTTGAGTTAGGATCCAACTGGGATGAATTGGAATGAGCTGGGTGTTGGTGCAAGAGCACTACGATCATTGATTTGATGATAACAAAACATTTGGTATTTAACATTTGCATTGAGTTTAAGGTTTCAGGATAAAATGCAAATAGAATCAAGTGTGAAGGAGTTCAAGCTCACATCCATGGTGAATTGGAGGAGCTTGATGGAGGAATAGAAGAAATGAAGCTTTGCATGGAGCGAGAGCTTGAAGATAAGAAGAATAGGATAGATGTTTTTCTATCTTTGTATTTGTACTCGTTATTTGTTTTGCTCTTTACTTTTCTTATATACATTGTTAAAGTGTCCCAAAGATCCATACCTTAGTCTTAGGAAGACTTGCACATCACTAGGACACTTAGGCAAACCCTAGAATAGAATTAGAAAATTAATATAGGTTTCAGACAACCTTATTAGACGTCTGATACTGACTTCAGACGTCTGATTATGGACTATATGATGTTTGATAGTTTGTACAAACGTTCAAATACTTAGGTTGGACTTAGTGTTCTTTGATCAATGCTTTCATACGACTGGCCTATAGGTCAGACGTCATAGAAGAAGACGTTTGATAACATTGCCAGATATCCAATTAGAGGACCGTTGGCCAATTAAATGAATATCTTCGAGGATTGGCTTATGATTGTATTAATAATATCAGACGTCTGATAAAAAGATGTTAGGCTAAATCTGACCCAAATCTACTTTCCGTCAGACCTTAAATCAGATGTCCTATTCAGATCATCTACCCTTCAAGATCAAACATCCGATCGTTGGATCAAACGAAGACCTAGATGTCTGACCATAAATCTAGACGTCTGAAAACCTTGTTAGATTCATTATTAACCCTGACTTCGTTAGGATTTTGGCCCAATTTCTTGAGGATTGTTCCCAACGACTACAAGAGGCTTCCAAAGCCTTCCAACCCTTCTTAGGACCTCTATAAATAGGAGAGTTCCTTCACTTGGCTAAATACACCAAAGATACACTACTTCCACGATTTGTGTCAAGGAAAAGAAAGGAAATCATTAAGAAGTGATTTTGCTCTCTAAGCCTTATTCCATACACTTGAGAGCATCGAGACTTTGTCGAATTCACGTCGAATCTCTTCCGTATTGGAGAAGTCCTTGCCTATAGTAGCATAGATTTATCTATACTTTGTGACTCTATAAGTATTTATTTTTGTATTTTATTTTTGGTTGGGTATTCGTTTGGCGAATTTTCGTCTCCATTGCGAGACAAAATACTCCTCGTGAAGAGGAGGGGTTTGAGGTACGCTACCCTCGGTTCAAAATAGCGTGGTTGTATTGAAGTTGAACTACTCTCGTTTAAGTAGTTTAGATAGTGGATTTGATTGACTAAGTTGATCGGAAAATCCTAAGTCGAGAGGCTAAGGTGGTGGCTTTTACCTGGGTTTGGTTTTCCACCTAAAAATCATTGTCATTTGTGAGATTGCTCTTTTGTGTGATTGTTATATTTTATTTCGCATTATTTTCATATCACGCACATCTCACGCCCTATGTTAGAACCTATAATTGATATTAGAGCAGGTTCTCACGTCCAAGGAGTCACACTCGGCGAGATCAGGGAGGGGAGCATCTTTGCTGCGAGTCCATTTGAGGGGCAGTCCACTACCCGTCCGCCGTTCTTTGATGGGAGCAAGTACCCTTATTGGAAGCTTCGGATGAAGACATGGTTTCAAGCCAATGAGTACACGATATGGCAACGGTGCGAAGTGCCATACGTCATCCCGGAGAGGCCTGAGGTAGGATATTCCCAACAACAAACTTGGGAGCTATCTCTCAACGCAAAAACGATGAACATGTTATATTGCGTGTTAAGCCTGGTAGAATTCAACAGCATTTCGCAGTGCGCCACTGCATACGAGATATGACACACTTGAGGTAACTCACGACGGTACTTCCAAGATAAAATCCTCTAAAATCAATTTACTTAGTCAAGAATTTGAATCTTTTTCTATGAAAACTAATGAATCTTTAAGTAAGATGTACACTAGGTTCACTCTTATAGTGAAAAATCTTAAAGCTTTAGGGAAGACTTTTATTAGGGGGGAGCTTCAAGCGAAGCTTTTTCGTTCCTTTGGATCAGAATGGGAACAAAAGGTCACTGCCATTGAAGAGGCTAATGGAGTTGAGGAGCTCAACATGGAGGATCTCTTAGGTAATCTCATGGCCTATGAGACAGTTGAAGCAAAAGAGGAAGGATTTATCAGAGCCAAAGCCAAGGAAGAGCCTTGCCTTCAAAGTTGTGTCGGACAGTGAGGTAAGTTTCGACGACGAAGACCTTAGGATTTTGTTAAAAAAATTTTCTAAGTTTTGCAGGGATTCAAAGATGGAGAAAAATGAGAAGAGATATAATAAGAAAGTATTCCAAGCTACTTGGGATGATTCGACCTCGGAGGAGGAAGAAGAGGAGGATCCAAAGACAAAGAATGAGATCGTTTGCATGGGTTTCATGGCCATTGTAAGTGATAGCGATGAAGATGACAACTCTAACGAAGAGGAAGTAAATTCTTTCACCATTTTAGAATTACAAGAAGTATTATAAGAGTTTTATGAGATTGGTAAGTCATTAAAGTAGAAAACAAAAGTATAAAAAAGAATCTCAGTTTTCTTAAATCTGAAAATGAAAGGTTAGAGACTCAGATTAAGGATCTAGAAATTAATTCTAGTAGTAACATTTTTGAAAAGGATAAATTATTAGAGAATCATAACCTAATAAATGAAAATAGTAATTTGCTTGAGGAGAATACTAACTTAAAAATAGAAATTTCTGATTTAAAAATCAAGATGCATGTTATGGAAAAAGATCTTGCATGTCTTAGGGAAAACTCTAATAATTTGGTGAGTAGACTAAATAATATTTCTAATGAAAAAGGTAGTTAGTTCTAGCCAAAAGATCGAGAAAGGCTCTCCTTCAAGGAGACCTGCTAACAAATTCAGATCCAAATTGACTTGGATACCGAAGAGGGAACTTAAATCTTGTTTTGTAGGTTTCAAAGGAGATTACAATATGAAAGATTGGACCTACAAGCTCAAGAATGGTCAACTCGAATTAGAAGGACCAAAGAGTAGACAAAGGAAGAAGATGAGAAGTTCGACGAGATAACGAACAGATGTTCAGACTGCCTTGCATCAACCATTTGATTGGAGACCGACACCGATGCCCGAAACTCCAAACTTTGGATGAGAGTCCCATCAGGTTTGGCATCCTCCTCAAGGGTCATTTTATTGGCCATGATAAGTGATGTAAAACCTTTACCCTAATTCTTTTATAAAGATAGCATCTAGATAGGGGGAGATAAAAATATTTATATGCTATATGTCCATCATTAAGGGAAAGATAGATAAGCATTTCTTATATGTTTAGACTCTTTTAAAAAGGGGGAGAAAATTTTCCTTCAATCAAAAAGGGGGAGATTTTAAATGATAATAGCTATATTTTCATTTGAAACAGGAGTTAATGGATAAAATGAATAGCTATCTTCTTATGACAAAAGGGAGAGAATGTTATTCAGGCTTTATTATGTCAGGAAGAGGAATTAATCCAAATTAAAAGTGCATGTATTAAAGGGGACTATAGGATAAGTGATTAGAATTAATTAAACCTTTTTGATAATGTCAAAAAGGGGGAGAATGTTTTTTATTATTATTTTTGATTTTCTTATCATAAAAAAGGGAGATTGTTGGCACAAGAGCACCACGATTGTTGATTGTGATAAAAACAAAACACTTGGTATTTAACATTTGAATTGAGTTTAAGATTTTAGGATAAATAAAATGGAATCAAGTGTGAAGGAGATCAAGCTCGCATCTATGGCAGATTGGAGGAGCTTGATGGAGGAATAGAAGAAACAGAGCTTTATGTGGAGCGAGAGCTTGAAGATAAGAAGAATAGGATAGATGTATTTCTATCTTTGTATTGGTACTCGTTATATGTTTTACTCTTTACTTTTCTTAGATACATTGTTAAAGAGCCCCAAAGATCCATACCCTTGTCCTAGGAAGACTTGCACATCACTAGGAGACTTAGGCAAACCCTAGAATAGAATCAGAAAATCAATATAGGCTTTAGACAACCTTATCAGATGTCTGATACTGACCTCAGATGTCTAATTATGGACTTTAAGACATCTAAATACTTAGGCTGGACTTAGTGTTCTCTGACCAATGCTTTCAGATGACTGACCTATAATCTAGATGTCTTAGAAGATGTTTGATGACATTGCTAGACGTCCAATTAGAGGACCGTTGGCCTATTAAATGAATATCTTTGAGGATGGCTTATGATTGTATTAATAATATCAGATCTGTAGGCGTGACCAAACGTCTGATAAAGAGATGCTAGGCTAAATCTGATCCAAATCTACTTTTTGTCGGACCTTATAACCGTTTGCTTCTCGGGTAATTCATTCCTATAGAGAATCCTCTTTCTAGACGTCCAAACACATTGCTAGGAGTTCGATATGTTATCTGACTTAAAATTCCTAGAACCCTATTTAAATCTGGACAAAATAGGAACCAAACCCGACTAGAATTAGATGTTTGATAACCTTCCCAAATGTCTTAAAATGATTTGTTAGACGTCCATTGATAAACAACAGTTTATCATCATTCTTATGCCCTAAAATAGATCTAGCTCTTAGGGTTTTAACTCCGCAAATGGGTTTTCGGACTGCATTTAGGCATTCAACTAGGTTAGGCATGCATTGTATTTTATTGTATTTTTAATGCATCTATTTGAGTGTCTGGGATAGATAGAAAGTTAGATCCCGCATACCTTGGCATTAAGGAAGGCAGAAGGTGAAGAAGATTCTATCAATTGGATCCCAGCTAGCTCTAGCTCATCTCAGCTGGATCCTAGCTAGATCTAGCTCATCCCAGTTGGATCCTAGCTCCTTCTAGCTGGCTAGATCAACTCATCCCTAACTCCATTAAGCTCATCTCAGCTGAATTGTAGCTTAAGCTAGTTCACCTCAGCTCCATTTAGCTCACCTTAGCTGAATGGCAGCTCAAACTTACTCAAGACAGTTGATCCCAGCTCCATTCCAGCTCCTCCAGCTTAGAACAGTCCAGTGGAAGCTCAACCTAACTAGGCCTAACTACTGCCATCAACTACTTAGACCTAGTCAGCTGAAGATGACCTCAACCAGCTTAGGCCAATTCAAGTCCAACTCCCGGAGACTCCACTCAGCTCAACTTAGTTGAGTTAAGCTACTTGACCTAAGCTAGCTACTCCACCTAGCTAGGAAATCTACAAGAAGACCAGACTTAGCTCACCTCAACTCATATCAGTAGAAGCCAACTCATCTTAGCTTGGCTTAGCAGTTAGCAAGGAATTTGTAAGCTAAGACAACTAAGGTAGATCCCTGCAGTTCTCCTCAGCAACCATTAGCTCTGGTGCAGCTCAAGGCAGCTCCCTCCAGCTCATCACCTCCAAAACCCTATCTCCCTCTACCTCTCGACCCTACTCCTTACTAGCTAAGCTAGCGTAGCTTATATATCTAGTCACCTCCTCGGCATCCCTACATAACCCTAAAACCCACTACCTAAGCTCCACTAAATAAGCCTACCTAAACTCCACCTAAGCTACCCTACTCCTACTCTAATTTGGCGCCAAAACTTGGCACCCCTTGGCCCCTCAACCACCACCAAAAGCCACCTATTTGTGGCACCAAAACAAGCTTCTAGAACCACCTATTGTTGGCGCCAAAACACCTCTCATTACCACCTTACACCTACCCTCTCAACCCTACACCTAACCCCCCTTCTAGAACCCACATAGGTTGGCGCCAAACCAAAGCATCCCCTCATGGTTGGTGCCACCCTTAGCCACCATAACTATCCCTCTTAGCAACCCTTAGGTTGTTGCCAAATAGCCTACACCCTAGGATCCCCATAACCACCCTAAAAATCAATCCTAGCCCTACACCTATCTCCATGCCAACCAATCCCCATCCATTCCTATTAATACCCCCCTTAACCACCACCATATGTAATCATCCTCTCCATTAGTTTTAGGTTCCACCCATAGCCATCTGCATCCCACGCCAAGGAAGAAGAAGAGAAGATCAAAGGGGCAACCTACTCGCCCCCTTGGTGGCTTCTTCCTCTCCTTCTTCTCCCTTGTGCCACACCAAGGAAGAGGTCCTCAACTTGAAGGAATGGCCAAGTAGAGGAGGAACCTTAAGGTGGTTGACGCCCACCTCGAGGAAGAGGACCACATCAAGAAGAAGTCAAGGAGCCCCTTTTTTAAGTGTGGGGCAACCACACTTGGAGCAACGGCCATCCAAACTTCTACGGAGGATTCCCCTTCTTCGATCTTCCATTATATCTTTTCTATTAGCTAGTAGTTTATTGTTTTTGCAAGAAGTATTCCTCTACATGTACTTCAATTTCTAGTAATACAAGTTCATATTTGCCTTCCAAGTTCATGTTTTAATTTAGTGTATTTCTCATGTTTTTGTTGTCTTAGTGTACACGCCCATTCTCTTCTAATTACCCTGACACACTTGCCTAGGGTGAGACTTAGAAGAGAGTGTTTCATTCCTATTACTTAGGGTTAGTTGATAGACGTAGCATAATCATCATCTTGTATTCTATTGCCCAATTGTTTTGAAAACTATAAAAACAACAAAAATCAAAATCACAAAAGAAAAGTACGGATTGGAGAGGGGAGAGAGAGAACCACTTCATTTGATTAACGAATTGGCCTCCTTCTAGATACTCCACTGTCTAGGTTTTATAAATTTAAAAGTTAATTACGTATTTACACGTTGCAACGACACTATTTTGAATCTTTAACAAAATGTATATTTTTGACATCATTTTTTGGCACCGTTGCTGAGGAGGCATGACTTAATCACATCATTTATCTCTCTCTTGCTTGCTTGATCTTCATGAAATTTTATTTGTTTTGATTTCAGGCACGAATTAGGAGCAGGAGCTGGATTTGGAGTACTTGGTGCGGAAGCTTCAAGTTTCTTTTTTTCCAACGTACTTTAGGTTAGTACCCTAGGCCTTTTTTTTTTATCAAAAAAGAAAGACAAAAATCTTTAAAAAATCTTCAAATTATTAAAAAAATCAAAAATAAGAAAAATTAAGGGTGGTGGAACCCTAAAATTCATTTTGTTTTTGTTTGCCTCATATTTCCACCACCTTTGCCTTATTGGTGTCTGATTTTTGAAAATCCAGACTTCTGTCTTGATTTTCAAAAATCAGGTTTTGGCACTTAGGGGCTTCTTAAAATCACCAAATTTCACATAGGGAAGCCCCTTTGAGTCAGGAACCTTAAGTCCAATTTTCAAGTAATTTTTTGCCAAATAAACAAAATTAAGAAATTCATGGACTAAAAAGGGGTCAAACCTTGTTTCCTTACTATTTTCTTACTGTCCGTGAATTTCATAAATTTTTTACTCATCATATTTGGCCAAATTTTATATTTACGGAAACCTTTAGAAATTATCTACGTCATATAAAATTCTAAAAATTTTTTGAGATCATTTGAGATTTCTGTAGAAATAATTTTTCGAATCTATCAATTCTAACTATTGACACCAGTAAGAAAAAAATTCAAAAAAATATCAAAAATTTTTATAAAATCATAAAGAAATCAATTTTGAAATCCTTGTTTAATTTTACATCAGGTGGTGGTGTTATTTGTCTTGTTTGGATCACCACCTCAAAAGATTTTCAACAAGATATTCATCTAGGAGCTGCATACATAGGATTTTCCAACTTTAGGATTTTTAATTCTGTCTTAGTCACATAAAATTTTAAAGGAATTGACAACCACTAACAACAACTTGATTGATATTATTTTGTGGAACTTCAAATTCTTGTTTGAATCATTAATAAGAAAGAATCTTAAAAGACATTAAATGTTGATTAAAACCCTAAAACACTTCAACCAAAAATCCTTGTTTGCAAATCCTTTTGATTTGGCTTGGGCACCACTTTCCGCCCAACTCGCACACACAAAAAAAAAAAGAAATAATCGGGCATTATCCCAATCAATGCCATCACATTCCTTGTGCACTTTAAGCTCCTAGACCTAATTAAAATTTTGTAATAACTTGACTCTTAAGGTTTCAACAACTTAGGCTTGCTATTTAGTTTTTAAGTTTTCTTTAGTTGGTATCAATTCCTTCATCTATATCTGGTGCCAAGTCAAGGGGCCGTGTCAAACGACCAGGCGTGGGTTTATACAAGCCCTAGTGATTTTTCGGGGACATGCTTGGGCCCATCCCTCCCCTTATTCATCCTAGCCAGATTTGTTGACTAAATGCTATTGATTTCCTATTACATAGGTAGTCACCCTTAAGGATTCGGTCTAGAATTTTGTTTGCTTGATTGCACACTTCCTCTCATCTCTCCTTCTTCTCCTCCCTATTTCTTCCATTATTTGCACGGGCGGCGGTCCTAAACTCCACACTTGGAGGGACCACTTTATTTCGCCCCCTCGTACAAAAGTCCTCTTTTTCTGCATTCTTCCTCTCATTTGCATCATAAAATGGAAAACCAAAAAGATAGGTCCACTAACCCATCCACATCCACATCTCAACCCGCCTCTAACCCACAATATGACCCACATGCTAATTTCACCATTCCCCATTTACTCGCCTTGGAGCTACCTATTCCTAAGATGCCACAACAACGATAACAAGCTCCCTGCCTAATCCCTACTCTATGATAGCTGAGCAGCTGGCCCAGCTACTAGCTAATCAACAATTTTTGACTAGGACTATAACACACCTAGCCAACCAAGGGCAAAACCTGCCACCCCGACAGTAGCCTGTTGTTCCTCTTAAGGATTTCTATGGTCCTTTCAATTATGAAGACAAACTGGGGGTGGTAATTCCAAAAGGGGACTTCGAGATCAAACCAATAGTTCTGAACCTACTTAAGCATTTCCATGGCCTTCTTAGGGAAGACCTATTCAGCCACCTTGAGGAGTTCACTCTCCTCGTGTAAACAGCCTGTTCTCGCAATATGTGAGAAGATCTTTGGCTGATGTGGCTATTCCCATTATCTCTAAGGATGAGGCCGCTTTTTGACTTAGAACAATTGGTAGACCCATTACCACATGGCCTCAGCTTAAATCTGCTTTCCTAAAAAAATTTCCTCCCCATAGGTTGTATTAATTCACTACGAAGATCTATTATGACCTTTCAACAAAAATCTGACAAGACTCTACATGATGCTTTGGAACGGTTCCAAGATCTTTTAAGAAGTTGCTCATACCATGAGATTCCCTTATGGTAGCTCGTGTAGATCTTCTTTCATGAATTAGAAGATGAACTTCGGCATTTTTCTAACACCTCATGTGGCGGCAAATTCTTAAATAAGGATGCCGAAAGTGCCTATGATTTATTTGAAGAAATGAGTGAAAACTCCTTTAATCAAGCATCCATGAACACCTTTGACAGAACTTCAAATGAGTGAAAATTCCTTTATTCGAGGATGCTGCTGTTCAATGTTCATGAGATAGGCACTCAATCTATTCCCTTTACCCAAGGCGATCTCCAAATGATTGCCCAACGACTCAACTTGATGCAATTAAATCAGAAGAAAATTGAGGAAAGACTTGCCACACCCATCCAGGCTCCACATCTAACCCCATTCCCAAGGAGAGAAAATTTGCATAATCTAAATATTGCCCCTGCCGAGCATAATCAATATTCTGTGACTTTTTATGATTAACCAAGGAATTAGATATATCCAAATCATAGCTCCACTGAAAATATCTCCACTCTCCAGGAGCAATTTAAAAATCCTCTAATTGGAGGAATTACCTGACTCAGTCCTGGACCAATCCGGTTCCTCACAAAAAATAAAACCTGTTTGGAGGGTATGAATCCAATCAAACCTTCTATCAACCTGGGCCATCCCAAGAAGACATCAATGCCTAGATGATGAAAACCCTGCAAGGAATGCAAAGCAAAATATCAGAAGTAACTCGTGTTACAAATCTACATAATCAGTTTAAGGTTACTCCGACCCAAAAACCTATAGGACATTTACCATCCTAGCCCATACCTAACCCTATCAGTTAAAGAAACCAATATTAGGGCAGAAATCTAAATCAAAACCACCATAACCAACCTCCCATCCACCCTATACCTCAGCAGCCATCAGGTTTTCCACAACAATAGGCCCCCCCACCTCCTCCAAGTAATCTAACTGCATATGCAGTTACATTGAGGAGTGGGAAAGCCACCACTGATCTTGGGCCTTCACAGCAACTTGATGAAACCCCTATCATTCCTATGCAAATTGACTCTCAACCCCCCCACTCAAGAAGAAAAAGAAACACAAAAATCACATGACACGACTCTTGTCCTGTTTCCCCAAGCTCTCCACTCCACCACCAATCGAAAAAAGAAATCTGAGCCCACGACTGAAGAACTCATGGATTTATTCGGCCAAGTTTAGATCAACATCCCTTTCCTAGATGCAATCAAATACATACCTGCCTATGCCAAGTTTTTGAAAGATATTTGTACTCCCAAAAGGTAGACTAGAAACCTAGGACAAGTGCATCTTTCGGAGATAGTAAGCTCTGTTATAAAGAACAAGCTACCTCCAAAGATTAAAGACCTGAGCGCGCCTTTGATTTCCGTAATTATTGATGATACCACTTTCAACCCTACCCTTCTCGATCTCAGTGCCTTTGTCAATATCATCCCCAGGATTTTATTCAAAGAATTTAAGATCAGTGATTTAAAACTTGTTGAGGTTACTCTACAATTAGCCGATCGATCTGCAATCAAACCTCGTGGGATTGTCGAGGATGTCATTGTCAAAGTCCAGAATTATGTCTTCCCTGTAGACTTTATGGTCCTTAACGTTGGGGTACCTAAATATCTGATTAATGCCCCAATAATTCTTGGATGACCCTTTTTGGCCACGGCGAAAGCAAATATAAATTGCCATACAGGCAAAATGGATATCACTTGCGTGGGCTAAATTATCACTCTTGATATTTTCAAATCCTCCAGGAGATTCCATGATAATGATAATTTTTTCGAGGACTCAGACATAGAAATATCTAATTTTGTGGATAAGACAATGTTAATAGATACCCTTCCCGACCATAATTTTTTTGAAGATTCTGACTCTGAGTCAGTGGTCGGCAACATCGATGACTTGGTGCCTTGTCTTCAATCTTACTCTCTTGCTGATTTTCCACCTGACCCACCCACACTACACCCACCCTTGATCACATTGACTTCTCTCCCACTCCCTTTCCCTTGGACATACCACTAGACCCACCCGAGTATGGCATCTATCATGAACTCAAACCTTGGCCAGACTCGGGTCATCCTTCCATTTTTCCAACTCATTTTGATCCCTATATTTTTATCAATCATCTTTTAGGGGATTCTGAGGAAGACCATTTTCACGAGGGCATTCAAGTATCCAATTATTTACATGGCTATCCATCTTCCATGCATCACTCCACTCCTGGCTGAATAGGCGTAAAAGATAGCACTAGATGAGAGGTAACCTATCATTTTTCCTGCTTTCCTTTTATCTTTCTTCTCCAAGGTTTTGCCCATCTTGAACCTGATTGCTTTTCACCAAGGTGATTTCTATTCCCTCTAATGCATGAGGACATTGCATATCATCAGCATGGGGGGGTGTTTTTAAATTTTGATAATCGATTCAGGATTTTCAAAATCTAAAAATATGCAATTTTTCTTTCTCATGCATCTCATTATAGAAAAATCATAAAACTCTTCGAGGAAAATTTTGAAAATCGAGACTAAGGTTAAAGATTCATTTTAAGGCACAATGAAATTTAATCTTTAACAAACTAGGGACTAGAATGCGGATCCAATCTTTAGTATTTCTGGGTCTATTCTTAGACTAAATCAAGTATCTTTCTCTAAATTCCACTTGAACTTGTGATGATTTAGGTGACTTGATCTCTTTTTGTGACTTGTAAATTACTTGGCTTAGTTTTTAACCCAAAAACTTGCGTCTCTTGCAAAATTCGTGTCAAAATTCACACACAAAGCCAACACCTAAAAAATATTTAGAAAAATTAGAAAAACCCTTTGTTTAGTCTTAGTGAAATCTGAAGCAGATGATTGGTTTGAGTTCCCACTGTCGAGAATGAGGAAAATACGTCCTTTGAGGATGCGATGTCAACATGTTGCCACCTTGGTACAGCTCTATATGTATATTTCATATCCTTAGGAGCATTAAGGTGCATTTTGCGGCTCAAGTATCTTGGACGATGCTCTACCCATAGCGTCGGAGTAAGAGCTTGAGTTCACTTGTAGCGCCCCTTTACACCGCATTGTGTTTTGGGATTGTGAGCTCTTGGGTGGTGTCTTGGACAGTACTATCTTGAAGTGCTAGTGCCAGAATCCCCTCGAGGATTAGGAATGGGAATGATGATCTCAACACATTTGTTATAGGGTGAAGCTTGGAATAAGCATGAGGGAGATAAGGAAAAAGAAAAAAAGAGAGTTTCAAATAAAAGCACGACCTTATAAATGTTGGCATTTGCAAGCACTGACACAAGGTTTTAAAAGATTACGTAAGTTGCGAGTTGGATTCAAGAGCCAAAGAAATCCTAGCTACAAAACAATTTTAGGTCATTTGAATTATCAAGGAGTTAAGTTGTGAATTTGTAAAGGATATGTTGATCTCGATTCATCTAATTTTTGGATTCGAAGACGAATCCCGATGTTTACCTTTAACAATTCTCGTGCCTTTCATGTTTTAATCAACCAAAGTCCTGTGATCTCCTTTTCCTCAAAAGTAAAAAAGGGGCTTTCCCAAAAATCTATTTTGTGAAAATAATTTTGCTAAGAGACTAGCAAAATATAAGCATGGGGGTGTGATAAACACCAGCTTATCATCATTCTTATGCCCTAAAATAGATCTAGCTGTTAGGATTTTAACTCCGCAAACGGATTTTCGGGCTGCATTTAGGCATTCACTTAGGTTAGGCATGAAATGTATTTTATAGTATTTTTAATGCATCTATTTGAGTGTCAGATATAGATAGAAAGTCAGATCCCGCATACCTTGGCACTCAGGAAGGCAGAAGATGAAGAAAAAGCTCATATCAGCTGGATCCCAACTAGATCTAGCTCATCTCAACTGGATCCCAGTTAGATCCAGCTCATCCCAATTGGATCCTAGCTCCTTCTCTGGATCAACTCATCTCAGCTGAATGGTAGCTCAAGCTAGTTCACCGCAGCTCCATTCAGCTCACCTTAGCTGCATGGCAGCTCAAACTAACTCAAGACAGTTGATCTCAGCTTTATTCCAGCTCCTCCGGCTCAGAACAGTTCACTGGAAGCTCAACCTGACTAGGACTAGCTACTGTTATCAACTAGCTGGACTAGTCAGCTGAAGATGACCTCAACCAGCTCAAGTCCAGCTCCCGGAGACTCCACTCAGCTCAACTTAGTTGAGCTAAGCTAGTTGACCTAAGCTAGCTACTCCACCTTGCTAGGTAATCTTCGAGAAGACCAAACCCAACTCACCTCTACTCATATCAGTAGAAGCCAGCTCATCTTACCTTGGCTTAGCAACTAGAAAAGAAGATCAAGCTAAGCCAGCTAAGGTAGCTCCCTGCAGTTCTCTTCAATAACCACCAGCTCCAGTGCAGCCCAAGGCAGCTCCCTCCAGCTCATCATCTCCAAAACCCTAGCTTCCTCTACCTTTCTACCTTATTGCCTACTAGCTAAGCTAGCTTAGCTTAGCTAGTCACCTCCTTGGCATCCCTACATAACCCTAAAATCTACCTACCTAAGCTCCACCTAAGCTACCCTACTCCCACACTAATTTAGCGCTAAAACTAGGCACCCCTTGGCCCCTCAGCCACCACCAAAAGCCACCTATTTGTGGCACCAAAACAAGCTTCTAGAACCAGCTATTGTTGGAGCCAAGACACCTCTCATCACCGCCTTACACCTACCCCCTCAACCCTACACTTAACCCCCCTTCTAGAACCCACATAGGTTGGTGCCAAACCAAAGCATCCCCTCATGGTTGGCGCCACCCTTAGCCACCATAACTACCCCCCTTAGCAACCCTTAGGTTATTGCCGAATAGCTTACACCCTAGGATCCCCGTAACCACCCATAACCACCCTAAAAATCAATCCTAGCCCTACACCTATCTCCACGCCAACCAACCCCCATCCATTCCTATTAATACCCCCCTTAACCACCGCCATACAATCATCTTCTCCATTAGTTTAGGTTCCACCCATAGCCATCTACATCCCACGCCAAGGAAGAAGAAGAAAAGAAGATCAATGAGTCAACTTACTTGCCCCCTTGGTGGCTTCTTCCTCTCCTTCTCCCTTGTGCCACGCTAAGGAGGAGGTCCTCGACTTGAAGGGATGGCTAAGAAGAGGAGGAACCTTAAGGTGGTTGACGCCCACCTTGAGGAGAGAGCTTGGAGGAAGACTACATCAAGAAAAAGTCAAGGAGCACCCGTTTTAAGTGTGGGGCAGCCACACTTGGAGCAAGGGCCATCCAGACTTCTATAGAGGATTTCCCTTCTTCTATCTTCCATTTTATATTTTGTATTAGCTAGTAGTTTATTGTTTTTGCAAGAAGCATTCCTCTACATGTTCTTTAATTTCTAGCAATACAAGTTCATATTTGACTTCCAAGTTCATGTTTTAATTTAGTATATTTCTCATGGTTTTGTGGTCTTAGTGCACACACCCCTTCTCTTCTAATTATCCTAGGTGCACTTGCCTAGGGTGGGCTTAGAAGAGGGTTTCATTCCTGTCACTTAGGGCTAGTTGTTAGGCTTAGCATAATCATCATCTCGTATTCCATTGCCTGATTGTTTTGAAAACTATAAAAACAACAAAAATCAAAATCACAAAAGAAAAGTGCGGATTCGAGAGGCGAGAGAGAGAACCACTTCATGTGATTAACGAATTGACCTCCTTAGATGACTCTAGATACTTCACTGTCTAGGTTTTATAAATTTAAGAGTTGATTGTGAATTTATGCGTTGCAACGATACTATTTCGCATCTTTAACAAAACGCGCATTTTTGACATCATTCATCTAGATCCAAACCAATTCAGATCATCTATCCTTCACGATCAGACGTCCGACCTATAGATCAGACGAAGACCCTGATCTCTAACCATAAATCAAAATGTCTGAAAATCCTGTCAAGCTCATTATTAAGCTTGATTTCGTTAGGATTTTCGTGCAATCTCTAGAGGCTTATTCTTGACGGCTACAAGAGGCTTCCAAAGCCTTTCAAAGCCTTCTTAGGATCTCTATAAATAGGAGAGGTCCTTCACTTGGCTAAATACACCAAAGATACATACACCAAAGATACACTACTTCCAGGATTTGTGTCAAGGAAAAGAAAGGAAATCATCAAGAAGGGATCTTGCTCTCGAAGCCTTGTTTCATACACTTGAGAGCACCAAAACTCTGTCGAATTTACGCTGAATCTCTTCCGTATTAGGGAAGTCCTTCTTGCCTATAGTGGCATGGATTTATCCCTACTTTGTGGCTCTATAGGTATTTATTTTTGTTTTTTTTTTTTTGGTTGGGTATTTGCTTTACGGATTCCTGTCTCCATCGTCAGACAAAATACTCATTGTGAAGCGGAGGGGTTTGAGGTACACAACCCTTGGTTCAAAGTAGCGTGGTTGTATTGAAGTTGAACTACCCTCGTTTAAGTAGTTCAGATAGTGGATTTGATCGAATAGGTCGATAAGGAAATCTTAAGTCGGGAGGCTTCAGTAGTAGTTTTTACTCAGGTTTGGGTTTCCACCTAAAAATCATTGTCATTTGTGAGATTGCTCTTTTTTGTGATTGTTATATTTTATTCCACATTATTTTCATATCACGTACATCTCACCCCCCCTCCGTTAGAACCTACACTGGGATCTAGTTGGAATGGAGCTTTATCTTCTTGGTTTTTGCCTTTCACATTGCCAGGGTTTAAGTGGTTTTTGTAATGTAGTCATTTCTGACAATGAAATGAATTGTATACAAACAAAAATAAGAAGAAAACAATGCAATGCATGCCTAAACCCTAAATGCCTAAATGTAGCCCAACAACAAATTGTAATGTGGAAAACCTAGGAACTAGATGTTATTTTAGGCTTAAGAGTGATGATAAACTAGTGTTTATCAAAGCTCTTCTCAAACCACCCCTCTAGAGACTTTTGAGAGATTGTAAAGCTCCATTATTACATTGCATCCTTTGGAGAAGATGCTCGACAATATGTTGGTGGAAGAATAAAGTTAAAGCTTTGGAGGTTGTGGTGCTACGAGCTCTCATACATGGAAAAGTCAATGAAGGCTAGCCTCAACAGTGACCTTCCCTTCATGACAATACAAGCTTGTACCTTGAGAGGAGGTTGTTGTGGCTTACCCTAACTAGTATCCACCAGTTAAGTTCCTTACCTTTCACTACTAAGGTGATGTGGTCATGGTTGCTGAAGAAATATTAGAGATCCCATTAGGACACTTATGATGGGAACTCTAACCTAGTCATCCACCTTAACTTCTTTGAAGGTATAATGCCCCTAGAGGTGATAGAGTGTGACGCTTACTATTTCCAAACCTAAAAGGGAAGACTCAAGCATAGTTTGACATGCTATTTCCAAACTCCATTGACTCTTCTGAGAATCTCAAGCTCCTCTTGTTGGACCGTTTTATGATATGATAGAAACCATAGGGAGACCTCAGCATGCTCTGGAAAATTACTTGTGGTCTATAAGAAAACCTTTAAGACTAACTCCTTATGTTTAGGGGCCAATACGTCCATTTAGATGGGGTTAATGGGGACATTATGGTAAGGGACCTCATGTTGGGGCTTCGGTACGGTAACTTCCATTAAAAGTTGAATCATAGCAAGTCTTGCATGTTGTAGGAAGCCTTGATGCGTGCAACTCCCTTCATTGAGGGGGAGGAAATGCATTGTTTGAAGACTCAATACCACCTGACAAGCACTGTAAGGCTAGGGAAATGGGTGGAAGAACCATCTTAGTTCAATCCTACCTCTACTAACAAAGCCTAAAGCAGGAAACAATCTAATCATTAGGAAAGAATGAACAACTGCCTTGCTAAGCTGCTGGTCCCTTTGATGGCCTTAATAGCCAAGAAGAAGAAAAATCCTAGCAAAATAAAATTAAAAATAACGATAATAATGGTAAAAATTGTATTAATTCCAAAAATAATTAAAGAATTTAATATTGAAAGTTAACTAAGTAAATTTCATACCTTAGTGGTTAGAATTTTAATCACTTAATAAGTAATGAGTTCAAGCCTATTGACACATTTAATTTGATGTAGAAACAAATAAAAAGTGAAATTAGACAATGTGTCCAAGCACAATCCCTTCATGAACTATGAAATGACTCTTTTCCCAACTCAGGACAAGGTTCACTTCTATACACCTCAAAATCTTTTCTAGGTTTCCTAAGCATTCCTCAAAAGAATCTTTGAAGATAGAAAAATCATCTATGAAGGCTTTCAAATAATCACCAATCATGATAGAAGAGATTGCTATCATACACCTTTAAAAAGTTGCAAGTGCATTGCATAATCCGAATGGTATCCTATAGAATGCAAAGGTTCTATAGGGACATGTAAAGTCATTTTCTCTTAGTCTTCAAGACTTACAACAACCTGGTTATATTTTGAATATACATCCAAGAATTAAAAATTGCCTTCTCGTTAATCTCTCAAGGATCTGACCAATAAAAGGTAGTGGGAAGTGATCTTTCTTATAACAGAATTGAGTTTTCTATAATCAATGCAAACTTGCCATGCAGTCGCGAAGCGAGTAGGGATGGATTCGCCTTTAACATTTGTTGCCACAGTTAGTCCGACTTTCTTAGGTACAACTTGAATCAAGCTTACCTAAGGATTGTCAGAGATGGGGTAAATAATGACTGCATTAAGCCACTTAATAATTTCCTTTTTTATGACCTCTTGCATATTCGTGTTGAGTCTCCTCTGCAATTCGCGAGAAGGTTGAGTATCTTCTTCCAAATAAATCTTATGAGTGCAATAAGCAGGACTAATTCCCTTTAAATTAGATATGGTCTATCAAATAGCTTGCTTATTATCACTTAGGACCTTGTCAATTTAAGCTCTTGATCCCCAATCAGATGAGAGTTGATAATCACAAGGACGGTTTGATTGGGTCCCAAGAAGACATATTTCAGACTACTTGGGAGAGAATTTAATTCCAATTGAGGTGGGACCATGAATGAAGGTAGCTAAGTAGGTGAAGATGGCACCGGTAGCCTCTCAATAGGAGTCCAAGTTAGTCGAGATTTGGGTGGTGGAATTAGGTATTTGCAGACCTCCTTGCTCTTGGTTGAGTCCAAACGGCTAGCAAAAGGATCTTGAATTGGATTAATAGCAATGCCTTCTTCAATATCATTATTGTCTTCGAAATCCTCAATAGATCCACATTCATCAAAATTTTTTATTACCTTAAAATCATTTTAATTGCATCTTTCTATCTCCAAAGGCAATTTTGATCTTTCTAGATTCACAATCAATGTAGGCTTTAGTAGTTGCAAGGAAGGACTGCCTAGGATGATTGGGGTATTATAGAGTCTCTCGGGCACTTCCATGTTAAGGACTAAAAAATCAATAGGAAAGTAGAAGTCCTTGACACGAACAATCACATCATCTAAAATCCCGTGTGGCTTGGTGATAGTTCGGTCAGCTAGTGAGGTGTCACATTAGTGGGCTTCAGGTCACCGATATCGAATTTCTCGTATAATACGGTCGGGATTAAGTTAATGGAAGTGCCTAGATCCAGTAGAGCCCTATCTAAAGCGATATCCCCAATCAAACAAGAAATTAGTGGGGCTCCTGGATTCTTCTTCTTAGAAGGAAGGTTATCCAAAATGATTGAGCTAGCTTGTTCAGTCTAGATAACCTTCCTAGGGTTGGATTTCGACTTGCATTTAGTCGTAGTTAATTCCTTCAAAAATTTAGTACAAGTTGGGATGTGTTAAATAGCTTCCAAAAGTGAGATATTAATGTGTACTTGCTTGAACACATCCAACCAAGTCTTATCAGTAGATTTTGTCTTCTTCTTCCTAGGTTTATTTAGGGCCTTAGGAAAAGGGATCAGGATTTCTGGGTCCACAGAATCATGTGCCACCTCCATTATAGGCTTCTCAGCCAAGTTAGGTGCACCAGAACCCCTATGAAACGTTGGCTTCGAGAGATAACCGGGTTTTATTGTTATTGCGTTGTAGTGTAGCCAGTTATTGCCATCATTTCAAATATATAATTTTTTTACTCGGAAAATAAAAGAGAGTTCCCGAGGTCGAACTCAGGGAGCAAGTTGTATTCTAGAGATATACATGTTCTATTACAAAAAAAATAGAGAGAGAGAGGGAGAGAGATGAAAGTTTGAGTTCTTCTTCTTTTCTTCTTTTCTTTCTCTTTGTCTTTCTCCTCTTTAGCTTTTGTTCTTCCTGTTCTTCTTTTGTGTTTATCTCCTTGTGGTCCTCTTCTTCACCTGTGTTGTTCTTCCTTGTTCTTTCCTCTTCTTCTTCTGCTGTTCTTCCTTGTTCTTTTGTTCTTCAGATCTTCTTTCTTCTTTTCTTTTACCTGTCAGGACGTCGTCTCTCCTTCTTTCTTCTTTTCCCTTCAGGACGTCGTCTGATTTTCCAATCAGACGACTTAAACCGCTTGTTGCTACAGTGTCTCCCTTAGCTTTCTTCTTCTTCCGCGGTCCTTCTTCTTCACCTGTGCCTGCACACTTCAGAGTTTACGTCAGAGGACAAAACCTACTCTACCCTTCCCCCCCCCGTCTCTCTCTCACAGAAGCCACTCTTGGGAAAGCTCTCCCAGAGCTGCCGGGTAGTCGGGTACGGGTCGCGCCCGGGTCCAGGCCCACCGGCGTGCGTGGTAGGCGAGGAGTGCAGGTCAGTCTAAGTCGGGTCGGGCCAGGTCCGCGGGGCGTGAGCGCGGACGAGACCGGGTAACCGGGCGGGTGAAAGGGACCTCACCCTGTGTGCTGAGGCAATAAGCCTCCAGCACTTTTTCACTTTATACCGCTGCGCCTCTTCAGAGTTTTCCGAGGTGGGACTAAATGTCCCACCCCGAGTTGGCGCCCACGCAGAGGAGACAGCTGGTAATCGCGGCGTTACGCGAGGCCTTCGCGCGAGGGCTTCGCTTCAGCTGCAGCCTGACGCTTTGTCGAAATGCTTCGCAAGGCCTGGGAGTCGAATCTGGGCGTGGCACGCCTGCAGCTGCAGGCGGAAGCAGCTCCTTCTGCACGGCAATGGCGGCGGAGGTCGGGTGACCTGTTCACAGCAAAACGGCCTCTCGGCCTAATCAGAAGGTGCCGGGAGCTTCGCCAGAGTGCGGCGAAGCTCGTGTGGGTGGTGGCGAGGCGTGGGGCGGCGTGCAAGGGCTGCCCTAGGTCGGACTGTGGGTCGGAAGATGGGTTTGTTCGGTGGGGTTGCAGAGGGTGATGTGGGGGAAGTGGAAGGGCGGGGGTTGATCAGGGTGAGGAGGCGGAGGTTCTGCAGTGGTCGGCGAGCCGTGTGGGTTGCTGGGGTGATGGGAGCGGCTCGCCGGAGTTTGGCCGGAGACGAAGGGGGTGATGGTGGACAGGAGCGGTCGAGGGTTTAATCAAATAAAAGACAGTGAGGAAAAGAAAGAGGGGGAGATGGGGAGAAGTTCTGACCTAGCTACGGAGACGAAAGGGGCCGGAGCAGGGCGACAGTCGTATCGACTGTTGCCGGAGAAGAAGATGCCCGGGGGAAGGGGCGGCGGCGAGCAGAGGGCCGGAGAGGCGCCAGCTGGGTGCGGCGTGGCGCGGGAAGAGCAGGGGAAGAAGTCTCTGCTGCTGGTATTGCGGCAGAGCGAAGAGGAGGAGGAGGAAGAACCGCCGGAGCTGGTGGGCATCTGCCGGAGTGAGAAGAGAGGAAAGTTGGGGGTTTTCTCCGTCAGATCCGAGCTGGGAAGAACGGTGGAGCGACGGGGGTATTTATAGGGACCGAATCAGGGAGGAAGGCGGAGGGAGACGATGTGTCTCCCTCGCCGGAGGACGCCGGAGATGGAAACCCATACCGTCCGTGCGTTCGCACGGCCGGTATGGTGGGTTACAGCGACCAGGGGGGTGTCCCTGCGACGGCTGACGACGCAGGGCACCCCCGGTTTACTTGCCAGGCTCTCCCCCTCACCCTGCGCGGCGCCATGCTCCGCGCAAGGTCGCCGGAGCATGGTGCTGGGAGGTTTTGCAGGGGGAACCTGAACGCAAAGAACGAAGGAGAGTTAGGGGTGAAAATGCGAGGGTTCAAAAGTTGAGGGCCAAAAAGTAAATATATGAGGACCAAAGTGTAAAGTTGGTCAAGAAGGTTTCTTCTTAGGCTCAAGTTTTTATACATGACTAATTAGGACCTAAGGAATCTGATGGTGAATTTTATTTCTAGATTAAACCTTGTTTGACTGGTCAATTTACGCAAAAATCCAAATTAAGTTATTAATTGGGTATGGTTCTCAATGTAGGTCAAGATGGGTTCCTAAGGTCAAATTGAAGGTTCTAAACCCTAGAGATTATTTTTATATGAATTTTAGAGGGTTTATTCCATTTTTGCTTTGCCTTGAACCTCGTGAATTGAAGTGGATTTGTTTTAGGGTTACAGATTATCATTTAGTTCCTTGGAATTTCTGTAACCCTTGCTAGATCATCTCATCCCACTTTTATTCTTATTAAGTTGCTTTGACCTATGTTTGGACCCTGAATTACCCTGAATGCAGATTATACTGGTAAAATTGCATTTTTACCCCTTATGACTTATTTTCTCCTTAAACTCAGAATTCTCTGAGTTAAGCCTTTCCTTGAGTTATGTAGGAGCTTTTATCCTTTGTATTGGGTCAAAATGAGCTAGTTATGGCTCATGATGAGGTTCTCATCGTACCCCCATGCCTAGCTTTTGCTAGTCCCTTAGCAAAAAAAACTTAAGGTTTCAATCCTTGTTCTAGACCATTAAGTTCTTAATAGCTTCAGATAAGTGCTTTTTCATTTGAGCTTAGATTAGGTTAGAATGCTGACCATAGGCCTAAAAGGTACCCTAGTACCAATCAAGATCCAAATTTGTCTAGCTTTAGCCTTAGTCTTTAGCAAAGGTTTTTAAGGCCCACAAGAATTAACCTAAGGTTTATTGGACTTTGTGGTTAAAGCACCCGTGCTTAAAATGATTTTAGCCCTGGCTCAGTTCGCAGTGCGTTTTGTAAGAGAGAGATAGAAAGTTATTCTGTTTGGAGAGTTTTCTCTCTCTTTTTCTTTTTAGTTCTAGCCTAGGATTGGCTTTTCAACAGGTCTGTATCAGATTCCTTGCTCCCATCATCAATCCTCAAGGGTTCCTGGCAATCGATGCTTCGAGATAGCACCGCCCATGGCAACCCTCGGAACCCTGGCTATTGAGATTTCGAGATAATCCCATCCATGGTGTTCCGTGGCCGAATCCAGACCCTGGCAATTGACACTTCGAGATAATGCCATCCATGGAATCTGAATCAGCAGAGTGCTTACATGCCCCCAGTAGGATATGTAAATATCCTAAGAGACAGGCACCGAGGAGATGATATTTTGTTACGCATCTTCGAGGGGATTTCCCGCCTCTCCGCGCTGGGAACTCGTCCAAATCAACTTGTGTCGATCGGCCGCTCCTATTCTAGGTGTTCTTTTCAGAATTTTGCGATGCTTCTGCGTGATTTTGATTTTTACGCTTACTGAACCAGGCTGTGTGTGAGGTTAGGGTGCTTAGGTTACTGAGTCCCGTAAACCAAAAATTAGTTAACGAGGCCAAATACTCCCTAAGCCTTAGACCTAATACTTCAGCTTTTCATTTTTCTCAACCTCTTGAGGAGTGTCTAGATCTTAATGGGTACTAAGAGTCTATTCAAGAATGCCTAAGGTTTGCGTTCTTACTAATCTCATTATGCACTTTTCAGTTATTTTCTTGAATGAGGTCTAGAACTTAGGTTAATTCCTTAGTTCCTTACTAATGACTATCACCTTTTCTTATAATTTTGTGCTCCTTTTTCATTTTGTTTCTCTTCTCCTTCTCCTTCACAAAATTTCCTTCTCCTTTTATTCTTTTTCGAAAAAAATTTTTAATTTTTATGGTGTTTTTGGCATATGTGAATTTTTTGTTTGAAACCTTTTCTTACAAGTTTTGCACTTTCATACCCCCCCCATGCCTAATATTTGCAATGTCCTCATTGTAACCTAGGGGGTTTTTATTTAACTTAGTTCATTCCTTAAGACAGAAATTTGGATGAGTGGATGGGTCGGGTTGAATTTTTGCGGACGATTTCTAATCCCAGATGCAAGCATCTGAGGTGAGGTCGGCTGTCTACAAGGGTGAACCTCAAGTGCAAAAAGGTGTCAGAACAAGTTTCAGGTTTTCAAAGAGAATGACGGGCTGCCTCCCGTTAAGCGCTGAGTTTTACGCCATCGGCTGGGCGCAATAAGCTCAAGGGGAAAGGAGGATATAAGATGCTTCAGCCAAATCAGTAGAAGTTACATCAATGAACTGCTTGAGTCTCTGACCGTTCACGATGAAAGGTTCAGAATCGTGGCTGAGTGGACTGATTTCGATTGCTCCATTTCCAAAAACCTGTCGGACCAAATATGGTCCGACCCACTTGGATCTCAGTTTTCCTGGGAAGAGTTTTAGTCGGGCATCAAAGAGTAGGACCTTTTGACCAGGATGAAAGATCTTTCTCGAGATGTGTTTGTCGTGGAAGGCTTTAACCCGCTCCTTGTAGATTTGCGAGTTCTCGTACGCGTCTAGGCGTAATTCATCGATCTCGCTGATTTGGAGTTTTCTGTGGGTCCCAGCCTTGGAAAGATCTAGATTACAGTTTCGTACTGCCCAATAGGCTTTATGCTCTAGTTCTACGGGAAGGTGGCATGCCTTTTCGTACACCAGCCTAAAGGGAGACATGCCCAATTGGGTCTTGTGGGCGGTCCTATAGGCCCACAATGCTTCTGGAAGTCGGGACGACCAGTCCTTCCTGTCAGGTCGAACAGTGACTTGCAGGATTTTCTTGATCTCCCGATTAGACAGCTCAGCTAGACCATTAGTTTGGGGGTGGTAAGGAGTAGAGATTCAGTGAGACACCCCGTATTTGGTCATCAGTGACCTAAGCTGAGCATTTGTGAAATGGGTCCCCCCATCAGAGATTATTGCACGAGGAATCCCGAACCTTGAGAAAATGTGTTGATGAATGAATTTGAGAACGATTTTGTGATCACAGATTCGGGTCGGTATGGCTTCGATCCATTTGGACACGTAGTCCACAGCCAACAGAATGTATTCGAAACCATCCGAAACAGGAAAGGGGCCCATAAAATCAATCCCCCAAACATCAAAGATTTCGCATACTAGAATCGGTTGTATAGGCATCATGTCGCGATGGCTCATGTTGCCCAAAGTCTGGCAACGACTGCATGCCTTGCAGTGATTGTATGCGTCTTTGAACAGTGTGGGCCAGTAAAAGCCGCACTGGAGGACTTTTGATGCGGTTTTATGCCCGGCGAAATGGCCACCGCATGCCTGGTCATGGCAGAAAGAGAGGATATTGTTGAATTCCCCTTCTGGGACACATCTCCGGATGATCTGATCGGCACCTATGCGGAAGAGGTACGGGTCTTCCCAAATGTAATACTTGGCATCGGAGCGTAATTTGTCTTTCTTGGCCTTCGGCCAATCGGACGGGATCTGATGAGATGCCAAGTAATTTACTACATTAGCAAACCATGGAAGGCTAGTACCAATAGTCAGCAGGTGCTCATCGGGAAAATGCTCAGTGATGGGTCCGGGAGGGTCAATTATTTCAGAAGGAAGACGGGACAAGTGATCAGCTACCACATTTTGCTTTCCCGCTTTGTCGCGAATCTGAAGGTTAAATTCTTGCAACAGCAAGATCCATCGGATTAATCGAGGTTTCGCGTCCTTCTTTGCAAGGAGATGCCTTACAGCTGTGTGATCCGAGTATATGATGACACGGGAACCCAGAAGGTACGATCTGAACTTTTCTAGGGCAAATACTACAGCTAGCAGCTCTTTCTCAGTAACCGTATAGTTACGCTGAGCCTCATCGAGTGTTTTGCTGGCATAGTAAATGACCACAGGTTTCCTGTCAATTTTCTGCCCCAAAACCGCTCCTACAGCGAAGTCGGATGCATCGCACATGATCTCAAAGGGTTGAGACCAATCAGGGGACTGTAGGATCGGGGCTTGGGTGACTCGGTCACGCAGGATTTCAAATGCTTGAGTGCATTCCTTGGAAATTTCGAAAGGAACATCCTTGGAGAGAAGAGTGGTCAGGGGGCGTGCGATTTTTGAAAAATCAGGGATAAATCGTCGATAAAAACCGACATGCCCTAAAAAGGAACGGATGTCCCTGATCGAGCTAGGCATAGGAAGGTGAGAAATCAGATTAACCTTAGCTCGATCCACTTGGATACCTTTCTCCGAAATTGAGTGTCCCAGGACAATTCCCTCAGGCACCATGAAATGGCTCTTTTCCCAGGAAAGAACCAAATTCACATCGATGCACCGCCTGAGTATCTGGACCAAGTGTTGGAGGCAATCGTCGAATGATGCTCCGAAAACTGAAAAGTCATCCATGAAGACTTCCAGATAATCACCTACCATATCTGAGAATATGGCAAGCATGCATCGCTGAAAAGTAGCGGGTGCATTGCAAAGACCGAAAGGCATCCTTCGGAAAGCGTATGTTCCGAAGGGGCAGGTGAACGTGGTCTTTTCTTGGTCCTCAGGATGGATTGCCACCTGGTTATAACCGGAGTACCCGTCAAGAAAGCAGAAGAACCTATTTCCCGCATGTTTTTCGAGAATTTGATCAATGAAGGGTAGTGGGAAATGGTCCTTCTTCGTGGAGGAATTGAGTCGGCGGTAATCTATACAGACTCTCCACGAGTTGGCTAATCGGGTAGGAATGATTTCTCCGGTCTCAGTCGTTATAGTGGTGAGTCCTGCCTTCTTGGGCACGACCTGAATTGGGCTCACCCAACGACTATCGGAGATCGGGTAGATGATTCCGGCATCTAACCACTTGATGATCTCCTTTTTCACGACCTCCTGCAGATTGGGGTTTAAGCGTCTCTACATTTCACGAGAAGGTCGTGTGCCCTCTTCTGAATAGATATGATGAGTACAATAAGAGGGACTTATTCCAGTCAAATCATCGAGAGTCCACCCGATGGCTCTGCGATGTTGCTGGAGGACAACAATCAGACGGAATTCCTGTTCAGGACTGAGGTTGGAATTGATAATCACAGGAAGGGTCTGATTAGAACCCAAAAAGATGTATTTCAAGTGAGCAGGAAGGGGTTTCAGTTCGAGGATGGGGTTATCAGCAGCAGCGGGTGGTTCAGTATAGATGTGCGGTTCGAGGGTGGGAGTTACTGGGTTATTCATATCTGGATTCGACTCCTCTGTTTGCGGGTCAAGATCCTTCTGTGGTTGATGAGGCATAATCGCGTCATCCTGGAAGTGTGATTCATCAACCAAGGTCCTGATGTCACAAATTTGTTCGATGACGCCGCAATTAATTCCTTGTTGGGCCTTAAATATATCAATTTTCAGTGTTTGATCTCCAAACTTAAGCTCTATTTGGCCCTCCTCACAGCTGATGTTGGCTCTAGCAGTAGCCAAGAAAGGTCTCCCTAGAATGATTGCTGTATCCCTAGGGTTCTCAGGTGCATCCATATCTAAGACTATAAAGTCCACTGGAAAATAGAAATCCCGCACTCTTACGATAACATCCTCGAGAATCCCTTTTGGTGACTTTATAGATCGATCTGCTAATTGTAATGTCACCTCGGTTGGTTTTAGCTCAGATTCTTCTAGATGGTCAAGTAAGGATGTGGGTATCAGGTTTATGGATGCACCCAAGTCTAACAATGCTCTATCAAATTGGGTACCACCTATCTTGCAGGAAATCCGGGGAGTACCAGGATCTTTTGCCTTGGGTGGGAGTCTACTGAGGATTACAGAGCTGGCTTGTTCTGACAGAACAATTGGGCTCCCTCCCTTGGTTCGCGGCTTACGCTGGGTTGTACATATATTCTTTAGAAATCGTGCGTAAGCTGGTACGTGGCGGATTGCATCCATCAAGGGGATGTTTATGTGGACCTGCTCAAAGAGCTTGACCAGGTCCTCCTCAGGGGCCACGGGTTTGGTGGTCTTCTTTCCCTTGGTCAAGGCCTCGGGAAACGGGATCTTGGTTGGTTCTTCTAGGATAGGTCAAGGCCTCGGGAAACGGGAGGTGTCTCGCTGCAAGTGCTGAGTCAGCTCATCCACCTTCTTTTCAATGATTGAGACCTTGTCCAATCGACTGGCCATTAATTCCAGGTCGACTGATGCGGACAGGCCCTGCGTCTCATGTGCTCCCTTAAGATTCGTCGCTGCGCGGGTATTCGTCCTGTCGAATAATCCCATGGAGTCATTGTTGATGGAGTTCTCGCACATGTTTTCGAGAATCTCCCATACGGTGTCTTCATGTTGACCCATGATGTTTCCTCCGCAAGTTGCATTGACGAAAAGGCGGATGTCCTCACGGAGTCCCTGGTAAAAAGATTGGACTTGTTCCCATTTAGGAACTCTGTGATGGGGGCACTTTCTTATGAGATCCTGAAAACGATCCCATGCCTCATGGAGAGGTTCTCCTGATTGTTGAGTGAAGTGTGTAATCTGATGGCGCAAGGCGTTGGTCCGACCAACGGGAAAAAACTTTTTCAAAAACTCGGATTGAAGTTCTTCCCAAGTGTTGATAGGCCGGGTCTGAGTTTGATACCAATGGGCGGCCTTGTCCATAAGAGAAAAGGAGAACATCTTCATGAGAAGAATATCCTGATTTTGCGCATCTGATCCAAAAGTGTGGGCCAGATGCTTTAGCTGTTTGATGTGCTGGAAGGGATCTTCAGAATTAAGCCCATGGAATTTAGGTATAGCATGAATCATGTTGGGCTTTAATTCGGAATCAGGTCCTCCAGTCGGGATTCTGACTCGAGGCTCAATGGCCACCGCAGCAGGATTGTAGTGGTCCCGCATCATAGGACGCTGTGGTGGGTGCACGAAGTTTTGGAAGAGGTCATTGAGTCACTGGAGCTGGTGTTCCAGATTATTTTCTTCCTCAATTGGCTGAGCCATGATGGGGGAAGAAGAAGAACTTGGTTCTGAATCAGAAGAGAGAATAATGTGAGGGTGTTGCTGCACAAACACGGGCGTCGAGGCTTGGCCTTGACGAGAGCGAATTTCTAAAGGAGGTCTTAAGGGTGGTCTTAAAGACCTCCTTCCGTACATGCACTGTTGGAAGAGGTAAGTTTAGAAGGTGCTGGACCCAATCAAGACACCCAAAAATGTGTTGGGTGACTATAGAGGTGCGGGGCAGATGGACCCCTTGATCAGAAAGATCGTCCACCTGAGAATTACCTGGGCAGCCAGAGAGGGAGAGTCCCGCGAAGACCCCTACACGGTAGAGCGTCCCCATGGGTTACAGGGTTTCCCCCACCCGACCTCTCTTGTCACTGTGGTTCCAGGTAGACCAGAATGGGGATCTTGACCTCTTAAGTCTACCAATTTTAAGATCAGGGTGCTTAAGGTTTCACTTGAACTTTAGTCTTTTAAGTGCAAAGAGTGACCTAATTTAAGGTTGGTTGACCCAAGGTTTTAACTTTACCTCTTGTTTTCTTTGAGAGCTTTTAGGTCTTGTCTTTTAGGGTTTAAGTGTTTAGAGAGCCAATTGTTTTAGGTTTTCTTTTGAATAGGTATTTTCAATCAATGGTTTAGGCACACTTCTTTTGGATTTTCTCCATTCTTGATTTAAGTAGTGTGTCTTTAAAACCCTAAGGTTGAATCTTATGTTGGCTCTACTTGGTCCAGTTAGTTCTCTGTTGGGTAATTAGGGCTCAAGCAAGAATGTGTTAGCCCTTAAATACCCTTAATAGTGTGCAGGACTAATGAGTTGAAAACATGCAACTCTTTATGGTTACTAAGTATGGAAGACAGGTTAGCCCTATATTGCTTGTTCTTTTCTTTTCTTCCTCTTTAGAGTTTAGGGGTTAATAGCGAGAGGAAAAATTTACCTGTCCTCGGAGTGGTTGTCGTGCGGTTGCTTGTCTTCTTGATTTCCTGTAGCTGCACAAAAGAGGGGAGATTATCAGAAATTAAAAAGAGAAACAGGAATGTGTACCTCTAGAATAGCCGTTGCTCCCCGGCAACGGCGCCAAATGAAACGTTGGCTTCGAGAGATAACCGGGTTTTATTGTTATAGCGTTGTAGTATAGCCAGTTATTGCCATCATTTCAAATATATAATTTTTTTACTCGGAAAATAAAAGAGAGTTCCCGAGGTCGAACTCAGGGAGCAAGTTGTATTCTAGAGATATACATGTTCTATTACAAAAAAAATAAAGAGAGAGAGAGAGAGGGAGAGAGATGAAAGTTTGAGTTCTTCTTCTTTTCTTCTTTTCTTTCTCTTTGTCTTTCTCCTCTTTAGCTTTTGTTCTTCCTGTTCTTCTTTTGTGTTTATCTCCTTGTGGTCCTCTTCTTCACCTGTGTTGTTCTTCCTTGTTCTTTCCTCTTCTTCTTCTGCTGTTCTTCCTTGTTCTTTTGTTCTTCAGATCTTCTTCTTTCTTCTTTTCTTTTACCTGTCAGGACGTCGTCTCTCCTTCTTTCTTCTTTTCCCTTCAGGACGTCGTCTGATTTTCCAATCAGATGACTTAAACCGCTTGTTGCTACAGTGTCTCCCTTAGCTTTCTTCTTCTTCCGCGGTCCTTCTTCTTCACATGTGCCTACACACTTCAGAGTTTACGTCAGAGGACAAAACCTACTCTACCCTTCCCCCCCCCCCGTCTCTCTCTCACAGAAGCCACTCTTGGGAAAGCTCTCCCAGAGCTGCCAGGTAGTCGGGTACGGGTCGCGCCCGGGTCCAGGCCCACCGGCGTGCGTGGTGGGCGAGGAGTGCAGGTCAGTCTAAGTCGGGTCGGGCCAGGTCCGCGGGGCGTGAGCGCGGACGAGACCGGGTAACCGGGCGGGTGAAGGGGACCTCACCCCGTGTGCTGAGGCAATAAGCCTCCAGCACTTTTTCACTTTATACCGCTGCGCCTCTTCAGAGTTTTCCGAGGTGGGACTAAATGTCCCACCCCGAGTTGGCGCCCACGCGGAGGAGACAGCTGGTAATCGCGGCGTTACGCGAGGCCTTCGCGCGAGGGCTTCGCTTCAGCTGCAGCCTGACGCTTTGTCGAAATGCCTCGCAAGGCCTGGGAGTCGAATCTGGGCGTGGCGCGCCTGCAGCTGCATGCGGAAGCAGCTCCTTCTGTACGGCAATGGCGGCGGAGGTCGGGTGACTTGTTCGCAGCAAAACGGCCTCTCGGCCTAATCAGAAGGTGCCGGGAGCTTCGCCAGAGTGCGGCGAAGCTCGTGTGGGTGGTGGCGAGGCGTGGGGCGGCGTGCAAGGGCTGCCCTAGGTCGGACTGTGGGTCGGAAGATGGGTTTGTTCGGTGGGGTTGCAGAGGGTGATGTGGGGGAAGTGGAAGGGCGGGGGTTGATCAGGGTGAGGAGGCGGAGGTTCTGCGGTGGTCGGCGAGCCGTGTGGGTTGCTGGGGTGATGGGAGCGGCTCGCCGGAGTTTGGCCGGAGACGAAGGGGGTGACGGTGGACAGGAGCGGTCGAGGGTTTAATCAAATAAAAGACAGTGAGGAAAAGAAAGAGGGGGAGATGGGGAGAAGTTCTGACCTAGCTACGGAGACGAAAGGGGCCGGAGCAGGGCGACAGTCGTATCGACTGTCGCCGGAGAAGAAGATGCCCAGGGGAAGGGGTGGCGGCGAGCAGAGGGCCGGAGAGGTGCCAGCTGGGTGCGGCGTGGCGCGGGAAGAGCAGGGGAAGAAGTCTCTGCTGCTGGTATTGCGGCAGAGCGAAGAGGAGGAGGAGGAAGAACTGCCGGAGCTGGTGGGCGTCTGCCGGAGTGAGAAGAGAGGAAAGTTGGGGGTTTTCTCCGTCAGATCTGAGCTGGGAAGAACGGTGGAGCGACGGGGGTATTTATAGGGACCGAATCAGGGAGGAAGGCGGAGGGAGACGATGTGTCTCCCTCGCCGGAGGACGCCGGAGATGGAAACCCATACCGTCCGTGCGTTCGCACGGCCGGTATGGTGGGTTACAGCGACCAGGGGGGTGTCCCTGCGACGGCTGACGACGCAGGGCACCCCCGGTTTACTTGCCAGGCTCTCCCCCTCACCCTGCGCGGCGCCATACCCCGCGCAAGGTCGCCGGAGCATGGTGCTGGCAGGTTTTGCAGGGGGGACCTGAACGCAAAGAACGTAGGAGAGTTAGGGGCCAAAATGCGAGGGTTCAAAAGTTGAGGGCCAAAAAGTAAATATATGAGGACCAAAGTGTAAAGTTGGTCAAGAAGGTTTCTTCTTAGGCTCAAGTTTTTATACATGACTAATTAGGACCTAAGGAATCTTATGGTGAATTTTATTTCTAGATTAAACCTTGTTTGACTGGTCAATTTATGTAAAAACCCAAATTAAGTTATTAATTGGGTATGGTTCTCAATGTAGGTCAATATGGGTTCCTAAGGTCAAATTGAAGGTTCTAAACCCTAGAGATTATTTTTATATGAATTTTAGAGGGTTTATTCCATTTTTGCTTTGCCTTGAACCTCATGAATTGAAGTGGGTTTGTTTTAGGGTTACAGATTATCATTTAGTTCCTTGGAATTTCTGTAACCCTTGCTAGATCATCTCATCCCACTTTTATTCTTATTAAGTTGCTTTGACCTATGTTTGGACCCTGAATTACCATGAATGCAGATTATACTGGTAAAATTGCATTTTTACCCCTTATGACTTGTTTTCTCCTTAAACTCAGAATTCTCTGAGTTAAGCCTTTCCTTGAGTTATGTAGGAGCTTTTATCCTTTGTATTGGGTCAAAATGAGCTAGTTATGGCTCATGATGAGGTTCTCATCACCCTAGGATGGAGAGTAGGAGTCACAACAAGGTCCTGGGTTTTTCCACTTCTTTGGGTAATTGAGTTGGCTGTAGTAGGTGGAAACTAATTTGGATCTTGAGATGAGCTAGGCATAGAGCACGGATTCGAATGAGGAGTCTGATTGTAATCAAATCCAAGATTAGCAAGATGTGGAGGATGATTGAAACCTGGTGGAATCAGGGGAGCCTATTGAATCAAGTGAGCTTGGTTTTGTGGCTCCCGATTTTGATTAAACCCTAGAGGGAAAGTTCCTCTGATAGGTGCATTTGGAATAGGTTGTGACGGTAGGGCACCTATTGGTCTATCATCAGGTTTAGGCCCTAATTGGTTCTTTAGATCCCTGATGGACTGAGTCAACTGTTGGATGGCTTGCAACATCGAGATGTTTGTGTCCATCAATTGCTGGTTTTAGTTCAAAATAGCCAACTCAGTTTGGTTAGGTTGGTTGGGGGGCAAGGGTTGGTAGGTTTGGCCTTGGTTAAATGTGTTAGGCAAAATAGGGTTCAGCTGTTAGGGTCTAGGCTGTGAAATTTGCTGGTTCCCTTGCCCATGGCTTTTTCAAGAGAAAATCAGGTGGTTTCTCCAATAAGGATTATAAAGTGTTGGAGAAACCATTGTTTCTCTACTATTCCTTTTGATTGCTGACACATCCTCATATCTAGATGATGATGAGGATAACTGTGTGGAATTAGGATAACTGGGATGAAAGGCCCTTGTTTGGCTCCCAATGGCTGGGGGGAGCCTCCTAAGCTTTTTTGAAGGTTCTTTTGAGGCCTATATATATTTCTTAACTCCCCTTAGGCTAAACACACCTTTGAGTGAAAATTCACAAGTAAATACTCTAGCCCTACTTAATCTCATTGCCCTTTTAGTGTGCAAATTCATTCCTTGGGCAACCATTCACTCCCTCACTACTGTGCTTTTGCTATCATTTCTAAGGAGTACGCTCATCCTAGTTACTAGATTACGTATATATCTATTTGGGGATTGATGAGCCCATATTTGTGGGCTATTTATGTATTTTAATGCCTAGACATTAAGTTAACACATCTATGTACATAGCATACATTAGAATGAAAATCGGGTAATATAGAATTGCTTGTTTTATGCATTTCATGCATTATAGGTGTATGTCAATGTTATTTAGAATTTATTTAGGATAACATGCATTAGAACATAACTGGTTACTTCATTTGCACACATGTATTATACATATTTCATGATTAAATAGGATTTAGAATTTATATGGGGTATTGCATATAAATAAACCATCATTTCTTTTTCATTTTTATTTATTCTTTTCTTCTTAATGGCTGTAGGGAACCACCATTGATGGCTGTAAGGAGAAGATCTCTATCGTACACCACCGTCGTTCCATGTCCTTCGCTGTTCCATCACCTTCCCTGTAGTATAAGAAGAAGCTTTAACGCTAGAACGAAGTAGGCCTCCACCCCGACTCCACCGTGTTCGCATTGAGTACATTCTCGCTCCACCACCGCTGGCCTCAACCATGGCAGCGAGCCTCCACCACCGTGGGTGTGGGGCATCACAGGCCACATCACCATCCGGAGCTTGCTTGCATCACCATGAGCACACACAAGTGTGCATGCTACCGCCACCACCGTGCTTCTTCACTCCATCACCGTGCACGCATTGAGCACATGCTTGCTCCATCATTGTGCCTCACCCACTACCTTCCTCTTTGTTGTCCGGAGCTCTCCGCGCCTTCATTGTGAGCGTGGCCTGAAGCTCACGTAACACGAAGCTAACATCACCATCGTGCTCATCTCCTTCCTCCTATTCATTTACCACCTTCCTCCCTTGTTCACCATAAACCTTCAGAGAATCACCACCACTTCCACGCTCTTGACCCCTCACCCATTCACACCTTTAACCTCAACACTACCATCAATCGCCACCATCCCTCTTAGTCCATCACCAGCCATTTCCTCTTCTCCTCTATTTTCTTCTTTATTCTTCTTTTTCATCATTTCCTTCTTCATCTTCTCCACCAATCATCTACTGTTCTTCTGCACTAAAAAGAACCCAACAACCCACGCACGACAGCCGTAGCCACATCTCCATGCCAGCCACCACCATCCACGTCGCCAGCCTCTAGTGATTGCTGACCGCCGATCACACTACGCCAAGTCTCCCATGCACTAGCAAGTCGCGTGCGGCTGCTGTTCTAGTCGATCCTTGTCGTCGGCCTCCTTCCATCTAGTTGGCCGCTGCCGACCATCTCCTACCTCACTGGAACGACCATCATGAAGCTCTCCTCGAAGGCTTCCTCACCAAATCTCGCCACCTCCGGCGACCTCATGAGCATGCTCGAGTCCCTGAAAGAAGTGCTCCGTTTTATCTCCTATTAGTTATTACATTCACATGCCATTGCAACCTTTTGCTTTTTCTTTTATTAATTAAATATTGTGGTTGTTTTATGAGAGCCCCCTCATCTTTCATGCAAGTGCGATGTTAGCTGATTTAAGCTTTATTTCACATCTTTACCTTAATTTAATGGGGGTGTTGGCTTAATTTCTTGGGGAAATTATTCGTAAATAATAATAGTTCGACTTGTGCAAGTGGACACAACCTGCTCTTCTCGAGTGGTTATTTCATTAGTTTTGACGATCGATTTTCCACCACTCCTTACTATTTCAACGCATCATTTCATGTGTAAAACATCATCAAAAGCGAAAATCGTCTCGTCAAATTGTGCCATTTACGGGAAGGCAAAAGGCTTGTTAGATATTCACATTTATTTTTTCACATTTTATTTAGGGCATATTTTACTTCGAATATTTGTTTTGTGTGAGGTACCTCTTGGATAATTGCTGCACCAGCCTCAGAGATCAGGCAGCCCTTGATGTCGCTAGTGGACCACACATTGGGGAGAGCACCACAACTGTTACGCTCATGACTGAGGTGGACCTTGATTCCACCGTCGGAGGACACCCGGAGTGATTATTATCTTTGCCGATTTGTTGGAGTTAGGATTCGGACTTTATTTATTTTCTTTATTTTATTTTCCCACACATTTGATTTGAGACCCTTCTTCTAGGGTACATTTGAGGGGTTTGTTCCCTGCCATTGTTTTAGGCCCCTACGTGGGTAATTTTTTGGGAGTTTATTCCCATTTGTTTATATTTAGGTTTTTCTTTTATTTTGTGGGTTGTTTATCCCATATTGTTTATGTAAATAGGGTCAATAAAAAGATAAAAAAAATCACAAACTGCCTGCTAGAAGTTGTATGCCCTAGGATGACCATTTAGGTGTGTATGAGCAGCCTTTAGATTTATTTTTCTTGCATTTGCGTGCATCTTGCATTGTTGATCGCTGGAGGGAAGGTACGCCCTCTTTCTTTGTATCTATATTTGTTCACATATTTGCATTTGGACTTAATTTTTAGACCACGTAATCTATCTTGAAGTGATCTAATAAAATGGTCACATTTAATTTTCTAAAAAGGACTAAGTAAAAGAGGAACACATTAAATCCCAAGGAGTTGATTTGACACATTGTGTTGCAGTTCAAAATTCAAAATTCTTTTTTGGTGAACACACACGTGTATGACATTGTTTTTTGCATCGAGGCACGCATTTTAAATACTCCTAGGTTTTTGAGCTGCTAGGAAAGAACCCTCCTACCATTGGATTCCAAAGTGCTTGAAACTCAAGATCAAAGGTTTTGTAACTCCAAGGAGGGGGATATCTTGTCACATATTTTTGATGATAGTTAAGAAGTACCGCGAAAGCACAGCTTCAAAAGAAGGCTTAGGCCTACTTGCATCCCTTGATCTTCCGTCCTTAGAGTACTCTACCATTTGAACTTAAGAGAAGCGCACCTAAGTTCCAACTAGGTCTTTTTAGGCATTCCGTAGGTTGACAATAGGCGTGTAAACTGATTGAACAAATTATTTTTTCACCTACAAATTGAAGGTAAACTCAAATGCCTAAATCGTTAAGGACCTAAAAAGTCCTTCTAAATTACGTTTGCTTGGGAAAGAATTGGACTTGGGTGTGCGTTAGAATGGATCAATTTGACCATCACTCTTTCACCTCTTTGAGGGTTGCTTGTGAATTATAAAGTATACTAGAGGGGAGGGGTGATTAGTATCGCTTAAAAAGAATATTATGAATAAAAAATAAATTCACAATAGAATCAAGCACAGATTACACTTGAATTTATAGTGGAAATAAAAATCGAGTGAAAACCACTACCTAAGTCTCTCAGCTTAGGATTTTCCTGACTAGTCGAGGCTAGTCAATCCAATACCGTACCACTTGAACGAGAGTGGTACAACATCTTTACAAACACTTCTCTTTATAACCTGAAGAGAAGCATAACAACAGAAACTACAACGGATCTTCCCCAACAACTTGGGATCCGTTAATCAAAACAATAATGTATAACTATGGAACCTTAATAAAAATCAAACTAGTATTTTAGCGAAGGTTTGAAATGATGTGCTTTGAAAGGCGTGCAAATTGAAGCGTAGAAGCACTTAAAGAAGCACGAGAAGCTCTATTCTTTTAAGGGGATTTTCTATTGAAAGTAATGTGAAAAAGGGTGCGTCTGACCTCTATTTATACTAAAAATTTGACTTGAAAAGGAAATGAAATTGGTCGATCAATTAAGGTAGATTGGTCGATCAAAATGATATTTGGTCAATCAATCTAGTTATTTGATGGATCACGTATTGATCGATTAATTAGCTTAATTGGTCGATCAAAAAAGTATTAATCAACTTTCTAAAATGGGCCGGTTTGATTGATTAACTAAGTTGGTTAGTTGATCATGCAATTTGGTTGATCAATTAGTATTGTTGGTTGATCAAAAACCCTAGAAATTGATTTCTAGAGAAAAGAGTGAAAACTGTTTGAGTTTTTTTTTGAGGTTCCTTACAATAATATCCTAGACTTAATAAAAGTAAAAGACACAGATCATCATCCATCTAATCTTGATCCATGAGAAGAGATCTGATTCGTGATAGTCCTGAAATATTTGTTTTGCAATAAACATAATTTTAATGCATTAAAACAGAGGTACTTACATTCTCTCCCTTTTTGTACTTACATTCTCTCCCTTTTTGATGACAACAAAATTATAATTATGAGTTGAAATATTATGCATAATAACACTCCCTTTTTTTTTCAGTAAGAAGTAAAACATGCTGCTATCGATTTCAATTAACTCTCCCTTAAGCATGTAAATGAAGCAACAATAATTTTAACATGAAATTTCAAGAGAGTAAAATATATCTGAGAGAGATAATATCCATGCATATAACAACAGTATAAAAGAGTCTAGATAAGCAGAGCAAAATAGTCCATAGAATATAAAGTTTTACAATCAATGAAGCTAAGCGAAATCAAAACTAATGCTAAAGCTACTCATCTAACGATGCCATGAAGGCATCCATCATGCTTTAGAGGTCTGTATCTAACTTGAGGTCCATCGAGTCAGGTCTCTCTGAGGAGGCAGGCTGGCTAAGACACAGGCAGCGCGGAGCTAACGATTTTGGTGTCGGTTGCTTAGATGTCCTGTGAGACAGTGTAACCTGCTGGTCTATTGGTGCTGCTGTAGTGGTAGGAGGAGGAGGTGCTGCTGCTGATGGAGGCATGGTATTAGATTGGTGAGGTTGAGGGGGACGGTGAAGTTATTGTTAAATCCTATGAATAGACTCTCCAAGTCTATCTAAGAACTGGTTTTGAGCATTCAGGTATTCTGATACCTGATGCCCATGTCTCAGCATCACTATGTTTGTCTCTCTCTGCTGATGTATCATCAAAGAAATACCATCTGTCACATCCTGTATATTGACAAAATCCCTGCCTGTAAAAGGTCTGTCGAAAAGGCCCCACTCTTGCCCGTAGGACGGAGAGGGTCGCACTAGAGGAGGATAGGTTGCAGTAAAGTGCTCGTAAGGTGGGAAAGGAGGAGGGACTGCTGATGGTTCCTGCTGCTGCTGCTGCTCTGAGCTGCATCCTCACCACGAGCTCCTTGAGCTTGCTCCATCTTTGTATAAGTGAGCTTATCAAATATGGAGACTCTAGTGATAAACTGTTTATGATTAACATCCATGGGAACACTGAAATATAGGAAGATGTAGGAAAGAAGTGTCCCAAACTGGAAGGAGCTAGTGGGTTGCTTGCTCATTAAATATAGAATCAATTGAACTGCTTGTTCTTAAGAAAGGCATAAAGAGTAATGAGTATAATGCCAGGGTAGTTCTCAAATGAAGTAGACTTGGAGATAAAATTTCATAAAAATACACGATTAAGAAATCATGGAAGATGGCGAAAATAGGGGGACTTGGCTGGACGACCCAAGTCAAAATGGGAGGGAGTGAGCAGGGTCTCCTTATTGGTATCTGTTTGTGTTTGCTGGTGAAGCTCAAGAAAGGTAGGACCAACAGACGAACAACCAAGAATCTTTGAAATCACATCCGCATTGACCAAAACCTCTATGCCATAGATGTTCGAGGTCAACTCAATGTTGAAACCCTCACCTATATTCTTCAGGTTGGCATAAAATAGGTGACAAGCCATAGGGTCAACACCGGGAATGCAGCTATTTTTGGAACCCGTATAAAAGTTCTGCTCAAAAAGACGTAAAATCTAGTGATGTGCAAATTTTTCGTGGATTCTAGGAAGGATAGGCTCGAAGCAAACAAAATCACTGGTCTACCAACATGCAATGAAAGCTTGGGTAAGAGAGAACAACGGTCGTGAGTGGCCTCAGTGATGGAAAAGTGGTGAAACGTATCATCACGATAAGCAGAAGAGGAGTCACATGCGCCTTTTGGAGCCATAACAGAGCTGAAATTTCATGTTGGTCGATCAAATAAGGATTTTTGGTTGATAAAAAATGAACCGGACCGAGTTATGGAAAAATTGACTTTTGGTCGATCAACCAAGAATTTTGGTCAACCAAAAGTGATCAAATGTGTAAAATCGGGTTTGTTTCCAAGTGATAAGCTCACAAATACTACAAGATTTCACAAGCATTCACACAAACAATCAACAACATTAGTAGATCTACTCATAGCACATCCCATACTCAAAGAAAATCCTAAAAGAAACGAATTTAATCCAAGATTAGAGTGTACCATGATCGATCAAGTAATGGTCAATCATGGGAGGATGGCTAGGATGGAGATGGCAATGAGGCCGGTCGGCGAGAGGGGTGCATGGTTAGTTTGTGCAAGATACTCGAGGTTGCATGGAGAGGTTTGGCGCGGAAAAGGCATCGACCGCGTTGTTGCACGCACGAAGGACGCATATGGGCGGCGTGACTTGCTTGCATGAGAAACGACGATGGTTGGAGGTGACATGAAGGTTGGTCGATGTTGAACGCACGGGTTGCTACGCTAACGTGTTTGGTTTTGAAAACCTGTCGTCGTAGTATGAAAGCGAAGAACTCGTGTTCAACAAATAAAATTTATATCGGAATAGAAATCCCGGGTCGAACACAAGGAGGCGGACGTTTGATTTAAAAAATTCACGTTTGTTTTATTTGTTACGAAGCAGAATAATTGATTAGAAACTATCTAACTATTTACAATAAATAGAAGAGAGAGAGAGAATAAGAGAGAGAGAGAGAATATTACAAACAAAAACCAAATAGTGATGTAGAATGAACATGGAATTTCATCATTAAAAATATTATTTGTTACGCTAAACATTATGACTAGAAAGTAGAAAATGATTATACTAGAAAGCAGTAAATCTACTCTAGAAAGAAGTAAATCTATTCTAGAAAGTAGTAAAAAGAATGGGAAGAGAATATCCTCCTTGAAGGTCGCTTGGAGGACGAGCCAGACGGGATGACGCCTGGATGAAGGAGGATGAAGCGGAAGAACGGGAATGGGGCAGCACGTCGTTGTCGTTGCGGGATCCGCTTCCGAAAGGGGACAAAAAATTGACTTTTATCTCGCGAGAAGCATCCTGGGTGTGGGACAAGCTTCTCTTGAGCTTTGGAGAGGGAGAGAAGAGAAGGAAGGGATGAGAATTTCGTGTGGAGGGGGTCTCCTTTTATAGTTGCAAGGAGTGAGGGCAATTTGGACATTTTAATTTGAAAATCATTAAATCAAGGTTCTTTATTGACGGATAAAATCGTCATTAAAGCCCCATTGTGGGTGTAATGGGCGGCGCCCACGCGCCCGCTCGCCTCCCATGCTGCCCACGTTCTATGAATCTCATCCGTTGGATCGTGAGATCGAACGGCTGAGAGCGCTTCTCACGCCCGCATCTTGCGGTTAATCGCATGCCTGCGCGTACGATCCCGCATGAGGCACGACGTGCAATAACGCGTGGGCGCTTTCGAACCCCCGCAGCCGCTCGATCGCGATCGAGTGGTCGCGGAGCCCGCTCGCCCACGCCCTTTCGCCTGCGCATGCGGATTCGAACCCGTGCCAGCGCCTTGCGATAAGGCGTTCGCCCGCTGCACTGTGGAGGAGAGATGGTCCGGAGTTGTTTTAAGCAACGCGTGCTCATGGTTGTTGGATCATGATCCAACGACCCAGATCACGCGTTGGATCTTCTTTGGAGAGGCAGCGGCGGTCCTAAGGGCCGGTTGGATGGCTGAGATGGTGCCACGTGGTGTCATCTTGGCCGTCTATCTTCTGGATGATGTAGATGGTGCCACGGGTGTCGGATTAAGTTGATTTTCATGCCGTTAGGCTGCAATCCTCGATTCGAATCCATCCGTGCGATTGGATTTGTCATTTGAAGTGCAGATTCATGCCATCTTGGCCCTTGATCTTCTAGGATTCCCCGGTCTCTATCTGATGCTACAGATGTCTGATTAGGGTGATCTTGGGGTCGTTGAACTCCAATCGTTGCCCTGATCACATCTGTACGGTTGGATCTTTGATTCGAGGCCCTAATAAAAGGTTTGCCCTATCCATGAACATAAAAGGAGACAATTAACCTCCATTTTATTCAAACTACTCTAAATGCAAGATGATGCATGTTATGCAATATTTATAGTATGCAATGCAATCCTATGCTTAAGATTATGCATAAATAGACATCTTAAATAGTGTAAACATATTTACATCATACCCCTATGCCTATCTTTTGCTAATCCCTAGCAAAAACTATATGCTATTTATAAAAGAATCAGGTTGGATTATTTGGGCATGGGTTATTTTAAATCATTAAGAAAATGTCTACTTAGGATCTAAACTTTCAAAGACACAACAGTGCCCGAGTATCTGCCAAAATGCAGACCGCCTCAAGCCCTCGCCTTATTCAAAGAAAAATTTATTTTTCTCTTTTTCCTCTTTTCTGATTTTTTTTTTCAAGTTTTAGGGTTTAAGAGTGGCTTTCTACGGCCATTCAACTCACCCAAAATTTGATGAGAACCCTAAGTTCTAAGAATCTTATTGTGAATGTGATAGACTCGTTGACTAGCAGTTAAAACGGACTTCGGATTTCTATGCCTCTAGGTGACCTTAAAAAGAGAATTTTGCCTAAAGGTGTATCTTTACAACCGGTAGCTTTCTCCCTACTTTTATTTTTACGGGGTCAACACAAGGGTGAATCCAGTGTATATCTCCCCGGTTTATTCTACTTCTCCGCTTCTTCCTAAGTGTTTTGGGATTTTTCAGTGCATTTATTGAGCTGGGTTCTGGACAATCGGTCGATGAGCTGTTACCACTGACAACTTGCTAGCCATACTCGTGCGGCGGAGTGTGGCTTATTTCTTTTTTTTCTTCTATCTTTTTTTTTCTTTTTCTTTTTCTCTTTTTAAGTAGGTGGCTTCCCTGGTCTAAGATTTACCTAAAGGCAGCAAAAGGTGAAAGATCCAGTGACTGGGCTTTGGATAACCTACCTATCGGCTGTTACCCATGATAACTTGCCAACCATATCACCTTGGAAGGTTCGTTAGTTACCCAATTTTCATTAAAATCGCCAAATAACGAGTCAGTGTAAAGAAAGTGTGTAGATGCTTAAAACTCAAAGTTCCCTCAAATTAGAGGGTGGATTGATAAGTCGTGTACTTATCACCCAAACTTATTTACTCCAATTAAAATAGAATTCAAGTTGGCGAGGACTCGAAAAATACATCCACATTTTAATAGATACATGGGATGATTAAGTCGAAAGACCTGAAGGGTCTTTGTGTTCATATCATAATGTAGAATTTCCTAAGATTGAAAATTTTCTTAAACCCAAGTTCTCTTTCCTAATTCCAATTTTTTTTTATGTATAAAAGAAAATAAAATAAATCTAGGAGCTGACGAATAAATTCAGAGATGAATATCCACCCCCCTATGCCTATCTAATGCAATGTCCTCATTGTATTAAAAAGATAAAATAGAGTGGAATAGCATAGAAAGCACCTGAATTGCGTGAATGTCAGGTCCGCTCTGAGATAAAAACTAAAAAAACTGTATACGTGCTGAATATAGTGCATTTAGCTAGGCACACTACACAAAGAAGAGAAATAAAGAATTCACAAGTGCAGGTCAGAATTAGAATAAAAAGATGAAACCTCGGACCCACCAGTAGATGCCCACAAATGTGGACCAGATTGTGGTGCAGACCCATACCCCATAATCGAGAATATCTCAGGTTCTGGATAAAAATTACCCAAAACCTAAAACCAGTATGCAAGTGGGGTCGAGCCTACGATTTATGAGGATACAACCCAAGACCAAAACGTTGGATTACAAAGAAATCAAGCTCAAAAGGATAATCATTGAATGTGTGCTTGGGTTCGACATCCTTAGAACAAATGTCGTAAGGGTCCTGGTTTGATGGTTTCAGCTTAATAGGAACCCTTCGACTCAGTCTTCTACTTCCTCCGGAAGTTGCTTCCCAAATCAAAATTTCCCGACTCCTATCCTCCTCATTCAGCATGGCAAATTCCAGGACCTCTTGCATATTAATCACCCCATCTGAAATCTCCAAGTCTAAATGATGTGGCTGAATCAGAATTGACTTGGTTCTAATTATCTCAGAGACAGAATCATCGATAAACTCAACGGGGTGTAACTGACAATCAGGGCATTGAATTGAATTCTCCAGAAAATGCGATTCTGGATCTGTATTATGAGCCCTAATAAAATCGATTTCCTCAGTTATTGGACTATCAAATGGTCTTTCAGCTTCCTCAGGCCCAATCGTCTCACAAAAATCGTGTTCTGTAAATTCGCGTGAGACTTCGCAACTTAAATCTTCACCATCAAAATCAAAGAAATCAAGATCCGTATTAATGTATGTCCCAAAATCATCTGTCACTTTCTGTTCCAAGGAGACATACGTTTCCTTGTACCCTGGCTTAGGGATCTCAGGTGAAGAAACTAGATCATCCTTAATTGGTTATTCTAATTCAATTTAGTCAATCTCGTAATACGTGTCCCTCCCGACAGGTGCCTGAACGGGTTCTGACATTGGCTTTCCTGAAGGGAGTTCATCCTGGGAATCATCCCATGACTGAACTAAAGCAACCACAAATCTCACCCTCAATTTCGCTAACTTCCCAAGTAGAAACTCACCCGGGTTCTTATTCTTAACATCCTAGAGCCAACCCAACAAATACTTATTCAAATCATCAATCATCTGAATCAGGGGTTCCAATCTCTCAATGCAAGGTATTGGCTGAACTTCTAAAGATTGTATGATATTCCTCAAGTTAGCCAGAACCTTATCTTGAACCTGGTTACCCTGAACTGGTTCAGGGTTGGGCGGGTTTGGGATCAATGCAGGGGAATTAATGAATTGAGATTCGTTATACCTTTCCTGATAATAGGTCATTTCAGATTGTTCAAAATGTGGTGATGACCCAAAGGCAATGTAATCAGAGGATGAGTAAGGGTCAGTGTATCCTTCTTGATTATAGATAGTATTAGGTTGTTCATGAAAGGGTGATGATCTATAATTGATGTGGCTCTGAGAAGGATAGAAATCACAATCATAGTGTTCAGGGTTAGACCCTAAACACGGAGGTCCGGAACTGTATCCCCAATCTGAGTTATCCCAACTAACTGATGGTTGATTACAGTACGAGTCGAGATAATCGTCATGTTGAGGATAATTCAAAACAGGAGGGAAAGAGCAGGAATGCGTGTAATATGTGGAAGGATTCATGAGAGATGGGTGGAAGAAATACGTCCTGCAATACAAATAATCAAACCTGTCCTTAAGTGGGCTAGCCTAAAGACCTATAACTCCCAAAACCCGTGTTGAGATAAAGGAACGATTTGATCTACTTCTTTCTGTTCAATCCAACCAGTTAGAAGGAGGGACTGGGGAGAAGGTTCTTCCTTCGACTTGCGCCTCCGGTTCCTAGTATACCGCCCAGCTACGATCGTTTGATTTTACTCCCTTAGCTGGACATCAGATTGAATAGTAGAAATAGACTAATCGAAAATAATCTCGTTCTGGGCTCTGAAGAGCGAGTCGAATCCTTAAGGCCAACGTCTACTCTGTTTTATTTAGGGTTAGGTTTGAATGTGCTTTGGATTGTGATGGGCCCTTTATCTGGGTTGTGCCCTTAATGATTGATTGATTTGTGTGTCTGTGCACAACCAGTGCTTTTGAAGTAAGATTACTTTTGATGCGGTGAATTTTAGGGTTCAAATCTTGCTTAGTAGCTTTTAAGATTCAACTTTAGGTATTTTCAAACAAGTTTTGTTGGCACACCAGGTTTTGAAAGCACAGGTGAAGATGTTTTCCTTTAAAACTTAAAAGAATGTGGGGTGCTTGGTAAATCTCTAAGAGTTGAACGTAAGTGGCAGCTAGTTGATGAATTGATTTTAATTGAAGTGGTGCGGCCCAATCAACTTAAACAATTGGCCTGTTGCACCACTTAATTAGGCACACAAGTGATTACCTAATCTGATTTCTACTCAATTATGTGTTTGGATGTGTGTACCGGCTCCAATGATCAGTTTACCGGTTGAGTTTGAAAATTAGATGAGGTTGTGTACCTTTGTTTGATTTTTTTTTTTTAATTTTCTTTTTAAATATGGAGGTTGGGGTGAGTATAGGTGTCAAACAACAAACAATCTAACCTTAAAATTTATAAGAACACCTAGGTTGATTGATGTTTGTGTTATTATGTGGTGGAATGAAAACTAATGGGTGAGAGGTGGGGGATAACTCACAGAACCTTCCACAGCACTTTTCTCCGATCTACCATGTTTGCTTGTCTCGAAAGAGTACCTGTAATTACAATAAGGAGAGAAGTGAGGTAAATGATTTGTAAGTTATAAAACGCGAAGAAAAATCAAAGAGTGTCGCCTCCTTGGCAACGGCGCCAAAATGTTGAATGCATGGGTTGCTATGCTAACATGTTTGGTTTTGAAAACCTGTTGTGGTAGTATGAAAGTGAAGAACTTATGTTCAACAAATAAAATTTATACCGGAATAGAAATCTCGGGTCGAACACAGGGAGGCGGACATTTGATTCAAAAAATTCATGTTTGTTTTATTTGTCACGAAGCAGAATAATTGATTAGAAACTATCTAACTATTTACAATAAATAGAAGAGAGAGAGAGAATAAGAGAGAGAGAGAATATTACAAACAAAAATCAAATAGAGATGTAGAATGGACATGGAATTTCATCATTAAAAAGATTGTTTGTTACGCTAAACATTATGACTAGAAAGAAGAAAATGATTACACTAGAAAGCAGTAAATCTACTCTAGAAAGTAGTAAATCTATTCTAGAAAGCAGTAAAAAGAATGGGAAGAGAGATATCCTCCTCGACGGTCGCTTGGAGGACGAGCTGGACGGGACGATGCCTGGACGAAGGAGGACGGAGTAGGACGAAGGAGGACGGAGTGGAAAAAAGGGAACGGGGCAGCACGTCATCGTCGTCATGAGATCCGCTTCCGAAAGGGGAGGAAAAATTGACTTTTATCTCGCAAGAAGCATCCCGGGTGTGGGACAAGCTTCTCTTGAGCTTTGGAGAGGGAGTGAAGAGAAGGAAGGGATGAGAATTTCGTGTGGAGGGGGTCTCCTTTTATAGTTGCAAGGAGTGAGGGCAATTTGGTCATTTTAATTTGAAAATCGTTAAATTAGGGGTCTTTAGTGACAGATAAAATCGTCACTAAAGCCCCATCGTAGGCGTAGTGGGCGGCGCCCGCGTGCCCGCTCACCTCCCACGCCGCCCACGTTCTCTGAATCTCGGCCGTTGGATCGTGAGATCGAACGGATGAGAGCGCTTCTTACGCCCGCTCCACTTGCGCTTAACCGCGCGCCTGCGCTTACGATCCCGTGTGAGGCGCGGCGTCCAATAGCGCGTGGGTGCTATCGTGCGCCCGCAACTGTTCGATCGTGATCGAGCGGTCGTGGAGCTCGCTCACCCGTGCCCTTTCGCCTACGCATGCAGATTCGAACCCGCGCTAGCGCCTCGCGATAAGGCATTCGCCTGCTGCGCTGTGGAGGAGAGACGGTCGCGGAGACGTTTTAAGCGGCGCGTGCTCATGGCTGTTGGATCAAGATCCAACAGTCGCACGTTGGATCTTCTTTGGAGAGGCAGCGGCGGTTCTGAGGGCCGGTTGGATGGTTGAGATGGTTCCACGTGGCGCCATCTTGGCCGTCCATCTTCTAGATGATGTAGATGGTGCCACGGGTGTCGGATTAAGTCGATTTTCATGCTGTTAGGCTGCGATCGTCGATCCGAATCCATCCGTGAGGTTGGATTTGTCGTTTGAAGTGTAGATTCACATCATCTTGGCCCTTGATCTTCTAGGGTTCCCCGGTCTCTATCTGATGCTACAAATGTCTGATTAGGGCGATCTTAGAGTCATTGAACTCCAATCGTAGCCCTGATCACATCTATACGGTTAGATCTTCGATCCGAGGCCCTGATAAAAGGTTTGCCCTGTCCATGAATATAAAGGGAGATAATTAACCTCCATTTTATTCAAACTACTCTAAATGCAAGCTGATGCATGTTATGCAATATTTATAGTATGTTATGCAATCCAATGCTTAAGAACATGCATAAATAGACATCTTAAGTAGTGTAAACATGTTTACATCAGTCGATCACCATCGCTGAAGGAGGAGAGGTGGGGTCGGGTGGTGTTGTTTGTCTGGTGGTGAAGGTGTGGGGACCAAATGTGGGGTATAGGTTAGAAAAAAAAATGATTTGGTGGTAAAAACGGTTGTGTTTTGTAGAAGAGTTGATTAGCAAAATAGGTAAACACATTTTAGGTTGCTAATTAGGGTGATTAAGGTCGGTTAACATGATTAGGAGCGAGATTCGAGGTAAAAAGTTTGCAATCTTGAAAAGTGAATCCGCCCAACTTTGGTCGATCAAAATAGAAAATGACTGATCAATTAAGTTAATTGGTCAATCAGAGTTCAAATGATTGGAGGGAAAATTCCTGCTCAATCAGATTGGTCGATCAAACAACTAATTTGATCGATCGAAACTCAAATTTTTGGAGGAAAATTTCCTGCCAAGGAATTTGGTCGATCAATAAAGGATTTTGATCGATCAAAGAGGTTTGGTTGATCAATTTGAAAAATGGATCAATCAACAATAAAAAATATATCAATCAAACAAATCAATTAACCTCTTTTAGCATTGATAAACCTAATGGATGTCAAATTAGGTTAAACCTTTCTTTCGGCAAGGGTTTTGTGAAGATATCAGCTGACTCTCTTTTTTAACAAATTCGAAGTTGATTTCTCCTTTTACGATAGTCCTTGGGAAAGTGGTGTCTAACATCAATATATTTAGTCTTAGAGTGTTGAACTGGATTCTTAGACAAGTTTATTGTGCTAGTGTTGTCACACAATATTTTGTTATTCTTGTTGGATAGGCCAAAATCTTGTAAGGTTTGTTTCATCTGCAATAGTTGTGAACAAGCTAAAAAAGCAGCTACATATTCCACTTCTGTTGTTGAAATTGAAACAGTGTGTTGTTTTCTAGAGAACCAAGAGACTAGGGAATTTTCTAGAAATTGACATGTTCCACTAGTACTCTTTCGGTCTGTAAAGCCACCCGCATAGTCAGTATCACAAAAGGATTAAAGTTCCAATGTGCTTGTCTTCGGATAGAAAAGTCCTATGTCTTGTGTGTTGTTTAAGTATCTAAGTATTCTTTTAATAGCATTCAGATTTATTTCCTTAGGGTTTACTTGAAAGCGAGCATACAAACAAGTGCAAAAGAGAATATCAGGTCTTCTAGTAGTTAAGTATAATAAAGATCCTATCATGCTTCTATGCATTTTCTGATCTACAGACTTACCTGTGTTGTGTGGAAGCTGGCATAGGTGCTTCTTTTCCCTTTGTCCATGGAGAATTTCTTCAAGATCTCTGTGGTGTATTTGGTTTGTGATATGAAGATTTGATAGGATAGTTGGTCAATTTGAAGTTCGAGAAAGAGCTGAAGCTCTCCCATTATGCTCATATCAAAATGATTCTACATTACCTTTGCAAATTATTAGCATAATGGATCACTAGTAGAACTGAAAATGATATCATCCACATAGATTTGTATTATTAAGAGATTGTTTTCTTTTCTTTTTGTGAATAAAGTTGGATCTATTTTGCTAATTTCAAACTCATTTTAAATTAGATAAGTTTTTAATCTTTCGTACCAAGCTCGTGGACCTTGTTTTAGATCATATATTGCTTTATTTAATTTTTATACATATTCTAGATTTTTAGCATCTTCAAAACCTGGAGGTTGTTTAACATAGACTTTCTCCTTGATGAATCCATTTAGAAAGGTGCTTTTGACGTCCATCTCAGAAAGTTTGAATTCCATATGGATGGAAACAGCTAGCAACATTTTAATGGATTCCAGGCGAGCTACAGACGCATATGTTTCATAAAAATCTATTCATTCTTCTTGATTATATCCTTGGGCCACTAGTCTAGCTTTATTTCTTACTACTTCTCTTGATTCATTAAGTTTATTCCTAAACACCCACTTGGTTCCTGTAATGGTTTGGGAGTCAGGTTTTGGAATAAGTTCCCATACTTGATTTCTTTTGAATTTATTTATCTCATCTTCCATAGCAATAATCCAACAATTGTTTGAAAAGGCTTCCTTAACATTTTTGGGTTCTAATTGAGAAACAAAGGTTGTTAAAGCCAAGGTGTTGATGGAAGATCTGGTTTGAACTCCTTTAGACACTTCTCCTATCACCAATTATTTTGGATGATCTTTAATATATGAAATATCTTTGGGTAGTTCATTTGAAATGTTCTCTTCTGGAATGTTTGATGGGTCATCTATTAAGTCATCATCATCATTTGCAGAAGATTTAGGTTGAGATAGTGTTTCATCAAAGGATACATGCATAGTTTCCTCAACAACATAATTCTTCTTGTTGAAAACTCTATTGGCTTTACTTTTGGTTGAATACCCTAATAAAATTCATTCTGAGCTCTTAGCATCAAACTTATCAAGATTGTCTTTGGTGTTGAGTATAAAACATCTACAACCAAATATTTTGAAGTAAGAAATTCTAGGTGTTCTTCCATGATAGAGTTCAAAAGGTGTTTTGTTTAGGATTGGTTTAATTAGGGATCTATTTTGGATGTAGCAAGTAGTGTTTACAGCCTCTGTCCAAAAATGTTAAGGTAGCTTTGACTCGCACAGCATTGTGCATGCACACTCTTGTAGGGTCCTATTTTTCCTTTCAACTACATCATTCTGAATTGTGTTTTAATCCGCTAACAAAATGTGTGTTATCGAAAGAAGTGGAAGAGTTACCAATTTGGCTAGTACCAATAATACGGCTCTTGTTGTTGTTCCCTAATGTGACTGTGCCACCTTCCTAGAGGTGGAGTTGCAGGAATAGGTCTTCCTCTCTTGCCATGTGCTTGGAACATCCACTGTCCATGATCCATCTTCTTTCTTCTCAATCCTGTCATTGGTTTGTAGGGTCTTGATTTAGTTGATCTATAAAGTGGCTTTAGATTTCCATTTGTTTCTTGATACGTCCATCTCTTATAGTCTACTTGACCTACAAAACAAGATTGCAAAAGTGCTTTTGGTACCCATTTTTGTTTTGGTCTACTGTGGTTAGCAGATGCCACCTGTTTAGGCAAGCTATCTTTCTTTTTGTTTTTGGCTAGAACTAGATGCTTCATGGTCGTTTTTAGGTATGTAACTTAACCCAAATTTTGTGGTGCTTTGGGTTTGTGTTCCTAATAGCTTATGCAAGTTTCTACTACCTTTAGTGAATTTATCCAAACCATTCAAGAGAATAGCAGAATTGTCTATATGTGATTTTAATGTAATGATTTTAGTCGATAACCCTTTATTTTGTTGAGTAAGCATATCTTTTTGTGTACTTTCTTCCCCTAATGCTTTTGCTAGGTTTTTATTTTCTAATTTTAGTGACTTAGCTATATCATGCATCTCAAAAAATGCTTCTAATAAATAGTTCATCTTTTGAAAAAGAGGTTACCTCATCATCTAGCGCCATCAGTCCTAGAAGAACTTCTTCTCCGGAGGTTTCTTCTTCTTCTGAACTTGAGTCTAATTCATCCCATGTCGCTGAAAAAGCCTTCTTCTTCCCTTCCTTTTTGGGAAAATTTTTCTTCTTTTCTAACTCCTTCAGAAGTGGATAATCCTTTTTGATATGTCCTTTTCTCTTCCAGTTGTAGCAGATGATGGTGTTTGGTTTTGATTCTTCTTTCTTCTTCCTCTAGCTCCTCTTATTCTTGAGGAACTTTTTGAACTTTTTGGAGAGGAGGGCTATGTCTTCCTCCTCGTCTTCACTTGACGAATCCTCAGAATGTTGATTGGCCTTGAAAACTAGGATCTTCTTCTTGACTCCTTCATGCTCCTTCATGTGCTGGAGTTGAACTTCGTAAGCCATTAGACTTCCAACAAGATCATCTAGTTTCAGTATAGACGGATCTTTTGATTCCTATATGGCTATGGTTTTTGTTTCCCAGTCGCTAGTGAGTGACCGGAGGATCTTCTTTACCAAGACTTCATTCTTCATGTCTTGATTGAGACTTCATAACGAATTTACAATATCCATAAATCTCGTAAACATCTCCTTTATGGTTTCACCTTTCTTCATCCTGAAAAGTTCTTATTTCTAAGTTAGTAAATTTGTTAAAGTTTCTTTTACCTTTGACGTTCCTTCGTGAGTGACTTCGAGGATGCTCCAAATCTCGTAGGCTGTCTTGCAGGCTGAGACTCGGTTGAGCTCCACTCTAGAAAGCTCGCAGAAGATTGCGTTCATGACTTTCACATTATGCGTTGCCATCTTCTTCTGATCCGAAGTCCTTGCCACACACTCCTTGATCTCAAGGCATGTGTACTTGGAGGTAATGACATCCCATGCTTCGAAGTCCATTGACTCCAGGGAGATTTGCATCATGTTCTTCCAATAATCGTAGTTCGTTCCATCGAATATGGAGGTCGAACTACCATTGACCCTCTGCATATGTGCAAACAGTTGATTTGGACATCTTCTGGACAACCTTACTCTGATACCAAATGAAGGTTACTTGTGGATCGTAAAGTATACTAGAGGGGAGGGGTAAATAGTATCGCTTAAAAAGAATATTATGAATCAAAAATAAATCCACAACATAATTAAGAACATATTACACCTGGATTTATAGTGAAACCTAAATTGGGTGAAAACCATTACCTAAGCCTCTCAGCTTAAGATTTTCCCTAGGCGATCCACTATCGCACCACTTGAACGAGGGTGACGCAATCTCTTTACGAACACTTCTCTTTATAACTTGAAGAGAAGTTTTTGTTGACAGATCCATTTAGGTCAAAATACCTATTTATGCATGTCTTTAGGTTGAGATATGCATTTCATACTATAAATATTGCATAGCATGCATCATTCTGCATTTAAAGTAGTCTGTGTAAATTGTTGGTTAATTGCGTCCTTTTCATGGCCAGGAGGGAAGGAGATTTGTTATAGGGCCTCAGATGGATGATCTGACCGTACGGATCTGATTAGGACGACGATTGGAGTCTAACACTTCCAAAATCGTCTAGATCGGAATCCCGTAACATCATATGAAGTTCGAAGAAGATCAACTGCCAGGGGCAATGTGACATCCTTATGAGCTTCAGATGAAAAATCTAACTGTACGAATGGATTCGGAGCGATGATCACAGTCCGGCGGCGTAGAAATCATCTCAATCTAAGTATAGTGGCACCCTCTACAACAGAAAGAAGATGGACGACCTAGATCGCGTCACGTGGGGCAACCCAAGCCAGCCACGCGCCACTGCACGTGCATAGCAGCGTGGGCGCACACGCACGCATGGAGGCACGCACGCATGGCAACGCAGCGGGAGCGCTTAATCGAGGAGCGCACATGGGCGCACAACATGGGCACGTAGAGCACGCGCCAGCATGGGCGCAAGGCTGTCTTCAGCAATGTTTGTGGCGAGTCTTTAGTGACGTTTATGACCATCACTAAATGTCTTGGACGAAATTAATCCTTTCCTCCACTATGAAAGGACCCCTACCCCTCTCATTCTTCTTCATATCTTCCTTTCTTCTCCTCACCACCTCCAAGGCTCTAGAGAGTGAGCTTGTCCTAAGCCTAGGATGCTCCTCTAGAGTAGAATCAAATATTTTCCCACCTCTCATCCCCATTCGTGGAGCATCCTGCAGCTGTCCTCTCACCTCCTTCCAGAAGAACCTCGCCGCGATGACGTCCTGCCCCATCCTTCCTTTGCCATCGTTCTCCCTCGTCCTGCTTCTCACCACTTTCATCCGAGCACTGTTAGAGCGAGCCATCTTCCAAGCGACCGTTGAGGTGGACTTTTCTCATCTCCATCTATCTTTACTGGTTTCTAGTATAGTGTTTCCGATTTCATAGTTATAGGAAACATTTGTTCATCAATATATTGATATTTTCTCTCTCATATTTTTCAAGTAGATTAGTTAGATAATGTTTTCATTGATCTGATCTCTTGCTTGATAAAAATACAAAATAATTATAAAAGATAAAAATGACAAAAAAGAACAAAAGTGAAATATGGATTTCATAAAACCAAACGATTGCCTCCCCGTGTTCGATCCGGGAGTCACCTCAGGTTTTGGTTATAAATATTATTTGATCGACGGATTTTCTCACGAATCAAACTATGACGACAGATTTTCCAAACCCAAACCCTTTATGCAATGAGATCCGACGCATTATTTTGGCGCTGTTGCCGGGGAGGCAATGCTCTTTGATTTTTCTCACATTTTTTCACCTTACCTAACTTTTATCTCATTTTTTCTCTAATCTTACTATGTTTGTAGGTACTCTTCTGAGGTAGCCCAGAGAAATTTGATCGAAGAAAAGTGCAGATGAAGGTTTTGTAAGTGTACCCACATTACCCCTACCCTAGATTTCATTTCGGCGCACTAATAACTCAAACTCAAATCAACCTAGGTGTTTTTATAAACCCCAGGATAGATTTGATTGTTTGATTGTCACTTCGCCTCACCTCGCCTACCCGCATATATTAAAAAAATAAAAAAATACTCTTCTCTTGTAGGATTTAACTGAAAGCTACACATTTAGCACCTACAACTTCTCGCCCTAAGGCATACAATTACATCGATTCTATCACTTAACCGGAATCTAACTTGTGGATCCGGTACACCTACCTCAAAACACACATAAGTGAGTAGAAATTTGAATAGGTCAAACATTTTTGTGTGCCTTAACTAAATGGTACAACTGGCTAATTGATTGATCTGTTTGGGCTGCACCACTCAAATTAGAAGCGATCCATCAAGTAGCTTGCCACTTAGGGTTGATCTTTAGGGTTGAACCAAGCACTCCACATTATTTTTATGATTTTTAAAGGAATATATCATCACCAATGCTTTCAAAACTTGGAGTGTTCTACTAAACCTGATTGAACGAACCTAAAGATTAAACCCTAAAAGATACATCATCAAATAACATTGTTTGTAAACCCTGGTTGTGCACACACACACATTTGAGTTGATCATTAAGGGCACAACCCATCTAAAGGGCCCATCACATTCCAAGAGCACGATCATCCCAAGTCTAACTAAAACTGAGTAGACGTTGGCCTTAAGGATTGATTTTCTCTTTGGGGTTCAAATTGAGATTATTTTCGATTAATCTGCTTTTACTGGTCCATCTGATGTTTAGCTAGGGTAGTAGCGTCAAACGACCGCTGTTGGGGGTATCAAAAGAACTAGAGACGTAATCCAAAGGAAGAACCTTCTTCCCAAGCCCTCCCTCTAATTGGTTGGATTGACCGGATAAAAGTAGACTAAATCATTTGTAATCTTAGGACAGATTCTGAGAGTCTGTAGATCTCTAGGCTACCTACCTAAGGACATGTTTGGTTGATTGTACTGCAAGGCACCTTTCTCTCCTCTGTTTTTCCTCCTACTCCACCATGTATGCTTCCACACCATACACAATTCCAATCCTACCGTCCTACGAACACTTATCCTCAAGATGATTACTATCCCAACTCGACGTATGACTCTCCATCTACTAACCGGGATAACTTTGATTGGGGATATGAATCCGGACCTCAGTGTTCAGGGCCTAACTCTGGACAACAAGACTATGATTATTATCCTTCTCACGCCTACAATGATTATAGATTTCCACCCTTTGATGATCAACCTAATCCGATCTACAATCAAGAAGGATATGTTGACTATAACACCTACCCTCACCAGGATTATGCTGAACATACACGAAATGACCTACTATCAGGGAGGACCCCAAGAACCTCAATATCTTGACTCCCCTAGATTTAACCTGAACCCACCCAACCCTGAACCGAACCATTCGGTACAGGTGAACCAGGTCCAAGACAGGGTGTTGACTAACTTGAGGAACACCATACAATCTTTAGAAGCTTAACCAACACCATGCACTGAAGCATTGGAGCCCATGATCAAAATGATTGATGAGTGAATAGCTCTTTATTGGATTTACTCCAAGATGTTAGGGATAGGGGCCCAAGTGAGTTTCTACTTGGGAAATTGTTGAGATTGAGGATGAAATTTGTAGTTGCCCTAGTCCAATCTTGGGATGATTCTCAAGATGAACCCCCTTCAGAAGAGCCATTGTCTGAACCTGCTCAGGCAGCTGTCGGGGTGGATGCATTTTCTGAGACCTGAGATGACCAAGTCAGTCTAGAGCAACCCATTGAGAATGAACCGATTGCTTCACCTGAGATCCCCGAGCTAGGGAGTGCGGAAGAATATGTCTTTATGAACCAGGAAATGACATACGATTTTGAGACATATGTAAATGAGGATCAAGAATTGTTTGACTTTGAAGGTGAAGAATCTTTAGGTAAAGTCTCACTTGAGGGTAAGGAAGATGATTTTAGTGAGACGAACGAGCTCGAGGAGCATGAATTACCTTTTGATAGCCCGATTATTGAAGATTATGGTCATGTTGGGGCTAACTTGGACGATCCAATTCCTGATGATTCAATCAGTAGCCCTATTGCTCAACCACACCCTGAAGAGATAAATTATGATATTCTTCAGATCACCAGACCCAAGTCAATCCTGATTGAGCCACAATTGTTGGACTTAGGTACTTTAGATGGGGTGTACAATGATTTAGAGGTCCCGGAAACATTGATTTTAGAAGATAAGAATTTGGCAATGAAAATTTGGGAGGCTAATTCTGAGGGAAACAATTTTGGATTTAAGGGTTTCTATTGACTTAAAATCACCTACTTTTTACTAGGTCCCTTATGATATCTTTCAGGTGCAACCCAAGCTCAGATCTGAATCTAGTGAATCAAATCTACCTATTGTTTGACATTTCGAACTTGGGTTGCACACTGCAAAGCTGCATGCTTAGCCCTGCAAGCTCAATAATCTTCAGTTCTGGGTGATTTTCATCCAGAACCATAAAATCACTTGACCCTGGGGCATGGGTCTGCTCCTCAACTTGGTCCACATCTGTGGACATCTTCTGCTGGCGGGATGAGGATTAATCTTTTGATTTTGATTCTGACTTGCACTTGTGAATTCTCAATTTCTTCTTTGTATGTATTTTATGCCTAGCTAAAGGCATTACACTTAGCACGTGTGTCTACTCTCTTCTGTGGAGCTGACCGGATTTTCATGAAATTCATGTGATATTCTGTTTACTCTACCCTTTTTATGTCTTTGTTTCAACAATTGAGGACATTGCATCATTTAGGCATGGGGGTGGATAATTAATTCCTGAAATCATTTTGTTAACTCTATGGAAATTCTTTTATTTTTATTTTCTAAAAAAAAAGAAAGAAATTAGGTGAAGAGAATTTAGGCATTTGGAAGTTATTAACTTTAAGAAATAATATGATATGACCTAAATATTTAGACTCTTCAGGTCTTCAGGCTTTATTAGCTCGGGTGTCCACTCGAATGTAGACTTAGTCTCGAGTCCTTAGCAAGTAATTTCATTTTAATTTGGTAAACAAATTGGGGTGATAAGTACATGACTTATTAACCCACCTTGTGATTTGAGGGGATTTTAAGTTTAAGCATCTAGGCACTATTTGCACTGATTCACTTTTCAACGATTTTTATGGAAATTGGGTAGCTAATGAGCCATCTAGGGTGATATGGCTGGCAAGTTATCATGGGTAATAGCCCATTAGTCGGTTGTCCAAAGCCCAGCTACATGACCATACTATTCTACTGCTTTTAGGTAAATCTTAGATCAGGGAAGCCACCTACTCAGAAAAAGAAAAAAAAGTGATACTCAAAAATAAAAAGAAAAAAGAAAAAAGCTAGAAAAAGAAAAAAATAGGAAAAAGGAGAAAATAAAAAAATAAAACCACACTTTACCGCACGAGTATGACTAGTAAGTTGCTATGGGTAACAGCCCATTGGTTGGTTGTGCAGAGCCTAGCTTTCAAAAATGCACAAATAATTCCCAAAACACTTAGGGAAGAAACAGGGAAGTAGAATAAACCGGGAAGATATACACTAGGTTCGCCCTTGTGTTGACCCCCAAAAAAGAAAAGTAGGGAGAATGCTGCTGTTCGGAAAGATAAATATTTAAGCAGAAACTCTTAAGGTCACCTAGGGTCATAGAAACCTGAAGTCTATTTTAACGGTCGGTCGGTGAGTCTATCACCCTTTCACAAGATGCTTAGCACTTAGAGTCATTTTCATGTCTTGGGCGAGTTGGGTAGCCGTAAAAAATTATCCAGAAACTCTCAAACTCCAAAAGTTAAAAAAAAATTAGAAAAGAAGAAAAAGCAAAAAATTGTACTTTTCAAATAAGGCGAGGACTTGGGCAGTCTACATTCTGGTAGACACCTAGGTACTGTTGAGTTTTCGTAGTTTAGGCCCTTAGTCGAAATTTCCTTTTGTTAATAAAGAACAAATGCCTTAAGCTATCGAGTCCTAATTCTATTCTTATACATAGCATATAGTTTAATTTTGTTAGGGACTAGCAAAAGATAAGCATGGGGGTATGATGTAGACACATTCATTTAGGTTAAAATACCTATTTATGCATATCTCTAGGCTTAGATATGCATTCCATACTATAAATATTGCATAGCATGCATCATTCTGCAGTTAGAGTAGTTTATGTATATTTTAGGTTAATTGCGTTCTTTTTATGTCCAAGTGGGAAGGAGATTTGTTTCAAGGTCTCAGATGGATGATCTGACCGTATGGATCTGATAAGGACGACGATCGGAGTCTAACGCTTTCGAAATTGTCTAGATCGGGATCCCGTAGCATCATATGAAGTCCGAAGAAGATCACCAACCAGGGGGCAATGTGACATTTTTACAGGCTTCGGATGAAAAATTCAACGTATGGATGGATCTAGAGTGACGATTGCTATCCGACAACATATAAATCATCTCAATCCGAGCACCATGGCACCCTCTATAAGAGAAAGAAGATGGATGGCCTAGATCGAGTCACGTGGCACAACCCAGGCCACCCATGCGCATGCACGCGCCACTACACGCGTACAGCAGCGCAGTCGTGTGTGCGCGTGCGGAGGCAGTGCAGCAAGTGCACGCAGAGGCAGTGGCAGCGCATGTGGGTGCGTAGTGGAGCGTGCATTGGCACGCGACATGGGCATGCGGAGCTTGCGCCTGCGCAGCGCCAACGTGGGTGCAAGGTTGTCTTCAGCGACTGTTGCAACGGATCTTCAGCGACATTTATGACCATCACTAAATGTCTTGTATACGAAATTGATCCTTTCCTCCATCGTAAATGGACCCCTACCCCTCCCATTGTTCTTCATCTCTTCCTTTCTTCTCCTCACCACCTCTAAGGTTCTAGAGAGAGCTTTTCCCAAGCCCAAGATGCTCCTCTAGAGTAGAATCAAATATTTTCCCTCCTCTCATTCCCATCGTGGAGCATCCTGCGGCCATCCTCTCACCCTCTTCTGGAAGAAGATCCCTGCTGTGATGATGTCCTGCCCCGTCCTCTTTCCTCCGCTGTTGTTCTCCCTCGTCCTGCTCCTCACCACCTTCATCTGGGTGTCGTCAGAGCGAACAATCCTCCGAGCGACCATCGAAAGGGACACTTCTCATCTTCATCTATGTTTATTGCTTTCTAGTATAGTTTTGCCGATTTCATAGCTGTAGGAAACATTTATTCATCAATATATTGATATTTTCTCTCTCTCTCTCTTATATTTTGCAAGTAGATTAGTTAGATAATGTTTTCATTGATCTGATCTCTTGCTTCATAAAAACACAAAAAAAATTATAAAAGATAAAAATGACAAAAAGAAATAAAAGCGAAATGCGGATTTCATAAAATCAAATGTTCGCCTCCCCATGTTCGACCTGGACTCACCTTGAGTTTCGGTTATAAATATTATTTGATCAATGGATTTTCTCGCGAATCGAACTACGACGGGTTTTCCAAACCCGGACCCTTTACGCGACGAGATCCGACGCATCAGAAGCACAACAAAAACTATAACGGATCTTCCCTAACAACTTGGGATTCTTTAATCAAAACAACAATGTAAAAGAACAATGTAGAACAATAGGACCTCAATAAAATTCAAACTAGTATTTCAGCGATGGTTTGAAATGACATGCTTTGAAAGGCATGAAAATTGAAGCATGGAAGCACTTAAAGAAGCACGAGAAGCTCTATTCTTTTGAGAGGATTTTCTATTGAAAGTTATGTAAAAAAGGGCTACGTACGACCTCTATTTATACTAAAAATTTGACTTGGAAAGGAAATGAAATTGGTCGATCAATTAAGGTACATGGTCGATCAAAACGATATTTGGTCAATCAATCTAATTATTTGATCGATCACTTATTGCTTAATTAAATAGCTTAATTGGTCAATCAAAAGGGTATTAATCAACTTCCTAAAATAGGCTAGTTTGATCGATTAACTTAGTTGGTTGGTTGATCAATCAATTTGGCTAATCAATTAGTATTGTTGGTCAATCAAAAACCCTAGAAATAGACTTTCAGAGTAAGGAGCAAAAAACTATTTGAGTTTTATTTTGTGGTTCCTTACGATAATATCCTAGACTCAATAAAAGTAAAAGACACAGATCGGCATCCATCTAATCTTAATTCATGAGAGAAGCTCTGATTCATGATAGTCCTAAAATATTAGTTTTGCAACAGACATAATTTTGGTGCATTAAAACAGAGGTACTTACACTCTTGCCCACACCCTTACCCCCATTATGCAGCTTTTGATCCTATATGCCGAGATGGTCCATTCCTGGATGGACAAAATGACAATCAATGGGATCCTCTTTACTCTGACTATAGGTGTATTGGTTTGATTAATCCCCAACGCTGTGAGAAAAACCTAAGAGCGAGATACACCTTGCCTAATATCCCACATACTGCAGACATACCCAACCCACCCTCCTTGAATGATGTTAATGGTTGGATAGAAACTCCTAGATACTATAGTCGTGAGCCAGACTTCTCTTCTGAGAGTAATGATAACCTCTCCACCTTGAAGATAGAAATATAGAAAATGCAAATACAAATGATGAAACTCTTAGGAGAGTCTTCGAGAGCAAGCCAACAAGACAAAGAAGACATTAGACACCCAACCTACCCCATTGAGGATGATTTCCACCCCTCTACGCTAGATGCATCTCTTGTGGGAGAGCCATGCCTTAAGTTGGAGGGAAATTTGGATTCTGTAAGGAAGAATAGTTACTTTTCTGGGATTGATTTTGAACCCTCCCTGCTAGAAGGCACTTCCTTGAGAGGTTCACACCTTAAGTGGGAGGAGGATATGAATGAAAGTAGCTATACATTGGATGTAGAAAGTTGGCAACTCAAGGATGACATTGAGGTTAAGTGCCCAGTTGAGCTATATTGGAGTCAAAAGAAGGGAATGATGGTATCATTGGAAGACCTCGACCTAGGCGATAGTATTTTCGTGACATTTGATGAAGTGGGTCGAAGTCAAGTTCATCTTACCCTCTCTTCTAATGATGATCAACTAATGGAACTAAAACCCACCCTTAGGGAACCTGAAGATTGTGACGGATTCGCATGTGTAAAGGTTCGAGTTTGAAAACTCGTCATCGTAGTTAAATTCGTGAGAAAATCTGTCGATCAGATAATATTTATAACCAAAACTCCAAGGGAGTCCCAGGTTGAATACGAGGAGGTGAACGTTTGGTTTTGAAAATCTACGTTTCACTTTTATTTGTTTTTGTCATTTTTGTCTTTTCTAATTTTTATGGTATTTCTAGCAAGCAAGAGATCAGGTTGATGAATTCTAGCTAATCTACGTGTAAAATAAAAAGAGAGAGATAGAGACAGAGAGAGAAATAATCATGTATTTTTTATAATCAAATGTTTATTACAACTAGGAAAGTAGGAAAATTATACTACAAAAGTAATAAAGATAGAGATAGGTGAGGGAAATCCCCCTCGACGGTCGCTTAGAGGATGACTCACTCAGACGTCGCCTGGAGGAAGGTGGTGAGGAGTGGGACGATGAGGACGGAGGGTGGGGTAGGACAGCATCGCGGCGAGGATCTTCTTCCCAAAGGGAGGTGAGAAGAGGGCCATGGGATGCTCTACGAATGGGGACGAGGGGAGGGAAAAATATTTGATTCTACTCTAGGGGAGCATCTTAGGCTTGAGACAAGCTCTCTCTAGAGCCTTGGAGGTGGCTAGAGGAAGAAAGGAAGAGATGAAGAAAAATGGGAGAAGTAAGGGTCCTTTTATAGTGGAGGAAATGACCAATTTCGTTTATAAGACATTCAGTGATGGTCATAAACGTTGTTGAAGGTCCGCAGCAAACATCGTTGAAGACAGCCCATGCGCCCACCAATCGCTGCGTTGGCTCGTGCTCCACACGCCCGTGTCACGTGCACACGCATGCTATGCAGCTGCCGTTGCCTTCGTGAGTGCCTGCTGCGCTGCTGTGCGGGCATGCCTCTGTGCATGTGCGCCCACGTTGCTGTGCGCGTGCGGTGGCGCATGCATGCGCATGGGCGGCCCAAGTTGCACCACGTGGCGCGATTTGGGCCATCGATCTTCTTTCCTTTGTAGGGTCTGGTATAGAGGTCGGATTGAGTCGATTTTCATGTCGTTGGGCTGCGACCGTCGAGCCAAATCCATCCGTGTGGTTGGATTTGTCGTTTGAACCTCCAGATTTTATCACCTAGTCCCTCGGTCGTTGATCTTCCTCGGACTACATATCACTACGGGACTCCAATTAAGGCAATTTCGGAGGCATTGGACTCCGATCGTCATCCTGATCAGATCTGTATGGTCGGATCGTCAATCCGAGGCTTCGAATTAAATCTCCTCCCCTTGCCATAAAAAGGACACAATTAACATAAAATATTCACAATTACTCTAAATATAGAATGATGTATGCTATGCAATTTTATAACATGAAATGCATATCTAAGCCTAGAACATGCATGAATAGGCATTTTATCCTTAATAATTGTGTCTACATCATGCCCACATGCCTATCTTTTGCTAGTCCCTAGAAAAATTAAATTATATGCTTTGTATAAAAATGAAATTAGGGCTCGATCGCTTAACAATAAAAAATTTCAACTAAGGTCATAACTACAAAAACTCAACAGTACCCGAGTGTCTGCAAGAATGCAGACTGTCCAGGCCCTCGCCTTATTTGAATGTGAAGATGCATTTTTTTGTTTTTCTTCATTTCTAATTCTTTTGGACTGTTGGAGTTTGAGAGTTTCAAGATAACTTTTTACAGTTACTCGATCTGCCCAAAACTCAAAAAGGACTCTAAGTGCTAAAGTATCTTGTGAAAGGGTGATAGACTCACTAAGCGGTCGTTAAAACGGACTTCAGATTTCTACGACCTTAGTTGACCTTAAGAGTTTCTGCCTAAAGGTTTATCTTTTCGAACGTTAGCTTTCTCCCTACTTTAGTTTTTATGGGGTTAATACAAAGGCGAACCCATCGTATATCTCCCCAATTTATTCTACTTGCCTGCTTCTTCCTTAAGTATTTTGGGAATTATTGTGCATTTTTGTGAGCTAGGCTCTGGATAATCAGCCAATGGGCTGTTACCCATGGTAACTTGCCAGCCATACTCGTGCGGTGAAGTGTGATTTTATTTGCTTATTTTTTTTTTATTTTCTCCTTTCTCTATTTTTTCATTTTTCTTCTTCTTTTTATTTTTGAGTGTCATCATTTTTTTCTTTTCTGAGTAGGTAGCTTCCCTGATCTAAGATTTGCCTAAAAGCTGTAGGAGTATGGTCATGTAGCTAGGCTCTGGACAACCGGCTAATGGGTTGTTACGACAACTTGCCAGCCATCCTACCCTAGACGGTTCATTAGCTACCCAATTTTCGTAAAAATCGCCAAAAAGTGAGTTAGTGTAAATAGTGTGTAGATGCTTAGACTTAAAATCTCCTCAAATTAGAGGGCGGGTTGATAAGTCGCGTACTTATCGTCTCATATTATTCACCAAATTAAAGTAAAATTACTTGGCGTGGATTCGGGACTAAGTCTACATTCGAGTGGACATCCAGGCTAATTAAGCTCGAAGACCTGAAGAGATTAAGTGTTCAGGTCCTAAAGTACTATTTCCTAAAGTTAATAACTTCTAAAAGTATAAGTTCTCTTCTCATAATTCTATTTTTTTCTTTTTTTTTGTCTTTTTGAATTTTCAATATTTTTTAAAGAAAATAAAAGAAATTCTACGGAGCTAACAAAATAATTTCACGATTAAGTATCCACCCCCCAATGCCTAAATGATGCAATGTCCTCATTGTAAAAATAAAGACATGAAAAAGGTGAAATAACAGAATATCACCTGAATTTCATGACAATCTGGTTAGCTCTATAGAGAGCGTGGAATATACACACGTGCTAATTTTATTGCCTTCAGCTAGGCATAAAATACAAACAAGGAAGAAATTAGGACTTCACAAGTGCAGGTTAGAATCAAAATAAAAAGATTAATCCTCAGACCAGCTAGCAGAAGATGTCCACAGATGTGGACTAAGTTGTGGTGCAGACTCATGCCCCAGGGTCGAGTAGTTATCAGGTTCTGGATGAGAATCACCCAGAATCGGAGATTATTGTGCTTGCGGGGTCAGGTCTGCAGTTTTGTAATATGCAACCCAAGACCAAAGTGTCGGACAATGGGTAGAGATGGTTTAATAGGTTCGGATGTCCTTTCAGATTTCAACTCAAAAAGATAATCAATGATTCTAAGCTTGGGTTGCATGTGAAAGATATTATAAGGGTCCTAGTAGGTGGTTTTAGGTCAATAGGTACCCTTAGATCCAAAATCATAGTTCCCTCAGAAGTAGCTTCCTAGATTTTCATTTCCACATTTCTATCCTCCAAAATCAATGTTTTCGGGACCTCATGATAGTTGTACACCCCATCAAAGATATCCAAGTCAAATAATTGTGGCTCAATCAGGATTGACTTGGGTCTGGTGACCTCAAGAATATCATATTTCTGCTCTTTAGGGTGTGGTTGAGGAATGGGGCTACTGATTGAATCATCAGGATTTGGATCGTCCAAGTTAGTCCCAACATGATCACAATCTTCAATGGTTGGGCTATGAAATGATTCGTCATGCTCCTCAAGCCCGTTTGTCTCACTAAAATCATTTTCCTTAACTGCAAGTGAGACGTCACTCAAAGATTCCTCACCCTTAGAATCAAAGAATGCTTGATTCTCATTTATACATGTCTCAAAATCATATGTCATTTCATGGTCCATGGAGACATATTTTTCGTCATATCCTGGCTCTGGGATCTCGGGTGAGAAATTCGATTCATCTCCAATGGGTTGCTCTAGCCCAACTTGGTCATTCCCAGTCTTAGAACATGTATCCCCCCCAATAGGTGCCTGAGTAGGTTTAGACATTGGCTCTCCTGAAGGGGGTTCATCTTGAGAATCATCCCAAGATTGGACTAGGACAACCACAAATTTCATCTTCAACCTCGACAATGTCCCCAATAAAAAATCACACAGGCCCCTATCCTTAACATTTTGGAGCAAATCCAATAAAGAGCTATTTAGCTCATCAATCATTTTAATCATAGGCTCCAATGCTTCAGTTCATGGTATTCGCTGAGCTTCTATAGATTGGATTTTGTTCCTCAAGTTAGCCAACACCCTGTCTTGGACTTGGTTCACCTGAACTGAATGGTTCGGTTCAGGGTTGGGTGGGTTTGGGTTTATTCTAGGGGAGTCAATATATTGAGGTTCTCGGGGTCCTCCTTGATAGTAGGTTGTCTCGGGTTATTCAAAGAATGGAGGTGACCTATAATCAGTGGAATACTGGGGAGGGTAAGTGTTATAATCAGCATATCCTCCATGGTTGTTGATCTGGTTAGGTTGATCATCAAAGGGTGGAGAGCTATAATCATTGTAGCTCTGGGAAGGATAGTAATTATAGTCTTGTTGTCCAGGGTTAGACCCTGGACATTGTAGTCTGGATTCATATCCCCAATCAAAGTTGTCCCGACTAGGAGATGGGTAGTCATAAGTCAAGTCGGCAAAGTAATCATTTTGGGGATAAGTGTTGGTAGGAGGGTAGGATGGGAAATGAGTGTAAGATGTGGAAGGATAAATGGTAGAATAGGAGGGAAATTAGAAGAAAGAAAGGAGCCCTACAATACAAGCAATCAACCTTGTCCTTAGGTGGGTTAGCCTAAAGACCTGCAGACTCCTAGGACCCATCTTGAGATTAAAACTGATTCGGTCTACTTTTATCCGGTCAATCCAACCAATTAGGAGAGGCTGGGGAGAAGGTTTTTCCTTTGGCTTGCACCTCCGATTCCTAAAGTACCCCCCCAGCCGCAGTCGTTTGATGCTACTCCTCTAGCTAGACATCAGATGGATCGGCAGAAGTAGATTAATCGAAAAAAATCTCAGTCTGAGCTCTGTAGAGCGAATCAATTCTTAAGGCCAACATCTACTCAGTTTTCATTAGGCTTGGGATAATTGTGCTCTTAGAATGTGATGGATGCTTTAGATGGGTTGTGCCCTTATTGATCAATTCAAATGTGTGTGCATGCAGAACCAGGGTTTGCAAATAAGGTTATTTGATGATGTGTCATTTAAGGTTTAACCTTGTTTAGTAACTTTTAGGGTTTAATCTTAGGTCTATTCAATCAAGTTCAAGAGAACACTCCAAGTTTTGAAAGCATTGGTGATGATATATTCCTTTAGAAATCAAAAAAATAATGTAGAGTGCTTGGTTTAGCCCTAAAGATTAACCTTAAGTGGCAAGCTACTGATGAATTACTTTTATTTTCAGTGGTGCGACCTAAATAGCTCAATCAATTGGCCTGTTGCACCACTTAGTTAAGGCACACAGATGTTTAACCTATTCAGATTTCTACTCACTTATGTGTATTGAGTTGAAGTGTACCAGGTCCACAGGTCAGATCCCTGTTAAGTGGTAGAATCAAAGTGGAATGGTGAGCCTTAAGTCGAAAGTTGTGGGTGTTTAATGTGTATCACTTTTAGTAAATCCCACAAGAGAAGAGCTTTTTTTATATATATATGTAGGGATGAGATGGGTGGAGGTGGCAAACAAACAACCAGATCTATTTTAGGATTTCTAAAAAGCACCTAAGTTGATTTTGGTTTGAGTTATTAGTGTGGTGAAATGATATCTTGGGTGGGGGTGGTGGGGGAAAACTTACAAATGTCTCTATTTGCACTTTACTCCAATCTACCACCTTCGGCTCCTTGATCGGGTTCTTGCATGACAATAAATCAAAGAATAAAGATAGGTTATAAAAATATGTAAGTAATGCGGGAAAACATGAAAAAAATCAAAGTGCGTTGCCTCCCCAGCAACGATGCCAAAATGATTGTGGTGGATTCGCACATGGAAATGTTTGAGTTTGGAAAACTCGTCGTCGTAGTTCGATTCGCGAGAAAATCCGACCATCAGATAATATATATAATTGAAACTCCAAGGGAGTTCCGAGTCGAACACGGGAGGCGAATGTTTGGTTTAGAAAATCCGCGTTTCGCTTTTATTTGATTTTGTCGATTTTGTCTTTTCTAACTTTTTTGGCATTTTTAGCAAGCAAGAGATCAGGTTGATGAATTCTAGATAATCTACTTGCAAAATAAAAAGAGACGGAGATAGAGAGAGAAATAGTCATGTATTTTTATAATCAAATGTTTATTACAACTAGGAAAGCAGGAAAACTATATTACAAAAGCAATACAGATAGAGATAGGTGAGAGAAATCCCCCCCGACGGTCGCTTGGAGAATGACCCGCTCTGACTTCGCCTGGAGGAAAGTGGTGACGAGCGGGATGAACGAGGACGGAGCTAAAGGATAGAGGGTTGGGCAGGACGGCGTCGCAGCGAGGATCTTCTTCCCGAAAGGAGGTGAGAAGATGGCCATGGGATGCTCCACGAATGGGGATGAGGGGAGGGAAATATATTTGATTCTACTCTAGAGGAGCATCCCGGGCTAGGGACAAGCTCTCTTTAGAGCCTTGGAGGTGGGGAGAGGAAGAAAGGGAGAGATGAAGACAAATGGGAGGAGTAAGTGTTAAACAAACATGAATTCATAATAAATTCCTTATTTATGATAGTTCCTAGGTTTAGCATGGCATATCATGTTATAAATACTGCATAACATCCACTGTATGGCATTTAGGATAGTTGCATGTTTTGTATATTAATTCCTTCATTTTATATGACCAAGAGGCAATGCAACATCCTTACGGACTTCGGATGAAAAATCCGACCGTACGGATGGATCTAGAGCGACGATCGGAGTCTGACAACATAAAAATCACCACAATTCAAGCATCGTGGCATCCTCTACAAGCAATGAAGGGTGGACGGTCTAGATGTTGCCACGTGGCACCATCTGGATCCCCCAAAGTCGCCCGCCACATCTCCAAAGGGCGCCCATCGAGTGATCTCAGCCGTTGGATGAAAATCCAACAGCTGAGAGGCTGCCCTCACCACACAGCCGCAATTCTTCTTCGCAACACACCTGCAGATGTGGCGCAACGGTGAGGATGGGCACTTTCAAAGATTGAGCGCAAGATCGAGCTGCGATTTGCCGCAGTCGCTACAGTGCTAGCTGCAATAGGGTCGCTCGATCGCAATCGAGCGGTTGAGATTCCCCACACGTGATCCAACGCCGCCCACCGATGCGAAGGCGCACGCCATATCACACTCATGTCATCTAGGGCGTGCATTTAAGTCGACCGCGAGCAGCATCCCACTGTTCGACCTTCACAATTGTGCGAGGTGCGTGATTCAAATCAGAGTGCGCGTGATCTGTGAGCGTGCCTCGACCGTGCAATGCCTCATCTGACGACTGCCAGCGCATGCTCCAGTGGTGCGATTTCAAACGCTGGCAAGTGCGCAGTCTCCTCTCGCAATCACAGTCGTCCACGCCTGATCCAGCGGCCAACGATTGCCGCGCTTATGACAGCTGCAGGCGTGAGCGTTGGGCGTGGGATTTACGACAGAAGAGCAGGCCTTTAGTGACACTTGCAGCTGTCACTAAATGGCCTGCATAGTGCGTGCATTAGCCAAGGCATTGAGGAGGCACGGATCTTTTGGCGATAGCTTGAGTGGCCTTTAGTGATGCTTGTAGCTGTCGCTGAATGTCTGTGTGCTGAATGCTCTTCTTCCCTCCACTATATAAACACCCCTACACCCCCATTCCTCTTCATCTCTACCTACTCTACTCCCACCTACTCCTAAGCTCTAGTAAGCCTACCAACGCTCCATTAGTGCTTACTCTCAAGCTCCCAAGGCTCCTATTAGAGTAGCGAAGCTCTGCCTCATCAAATATTCCTCTATCTTCCCATCCCCATTCATAGGTTGCCTTGGAGCCATCCTCCCACCTCCATTCCGGTGGCAGATCATCTCCGCTTTCTTACCTCCATTCTGGAGCCACGCCAAAGCTTTCCTCTACCCAACGTCCTCCTGCATCTCACCTTCGTCATCCTGCTCCTCACCTCTTTCGTCCGAGCTTCTGCCAGGCGCCGTCGTCTCACCGAACAGCCACTTCGGGAGATTCCTTCTCACCTCCCTCTTTTTTTATGCTTTCGTAGATTATGTAATAGACATTCATGATATATAACATATTTGTTCCATATCTCCTGTGATTTATTCTGCTTGTCTTCTTTCAAAAACACAAAAAAATAACAAAACTTTAAATACCAAAAACAAATAAAATGAAGCGCGATTTTCAATTAAAGTAAACGTCACCTCCCCGTGTTCGACCTGTGACTTATTTTCGAGTTTCGATTATAAATTTTATTTGATAAACGCATTTTGCGAGCTACGACGACGGGGATTCGCAAAACACACCTTGATCATTTTGGCGCCGTTGCCGGGGATGCAACGAAATTTACTTTATTGTTTCCTGCGCTTCTTTGCATTTGCATAGCACTAACTCCGCTTGTCTTTGATCTATTGTCTTGCAGGTACCCTAGCATGGAGATCCAAGTGCGGTAGGTCGGAGTAAAGTGTGAGTAGAGTATTTTGTAAGTATCCCCCACATTTCCCCCCCATTATTTCATTTCGCCACATTCATAACCAAGACTTAATCTACTTAAGTGTTTGCATAAACTTAGGTTAGACTTTGTTTGTCTTGTTTGCCACCTTCATCCACCTCACCCCTGCATTTAAACAAAAAAAAAGATACTTTCTGCGGGACAAATCAATTTACACACTTTATACACCCACATCAGAGGCACGTAACCTGACTTGATTTTCATCTACTCAACCAGGATTCCGACCTGTGGACCCGATACACGAATTCAACATATAAAAGAGTAGAAATCATATTAGGTTAATCACCTTTTTTGTGTGCTTTAATCAGTGGTGCACTTGAATCAATTGATTGAATTGTTTGGGCCGCACCACCTAATCTAAAAGAGGTTCATTTTGTAGCTGCCCCATAGGATTCAATAACTAGGTAAAGTCAGGCACAACATATTTTTCTTGATTTCTAAAGGAAAATACTTGAACATGTGCTTTTAAAAACAAACTTGGTTTGCCTCACAAAACTTGGTTGAAAGTACCTAATATTTGAATCCTAAAAGCTATTAAGCAAGATTCGAACTCTAAAACTCACCTCATCATTAATAATCTTGCTTGAAAACCTCTTGGTTGTGTACATTCACACATTCTCAAACAAATCACCAAGGGCACAACCCATTAAGGGCCCATCAATTTCCCATGCCTAACTAAAATTAATTAGACATTGGTCCTAAGGATTCATTCGCTTGTTGGGATCCAGATTGAGATTATTCATGATTAACCTGCTTATACTAGATAATCTGATGTCTAGCTAGGGGAGTAGTGTCAAATGACCGCGGCTGGGGGTACACGAGGAACCGGAGGTGCAAGCCAAAGGAAGAACCTTCTCCCCAGTCCCTCCTTCTAACTGGTCGGATTGCCTGGACATAAGTAGAGTCAATCGTCCATAATCTTAGGACGGATTCTGAGAGTCAGTAGACCTTTAGGCTACCCCATCTAAGGATAGGCTTGTATTCTTGTACTGTAGGGTTCCCTCTTTTCCCCGTCCTTCCGACTTCCTTCTAGTGTATGCTTGGAAGGAGGTCATTGAATCCTAGATTGGAAGGACCTTTAGACCATTCTAGGAGGCGGAGGTTGAGCTATAGCCAAGCAGATCCCATGGCCGATCAACAACCATCTCCCCTGCCCCCGAACCAGTAGGAGATGATTTAGAGGCAGTTGGAAGAATTGTAGCAGATGTAGCAATGGTTCCAACGTATGCATGGTCAGGGCACTCGGCCCTTGAAGGATTTTTACGATCCTTCAAACTATAGGGAACGTCTCGGTGTCATGATTCCTACCAGAGACATAGAAATCAAGCCCCAAGTCTTAAGTTTGATTAAGCATTTCCATTGGCTTGGCTCGGAGGACCCATTCTAGCACCTGGAGGATCTGAGCACTTTGGTTCAGACCACCAAAGCAAGGAATGTGAACGAAGAGCAAATGATCATGAGGCTTTTCCCCCACTCTCTCAGGAATAAGGCTGCACATTGGTACTGGACCATAGGAAGGCCAATTGAAACTTGGGCTGCTCTTAAGTCGGCTTCTTGAAGAAATTCTTCCATATCGGAAGGACCAATGCCTTGCGACAGGTGATTACCACTTTCGCCCAGTGGCCGGGGGAACCGTTTCATGGTGCCTGGGAGTGATTCCAGGAACTTTTGAGGAAGTGTCCACACCATGAGGTGCCGAAATGGCAACTCGTGTAGATTTTCTATCACGGGTTGGTTGAGCAACTCCGTAATCACGTGGTGCCTCCTGCGGAAGCAATTTCCTCAACAGGGATGCAGATAGCTCATACGACCTGTTTGAGGACATGAGCGAGAACTCAATTAATCACGCCTCCATGGATGCATTCAATCGGTCCCAACAACCCATGTCAAGTGCTAATGGGATCCAGGATTCTCATTCATTTGACATGGAATTAATTTGTAATAAACAGGATAAAATGGACTTGGTTGTTAAGAGAATGGAAGAATGGATGTCTGGGAATTTAGGAAACACTTCTATACCTAATCAATCCTAGAATTTGGGATTCCATTCCTCACGAGCTCCCATGGGGCGGGAATTCGTGAACCAACTTGATTCGGCTCAACCTGTGAGCCAGGATTTCTCGGAACCTTATGGGTTCCAAACTGGGGCCTTTGATCCCAGTTTTTCTGATCCTTCCTTCTCTCCATCCTCATCCTATGAGGATGCGTATGCAATGCAGGAGAATGTTAGGTCCAACTCGTATTCCAACACTTATAACTCGGGATGGAGGAACCACCCTAACTTCTCCTGGAAAAGTCAAAGGTAATAGACCCAAACTCGACCCAGCAACTATGCATCTCAAAGACCTATGGATCATGGTCAAGTATACACCTAGTTGCCCCCGAGACTGGTTACTCAACCGTCTTGGAATGCCCAACAATCTGCAGGGTAGGCTGAGTTAAACCGGCAGATGGTAGAAATGCAAGGGTCCATGCTTCAACTTATGCAGCAAATGAAGACATCATTGGATAGCTTGCAATCCGGATTAATTGCTAACACTCAACAACTCGGATCTCTACCATCCCAACCCGTACGCAACCCGCGCAATGTGCAAAATTAGGGCAATAGAGCCTAAGGGTACGAGAATCAAAGGGACCCACTGCACATGCTCAGGTGGCTGAGCAGGGTCCCTTATCATCATCTTCTTCTTCTTCTAGTTACATGACTAACCAAGGCCCTCCAATCTTCACTAACCCACCTCAAGACCCAAACCCGTATGCCTCTACACACTTTGTCACCTTGAGAAGTGGAAAGCAAACCCGGGACCCTAAATTACCTTCTAGATGCCAAAACCCTGGGGAGCTTGAGAGAGAAGAGGAGGAGATTGAGGAAGACAATAAGGTCTAGGGACCGAAAATTGAAAATTCCACCCATATCCCGTTCCCTGAAGTCCTATTGAAAACCAAGAAGAAGAAAACCCTAGATATCAACGAGGTGCTCCTGGATTTATTCAAGAGCGTAGAGATCAATATTCCGCTCCTCGATTCTATTGAGCACATTCGGCTTATGCTGAATTTTTGAAAGAACTATGTACCCAAAAGCGTAAACCGAGAGAACCCACTCTAAGGAAGGTGATTCTCTCTGTGCAGGCAAGCTCTGTGATCCTGCATCACCTTCCTCAAAAGAAGAAAGATCCAAGTGCCCCCTTGATCTCATGCATTATTGGGGAATACACTTTTGATAGGGTACTGTCGGATCTAGGTGCATCCATCAACCTAATCCTGACTTCTCTTTATGAGAGGTTTGGGTTAGGTGAACTCTGGCCAACCTTAGTAACGCTACAATTAGTGGACCAATCGGTTACCACACCGAGAGGCGTTATTGAGGATGTAATTATCAAGGTCAAGGATTTCTATTTTCCTGTAGATTTCCTCGTCCTTGACATGGAAGTACCTAATGATTTAAGGAACACGCCCATCATTCTGGGGCGTCCGTTCCTAGTTACTGCCAAGGCCAACATAAACTGTGAAAGTGGTAGTATGGAGATTGCCTTTGGGGATAAGAAATTAACTCTTGATATTTTTAATGCGATAAGAGGATTTGAGGATTGTGCATTCATTGAGGAGCTTGCCGATCAGGATCTTGAGACTTGTATGATAATCAGTGCACTCGAGGACTCTACCAGCTTTTGTGAACCCAACCCACAACCCTCCGTGGTAGACTTGCCACATCCTGAAGAGGCTATTGATTTTGTTCATTCCCAGCCTCTTCCACTGGATCGTCTTGATGAATCTTCATCAGCATCCTCCCTACCTTCTATTCTAAACCCACCCCAGCTGGAATTAAAACCATTGCCCAAAAATTTGAAATATGAGTTCTTAGGACTTCAAAACATGCTCCCTGTGACTATTAGTGCTGATTTGACTAAGGAGCAACAATCGAGGTTAATTAAGGTCCTTAAGAACAACAATGAGGTAATTGGTTGGACCATCCATGACCTTAGGGGGATCGAGCCATCTTATTGTAATCATCGTATTTTCATGGAAGATGGATTCGGCCCTTCTCGTGAAATGCAAAGGAGACTAAACCTGAATATGCGAGAAGTGATCAAGAAGGAGATAATCAAGTGGCTCGATGCTAGGATTATTTACCCAATCTCGGATAGTCCATGGGTTAGCCCCATTCAGAATGTACCCAAGAAGGCAGGAATAACCGTTACGACTAACGAGAAAGGGGAAACCTTCACCACTCATTCAGCTTTTGCTTGGACAGTCTGTATTGACTATAGGAAGCTGAACACAACCACTAAAAATGATTACTTTCCCTTGCCATTCATCGATAAAATCCTTGAAAGGTTAGTTGGGAAAAAATATTTTTGCTTCCTGGATGGTTATTTGGGATATAACCAAGTCCCTATCCATCTCGAAGATCAGGAAAAGACAACTTTCACATGTCCCTACGGAACCTTTGCATTCCGTAGAATGCCATTTGGGCTTTGCAATGCGCCTACGACTTTTCAAAGGTGCATTTTGGCCATCTTTTCTGACATGGTGGGAGATTTTCTTGTGGTGTTCATGGATGATTTCTCTGTTATTGGAGATTCTTTTGAGTCCTTCCTGGCTAACCTGGAATTGATCCTCCAGAGATGCATCAAAACACGGTTGGTCCTTAGCTAGGAAAATAGCCACTTTATGACTCAGGAGGGCATTGTCCTGGGTCATGTGGTCTCTAGTTGGGGTATTGAGGTTGATAAAGTTAAGGTGGATGCTATCTCTAGACTTCCTCCGCCCACATTCGTAAAACAGATCCGCTCTTTCCTTGGGCATGTCGGTTTTTATAGAAGATTCATTGAGGATTTCTCGAAGGTTGCTTGGCCCTTGAGTAACCTTTTGGCCAAAGACACGCTGTTTGAGTTTGATGAATCATGCCGTAAGGCATTTGATTTATTGAAAACGACAGTCACCTATGCCCCGGTGTTGTAACCACCGGTCTGGACAGCTCCATTTGAGATTATGGCTGATGCATCTGATTATGCCGTCGGGGTTGTTTTGGGTCAAAATATTGAGAAAAAGCCCTCTGTGATTTACTACACTTGCAAGACTCTAGATGAGGCCCAGAGGAACTACACCGTTACTGAAAAAGAATTGCTAGCCGTAGTTTTCTCTTTAGAAAAAATATTCAGGGCTTATCTATTAGGTTCTTGTGTCATCATCTATACCGACCACTCAGCCTTGAAACATCTCTTGGCCAAAAAGGATGCCAAACCCCGACTTATTCGCTGGATTTTGCTGCTTCAAGAATTCGATCTTTAAATCAGGGATAAAGCCAGGGCACAAAATGTAGTGGTGGATCACCTCTCGAGAATCTTAATTGAATCTCCTCATCCGGATGTCTCGATCTCTGATACTTTTCCGGATGAGACTATCCTTACAGTCTCGGGTATCTGAACCCCCTGGTTTGCGGATATTGTCAATTATTTGGCCGTTGGTCAAATCCCCCAGGATTGGACTAAACAACAATGGGATAGACTTGTGCCTGAGGCCAAATATTATTTTTGGGATGATCCCGAGCTATACCGCATCGGCGCAGACCAGATTATTCGTCGATGCATCTTGGAAATCGAGTTCCATAGCATACTTGAGTTCTGCTACACATCTGTGTGTGGTGGAAACTTTTCCAAGAAAAAGATGGCAGCAAAAATCTTGCAATCCGGATTCTATTGGCCGCCATTATTTAAGGATGCCCAGGAATTCTCAAAGTCATGCACCCGATGCCAGACACTCAGGAGCATGGCTAAGAGAGATATGATGCCCTTGAACCCAATTCTTTCCGTCGAAATTTTTGACATTTGGGGCATCGACTTTATGGGACCCTTCCCTCCTTCATTTGGACACCAGTATATTCTGGTCGCTGTTGATTACGTGTCCAAATGGATTGAGACAATTCCCACCCGGACCAATGAGCATAAGGTGGTCATTGATTTTGTAAAGAAAAATATCTTCAGTCGATTCGGGGTTCCTAAGGCAATTATCAGTGATGGTGGCACACATTTCACTCATGCCCAGTTTCAGAATTTACTGGGGAAATACGGGGTGAATCATCAGATTTCCATATCTTACCACCCTCAGATGAACGGACAGGCCGAGGTCTCCAATTGGGAGATCAAAAATATTTTGCAGAAAATCGTTAAGCTGATAGGAAGGATTGGACCCAAAAGCTAGATGATGCTCTTTGGGCCTATCGTACGGCGTATGAAACGCCTATCGGTATGTCTCCATTCCGTCTGGTGTTTTATAGGGAGTGTCACTTACCCGTAGAACTTGAACATTAGGCATTTTGGGCCATCAGGAAATGTAATTTCGACCTTGAGTTGGCCGGGAAAACCAGGAAACTCCAACTATTTGAGTTGGAGGAGCTTCGAAATGATGCTTATGAAAATGCCAAAATCTATAAGGCAAGGACCAAAGCTCTTCATGACCAGATGATTTCACGAAAGAGCTTTGAGCTGAACTAGAAGGTCTAGCTTTTCGATTCTTGATTTGAGCTTTTCCTTGGAAAACTCAAGCCTAAGTGGGACAGCCTGTTCGTTTTTGAGCGGTTTTTCCCTAACAGGGCCGTCAAAATCTTTGACCCAAAGACGGGTAATATCTTCAGGGTCAACGGACGACGTCTCAAACCCTTTGTTGACCATGTGCTCCCTGAACCCGTCTCAGGCAAGGTTGGTCTTACCGTGCCTTAACTACTGCGGGCCGATCATCGCCCAGCTGAAGGCATTAAACTCAGCACATGTGAAGATTGTTCTAAGCTAACCAGAGTCTCATGGAAAGTAGGTGCTATTCTTCCACTTCTACTCTCCTGCGTTCTTTCATTTTTAACAATGAGGACATTGCAATAGATAAGCATGGGGGGGTGAAAATATCTTATAATCTTTTTGTCAGCTGTAACAGTAATTTCCTACTTTTTTTAATTCTATTAAAAAACATAGAATTAGGAGACGAGAACTTAGGTATTAGGAGTTGCAAACTTTAGGAATTGATACTTTAGGATCTAAATACTTAGACTCTTCAGGTTTTCGGGCTTAATTAGCCTGGGTGTTTACTTGAATTTGGACTTAGTCTCGAGTCCTCGCTAATTAAAATTCATTTTAAGTTTGTAACTAAATTGGGATGATAAGTATGCGACTTATCAACCCCCCTTTGGTTTAGGGGGACCTTAAGCCTAAGCATCTACACACTTTTTTACACTGACTCACTTGTCGGTGGTTTCTTCGAAAATTGGGTAGTTAATGAACTACCTAGGGTGGTATGGCTGGCAAGTTGTCGATGGTAACAGCTCATCGGTCGGTTGTTCAGAGCCTAGTCAAAAGACCATTTTCATTGTACTGCCTTTAGATAAATCTTAGATCAAGAAAACCACCTACTTAAAAAAAAAGGAGAAAAAAAAAAATAAAACCACACTTCATCGCACGAGTATGGCTGGCAAGTTGTTGTGGGTAACAACTCATTGGCCGGTTGTCCAGAACCCAACTCACAAAAAGATGGACAATAATTCCCAAAACACTTATGGAAGAAGCGGGGAAGTAGAATAAACCAGGGAGATATGCATTGGTTTGCCCTTGTGTTGACTCGATAAATAAAAGTAGGGAGAAAGCTACCGTTCGAAAATATAAACCTCTAGGCAAGATCACCTAGGGTCGTAGAAACTCAAAGTCCACTTTAATGGCCACCTAGTGAGTCTTTCACTATTTTTACAAGATGTGTAGCACTTAGAGTCCTTTTCGAGTCCTGGGCGGGTCGGGTAGCCGTAAAAAGTTATCCCAGAACTCTCAAACTTGAAAAGTACAAAAAAATTAGAAAAGAAGAAAAATAAGAAATTTTTTTTTGTATCTTCTCTTCTCAAATAAGGTGAGGGCTTGGACGATTTGCATTCTGGTAGACACTCGGACACTATTGAGTTTTTGTAATTAGGTCTTGGGATTGAGATTTTCTAAAGTAATCAACAAATTTTGCCTAAATACTTGAATCCTGATTCTACTTTTATACATAGCATTTAGGTTAATTTTGCTATGGACTAGCAAAAAGTAAGTATGGGGGTATGATAAACACACATGAATTTGTGATAAATTGCTTATTTACGATAGTTCCTAGGTTTAGCATTGCATATCATTTTATAAATATTGCATAACATCCATTACATGGCATTTAGGATAGTTGTATGCTTTGTATATTAATTCCTTTATTTTATATGGCCAGGAGGCAATGCAATGTCCTTACGGACTTCGGATAAAAATCCGACCATACGGATGGATTCAGAGTGACGATCGTAGTTTGATAACATAGAAATTACCTCGATCCGAGTACCGTGACATCCTCTGCAAGCAATGAAGGGTGGACGGTCTAGATGTTGCCACGTGGCACCATCTGGAGCACCCAAAGCCGCTCGCCACATCTCCAAAGGCTGCCCATCGAGTGATCTTTGTATGAAAATCCAACGGTTGAGAGGCCACCCTCACCATGCGGCTGCAATTCTTCATTGCAACACATCCGCAGATGTGGCGCAATAGTGAGAACTAGTGCTCTCAAAGAGCGAGCACGAGATCGAACCACGATTCGCTGCAGCCGCTACAGTGCCAGCTGCAATAGGGTCGCCCGATCACAATCGAGCAGTCGAGATTCCGCACGCGTGATCCAACACCGCCGATTGACGCGAAGGTGCACGCTAGATCACACGCATGCCATCTGAGGTGTGCATTTAAGTTGACCGCGAGTAGCGCTCGCCGTCTGATATTCACAATAGCGTGAGGCACGTGATTCAAATTAGAGCGTGCGCGATCTGTGGGCACGCCTCGATCGTGCGATGCCTCATCCGACAGTTGCTAGTGCACGCGCCAGCAGTGTGAATTTCAAACACTGGCAGGCACGCGCTCTCCTCTCGCAATCACAGCCGTCCACGCCTGATCCAACGGCTGACGATTGTTGCGCTTATGACAGTTGTGGGCGTGAGCGTTGGGTGCAGGATTTACAACGACAAAAGAGCGGGCCTTTAGTGACTCTTGTAGCTGTCACTAAATGGCCTGTGCAGTTCACGCGCTAGCCAAGGCATTGAAGAGGCGGGGATCTTTTGGCCATAGCTTGAGTGGCCTTTAGTGACGCTCGTAGCTGTTGTTGAATGTCTGTGAGCTGGATGCTCTTCTTCCCTTCACTATATAAACATGCCTACACCCCCCATTCCACTTCATCTCTACCTACCCTACTCCCACCTACTCCTAAGCTCTAGCAAGCCTACCAATGCTCCATTAGAGCTTACTCTCAAGCTCCCAAGGCTCCTATTAGTGTAGCGAAGCTCTGCCTCATCAAATATTCCTCCATCTTCCCATCTCCATTCATAGGTCGCCTTGGAGCCGTCCTTCCACCTCCATTCCGATAGTAGATCATCTCCGCCTTCTCACCTCCATTCTGGAGCCACATCGAAGCTTTCCTCTACCCGACGTCCTCCTGCATCTCACCTCCTTCGTCCAAGCTTCTGCCAGGAGCCATCGTCTCACTGAACAACTACTTCGAGAGATTCCTTCTCACCTCCCTCTCTTTTTATGCTTTCGTAGATTATTGTAATAGACATTCATGATATATAACATATTTGTTCCATATCTCTTGTGATTTATTTTGCTTGTTTTCTTTCAAAAACATAAAAAAAATAGAACTTTAAAATACCAAAAACAAACAAAACGAAGCGCGATTTCAACTAAAGTAAACATCGCCTCTCTGTGTTTGACCTGTGACTCACTTTTTGAGTTTCGGTTATAAATTTTATTCGATAGATGCATTTTGCGAGCTACGACGACAGGTCCTCCAAACCCCGATTTTAATTCGCGAAACATGCCTTGATCAGTAAGGGTCCTTTTATAGTGGAGGAAAAGATCAATTTCGTATACATGACATTTAGTGATGGTCATAAACGTCGTTGAAGGTCCACCGCAAATGTTGCTGAAGACAGCTCGCACTCCCACCAATCGCTGCGCTGGAGTGTGCTCCACGCATCTGTGTCACGCGCGCACGCGCACTACGCTACTGCCGCTGCCTCCATGCACGCTTGCTGCGCTGCTGCGCAAGCATGCCTCCACGCGCATGCACGCGTTTGCATTGCTGTCTGTGTACGGTGGCGTGTTTGTGCGCATGGGTGGCCCGGGTTGCTCCTCGTGGTGCGATCTGAGCCGTCCATCTTTCCTTTGTAGGGACTGCTACAGAGGTCGGATTGAGTCGATTTTTACGTAGTTGGGCTATGATCGTCAACCCGAATGCATTCGTGTGGTCGGATTTGTCGTTTGAAGCTCCAGATTTCATCACCTTGTCCTTTAGCCATTGATCTTCCTTGGACTGCATATGGTGCTATGGGACTCCAATCAAGGAGATTTCGGAGGCATTGGACTTCGATCGTTGTTTTGATCATATTCGTATAGTCGGATCGTCAATCTGAGGCTCCGACTTAAATCTCCTTTTCCCCTTGCCATAAAAAAGACGCAATTAACCTAAAATATACACAACTACTCTAAATGCAGAATGATGCATGCTATTAAATATTTATAATATGAAATGCATATCTAAGCCTAGAAACATGCATGAATAGGCATTTTATCCTCGATAATTGTGTCTACATCACCTGACCCTGAAGAAATTCACCTATTTGAGGAGTCTGATGGTACAAGGATGAACCTATCACATCATATAAAGTGCCCTAGGGGATTTGATGACTATAATACTCGGGTAGATGACAAATTGACGGTCGAGGAGGATGAATTATGTGAGGAAACTATATTCAAGATTTGGAGTGACACTAAGGATGATTATGTCTTTTTTGAAGAATTAGCCCTGAGGATATCACAGATTTGATCAACTTAGGCTTCCTCTATGCTCCTAATAATGATATCCCTCGTCAAATTCAAATAATGGAAAATGTGGAAGGAACTTTTGAGATTTATGTGGATTCACATATAGACTTCAGGGAGGATTTGAGAAAAGAACAAGAACCTGGGGGTGAGATTGATAAGGTAATCCCTAAATCTATTGCTTCCAACCTGCCTTCATTTGATTGGGAGTTACCCTCTGATTCACCTATGTTTGAAGCTGAAATTTTGACTCCATATCTTGAACTGATCACTAATGAAGAGCAGGTAGATACTTGTGATATTACAAGGGATGCTAGGGATGCATTTGAGGAACTAGGAAGGCTATTGAAAATGGACACTAAGCTGATTAGACCCAATCTTGTCCTTATGGGCATGTACCAGCCATGAAACTTGGACACTCTAGACAACCCTTAGGTTAAAAGCATGCTCACTACAGTTTTGACTAGGGGGCTTATCAGGCCAACATTTGTTGTATTGGGGTATCGGGTATGGATTGATGCTTTCTATGGTTAGTCCATCACCTTGGGGGTATATCTTTGCACTATTCCTTCCCCATTTCTCTTGGAGGAACTATTCGCAAGGGAAATTGAGGTTTAAAAACTGCATTATAGTATAGCCGAAATCGCTTTGAAAACAAATAATATTTATTACTCGAATTTTAAGTATGAGGTCAAACACAGGGAGCAATATGGCAATTTAAAAACTCAAGATCACAATTTGAATAAGAAATATAAGAGATTTCAACAATCATAATGTCAGGTATCAATATGCAAAAAGAATGGAGTAAAATGGTGATTTAAATCAACAATTACTCTTCACAAATAGCAACTTAATCAATAGTATTAACAAAGCCTCAAATATATGTAATCAGATGTATTAGACGGCTTAAACAGCCTGGTGCTACAGTGTTGCTTCCTAGAGACTCAAGGGTCTCTCTTCTCCTTTCTTTCTTTCTGTGCTCTTCTTCTCCTGCCTTGTGTTCTCTTCTTCCTTTTGTTGTTCTTCTTCTTCTGTTCTTCTACTCTTCTCCTTCTTCTTTTTCTCTTCCTGTGCGGCTCCCCTTCCTTCTCCTTTCCTTCTTCTGGCTCAGGTCTTCTCCTCTTCCTCTTGCCTTCCTTCCTTTCTTCTCAGTTCTCCTTCTTCACGCAGAGGGGGAAGGTTCTTCAACTGGTTAAGTGTCAGTCGATACTCTCTGTAGCAAAACCCCCCTACCCTGCACACGATCCTCTCTTTCTCTCCTAAGGTCGTGCTCTCCCAGAGCCTCCAACAATATCGGGTTATCGAGTTTCAGACCTAGAGCACACCCGGGTCCAGGGCTGCGGGCGTGAGCATAGCCGAGGAGTGGAATCGGGTTAGGTGGGTCGGGTCTGCGCCAGGCCCATGGAGGATGGGTCACGTGCGAGGCGCAGGTGAGCGGGTGTGCGGGGGACCTCATCCCCCAAGTGTCTGAGGCGATAAGCCCCAGACACAAATTCAATTTATGCGGGGTTATAGCGCCACAGGTTTTCGAGGTGGCACTAAAGATGGTGCCTCTTCTTCGCGTGCGTCTGCGGCTGGATTGCCTTCCAATCAAGGCAGCTGCTGAGGCTGTGGGTTCTAACTGAGGCCTTGGGATGAGACCTGAAGCCAATCCACATCACCTGGAGGTGGCGCCTGGAGCTGCAGGTGCCTAATGAAGCTTCAAGCTTCCTTTGAAGCTTTACGGTAATGGCGGTGACGGATGGAGACCTGAAACTCAAGAAAAGAGCTTCTCGGCCTCGTCAGATAGCTCAATAGGTTCGCCGTGCAGTGGTGAGTGTGGTGGTGGGTGCAACGTGTGGTGAGAGTGAGGGTGGAGGCCTGAAGGTGACGGAGATGGCCGTGTGAAGGTGGGCTGTTCGGGGGCGCGTTTGGGTGAGTGGTGGAGTGAAATAGGAGAGGGCTTTTGTTCGTGGTGGAACGACAAAGGTTATGGGGTGGTTGGCGAGGCAGATGGAGTGTAGTGGCAGATATGCCTCGTCGGAGGAGCGGCTAGAGATAGAGAAGACGGAGGTGAGCGGCAGTGGTTGGCGGTTGTGTGTGTCTGTAAGGGTAGGAAAACAAAATAGAAAGAGAGAGGGAGCAAAAGAAGGTCTTAGCGAGAGAGTAGGGAGGCGAAGGGCTCTGGTGTTGGTCAACTGGAGCCGGAGAAGGAAGATGGTGCGGCGAGGCGGCGACGTCGACTAAGGTAGAGGCACAACCTCTCGTTGGCAGGAGAGGTTTGAGAAGATGAGGGGAGGATAGTCGGCCGTCCAATTTGATGGTTGAATGGCTTGAGGAGGAGAGCGGAGAGGAGTCGCCGGAGCTAAGTTTGAAGGTGGTCGGAGATGGAGTAGAGGTGGGTTTCTTAGGCCAAAACTTGATAGGCCACACCCCCTTAGAACTAATTCTTCCTACCTCCAAAAAAGGCACCACCAACTAGAACTAGTCCTCTTCATCTTCACGCCCTCCCCTTGGAGTTCTTGGGTGCACCTTTGCATTCCCTGCTATGCCATCATCTATGGCCTTCAAGGATTTCTGGCATTAGAATTTATTATTCTAGTAGATTTCTATCACTAGTTCTAGTTGTAATCCTTAATCTCTACTTGTTTTCAAACTCTTATTTTGCAATAAATTTCTAGTCATTTTTCGATCCCTAACTTGCCTTCAAGCTATTTGTTTACTTCTAGTTCTTATTCTAGTTGCTATATCTAGCAATTGAATGCTATTAGTTCTAGTAGATTTTACTTCAATTCTAGTTGCTATAGTTAGCATTGAGTTTGCATCTTGATCACTTCAACTATTTCTTAGATCTTAGGAAGTGAATTATTCCATGTGCCTCCCTATAAATGACTCGAACTTCATTTTGAAAACTTCATTTCATCATTCTCGATTTTGATTTTGAATATAAACTTAAGAGTTTCTACACACACTTACTATAACAAAAGTGTATATTCACATACATATCTTCGCGTGTAGAACACTTTTTGGCACCCTTGCTAGGGAGGCATGGCAATTATTTCGCTATCATTAGTTGCTTTTAGTTTTGCATTCGTGAGGATCAAACTTACTTTTATTCTCTTGTCGCTTTGTGTGTAGGAATCACGCACTTGCACGAGGACAGATCGCAAAGCAATAGAGAGAAAAGTGCACGTGAAGATCTCCAAATAGGTCTCTTCATCTTAGACCTAGGTAGATTCTTGAATCTTAGGATTAATTGCATTTATATTAGTTGCAAAAAAAAAAAATGATTTCTCTTATCCTGTGAAAGTTGTGCTTGAAAAATCTTATAGCTTCAAAATAGAATTCAGATTAGAGTTTCACTCGCATTTAGAAATTTTATTCCATACAATTGGTGAGACCAAAAATTCTAACACTTTTCCTATGTGATCCCTTTGAAATCACTGACCAACCCACCAATTTTCATTCAAAAATTCATTCTATACTGTTCTAGAAAAAGCATTTAATGTCGATAGGTTTTTCTGAAAATTGAGTTCTAAAGATCCAGATTCTCACATTTTTCATGAATTTTATACAACTTCAAATTCGATGAAATTTGCTACATTGGTTTTCTGATCAAATATAACTTCACAAAAAAAATTGGCATAATTTTTTAAATCTTTCACTAATACTATTTAAAAAAAATACTAGATAGGAAACTATTTGGAATAATTTTCTATTTTGATTTGAAAAATCTTGGAAAAATATTTTTAGGTTCCTAAAAATTCTAAAAAAAACTATATTGTGTGTTCGTAGTCAAGTGGTACTTGTGAAGCCATAGTTGTGCTATTTGGGCCACAACACTTGATCCTAATTAAAATTGACTCATCTAAAAGCTGCCTGCATAGGCTGCCACACTAGGGTTGCCAAATTCATTCTATATTTCTAAAGGAAAAAGATCAAGGTTCTGTGCTTGCAAAACCACTATCTATCCACTCAAACTTGTTTGAGAGGATCTCATTAGTGAAGCCTAAAATTGGCGATATATCCAGTTGAACCTTAAAAGCTACTTCACCAAGTAAATATTATTTGTGGACCCTTGTATTGGCACACACACACATATCCAATTTGATTTAATTGGGCACCCACCCCCCTAACGCCCATCATTTAATCATGTGCAATCTAGATCCCAAGTCCTAATTAACTTAATAGACATGCCAACTAGGTTGGATTTTATTTCCAAAGTTGAGCTAGACTTAGTTGATTTAATTTGAGACCTTTTCTATTTGAGCCAACTGGTGACAAGAAAGGTCAATACAACAACTGCGTTAACCCCTAGTGGTGTCTCATCGTGCGGGGTGTCCTAGGGGGTCCCACCTTTCTAGCTAGCCAAGTAATTCAAGGGTCAAATAAGTTAACTGAAGCTAATGAAATTTAGACTAGGTCCAATAGGTGCAGCACTCTAGGGTTAGATTTGATTGCTTGTATTGTGCACACACTTCTCTCTCATGTTCCCTTTACATCTTTGAAATTGTTCCATGTGTATGCACAGAACTAGATCACAAAATCCACACTTGGAACCACCTCTGCAAAGAGAACCATGGAGGAGACTGATTATTTGTGAGTCCATTTCTTTTCCTTTTTTTGGAAAGTTGGTGAGTCTAGTTCTACATCTAATTTAGAATCTAATCTTGATTTGATGGTTGACCAGGCCAACTAGAATCAACCTCAAAATCTAATGTTTCAACAAGCTCAAATTCAAAATCTTCAACTACAACTGAATCAATTTCAGCAGAATCATCAGACTCAAATGCAGGAGTTGCTTGAGATTCTACACATCCAAAATCCGTAGGCTAGACCCTTAAGGGAATTTTACAACCCTTCTTAGTATAAGCATGAACCTTATGTTAGGGTCGCACCTGTTGATGCCTACTTTGAGATCAAGCACTCTACCATATAAGTCCTACCTCACTTCAGGGGCAATAATGATGAAGATCCCTTTGAATTTTTAGAAGAGTTCACAACCATTAGTGAGACAATTAGAATTTCAAATCCTCATGATGATGTGTTGAAAATGAAACTCTTCCCTTTTGCCCTAAAGGAGAAAGCTAATCGTTGGTTTAGGACCATAGGAAGGCCCATCACTACATGGGGGAAGCTAAGAAGCGCCTTCCTAAAGAAAATTTTCCCAATTGGATGCAATTAGAAGAGCTATTACCACCTTCTCCCAACATCCAAGAGAACCATTACATGAACCTACAAGCCATGCGAACAGTAGGATTTCAAGGACGCCTATTCTTTGAGTTGGAAGCTTACGCAAGCTCCTTCCTGATTTGAAGCTTGATCCAAGATCTATAAAGGACCTTCATGAACGGTTCCTCACCTCCTTAGCAAATCTTGGCCTGAGAAATCATCTCCTCCTTCTCTGGCCACCTTCGTATTTTGCTCCAGCAACCACCCTCGATTCCCCTCTTCCGGTCGTCCAACCATCGAATTGGACTACCTATCTTCTTCCCGTTGTCCTTGTGTTCCTCTCCGGCCAAAGGGAGGTCATTCCTCTGCCTTGTTCGCCATCGCCACCTCGCCATCTCCATCTCCTTCTCCAGCTCCTGTCAAGCCATGACCGGAGCTCTCCAGGCTTCTCCCTCTCCTCTAAGACTATTATAACCCTGGCATCAAAGTTGTTTAAGATGTCTGGGAAGTGGTCCAGACGTCTGGTCAGACGTCTGGAAGCCTTCCCAGACGTCTGGAATTTAATTTATTCGGCGTACGGGTTCGCGTCGCCCTCCTTCTCTTTCCTTCCTCCCTGCAGGCGCAGCCACCTTTTTCTCTCTCCGCACGGAAGCCTTCAAATACCCCCCTCTCCTCTCCCTCACTCCACCGCTTTCTTCTTCTTCTTCTTCCTGTCAGTGAGAGAGTGAGCGGGCGAGGGCAGCAGCAGCAGCTGCTGTGAGTGCGTGGGGAGGAGGGGCTATTGCAAGAGGGAGAGAGCTAGATCGCGAGGGTGCGAGCTTGCCGGAGCAGTCAGGGCCGCCCGACGGGTGAGCAGTAGGAGCGTGGTGTTGGGGAGGAGCTGCTGTAGCTTAGGCAGCAGGCGAGCATGGCGCGGCACGGCCGTGCACTGCAGGCGGAGGGCGAGGAGGTCCTGATTCTGGGAAAATTTCCCAGAATCAGACGTCTGGACATACGTCCAGACGACGCATGAGACGTCTGGAGGAAGGTCCAGACGTCTGAAAGGTACGATATTTTTTCGATCCTTTCTATTTTCGTGTGTACGGCCATGCAGCCGTCCCGCCAAGGAGTTCTGCCTCATTTCGTGTTGAGGACGATCGTGTGTGCATGCAGGTCTCATTCGGGAAGGCGCAAGGGCATGCCCTCCCACACAGATCAGATGTCTGGGCACAGCACCAGACGACGGAGAGGGTCTCCAGACGTCTGGAGTGACAGTCGGGCGTCTGGAAACTAAGACCAGATGATTCAGCGGGATTTTGGACGTCTGAAGGACCGTGCAGATCAAGGTATGACCTGAGCCACTGTTTAAGACGTCTGATTTTGGGCAGACTGGTCGTTTTTGACCCATTTAGGGTCTGTTCGAAGTCCATTTTTCGCGTTTCAAGTTTCGTTCTTCTCAGATTTAGTTCCTCTACCTATTTACAGTAACTGTATCCTGTTTTGAGTAGCTCATTGTAATTGATCCTTGTGTTAGGACCTCATTCCGTTGCGGCTCTAGGGGTTGCGGAGGAGTGCGGGCTTGCCGATCACGCCCCCATTACTCCCGATTTTCCGGGTAGAGTGGCCCCTTTAATTATTTATCAAAAATTATGCACTTGTGAAATAATTAATAGGTTCTAGGGTATTACATGAATCTTAGGACTGAAAAACTAGATTGAATGATGGATCCTAGGATATGACATGAATCCTAGGACTGGAAAACTAGATTGAATATATATATATATATATATATATATATATTGTAGTCTTGGAAAAGTAGAAGGGAAACGATAACTGCCTGTAATTGGTTAGCAGCTGCTTGTTTATGAATGAATAATTACTGTTGAGAACATGGGCATATGAATATAAAGCTGAAATGATGAAACCTAAATTGGCTGAGTTAAAAGAGCATGAACCCTACGGGAAATTAGGAGTAGAGCTCCTGAGAAGTGAATGGAATAGAATTGGGGAATCGGTGAGCTGGCCCTTGAGTACGGAGTACTAAGGAGAGCGACTGTCCCCCCTGTTTAGTGCAGAGCGGAGCTAGCTGCCCCGGGGACCCGGGGTTAGGTCTGGCCACTTTGTATCGACTTTTGGCCCTCGTGTACACAGTATCGAGGAGAGCTACTAGTGTAGGGAGAGCACTAGCTACCCCACGGGTCCCGGGGTTCTCCTTGCCCTCCTACACCGACTTGTTAGGCCCACTGGGCAAACCAGGGTAGTCAAGCGAGGGTGCGTGGACTGTGGAGGGGCAAAACCCCTGTTGGTTATTGTGAAGGGGTTGGACCCCTGTTACTGAGAGGGCTCTGCCCTATACTGGTTCCGTGTTGTGCTTTGGGGTGCACCCGTTAACGGAGACGACTTACCTCGTGCCAGTGCGAGGTAGCTACCCATGCGATTAGCGTGCGTGCCATAGTCACCGTTACGTCTGTCAGTGACCTTGGGGTGGTTGACTGAGGGTAGGACCACCATGGGGGACTCTCCCGGCTAGGAGAGCACCACGTGTTACTTCTACTTTTCGGAAGAGACTGCAATCAAGATCGTTCCCACGAGAAACATTCAAGATCAAGAGAAAGATCTGAGGAATAATTCAATAATTGAGTAAATGGAAAAATAAAGAAACAGATTAAAAATATAACAGCTACTGTCCACCTTACTGTTTTTCTTAGCTTTTGGTTGCCACTCTACTTAGCGTTTTGCTGACGTGTCACCTTTGTCACCTTTTCAGGACCCGGTGTTGAGCAGCCAGAGCTGGCAACTGCAGAGGGTGCTGGGCCTAGTAGAGCTCTATAGTTTTTACTTGTGTAGTACACACTGTACCTTTCCTTATGTTGTAGTGAGTAGTTTTTGTTACCACTGTGCTCTTTTATTGTAAGTATCATGTTTATGTATCTGTTTATTTCTTTACTGTTGTGGTGGTGTATACTGTAGTAGTTTTTTTCTTTACTGCTGTATTTTGTTACTGCTAGTTATATACATGGTGAATGTGGTTTATTTTACTGCTCTTTTGGTTACTTTTTCGTTGGACGATTGGGTCTTGGGATCAGTCAAGTCGGTTCGATTCTCGTGTCTCGTAGGGATTCGGGAATCGGGTCGTAACAAAGACCCTCTACCTACTCCTCTACTCCTATGCATCATTTCCACCTCACATACACTCCCAATCAGCCACGCAACACACCTTGATGCCCTCACCTTCTTCCTCTTTGGCAATGCCTCCAGCTCGCTCCACCACACAAAGCTCACCGCCGCCAACTCCATTAGCTCTACCTCAACCCCCACATCAAAAGACCTCAACAAATTCCTTTTCATGATCACTCACCCACTCCACCGAACTCACCCGCTTCCACAGACCTTCTCCGAGGTCATCTGACCACCACACACCTCCATCCTCTGCGAAACCACTACCATTACTTTCGCCAACGTCCAGCAAACCTTCTGAGGTATTTTGATGCGGTCAAAAGACCTTATTCTCTATTTCAAGTTCTAGCCAATGCTCCGCCGCTGCGCCATTATCACCAATTTTGTTCTTTGAGCTCCAAGCCACATTCACCCTAGGTCTCATCTCCAGGAGTCGCAGATTTGCTCCAGGAACGATTCTTGGTCCTTGATTGAAGGCCACGCTCTCAGCTGCACCCTCAATTGGAAGCTTCATCACCTGCAGGTACGCGTGATCACAAGGGGACTTGATCGTCCCACATCGGTGGGAGAGAAGCCAATGTGCATGCATATATTGATTTTGTCACTTGGGCTCATCGCCTCCAAGAGCACTGGGGTGAGGTCCTACTCGCACGCTCCAACACACGTGCCCTCGCTCGCGCTCACACCACGCGGGTCTGGGCATGGATCCGATTACTCGGATCCATTCAAGTTTCTGAGAGAGAAGAGAATAAAGCGAGAGAGGGGGGGTTTTTCCCTCTGTTAAGCCTTCTCCACAGTTAGTCACTGGGAGGCCCTTTGTGCCTCTATGTTGTGCCTCTCCCGAGGATTGAAGAGAAGAAGAGAGGACCTTGAGCCTCTGCTGTTAACGCATCTGAGTGGATTATCTATCATCTGATTTTGCTGGTTTTGTGGTTCTGTGGCTATATTCATTGCTTACTAACGTGGAATAATTGGTCGATCATTACTGTTCAGTTATTTGAGAATTATTGTGAGCTTAAATAGAGGAGTAATTAGTGATTTAAATCATCATTTTATCCCATTATTTTTGCACTTTGATATTGACATTCATATATATATCATTCTTGCATGGAATTTTCATTATAACTTGCTCATATTTATGGTGATATTGTGGTCATTGAGATTAATTGCAACACTTCCTGAGTTCGACCTCGGACTTTCTTAACGATCTTTCGACTTATAAATTGTATTTTTTTTCGTGTGATTTCAACTATACTGCAACGCAACGATTTTCAAACATCAATTTCGCACGTTAACATTTTGGCACCGTTGTCGGGGAGTAGCATGCAATTTTATCTCTTGATTACAATTCCTGACTTGATACTAACTTGCTCTATCTCTTTGGTTGTGATTTGTGCATGGATCCAGTCAAGGAAAAAGATCAACCGCACGACAACCACTCCAAGGGCAGGTAATCTTGTTTTCCATCTACATTAAGCCCCTGATTCTGAAAAAGCTAAAAAAGGAAAGAAATCAATTAGGACCAACTTGCATTCTATATTTAGATTCAATCACAAGTTGCCTGATTTGGTTCATTTCTAGAAACATCTTGAACCTGATTTCTACACCTATTTAGGGATTTAAGACACCTAGGGCTACACACCTTCTTAATTGAGCCCTAGGTGCCAGATTTGGAAGAAATTAATTGGACCAAGTAGAGCCACATTAGGGTTTCCATTTCAGGGTTTTAGAGACACACTTTCTTAAAAAAGACAATCAACCTTCCCAAATTGTGTGCATCCTAGACCTTGATTGAACTTACCTAAACAAGCAAACCCTAAAATCAAGCTCTAAACATCCACTTGAATCCTATAAAATTAGGACCTAATAATCAAGGACAAATTAGGTGAAGTTGACTCACCTTATGGGGTCAACCAATCTTCAAATTAGGTCACCATTCACAAAAACATCTTAAAGTTCAAATAAATCATAAGTGCCCTCTCTCTAAAGTAAAAATTGGTAGACTTAAGGGGTCAAGTCATCCATTTTGGTCTACTTGGATTCGCGGTGACAAGGAAGGTCGGGTGGGGGAAAACCCTGTAACCAATGGGGACACTCTATCGTGTAGGGGACTTTGCGGGACTCTCCTTTTCTAGCTGCCCAGGTATTTCTCAGGTGGATGACTTTGTGATCTAGAGGTATCATCTGCCTTGAACCTCTATAGTCATCCAAAAATCTTTGTGCGTCTTGATTGGGTCCATTACACCTTCCTTCCCTCATCTTCTCCATCGGTGCATGTTTGGGAGGAGGCCCCTAAGACCACCCTTTAGGCCCCCATTAGCTATTCACTCTTGTCGAGGCCAAGACTTGACCTCCCTGTTTGTGCAACAACCCGACTATATCGATATCTCTTTTGATTCATCTGAGCCTAGGTCTCCTTCATCCATAATAGTCATGCCCAGCAGAAGAAGAAAACAATCTCTAGAATTGGCTTCAGCGCCTCAACAATCTATTCCAAGCCTTTATGAATCCACCGCAACGTCCTATGATGTGAGATCATTACAATCCCGCTGCAGTAGCAATCGAACCTAGACTTCAAATCCCGGCTGGAGGTCATGATACTGAACTCAAGCCCAACTTGATTCGTGCTATTCCTAGATTTCATGGGCTTAATTTTGAAGATCCCTTCCAGCATATCAAGCAACTCAAGCATCTGGCCCAGACCTTCGGGTCAGAAGCTCAAAATCAGGATATCTTGCTCATGTAGATGTTCTCTTTCTCTCTCATGGACAAGGCTACTCACTGGTACCAAACCCTAACTCATCTGATCAACACATGGGCAGAACTATAATCTGAGTTCCTGAAAAAGTTCTTTCTCGCTGGTCGGACAATTGCTTTGAGGCACCAGATCATGCATTTCACGCAAAATGCAGGAGAAGCGCTTCATGAGGCATGGGATCGCTTTCTGGATCTCATGCAAAAGTGCCCCTATCACGGAGTCCTAAATGGGAACAAGTCCAGTCTTTCTACCAGGGACTCCATGAGGACATCAGATTTTTCATCAATGCAACCTGTGGAGGAAACATCATGGGTCAACACGAAGACACCATGTGGGAGATTTTCGAGAATATGTGCGAGAACTCCATCAATAATGAATCCATGGGCTTGTTCGACCGAATGACTGCTCATGCATTGATGAATACACGGGGAGCACATGAGACTTAGGGCTTGTCCTCATTCGTTGATCTAGAATTAATGGCTAGTTGCCTGGACAAGGTCATGATCATCAAAAAAAAGGTGGACGAACTAACTCGACATTTGCAGCGAGCCACTTCCACACAAAACCTATTTGCACAACCGCCCTCTGGAAGGGAGGTTGTGCATAACATCTACCACCGATCTTAGGGCATGGAGCCGTATCCACCCCCATATGATCTAGGGTTTGAAGGAAACTTCGGCTCTGCCTACTCTAGTTGGGGGAACTCTGAACCCTTGTCTTCTGATTTCTCTGAGGTTCCTCAGACCTACGAGGACCTCAATGCTGTCCAGAACGATCCTTTCTCAAACACTTATAATCCTAGATGGCGTAATCATCCTAACTTCATGTGGTCAGGGAATAATCAAAATCAGAGACCTCAATATCAGCCTCGACCACAAATTTCTCATCCATATCAACTGCCTCAGCCTAGGCCCAACCCAAATTATCAACCCAGGTCAACACGAGAAGATCAAATGTCTCTAATCTTTCAAACCCTGGATGACATTCAAAAGACGAATGCGGCTATGCAAAAACAACACAAGGATGAAATCACATAGGTCTGTAATCAACTTGCATAGATAGCAAATTCTCGCTAGCCTGGTGCACTCCCTTCACAACCTCTGCCTAATCCAAATAATGTGCTGAACTAGAGACACGTTATGAACCCGACTCAGGGCTAGGCTTACAACGTCTATCAGGCCCATTCAGTTCCATCACCTGACGGGATGGAGGCTTCGACATTGTATTCGGGTTATCGGCAGCAACCACCTCTTTTTCCAACTCCAACCCAAAACCAGGTAGGACTGAATTCTGTGACTACCCGTAGTGGCAAAACAACTCAGGACTTGCCTTACCCGAGCCACTCTCGGCCAGGTAGAGTGAACCCAAACCCTTGGTTGGTCATCCAAGATACCCCTATCCTAAATCAAGAACCTAGACCAATTTTAGAGGAACCTATAGAGGTTCCATTTCCGAAGGTCTTAACCAAAGGAAAGAAGAAACTCAAACCCGTGGCTCTCGAGGAGGACCTGGTCAAGCTCTTTGAGCAGGTCCAATAAACATCCTGTTGATGGATGTGATTCGCCACATACCAACTTATGCGAGATTTCTAAAGGACGTATGTACACCTAAGCGTAAGCCGCGAACCAAAGGTGGGAATCTGATTGTATTATCAGAGCAAGCAAGCTCCATCATCTTGAGCAAACTCCTGCCTAAGGAAAAAGACCTGGTACCCCTCTGATCTCTTACAGAATCAGTGATTTGGAATTCGACAGAGCCCTTTTAGACTTAGGAGCTTCTATCATTTAATCCCTATGTCCCTACCAGATCATTTCGAGGAAACTCAGCTAAAACTGACTGAGGTGACCTTGCAGTTAGCTGATCGATCAATCAAGTCACCTAGAGGAGTTCTCGAGGATGTTCTGGTCCAGATCCGCGACTTCTACTTTCCTGTAGACTTCATCGTTTTGGATATGGAGACTCCTGAGAATTTGAAGAATACATCGATTATACGAGGAATACCGTTCTTAGTGACAACTAGGGCAAACATTAATTGGGAAGAGGGCCAGATTGGGTTGAAGTTCGGGAATAAGACTCTGAAAATAGATATCTTCAAGGCCTAAAAAGGAATTAACTGCGGGGCAGTAGAACAAGCGTGCGACATTAGTTCTGTGGTTAGGACGACCTGAATACCCTTGATCCTCAACCCCAAGCAGATCATACGCCGCAGATAGAGGAGCCCAGCACCGATCTAAACCCACCCACAGCTCCCACCTTTTCTTCTGAGGCCCATCCTGAATCACCTTCTGTTGCTGATAATCCCATCATGGAACTGAAACCTCTTCTCAATCATCTGAAGTACATCTTTTTGGGTTCCAATTAGACGTTTCCTGTGATTATCAATTTTCGACTCACATTTAATCAAGAGACGAAGCTGATTTTTGTCCTCCAATAGCATCGGAGAGCCATTGGATGGACTTTCGATGATCTAACTGGTATTAGCCCTTCATTTTGTACACATCGCATTTATACCGAAGAGGGCTCACGACCATCCCGTCAAATGCAGAGACGTCTGAATCCAAATCTACAGGATGTTGTGAAAAAGGAGATTATTAAGTGCTTAGATGCTGGGATCTACCCGATCTTCGACAGTCGTTGGGTGAGTTTGATCCAGGTTGTGCCAAAGAAGCAGGACTCACCGTAATTACAACTGAAACTGGAGAGACCATACCGACCCGTATAGAAAACTCGTGGAGAGTCTGCATTGATTACAGAAGATTGAATGCCTCCACGAAGAAGAATCATTTCTCATTGCCATTCATTGATCAGATACTCGAGAAACTAGCGGGGAATAGATTTTTTTGCTTTTTGGATGGGTACTCCTGTTATAATCAGGTGGCAATCCATCCTGAGGACCAAGAGAAAACCACCTTCACCTGCCCTTACGGGACATACGTGTTCCGCAGGATGTCGTTTGGGCTCTGCAATGCACCCGCCACCTTTCAGCGATGCATGCTCGCTATATTCTCTGATATGGTAGGTGAGTACCTTGAAGTCTTCATGGACGATTTCTCAATATTTGGTGCGTCCTTCGATGATTGCCTCCTTCATCTGGTCTAAATCCTCAGGCGAAGTATTGACGTGAATCTGGTTCTTTCCTAGGAAAAGTGCCATTTCATGGTTCCTGAGGATATTGTCTTGGGACACCTCATCTCCGAAAAAGGCATCTAGGTTGATTGGGCTAAAGTGAATCTGATTTCCAAACTACTTCTGCCTAACTCGATCAAGGACATCAGATCTTTCCTGGGGCACGTCGATTTTTACCGTCGATTCATTGCTGATTTCTTGAAAATCGCGTGTTTTGATTAGATCTACTTAGTCTGATCTGACATCCGCGGCTTCGAATCATCTGCAATTAAAATCATCTCTCTTTTAGGCCATAAAATGATGATATTATCTATATGACTAATAAACTAGCTATTGTGCAAATTATGATGCCTATAAATGCATTATACTTAAGTTATTCTAGGTTCTAGCTTAATTCAGGTGATTTATGTTGCATGATTGCTGTGCAATCACACCCCCATTCCTAAATCTTGCTAGTCCCTAACAAATGCATGACTAAATGCAAAGTGGTACTACATGAGTAATTTTTATCAAGAGTTTGACTAGAGGTTTATGTCTTTTGTTTTCATCCGAAGCTTTAGTAATCCAGATAATTGTGAATGTATTTTGTTGTAGCCTATGCAACGGATCCAAGCGAAAGCCAATCCTCATCTAAAGCTTGTACTTGACCCTTGGTAAAAATCTATCGGGATGGACAAACTTCTTTCCTCGAGGTTATAAAGTAACCTGTGTATTCAGCCCTGGCTTTTGGCTTAGCCAGAAGATTTCTGAGTCAAGTAGATTTGTATTTGGTGGCTTACACATTAGGTTCTACATATAGACTAGTACTTTAGAACCTATATTTTCATATTATGAAATAATTCAACACAGCGAGAGACGTGAAACTATGCTCTCTTTAATTCCTTTGTACTCATTCTCTCTCTTTCTTTCTCTTTCTCCTCCTTTTTCTTTTTCTTATCTTATCTTTTCTTTCTTTTTGAGCTCACAATCTCACCAGATTTATCATTATATTTGGTGGTCTCTCTTGGCATTAACGCTTTGATTAGGTTTTGATAACTCTAAGACTAAGTCAGAATTCCTCAACCTGTATTCAGGTGGCCAGAAATACAGAAAAGTAGGTCAAGGTTGTATTTGGTGGATCATGAGGGTGGTAGGTGTTGTTGCCTTCTTACATTGAAATAAATTCTAAAAACACTTATAAATTCTTTTTTTTTTTTCCTTTTTCTTTCTTTCTAAATTTTTTCTATATATATATATGTTTTTCTGCTTCTTTTTTTTCTTTTCTTTTTTTCGCATCCAAATATCTACTAATGCAACGCAGCATACGAACTTTTATTTACGAGCCATTATTTGGGATTATGGGTGCTCAAAAGGATATCGGGTGGCTTATTTAGTGGAAGTGCCTATTCTCGGCACCGGGAAGGGAATGGATAGGACAATATATTTCTGACCTTGACATTAATATCCTCCTTCAGCTGAGGATTGCATAAAAGATGATCGTAATCATCCACCTCAGTCGTAGTTTTATCAGAACCCACTCTTTGCATATTTACTTTATTTGGTGGCTCTTAATTCGAAAGAGGCCCAAATCTCTCATGCGTTCGCATGAGAGATTGGGTACCAAATAGGGTCTCAAATTGGGTTCACATTGGAGGGGATTTCTCAGATAATCTCCCTTTTAATTTTGAAGGGCATTCTCTGAGAAATCAAGGAGAAATCTCCTTCTAGAGCTCGCCGGAGTAGGATTCCCTCCGCTATAATGGTGGAGGGACCTAATTGCAAAGAACGATGAAGAAGCTAGGGGGTCAAATGTAAGGATTTTTGAAAGATAGGGGTAGAAATGTAATTGGGTCAGACCTATTTGGAAAGTGGGTCAAGATGAGTTTCCCTTAGGTCTAAATTTTGGTACAAACCTAATTTAGACCTAAGAAATCCAATGGTGAGGTTGGATTTTGGGTTTGACCACGTTTGACCAGGCAATTTATGTAAAAACTCAAATTAGGGCAAATATTTGTCTGAGACCCTATTCTAGGTAAAAATGGGTTCCAATGGCCAATTTGAAAGTTCTAAATCATAGAGGATATTTTTCTATGATTTTTAGAGGATTTAGGTAAATTTTATCCTAACCAGAACCTTGTTTAGTCAAATGGGTTTGTTTTAGGGTTACAAGAAGTCATTTAATTCACAGAATTCACACGAACGCTTTTCTGTCTGGTTCAACCCACTTATTATCTTGTTAAGACCATTTGACCTGTGTTTGGCCCATGAGAAAATCCGTTGTTGCACTGCAATGGTAAAATTATAGTTTTACCCTTGTTTCTTTCTTTTATCTCAGAATGATTATTTAGTGAATTAGGACCTCCAGTTGGTTATGTAGGAGCTTTTATTTTCTTTTTTGGGTCAAAATGAGCTAGTTAGCTCTCATGATGGTGTTCCCATCAATAAGGCATGTCACCTTCCCGTCGAGATGGAGCACAAGGCTTATTGGGTAGTACGAAAGTGCAATATGGATTTAGTGAAGGCTGTTGCGTATGATGCGAGATCGAGGAACTACACAATGAGCGTATGAGAACTCACATATCTACAAAGAGCGGGTTAAAACCTTCCATGACAGGCACATTGTACGAAAATCTTTCCACCCTGGTTAGAAAGTTCTTCTCTTTGATGCCAAACTTAAACTTTTCGCGGGAAAACTCTGATCAAAATAGATTGGACCATTCTTGGTGAGACGAATCTTTGGAAATGGAGCTATTGAAATCAGCCAACCTAGCCTTGATTCAGAACCCTTTGTCGTGAACGGTTGGTGACTCAAGCCGTTCATTGAACTCATTGATACGAACAAGGTTGAGGTATCTCTTAATCTCCATTCTCCCTGAGCTTATTGCGCCCAGCTGATGGCGTTAAACTCAGTGCTTAACGAGAGGCAACTCGTCATCTTTTTGAAAAAAACTCGAAACCCTTCTTGACATGTCTTATGCTGAACTCATATTGCACTTTAGGGTTTATTTATTAGAACAACCAACTTCACCTCTAGTATCCATACCCGAACTTGAAATCATCCACAACAGTCATCCCGACCCATCCACCCATCCAAAACCAATTTTAATGAATGATCTAAGCTGAATTCGAACCCACCTAATTTACAATGAGGACATTGCAAATCGTAGGTATCAGGGGTATTGAAGTGCAAAACACTATGAAAATCACTTCACAAGAAAGGGTTTCATCAAAAAAATCACATATTTCAAAAACCAAAAAAATAAAAAAATTGAAAAAGAACAAAAATAGGAGAAGGGAGGAAATTTTGAATTGATTGCATATCATTTTTGAAGAGAAAAGGAGAGGAGATAAAAATGTCAAAAAGGAGCACAATTTAAAAAGAAAAGAAAAAGAAATAGTCATTAGTAAAAGATTAAGGAATTGACTCAATTCTAAACCAAATAAAAAAAAAGAAAATAAAAAGAAAAGAAAATGAAAGACAAAAAAATGCTAAGAGATAAAAGAGATTAGTAGGAACGCTGGCCTCTTGGGCTACGATCTTAGGCTTAAAAATTCAAGTATTCGCTAAGATCTGGATAGTCCTCAAGAGGTTGGGGAAAATGCGAAGCTTAAGTATTAGGCCTAAGGCTTAGGGATTATTCAGTCTCGTGAACTGATCTCTGGTTTGCGGGACTTGGTAACCTAAGTACCCCAATCCACACACAGTCTGGTTTAGTGCGCTTAAGTATCAAAATCATACAAATGCATTCTAAAAAAGTTACCTAAATTTGGCAAGGCTGATCAATACAAGTTGATTTGGACGAGTTCCCGACGCGGAGAGGCAAGAAATTTCCCTCGAAGATGCATAATAACATATCGTCTCCTCGATGCTTGTCTCCTAGGATATCTAGATATCCTACTGGGGGCATGTAAGCACCTTGTACTGGTTCAGATGCCATTGGCGGCATTATCACGAAATGTCGATTGTCAAGGTCTGGATTTAGCTATAGAACACCATGAGCGAGATTATCTTGAAATCTCGAAAGCCAGGGTTCTGGAGGTTGCCATGGGCTGTGCTATCTCGAAGCATCGATTACTAGGGACCCTACAAGGATTGATGGTAGGAACTAGGAATATGATGCAGACCGTGTTGTAAAGCTAATCCGAGGCTAGAAATAAAAAGAAAGGAGAGAGAAAACTCTCCAAAAATAAAAGAAAATTCTTTTGTCTCTCCCATACAAAAATGCAGTGCAAACTGAACCTGGGTTAAAACATGTATAAGCACGGGTGCTTTAACCGTGGAGTTCAACGAACCCTAGGTTAGTTCTTGTGGACCTTAGAAACCTTCGTGGTGGACTGAGGCTAGAGCTGGTCAGGTTCGAATCTTGGTTGATACTGGAGTACCTCTAGGCCTACTATCGACATTCTAACCTAATCTACAAAAGAAATCACACATTAAAGTTTTGAGCATAGAAAGGCATATGGTCTAGAAGTAAAGATAATTCCATGAGATTTTACTAAGGGACTAGTAAAAGCTAGGCATGGGGGTATGATGGGAACACCATCATGAGCCAACTAGCTCATTTTGATCCAATTAAGTCAGTAAATGCTCCTACATAACTGCCAAAGAGCCATAAGTCACTGCATAACCATTCTAAGGGAAATACAAGAAAATAGGGATAAAATTGCAGTTTTACCATCATATCATGAATGTAGTACGATCACGGGTTCTCCCAGGGGGTAATTAAGGGTCAATTGGTCCTAAAAGTCTAACAAGTGGGTTTGAATAAACAGAAAAGGGTTTGCACGTATTTTGAGAATTAAATGACTTTTAAATCCCTAAAAATAGACCCGCTTAATTAATTGAGATTCTGGTCAGGATAAAATTCACCTAAGCCGTCTAAAATTCATAGAAAAATATTCTCTAAGTTTTGGAACCTTCAATTTGACCATCAGAACCCATCTTGACCCAAAACAGTCTCAGACAGACATTTGCCCTAATTTGGATTTTTGCATAAATTATCTAGTCAAACTTGGTCAAAACTTTATTCTAGCTTCACCATTCGATTTCTTGGGTCTAAATTAGGTTTTTACCAAAATTTGGACCCAATCTGAGATCATCTTGACCAAGTTTACATTTTGATTCAGTCAGACTCTTTCTATCTCATGCAAATCCTTAACTTTTGAATTTTCTTACAAATAGTCCCCCAACTTCTTTACCTTCTTCACAAGCAAGTCCCCGTGCCATTTTTGGAAGGAGAAACCTTCATCGTCGAGTTTCGAGCGAGGATTTCTCGCTCGATTCTTAATCAATCCCTCTCAAAATTGATACGGGGATTCCTTGGGAAGTTTCCTTCCATTTAAGTTATTTCGTGGGCTTTAAGTCCTTCCCAAAAGGCCATGCGAACCTTTCAATGGTTTGGGTATCCTTTGTTAGAACTACCTTCCAAGCTTGAAAGATTCTTTCCAAGCTTGGAAGGGCTTCCTATGGCCTATAAAAGACCCCAATGCACGACTCCTTCAATGAATTTGCCTTGGATCAATGAGATGGATGGCTAGGATTCAATCCAAGGGGTGCGGCTAAGATAGGTGCTCTTGGATTTTCAATCGAGGGAGGAGATGTGGCTGGTCAATGAAGTTTTCTCTTAAGGTGATATGGCTGGCCACTAACGACACAATCTTTCCATTCCATTCCATTTGAATGGATCTGGGGCGGAGGGATTCGAACCTTCGAATAACGGGATCAAAACCCGTTGCCTTACCACTTGGTCACACCCCATTTGGATTTCGATTCCATACGAAACGAACACTATTAGAAATTTTAGGAATTCTGTGCTTTTTTTACAATAGCGGACAGAATCCCATAGAAACCAATTTCTAATGAAATAAGACTACTCCAATTCGAAGAAAACTATTTCATAACATAAGAAATAACTTCTTATTTCTTATTTGACTTCTTATATCTGACTTCTTATATATATGTATCTATTCCTAATAGATATCAATTCATCATAGATGTTTGTTAAGAAATTATATAGTATATAATACGAATTGGAATTTCTATATCACTTTCTAGAATTCGAACTAGAATTCGAAATGAATTCTTCTATATTGATACTCATCCATAGAGTCTATATGTCAATCTAGTCTCTACATAGAATAGACATGAATAACATTCGTAAATCACATGGAATATATAGAATGGATAGAATTGGATTGAAATGAGAATTCATTCTCATTCCTTTCCTAAATGCGAATTGTCTAATTCACTGTTAGAATTATCATTCACTTCATGAATTGTGGCATTCTTCCATCTTTTATTATTGATATAGGTTATTGATTATGATTGTGATTTTTGTTGTTGGGACTAGACACATGTAGATATAGAATAGATATAGAATCCAAAGAATTCATTGATCATTACATAAAATTCTATTCAGATATTGTAAGAAAGTCAAATTCCTTATATTTTCCTTTGAAAATGGAAGGATTTTGGATTGGAGGGAATGGAATGAAAAAGAAGTGTTTTTTTCCTTCCCTTCTTTCTTCACTTTCTCCTTTCCTTATATCAATCACTCCATACAAAAATGACCTGCTAAAACTCTTTGTTGGTTCTAGAGGGATAAGATTAGGGTTTTCCTAGTTGTATTTATGTTTGGGATTTTATACTAGGTGGTCAGCCATAATGAAGAGGATAAGAGGAAAGAGGGGGCGACTAAAGAGGTTGTTGAAGGAGGATAAGTTGTAGGGTTTGTTAAGGATTAAGAGATAGGATTTCTTTGGAAGGTGGTGGCCTGCCCTTAGAGGATTTAGGAACATGTTTGGCGGCCACTAAGGGATAAGATAAGGGGAAGGTGGCAACTAAAGGGTAGCGTCTAGGACAAGGTAGGTTTTATGTCTTTTAGGGATTGGGTTTTTTATGGGCGTATTTTCACAAGGAAAATTAGGGTTTCGGAGAACCCATCGTAGTAGTTGCAAAAATTACTACAAGATAAAATTTACACCGAAACTTGAGGTAAGTCCTAGGTCAAACACGAGGAGGTAAACGTTTGATTTTGAAATCTGCACTCTCAATTTTATTTGTTTTTGGTGTTTTTGTCTTTTATGATTTTTTTGTATTTTTATAAGGTAAGAGATCAGATCGATAAAACTTTATCTAACTAATCTACTTGCAAACTAAGAGAGAGAGAGAAACAATTGATGTGCATACATTTGATTAACCTAAAATATCTATTAATGCATGTTCTTAGTGTCACATTAGCATCATACATTATAAATAGTGCATAACATGCATAACCATGCATTTAGATCAAAGTGTATAAATTGTACAATAATTATCTCCTTTTTATGGTCAGGGACAGGGCAACTTTTTATCGGGATCTCGAATCGAAGATCCAACCGTTCGGATTTATCAGGGCAACGATTGGAGCTCAACGACTCCAAGATCGCCCTAATCGAACATCTGTAACACCAGATAGAAATCGAGGAATCCTAAAGATCATGGGCCAAGATGGTGTTAATCCGCACCTCAGACGATAAATCCGATTGCACGGATGGATTCAGATCAACGATCGCAGCCTAATGGTTTGAAAATCGGTCCAATTCGACACCCGTGGCACCGTCTACAATACCTAGAAGATGGACGGCCAAGATGGCGCCATGTGGCGCCATCTCGACTGCCCAACCGAGGCCAAGGACTCACAGCTGCCTTTCCTTCTTCACCCGCCCGCTCGATCTCGACCATTGGATGCTAATCCAACGGCTGCAGGCCCATGCACTCGAAATAGCCACATGACACAAAGCCTCGCATAGCGTAGCGGTCGAAGGCGCTATGCGAGATGCAAGGCGCATGTTCGAAGCCGCAGGCACCTCAAATTGGAGAGCGGGTGAGCGGGCGTGCAGAGGAGAGGAGCCATGCGATGAAGATCGTGCAGCGTTGTGCGAGCGATAGTGCCCACATGCGATCAAACGCGTGGCGCTAGCGCGTGATCGCACGCAGGTGCGCATCGCAAGCATAGGAGATCTTAAGCCGTTCGATCTCTTGATTGGACGACTGTAAGCACGCAGACGTGCACGTGCATTTTGCGATGCGGAGGCGAGGAGGCGTGCGGCACATGAAGGCCATGTTCAGGCCTTTAGTGACAGATTTATCCGTCACTAAAGGTCCCATATTAATGATTTTCAAATTAAAATGTCCAAAATACGCCCACTCCTTGCAACTATAAAAGGAGACCCCCTCCATATGAATTTCTCATCCCTTTCTTCTCTTCCCTCCCTCTCCAAAGCTCAAAAGAAGCTTGTTCCACACCTGGGATGCTCCTCAAGAGATAAAATCAATTTTTCACCCCCATTCTAGAAGCGGATCCTGTGATGACGATGACGTGCTGCCTCGTTCCCGTTCCTCCCACTTCGACCTCCTTCTTCCCTCTCCGTTACTCATCTTCCAGGCCTTGTCTCGTCCGACTCATCCTCCAAGCGATCGTCAAGGAGGATAACTTCTCTCTCCCATTCCTTTTTCTAGCTTTCTAGAGTAGAATTTTTCTGCTTTCTAGTTGTAATAGTTTTCCTGCTTTCTAGTGTAATTTCTCGCTTTCTTAAATGTACAAACATTTTTCAACTTCAAGTGGATGTTTTCTCTCTCTCTCTCTCTCTCTGATTGTTTATATTGATTCCATTGTATTGTAATTACTCCGCTCCTTAAACAAAAATACTATATATATATATATATAATTGGGAATTTTGATCGGGGTATCCTCCCTGAGTTCGATCCGGGATTTCTATTCCGGTATAAATTTTATTTGTTGAACCCGAGTTCTTCGCTATTTAAACTATGATGACAGGTTTTCAAAACCAAATTCGATAGCGTAGTCCTCCGACGTTCAACAATTTGGCACCATTGTCGGGGAGGCAATGATTTGCCGATCTTCTTTTCACATTTCACGCACTTTACTATCTTCTAACTTGCTTTCTCTCGTGTCTATTGTTTTGCAGAGACCTCTATCAAGGAATCGTGAAGTGGTAGATCAGAGTAAAGTGCAGTTGAAGACGACTTTAAGTGCTCCCCATTCGTCCCCCCTCCATAGATTTCATTTCATCACATTGAATTCAAACTCCAATTAACCTGGGTGTTTGCATAAATCTTAGGATTAGTTTGGTTGTTTACATTTCCACTTACACTCACATTTCACTTTCTCTTATATAAAAAAATAAAAAGATAATTTTGTGGGGTAATTTTCAACATACACCCACATTCAAGGCACTTAACCTACTTGATTTTCTTCTACTCAACCAGATTCTGATCTGTGGAACCGGTACACACAAATCAACACATAAAAGAGTAGAAATCATTATAGGTTAATCATTTCTGTGTGCCTAACCTAGTGGTGCAATTGTAGCCAATTGTTTAAGTTGTTGGGGTTGCACCACTCAACCTAAAATCAACTCACCAAGTAGCTTCCTCCTAGGGTTTTCAATCTAGGTTCATACTAGGCACTCCACTTTATTTCTGATTTTAAAGGAAAGTAATCTTTCCCCGTACTTGAAAACCTAGTTTGCCTCAAACTTGATTGAAATCAACCTAATTCTAAACCCTAAAATCTACCTAAGCAAGATTTGAACATTAAAATCTTCGCATCACAAATAATCTTTCTTGAAAACCCTGGTTGTGCACGCACTTACACATAATCAATCATTAAGAGCACAACCCATTTTAAGGACCCATCACATTCCATAAGCACTACAATCCCAGGCCTCGATAAAATCGAGTAGACGTTGGCCTTAAGGACTAATTCACTCTTCGGGACCTAGTCTGAGATTGTTTACGATTAACCTACTTGTATTGATTAATCTGATGTCTAGCTAGGGGAGTAGCGTCAAATGACCGTGGCTGGGGGGTACACTAGGAACCGGAGGCGCATGTCGAAGGAAGAACCTTCTCCCCAGTCCCTCCTTCTAACTGGTTGGATTGAGCGGACACAAGTAGAGTAAATTGTTTATAATCTTAAGGTGGGTTCTAGGAGTTTGTAGATCCTTAGGCTACCCCACTTAAGGACATGCTTATTTTGTTGTGCTGCAGGGTTCTTATCCCCAGTCCTTCCGACCTTTTCCTAGTTTCTGCGAGGAAGAAGGTAATTGAATCCCCGATTGGAAGGACCACTAGAGTATTCTAGGAGGCGTAGATTGGATTTTGGCCAAATTGATCCCATGGCCGATCAACAGCCTCCTCTGCCCCGGGATCCACAGGAGGAATTTCAAAGGCAGCTGAAACAAATGTAGAGAATGCAAAAATGGTTCGAAAGAATGCATGGTGCTCAGCTCTTGAAGGATTTTTATGATCCTTCAAATTACGGGGAACGTCCCGGCGTCCAGATTCCTGCCGGAGATGTAGAAATCAAGCGCCAGGTGTTAAGCCTGATCAAACATTTTCATGGGCTTGGCTCTGAAGGCTCATTTCAGCACTTGGAGGACTTGACCACTTTGGTCCAGACCACCAAGGCGCGAAACGTGAATGAGGAGCAAATGATCATGAGGCTCTTCCTCCACCCTCTTAGGGATAAAGCCGCTCATTGGTACAGGACTATAGGAAGACTAATTGCAACTTGGAATGAGTTGAAATCGGCCTTTCTGAAGATATTTTTCCCTGTCAGACGTACCAATGCTTTGAGACGGGCAATCACTATCTTTACCCAGCAGCCGGGGGAGCAGTTTCATGTGGCCTGGGAGTGATTCAAGGACCTATTGCGGAGGTGTCCACACCACGAGGTGTCGAAATGGAAACTCGTGCAGATCTTCTACCACGGGTTGACTAAGCAACTTAGAAATCACGTGGACGGTTCTTGCGGAGGCAATTTCCTCAACAAAGGTGCAGATCGCACGCATGATTTGTTTGAGGAAATGAGCAAGAATTAGATCAATCATGCCTCCATGGATACTTTTAACCGGTCCAAGCAGCCCAGATCGAATGTTAATGAAGTCCACGACTCTCATTCATTCGATATGGAATTGATTTGTAATAAACTTCACAAGATGGACTTGGATGCTAAGAGAATGGAGGAGTGGATGGCTGGAAATTCAATGAACAACTCTCGATCCACTCAATCCCAGAATTCGAGATTCCATTTGTCGTGAGCTGCTTCTGGACGGGAGTTCGTGAATCAACTTGATGCTGCTCAACTTACGAGCCAGCATTATTCGGGACCCCATGGGTTCCAAACTGGGGTCTTTGATCCCAGTTTCTCTGATCCTTCCTTTTCTTTCTCTCCATCCTCACCCTATGAGGATGTTTGTGCTGTATAGGAGAATGTTAGATCCAACCCCTACTCCAATGCTTATAATCCGGGTTGGAGAAACCACCCTAACTTCTCCTGGAAAAACCCGGGGTAGCAAACCCAATTCCGACCCAGCAACTATACTCCGCAACGATCAATGGGTCAGGGTCATGTTTATACTCAGTTGCCCCTGAATCAGGTCAATCAGCCAGCTTGGAATGCCCGTCAACCTGTAGGGCAGGCTGATTTGAACCAACAAATTGTAGAGATGCAAGGATCCATGCTCCAGCTCATGCAGCAAATGAAGACCTCGTTGGACAACTTGCAAACCGGGCTCATAGCTAACTCTTATCAACCTGCATCTCTATCATCTCAACCTGTACTCAACCCGCGAAATATCCTGAATCCAGGCAATCAAGCCCATGGGTATTGAAATCAGAGGGACCCACACGCACATGCTCAGGTGGTTGAGCAGGGTCCTTCCTCTTCTTCTTCTGCAAATCAAGGATTCTTGGCTAATGAAGCACCTCCAATCTTTCCTAGCCCTCCCTAAGACCCAAACTTGTATGCATCCGCAAATTCTGTTACGTTGAGGAGTGGTAAACAAACTCAGGATCCACAACCACACTATTTTTATTTACTAAATCCTGAAGAACTTGAGGAGAGGAAGGAGAACTCTGGAGAAGAAATCATGACTCAGGAAGCTGATTATAAAGATCCGACTCATGTTCCTTTTCTTGAAGCCTTAATCTGATCAAGGAAGAAAAAGTCTGTTGATAGTAATGAGGAGCTTCTAAATATTTTCAAGAATGTTGAGATCAATATCCCGCTCCTCGATGCTATCAAGCATATACCGACTTACGCGAGATTTTTAAAGGATTTATGTACATAGAAGCGTAAGTCGAGAGAATCTGTTCCGAGGAAGGTGGTACTTTCCGAGCAGGCTAGTTCTGTTATCCTGCATCACCTTCCTCAGAGAAAGAGATCTAGGTGCTCCGTTGATTTCTTGTGTCATTGTAGGTTACACTTTTGATAGAGCACTGCTGGATCTGGGTGCATCCATCAACCTAATTCTGACTTCTCTTTATGAGAAGTTTCGATTAGGTGAACTTCGGCCGACTTCAATAACGCTGCAGTTAGCGGACCGTTCGGTCACAAATCCACGAGGCGTTATTGAATATGTTATTGTTAAGGTTAAGGATTTGTATTTTCCTGTAGATTTCCCTGTCCTTGACATGGATGTACCTGAAAATCTGAGAAACACACCCATCATTCTGAGGCGTCCGTTCCTAGCTATCGCTAAGGCCAACATTAGCTGTGAAAGCGGTAGCATGGAAATCGCCTTTGGGGATCAATGAATGAAATTGGATATTTTTAAGGCGATTAATAAATTTGAGAATTGTGGATTTATCGAGGAACTTGAGGATGATAATGTAAATATTGAAACTTGTATGATGGTTTCTGCATTTGAAAGTTCCTCCTTTGATGATGAATTGGACCTGCAACCCTCTATGGCAGACCCGCCATCTTCTGAAGAGGTTATTGATTTTGTTCACTCTCAACCTCTTCCTCTTGATGAGTCATCAGCATCTTCCTTACCTTCAATCATTTGCCTGCCCCAGCTTGAACTGAAATCATTGCCTGAAAATCTGAAATATCATTTTTTAGGACCACACAAGACACTCCCAGTGATTATCAGTGCTAAATTAACAAAGGAGCAGGAGATTAAACTGAAGGAACATGAGGCAATTGGTTGGACCATTTATGACCTTAGGGGGATCAAGTCATCTTACTGCAATCATAGAATATTTTTGGAAGATGGATCCCGCCCTTCTCGCCAGATGCAGTGGAGATTAAATCCAAATATGCGAGAAGTGGTCAAGAAGGAGATTATTATGTGGCTCGATGCAAGAATCATTTATCCGATCTCTGATAGTTCTTGGGTAAGTCCCGTGTAGATTGTTCCCAAGAAAGCTGGGATTACCGTTGTGACTAATGAGAAAGGAGAATCTGTCACAACTCGTTCAACTTCCTCTTAGAGGGTTTGTATCGATTACAGGAAGCTGAACATGGCAACGAAAGATGATCATTTCCCTCTGCCTTTCATTGATCAAATCTTGGAAAGATTAGCCGGGCAGAAGTACTTCTGTTTTCTTGATGGCTACTCGGGATACAACCAAGTTCCTATCTACCCCGAGGATCAGGAAAAAACTACTTTCACATGTCCCTACAAAACCTTTGCTTTCCATAGGATGTCATTCGGTTTATGCAATGCACCTACGACTTTTCAAAGGTGTATGCTGGCCATATTCTCTGACATGGTGGGATAGTTTATGGAAGTCTTCATGGACGATTTCTCTATTTTTGGAGAATTGTTTGACTCTTGTCTAGCTAATCTTGAAATGATTCTTAAATGATGCATCAAAACAAGATTGGTCCTTAGCTGGGAAAAGAGTCATTTCATGACACAAGAAGGCATCGTCTTGGGTCATGTAATCTCTGAATGGGGAATTGAAGTGGATAAAGCTAAGGTTGATGCTATCGCTAAACTTCCTCCTCCCACATCTGTAAAACAAATTCGATCATTTCTTGGTCATGTGGGATTCTACAGAAGATTCATCAAGGACCTTTCGAAGGTTGCTCGTCCTCTGAGCAATCTTCTTGCCAAAGAAACGCCATTTGATTTTGACGAATCGTGCAGTAAGGCATTTGATTTCATTAAAACGGCAGTCACTTGTGCTCTAGTGCTGCAACCACCGGTTTGGACAACTCCTTATGAGATCATGACTGATACTTCTGATTATGCGGTCGGGGCTATTTTGGATCAGAAAGTTGACAGGAAGCCCTCTGTCATCTACTACACTAGTAAAACTCTGGATGAAGCCCAGAGGAATTACACTGTTACTGAGAAGGAATTAGTAGTCGTAGTATTTACTTTGGAAAAATTCAGGGCTTATCTCTTAGGGTCTCACATCATTATATATACCGACCACTCAGCCTTGAGACATCTCTTGGCTAAAAAGGATGCCAAACCCCGGCTTATTCGTTGGATTCTTCTGGATGTGGTGGCGGATCATTTGTCGAGACTTCTAAGTGATTCTTCTCGTCTGGACATCCCAATTGTTGATACTTTTCTGGACGAAACCATCCTTTTAGTTTCAGGTGTCCAAACCCCGTGATTTGCTGACATTGTTAATTATTTGGCCGTTGGTCAAATCCCCCAGGATTGGACCAAGCAACAACAGGATAGACTCAAATCTGAGGCCAAATACTACATTTGGGAGGATCCTGAACTGTACCGCATCGGCTCTGATCAGATTATTCGCAGATGTGTTACGAAGAACGAATTCAACAGTATACTTGAGTTCTGCTATGCATCTGCGTGTAGTGGACACTTCTTCGGGAAAAAGATGGCTGCAAAAATTTTACAATCTGGATTCTATTGGCCATCTTTATTCAAGGATGCTCAGGATTTCTCAAGGTCATGTTCCTGATGCCAAGCACTCAAAAGCATAACTAAAAGAGCTGTGATGCCATTAAACCCAATTCTTCCTGTCGAAATCTTCGACGTTTGGGGCATCGATTTCATGGGACCCTTTCTCCCTTCATTTGGACATCAGTACATTCTCGTCGCTGTTGATTACGTGTCCAAATGGATTGATGCGATTCCCATCCTAACCAATGACCACAAGGTGGTCATTGATTTTGTCAAGAAGAACATCCTCAGCAGGTTCGGGATTCCAAGGGTCATCATCAGTGATGGTGACACTCATTTCACTAATGTCCAGTTCTGTAATTTGCTGGCTAAATGCGGGGTTAATCACCGAATCTCCACACCTTACCATCCCCAGACGAATGGACAGGCCGAGATCTTTAATCGGGAGATCAAGAATATTTTGTAGAAAACGGTTAGGCCTGATCTCAAAGACTGGACTCAAAAGCTTGATGATGCTCTTTAGGCCTATCATACGGCGTATAAAACGCCCATCGGTATGTCTCCATTTCGTCTGGTGTATGGAAAGGCAAGCCATTTACCTGTAGAGATTGAACATAGGGCATTCTGGGCAATCAAGCAGTGCAATCTAGATCTGAGTTTAGCCGGGAAGACCAGGAAACTCCAACTATTTGAGTTGGAGGAGCTTAGAAATGATGCATATGAGAATGCCAAGATCTACAAGGCTCGGACCAAAGCTCTACATGACCAATTGATTTCCTGCAAGAGCTTTGTGTCGAACTAAGAGGTCTGGTTATTCGATTCTCAACTTAAGCTCTTTTCCAGCAAACTTAGGTCGAAATGGAACGACCCGTTCATTATCGACCAGATTTTTCCAAACGGAGCCATTCAGATCTCTGACCCAAAGGCGGGTAATTCATTCAAAGTTAACGATCAATGCTTGAAGCCTGTGATTGACCATACTCTTCCAGAACCCGTCTCAGACACGGTTGCTCTAGCCTTGTTGTGACTTTTTTGGCTGGACTTTGCCTAGCTGATGGCATTAAACTCAGTAGTTGTACATATGACTTAGAGTTGACCTGAGCTTCATATTCAAGTGATATCTTCCGTACTCCACCTTTCTTTTCATGTCTCTTTTTCTCAATGTGGACATTGCATCAGCTAGGCATGGGGGGGTGGATTCATTTTTGAATCATTTTGTCAGCTCTATAAAATTCTTGTAAATGCTATTTCTCTTTTTATCTATACATAAAAAAAATTAAATTAGGAAGGAATACTTGGACATTAGGACTTTTCAATCTTAGGAAATATTACATTAACACAAAGACGCTTTAGGTCTTTGGGCTTAATCAGCTCGGGTATCTACTAAAATGTGGATTTATTTTTCAAGTCCTCACCATCTTGAATTCTATTGTAATGTGATTAAATAACTTTGGGTGATAAGTACACGACTTATCAACCCACCCTCTGATTTGAGAGAACTTTAAGTCTAAAGCATCTAACACTATCTTTTCACTGACTTGTTGATCAGCAGTTTTAACGAAAATTGGGTAGCTAATGAACCTTCTAGGGTTATATGGCTGGCAAGTTATTGTGGGTAACAACCCATAGGTAGGTTTTCCAGAGCCTAGTCACTGGACCATTCTCTTCTTACTGCCTTTAGGTAAATCTTAGACTAGGGAAGCACCTACTTAAAAAAAAAAAGAAAATGAAAGTCAAAAAGAAAAGAAAAAGAAAAGGGGAAAAGAAAGAAAAAAGAAAACAAAAGAAATAAGTCACACTTCGCTACACGAGTATGGCTGGTAAGTTATTGGTGGTAACAGCTCATCGACCGGTTGTCCAGAACCCAGCTCAAGAAATGCACTAAAAATTCTCAAAACACTTAGGTAGAAGCGGAGAAGTAGAACAAATCGGGGAGATATACACTGGATTCACCCTTGTGTTAACTCGATAAAAATAAAAGTAGGGAGAAAGCTACCGGTCGTAAAGATACACCTTTAGGTAGAACTCTCTTTTTAAGGTCACCTAGAGGTGTAGAAACCCGAAGTCCGTTCTAATTGCCGATCAACAAGTCTATCACATTCACAATAAGATGCTTACAACTTAGGATTCTTTTCAAATCTTGGGTGGGTTGAATGGCCATAGAAAGCCACTCTTTTACCCTAAACTCAAAAATAAAAAAAAATTAGAAAAGAAGAAAAAGAGAAAAAGGAATTTTTCTTTGAATAAGGTGAGGGCTTGAGATAGTCTGCATTTTGGCAGATACCTGGGTGTTGTTGTGTCTTTGAAAGTTCAGATTCTAAGTAAAAAAATTTCTTAATGTTGAAAATAACGTATGCCCAAGTAATCCAACCTAATTCTTTTATAAATAGCATGTAGTTTTTGCTAGGGACTAGCAAAAGATAGGCATAGGGGTGTGATGTGCATACATCTGATTAACCTAAAATGTCTATTAATACATGTTCTTAGTGTCACATTAGCATCATACATTGTAAATAGTGCATAACATGCATAATCATGCATTTAGATCAAAGTGTATAAATTGTACAGCAATTGTCTCCTTTTTATGGTCAGGGATATGGTGACTATTTATCAGGGCCTCGGATCGAAGATCTAACCATGGTTAGATCTTCGATCCGAGGCCCCGATAAATAGTCACATGGATTTGATCAGGGCTACGATTGGAGCTCAACTACTCCAAGATCGCCCTAATCGGACATCCGTAGCACCAGATAGAGACTGAGGAACCCTAAAGATCACGGGCCAAGATGGTGTTAATCCTCACCTCAGATGACAAATTCGACCGCACGAATGGATTCAGATTGACGATCGCAGCCTAACGGCGCAAAAATTGGTCCAATCCGACACCCGTGGCACCATCTACAATACTCAGAAGATGGGCGTCCAAGATGGCACCACGTGGTGCCATCTCGGCCGCCCAACTGGCCCCAAGGACCCGCAGTTGCCTTTCCTTCTTCACTCGCTCACTCGATCTCGACCGTTGGATGCTAATCCAGTGGCTGCAGGCCTGCACACTCGAAACTGCCTCGCGACACAAAGCCTCGCATAACGCATCGGTCGAGTGGGCTATGCTAGACGCAAGGCGCGCGTTTGAAGCTGTAGGGGCCTCAAATTGGGGAGCGGGAAAGCGGGCGCGCGGAGGAGTGGAGCCGTGCGAAGAAGATCGTGCGACGCTACATGGGCGATAGCACCCATGCATGATTAGACGCATGGTGCTGACGATTGATCACACCCGGGTGTGTGGCGCAAGCATAGGCGATCTTAAGTAGTCCGACCTCTTGATCAGACAGCTATAAGTGCATGGACGTGCGCGTGCATTGCGCGACGTGGAGGCGAGGAGGTGCACGGCGTACGCACACGAAGGCCATGTTTAGGCCTTTAGTGACGGATTTATTAGTCACTAAAGGTCCCATACTAATGATTTTCAAATTAAAATGTCCAAAATGCCCCCACTCCTTGCAACTATAAAAGGAGACTCCCTCCATACGAATTTCTCATCCCTTCCTTCTCTTCTCTCCCTCTCCAAAGCTCAAGAGAAGCTTGTCTCACACCTTGGATGCTCCTCAAGAGATAAAATCAATTTTTTGCCCCCATTTCGGAAGCGGATCTTGCGACAACGACGACGTGCTTCCTCATTCCCATCCCTCCTGCATCGACCTCCTTCTTCCCACTCTGTTCCTCGTCTTCCAAGCGTTGTCTCATCCGGCTCGTCCTCCAAGCGATTGTCGAGGAGGATAACTTCTCTCTCCCATTCCTTTTTCCAGCTTTCTAGAGTAGAATTTTTCTGCTTTCTAGTTGTAATAGTTTTCCTGCTTTCTAGTGTAATTTCTCGCTTTCATAGATGTACAAACATTTTGCAACTTTAAGTGGATGTTCTCTCTCTCTCTCTCTCTGATTGTTTATATTGAATCCATTGCATTGTAATTACTTCGCTCTTTAAACAAAAATAAAAATATATATATATAATTGCAAATTTTGATTGATGTAGCCTCCCTGAGTTTGACCTGGGATTTCTATTCTGGTATAAATTTTATTTGTTGAACCTAAGTTCTTCGCTATTCAAACTGCGACGATAGATCTTCAAAACCAAATCCGATAGCGTAGTCCTCCGACGTTCAACAACAATCACATATATTTTCAATATAGAGTTGACTATAGATAGAAAAGCAGAAAACTACACTAGAAAACAAATAAAATATAGAGAGATGAGAAGAATCTCCCTCGATGGTCACTTGGAGGACGACTCACTCTGATGGTGCCTAGACGAAGGTGGCTAGAGATAGGATGAAGAAGAACGGTGTTGAAGGAAGGAAGATGGGGCAGGATGACATCGCGGTGAGGGTCTACTTCCCGAAGTGGTGAGAGGTCGGCCACGAGATGCTCCTCAAATGAAGGTAAGAGGCAAGAAAAAATATTTGATTTCTACTCTAGAGGAGCATCTCGGGTTTGGGACAAGCTCTCTTTAGAGCCTTGGAGGTAGTGAGCGAGAGAAAGGAAGAGATGAAGAGGAATGGGAGGGGAAGGGGTCCTTTTATAGTGGAAGAGAAGAGGCTTGGTAGTTCATGGGTCAACAACAACATCAAAGATGTCACTAAAACTCCACCTCACACGTCGCTAAAGGTCCCTAGCCAACACACATGGCCACGTGCTCACAGCTGTGCTTGATGGGTGGAGGAGAGCCGTCGGATCGAGATCGTGCAGCTGAGGACGCACAGAGATCGCACCTCTTGATCGCGTTGGATGTTACGTGGGATCGCACATTGGATCGTGCGTTCCTACATGAGCGTATCTGCGAAGATTGACATTGCCATGTGGTGCCTTTACTACCGCTTGATCGCCACCACACGGCTGCGAGCACGCGAGGGGCGCACGCTTAAGATGTGAGCGCACTGTGCTGGGTTTACGTGGCTACTTCTCAACTGCTTAATTGTGATCGAGTGGTCAAATTTTGATTGCGCAGCACTGAGGGGAGCGGTGGATTGCGGATCGATCCCGTGCCCTTCGTTGTGTGGTCAGACCCTTAAGCACTGTGTTGTGGGCAATGCTTTGTCACGTGGATGCGCGAATGGCTAGGCACTCTCGACCGTTGGATCTCGATCCAACGGTTGAGATCTCATCAAGAGCTTCTCTTTTGAGGAAAGGCAAGGGTTACGGTTGATATTGGACTACTGTGATGGCGCCACATGACGCCATCATGGCCGTCCATCTTCTTTGCTTTGTAGGTGGGACCACAGACGTCAGATTGGGTCAATTTTTGCGTTGTTGGCTGCGATTGTCGATCCGGATCCATCCATGTGGTTAGATTTCTCATTTGAAACTCCAAATTGTGTCACCTAGGCCCTTAGTTGATCTTCCTCAGACTGCATAAGGTGCTATGGGATTCCGATCAAGACGATTTTGGAGGCGTTGGACTCCAATCGTCGTCTTGATCAGATCTGTACGGTTGGATCATCAATCTGAGGCCTTGAAATAAATCCCTCTTCTGACCACAAAAGGACACAAACTAACTTATAATTTATACAGACTACTCTAAATGCAGAATGATGCATACTATGCAATATTTATATAATATGGAATGCATCTCTAAGCTTAAGAACATGCATAGCCTACATCAATTTTCTAAAGGATATGGCCTAGTTTGGCTAACCAAATAGGTTAGGAATTGAGGTCCTTGGCCAGCCACTGTAGGTGATTGATTAGGTTGGGTATGTGGGTGCTAAGTTTAGAAAATTAGGCTACCAAATAAGCTAGGGTTAGATCCAATAGGGTTTCCAAATAGGTCTACCAACTTGGCTCAGCCTCCTTCTAAGTGCGTTCAATTCTAAATCTTCCTACTACCTTAATTCAATCAGCCTGAGACCTGGCAACTACATACATATGAATAGACACATCAAGGAACTAGATATCGCTAAGGAAAAATTTTCATAAAAAACCAAACTTATGCATTTTTTATAGAATGTACTAAATCACTAATTTAACCTATATAAATGCATTCTAACCAAAATTACCCTCATACTATCATTAATTAGGCATTAGTTGATGTAAATATATATGAAATTATCAGGTCTAAGTGATCATAAAATCGCGAGAAGGATAAATATGTCATTGTAGATGCGAAAACATGTCATTTTAAATTTATAAAATCGTATCTAAAGAATTAAGATCTGTGATTGTTGAAGGAAAAATGAGAGAGAGAGGGCGAGAGAGCGATCCGCGTCGGGCAGCAAGCGGTGGTGTGGCGGAGCCATCTAGGGCTGGAGGAGGTGAGTGGAGGACATGGAGATCGAGGGCTTGGAGGAGAAGGGAGCGAGTCTGGCAGGAGAGGTTTCGTAGGACGTCTGAAAACGTTCCAAGAAGACCCTGGAGGAGGATGAACAGCGACGTTCTTTGTTTAAGATGCAGACAAAGCGGACATGTGGCGGCGATTTGCAAAAACCCTTTGATTTGCTTGGCGTGCAGGGGAGAAGGGCACAAATGCGAGTCATGCCCTAGAAGGGTTCCTCTGCAGACAAAGAGGGTATTCTCGCATCCTGTCTGGAGGGTGAAGAAAGAAGCTCGATCGCTGCCGCCACCGGCTTTGGGCAGGCACTCAATTGAAGTTGAGATCCTGACTTCTGAGGAGATCTCGTCTATAAAGATCATGCTGAGGGCTGCTTTGATTGGTGAGATCATGGCAGACAAACCATCGATAGATAGGCTTCAAAACCTGGTATTTTCCTTAAATCTCTTGTCTGTGAGTTGGAAGGTAGCCAGGCTATCCCATTCTCGATTCCTGGTATATGGTTTGGGAATGATGGATGTTGAACGACTGAGATTTCATTCGAGCTCTTTTGAAGAATTTATTGTGATTTGGAGAATGGTGTCTCCCTTTGATGGGGCTCTCCCTGATCGGCCTCCGCAAAGAGTGGGCTCTAGGAGGATTCTTCTTGAGATTTTTGGCCTGCTGTTACATCTGAGATCAAAGGGGGTCGTTTCTAAGATGCTAGTAGGCTTTGCATCCATCTGTGATGGGTATGAAATTTTGATTATAGAGGGGGACATCAGATCTCTTAGAATTGAGGCTAATGTATTCAGTGCTTGCTCAATTCCTGATATGGTTACAATCAGATGTGGGGGCACTTCTTGGCTTATTCGGCTAGCAGTACTTTGATAGGTGCCTGGGCAGGTTGAACAAGGGCAGGATAAGATGTTTGGAGCCAGCACTGAAGTGAGGAAACATAATGAAAGGCATGGCTACATTCCTCTTGTTGATGCCCCTGAGTCTAAAAAGAGGAAGGACTGCCACCAGGTCTATGCTGAGGAGGACTAGATGGAAGAGGTTGATACAGCTGGTGATTGCAGCCAAGCCATGGTAGTCAAAGAGGATGGTTATCTAGAGGTTGCTGAGAATTCAGTGACAGATTCAGAGATGCTTAGCAGTAAAGAGGAGGGTAGGATAGGAAGGGAACTGGTGCTCAGAAATGATAGCAGTGTGCCCAAAGAGGCAAACCAGATGCAGCTCTCAATTCCTACTGCTCTGAAATATGGCAGTGGATCCAATCAGAAAAGAGGTGTGGGTAGATCTCCCTACATGCTGAGAAGGTGAAGGAAGGAGAACTTGACCCCTATTGAGGAGCAGAATATTGCTAATTCTATTATGGTCGAATTTGTGGGTTGTCTGGCCCAAGGGAGCCATTCCAATAAGGAATGAGAGTGATGACTTGGAATGTGCATGGGTTTTGCAATAAGATGAGGACTTCCTTGTGTAGATATCTCTCTGAGTGGGAGATTGATTGTGCTCTCATTCAAGAAACACATTTGGAGATGGAGAATGGTCAGGAATGGGATTGCTTTAAGCAATCTGGTCGCAGTGATGTTGTGGTTAAGGGTGCCTCTGGAAGGTCTAGTGGAATGGCCTTTTGGTGGAGAAAGTCTTGCCTCTTAGTAACTGAAGTTATTCATGATAGGTACATGATTTCTTGCAGATGTCAATCTCCCCAAGGAGATATGGAATGGTTTATGTCTTGCATTTATGGTCCTTGTGTGGTTGCAGACAGGGCTGGCTTGTGGGAGGAGCTCTCTGCAATGCAACAAAGAGTGCAAGAGGTCCCATGGCTGCTAGGGGGTGATTTCAACTATTATCTCTCAGGTGATGATAACCCAGATGGGAGAGTGGACAGCTCAATGGCAGGCTTTCAAATGGTTGTGCAGAACATGGGACTGACTGAATACCCCATCAGTGGTGTGGAGTTTACTTGGAGAAATGGCAATGGACAAGTTTCCAAATTGGATAGGTTTTTTGGCAGTCATAGCTTGTTGGAGAGGCATCAATTATTAGCAGTTATGAGCCTTGATAGGCCTTTCTCTGATCACACTCCACTTGTATGGGATAGTGGGATGAGTTCAGACATTGGATCATACTTCAAACTCAAGAGATCTTGGTTTAGGGAAGAAGGTTTTGTGCAAATGGTGTCCCAGTGGTGGCAGAACAAGGCTGTGCAAGGTACTGCTACAAGCAACTAGTTGCAAAATTATCAGGCCTGCGTGATGTGCTTAAAGAGTATACACAGGCCATGACTCTGATCAGAGAATAGAAGAGGAGGGAGACTCTGGAAATAATCAGGGACTTGGATCTGAAAAATGCAGGCAGTCCTTGAACCACCAGGAGCAACAATTGAGGCAGCAGATGCAAGCTGCAGTGGGGGAAGAGGATCTAAAAATAGAAATGGACTGGCGTGAAAGATCAAGACAGCTATGGCTCAAAGAAGGTGATGCGAACATGAAGTTTTTCCATCTTGTGGCCAGTGCTAGGAGGAGATTCAATCTTATCTCATCAGTTAAAGTGGAAGAGAAAACTGTTACCTCTGTTAGTGAAATCAGAACTGAAGCAGGTAAATATTTTAAAGAAATATCCAAGGCTGCTCCAAGAGGTTCTTCGAGGATGGCATCGGTGGATTTTCCTTGTGTTAGTGATGATCAGAGAGACATGCTTTTCACACCTATATCTGAACAAGAAGTACTAAAAGCTATTAAAGATTTAAATAATGAAGGTGCTCCTGGTCCGGATGGATTTCAGGTGTTCTTTTACAGAGAGCTGTGGAGTGTTGTTAAGGTGGATGTTTTAAAGGTTATTCATGAATTTGAATTGGACAACTCTGGTTTTGAGAGGTTGAACAAATCCTATCTGTTTCTGCTTCCTAAGAAATCAGGTGCGGAGAGATTTTCTGATTACAGACCCATTGCACTATCTAATTCCATCTATCTTATTATTAGTAAGGTTATAGCCAATAGATTGCGGGAGGTTTTAAAGGACTTGATAATGCCTGTTCAGTCAGCTTTTCTTCCTGGGAGATCATTACAAGAGTCCTTCATTGTTGTGCAGGAGATGGTAATGGGTTGGCACAGGAGAAAGACCAAGGCCTTTTTATGGAAAGTAGATTTTTCGAAGGCCTATGATTCAATCTCCTGGTCATACTTGTGGGAGATTCTTAAAAGAAGGAAGTTTCCACCTTTATTGATACAATGGGTAAAGAGGTGCATTACGACAACCTCTTTTTCCCCATTGATAAATGGGAAACCATGCCGCTCTTGGATTCAGCCCCAGTGTGGAGTTAGGCAAGGTTGCCCAATTGCTCCTTTAATTTTCAACCTTGCTGTGGATACTTTGGCATGATATGCCTGCAAACTGGCAATGGATGGTTTTATAAGGGGGTATTCAATGTCTAATCATAGGGCTCTAGCCCCTATACTCCAATATGCAGATGATACTTTTTTTTTGTGGAAGGGGGGAAGAGGGAAGCACAAGCACTTATACATATGGTAAAGATTTTTGGAGAGATTTCTAGTCTCAGACTGAATGGAAATAAATCCTCCCTGGTGGGATGAATAGTGTATTACAGAATGACATCTCTATCATTCTGGGTACACCTGTGATTTCATTGCCTATTAAATATTTGGGTCTGCCTTTAAAATGTTCTAAGATGAAGAAAGCAGATTGGTCTTTCCTTTATGAAAAGGTAGCTATGAAATTGGAGGGCTGGAGCAGTAGATACCTATCAAAAGGAGGGAGGTATATATTACTGAATTCTGTCATCACTTCGATTCCAATATTCTTCTTCTCTATCCTTAAAGCCTCGAACTCAATCTGGAAAAAGCTAGATGTGATGCGCAAGAGATTCTTCTGGAAAGGGGCCTCTCATCAAGGGGCTTTTTTTCAACCTTTGAAGTAGGACTCAATTTGCAAGCCAAAAAAGATGGGAGGTATGGGTGTTAGATCCCTTAAGGAATTCAATGAAGCTTTGCTATTGAAGTGGGATGTTCGGTTGCTGTAGGGAGAAAAAAAAAATATGGACAGAAATTATTCAGGACAGTTATGGGACTGCCAATGATGAGAATAATCATCTAAACCCCCGTAAACCTTCCCCCTTTTGGTCGTTAGTGGTGCGTGCCCTGAGGGGCAATTGGAATTTTTTCAAATCTGTATTAGGTGATGGGAAAAGCTTCAAGTTTTGGCTAGAAAATTGGGTACATGAGGGGGTTTTTAAAGACAGGTTCCCCTTTGCTTATGCAGCGGCTTTAGATAAAAATGCTGTGGTGTCCGATTATTGGGATGCGGAATCTGAGCAATGGTCTTTCAATAATGTTGGGTGGAATAATCATGAAACAAGAACACAAGTAGAGAATGAACATCTCATGCAAGAACTTGCTGCCTTCAAACCCATGCCTCATGAATATGACACATACAAATGGGAGGGTAAATTTTCTACTGCGGCTGCCTATGATAGATTGATAATGTCCTCTAGGATGGCGGAATTTGATGAGATGGGGAAGAAGCTATGAAATTTAAAAATACCATTGAAGATACAAATTTCTTATGGCTCTGCAGAAGGGATGGCTTGATTACTGGAGATCTGAGGCATAGGAGGATGGGTACTCCCACCTAGTTTTGTCACCTATGTGGGATGCATAATGATTCTAGCATTCATATCTTTTCCTCATGTACGATCACTGATTATGTATGGAGGAGAGTATGTAATGAATCTCTACCCACATGGGAGAATCTGTGGCGTTGTCTTGTGGATGGGAATAAGCCATGTTTACATATGGTGGCTGTGTTATGGGCTGTATGGAGGGCTAGAAATGAGTGTGTTTTTCAGGAGACCTTAGTGTATGTGGATAATACTGTAAATTTTTGCTGGAATCTCATACAGCATTGGGGTTTGATCATGTAATTATTTCATTTTTATTAATAATAGCTCTCCTGGTTTGCTATTGGTGATTCGATAGCATTCCTTTCTTTCTCAAAAAAAAAATCGTATCTGAAAAAGATAAGTGTAGAATCGGGAGTACAGGCCATCTCATAAGGAGAAAATGGTGTCTAAGTGTTTTCTGACCTAACTAAGCCAACTAAGTTTTTTTGGGGGATTTTTTGAAGTATTTTTCCAATATTTTTTTATTTTTGAATAGGACTTAAGGCAAATAGACCCAATAGACCCCTAAATAAAGGCACTACTAGACCCTAGATCTATGACAGTCAGAAAAATTCACCTATTTTATAAGATGTTTCTTATTTGAATACTAAACTAATACAACTTATTTTATGCAAATTGGATAAGTATAAAAATTGGGATAAGCCTGAGAAGTAAGGAAAGTTGATTCTATTTTACTATCTCACCCTCTATCAGTGCATGAATTTTATAAAATAAAATCTACTTAATTATGACTTGAAATTTGACATCGAGAAAGTAGACTTGAATCCCTATCAATAAGAAAATTTTAGTGATTTCATAATGCTTGCATAGTACAAAACAAAATTTTCAAAACAAAACTCAAGACTCTAAAAACATTAAGAATTTCTAACCTAAGAACCTAAGGACACTTTTTTTGAGATTTTTAGGATTCTGAAAATTTTCAGATTTTTGTGATAATAAAGCAAACAAGTAGAGACACAATAGAGATACTAACTCAAGAAATATTATTTATAGTCAAATTAAGTACTATAACTAATCAATGAAGCAAATACAAGAAATAGAATAAGAAGTAGAATGAATGAAGTAGACATCAAGCTGGTATGCGAAGAAGTGCAGAAGCTCCTTGGAGAACTCACGATGGTGGTGGAGTGGTCCGTTTAAATCTTCGAAGTGCAAGGAAGAAATAGGAGAAGTTGAAGAAGTCTGGAGAACATGAAGAAGAGCTCAAAGAAGTAGACAGACAAGAAAAAATTGGGAGGTAGAGGAATGCTTTTGAAGGGAAATCTAAATGGAGATTGGGAATCCTAAAGTTCTAAGGAACCTAACTAGAGGGTGTAGAAGGTGGAGAGGGTGGTGGAGAAGCTTGGGCGTGGGGTAGAATGGGAGAGGAGGAAGGTTGAGGATAGGGTTTCTATCTAAGGAAGAAGAAGAAGGCATGGAGGAAGAGGGAACTATGGTGGAAGGGAAACCTAAGGGTGACTAGAGACTAGAGGAGGCTAAGGGACCTAAGGGAAGGGAAGAAGAAGAAAACCTATAGTGGGTGTTGCAATAACCTTTTAGGGTTTTTCTGAATTTTCTTAAATTTTAGGCCACTTTATGTTCCTAATTTCAAATTACACAAAAAAAGTTGTAGCCATTGCAATTAGCTTTAAAATGTAACTAGAATCACTCAATTTGAATTTAAAATAAAAATGTTATGGCCAAAATACTAAAGCTATGTCAGGCTGTCATGAATTTTGAGATTAAGATTAGGATTAGGATCTTGATTGGTTAAAATCATGGGAGGAAAGATATGGAAACTTCTTGGACATGAATAGTGTTTGGGAAGTGATTATAATGGACATCCAAGGGTGGTGGAGGGTGTCTTGGAGGTTATTAAGGGGTCCTAGAATGTAGGTTTCAATCACCTCCTAATTGTGTTCACATTGATCTTGATTTCTAGCAAATTAAGAAGGTGATTGGCACCTAATTTAATGTGATTAATTGCCACATTTAATCATTCCAAAGAATATTTATTGCATTTTAGGTGTAAAAAAATTATGTGGCAAGTGGATAAGGTGTAGTAAATTAAGGGATAGGATTAGGACTAGGATTAAGAGAGCATCACAAGGAGTGTAGGCTAGGTTTTAGGAATGGGCTAGGAATGAGGTGTAGGGTTAAGATTAGGGTTAGGTGAGTTCAAGGGAGTTGGTTTGGGTTTAGGTTAAGGTCCAGGGTTAGGGTTTTAGGCATGGGCTAAATAAGGCAGGTTTTGAAGTGGGGTTAGGGTTAGGGTTTTAGGGTGATAGGTGACATGGTTTCTTCTCCTTTCCTCTAATACTGTTTGAAGCACTCTAACTTGACCAGACACATACAACCGGCACAACAAAGAGCCTCAATAAGTAAACAGTCAATAATTAAGCTCAATAATGCAATCCTATGTCCTATCATACATGCATGTAATTATTTATAATGTTCCCTAATTGTAATGCAACTCACGTGACAAAACCAACATAATTAAGCATGTTAACACATAAATATACACACTTATCACACCCACATGCCTAAGTTTTGCTAGTCCTGAGGAAAAGTAAAAGGAAATGCAAAGAGGATTTGAGTTAAGGTTTATAAGTCAAGAGGTATGAGTCATTAGCAACCATAGAGAGTATACCCAAAATCTCACACAAAGACTCAACAGCATTCAATTATTGACCAAGATGCAAATCATTTTGTCTAATCATATTCTAACTTGCCTTAGTTTTGGGTCTTAAGAATAGGGTTCTATGGCTCAGAAAATCCAACTAAGGTTTGTAAGAAACTAAAACTCTAAGTATCTATGCTCGTGCAATTGAATCAATAAGTAGGAACTGTATTAAATATTTTCATTATCTTCTGTATTGTCCCCATCATCCAACTCACTCTTTTTCGGATCTGCCTTACTACAAAAATGGAAACTTAGCCCCTATATATGTATATATATAAGAGTAAAATGAGGAAGGCCCTACACTCCGACGCCTGGAGATGACACTATAAGAGGCACCTTCTTGGCTAGGCCCTACACTTTGACATCTCGGGCTGACGTTGTAAGAGGTACTTGACCTTATTCTACAATGCATATTTAGATATGCACAAAAAGATGTACTATATATTTTTTCATTGCTTTTTCTGCTTTTTCTTTATATATTTATATATAAGTATAAATATAGCTATAGGGCTCATCCAAGGTTTTGTTTTAGAACATCACCTAAGTGGAGTTACACAGAATTCTAGGTGTCAATTATGCACTGCTCAGATTAAGTCATGAGTTGATTAAGTCACCTATGACTTGAAGAGTGTAGGCAGAAGACCTCCGTACACAATCCTAAAGCCAGCAACTCCTTGGTACCTATTCTCACCATCCTTCCCTAGCTTAGATTGTGCAACTTATGCTATTTACAATATATATATATAATGCAAATTGATGGAAACTAGATATAGGAAACTTCGCAAAAATTTACCTACCCTACATTGTTTGTTTCATGCAATGTCCTCATTATATGCCTATGAGTAGAAAATAAGCATGAGAAAAGGAAGATAACACTTGAATAGCTCTGAGTTGTTCTCATGAAACACATTAGCTCCAACCTGAAAAGAAATTAGCCAACTATGTATAAGCAAAATTGGGTCGAGTTGCCTCCCAACAATCTCTAAGTTTAATGCCTTCAGCTGGACTAGTACACAACAGGACAAACATAAGCCCTAAAAACGAGGAAAGTAAAATTGGCTCATAGAAGTACCCAATAATATTGACGAGCTGATGATGTAACATTATACCGAAAACTCGTCAAGAAAGATTAGTACAAGGAATTTTTCGAGCTCCCCTAAGGGATCTAACAGATAAGGAATCACGAGTAGCAACTTTTTTAAAATCAGACAAATGAGGATAATAAGAAACCTCGAAACCATTTAAGGATCTAAGTTAGTTGGGCAATGTTTGTTCTACCCCTCAAGTGGCTCCACTCATAAACCATGTACATTTTATGCGAGTCTTGTTCCTCACTTCCCACTAATTAATGATCTCACCAAACCTCCCAGTCAATGACATCAAATATATTCTTGAAGTCTTGGTCAAATTGCATTTCCAATCATTCAACATCTTGTTCTCATGTATTATGACCAATGGATTATCAACTTCTATAATCTCAACCTCAGGACATAGCTCAAATTCATTGTTAGACATGAGAGGGAGTTGGTTATAAGTGACTCCTAATAATGCCTCTATTTCGCGAACATCATCCATAAATGGTTTCATAAAATCATTCATAAAGTAAGAGGCTTGTTCCTTTTTCACTTGCTCTTGCAAGTGGTTAGATTCCATTCCAAGACTATCTTGACGCTAGTTTATCCAACTATATGCAAGGGAATACAATTCTTTTACCTGTTGTTGGGCCGTAATCAGGTCTAACTCAGGTTTAGTTTGTTCAACATCTACTTCCAGCAACATTTCCAATTCTTCAACATCTTTCCTAGCAGTTCTTGCAATTGCTTCATAATCTAATTGCCTATCCATTGAGTCTAACCTAGACTCTTCATGGGTAATCATGTGTTCCACATCATATGTAGTGGTAGGCAGTTCTTCCTCTTTCACTCTCAATAATTTCTCTATATCACGAATATCCGCTTTGCATTGTCGCAGGTAGCTAGAATAGCCTTATTCTGTAACATTGGGAGTGGTTTCTTCTATTGATTGCATGGTCATAGCCTCCTCAAGCACCACCTCGAATTTTCCAAACTCCTTAATTGATTTATGGCCTTTTAGCTTCTGAGATGCGTCGAAAATGTTAAGTTCCATGTTTTGATCCCCAAAGGCAATCTCCATGTCCCTAGTCTCACAATCAATATGAGCCATTGAAGTGGCTAAGAAGGGATGACCTAAGATGATTGGAGTGTTGCTCAATTGGTCTGGTACTTCCATGTCAAGTACTAGAAAGTCAACGGGATAATAAAAGTCCTTGATCTTGACTACTACATCTTCTAACACTTTTTTTGAGGTTCTAATTGATTGGTCGGCTAGCTAAAGTGTGATAGTGGTTGGTTTCAAATCTTCAAGTCCGAATCTCTCATAAATCAATGTTGGAATAAGGTTGATAAAAGCACCTAAATCAAGTAGAGCCTCGTCAAAGTCAAATCACCAATAACACATGGGATCAAAAGGGCTCCAGGGTCTTTCTTATTAGGGGGTTGATAAATCTACATTTATCATGTTAATTTGCCTATTTAAGCATGTTCCTAGGTTCATAGAAGTATCATGCATTATAAATATTACATAGCATGCATCATCATGCATTGGATTAGTTTGTACAAATTTTACATTAATTTTCTTATTTTATTTCTTGAGGGACAAAGAGATGTCTTTCTAGGCTTATAATCAAAGATCAAGCCTTGCGGATGTGATCAAGGTGATGGTCGGAGCCTAACACTTCTGAAATAACTCAGATCTGACACCTGTAGCATCATGTACAAGCCACAGAAGATTAGAGGCAATGGGGCAAGGTGGTGAAAATCTGAACCTTAGATGAAGAATTCAACCGCACGGATGGATTCAGATCGATCATCACAGCCCAACAGTGCAAAAATCGATTCAATTCAACATCTGTGGCGCATCTACGAGCATTTGAAGAACGATCTAGATGGTACCACATGGCAGAAGATAGGAAAGTGAAGGAAATATTTGTACGAGTTGTAGGAAAGTGCAGTTGATGATAGGAAAGTGTAGGAAACTATGGCACCACGTGGCAGAGGTGGGAAACCTACGAGTTGTAGATAGGAGTAAACTGCAGTTGAGGATCATTTTAAGTGCTCCCCCATTCTTTCCCACTCCATAGTTTTCATCCCATCAATCAATAATTCAAACCTTAATTAACCTAGGTGCTCTTATAAACCTTAGGTTAGTTTGATTGTTTGTTTGTCACCTCACTCCACCTTATCCCGGATATATAAAAAACTAAAAAAAAATCTGATCTGATTGTGGGATTTCTTTACCATACACACTACATACATCTACAACTTTGAGGTACACGACCTCTTCTAATTTTTATTACTTAATTGATAAATCGATCTTTGGAACCGATACACATACAAACACATAATTGAGTAGAAATCAGATTAGGTTAACCACTTTGTGTACCTAATTCAGTGGTGCATCAAGGTCAATTATTTGAGTTATTTAAGCTATGCCACTTCATCTAAAAACAACTCAACCAATAGCTTGCTCTTTAGGGTTGAAATTTTAGGTCAAGAACTAGGCACTCCACTTTCTTTTGAATATTAAAGGAAAATATCTTCACCAGTGTTTTCAAATCTTGGTGTGCCTCCTAAACTTGATTAAATCAACCTAAATCTAAACCCTAAAATCTACTAAGTAAGATTTGAATCCTAAAAGTCACTTCATTTTTAAGAATCTTACTTAAAAATCCTGGTTGTGCAGTCACTCACACATTTCAATCAATCGTTATGGGCACAACCCAATTTAAGGGCCCATCACATTCTAAAGGCACTGTTATCCTAGGCCTTAATCTAAAATTGAGTAGATGTTGGCCCTGGGACACATTACTCCATTTCATGGTATTACTCAAACCTTGGTTTGAATTTGTAAGGTCTGCTTTCTCCAGAAGATGCTAAGTTGGGGGCCTGATTGTCAAACGACTTAAGCAAGTAGGGTTTTGTTATAATTAGCGGCCTTCGAGACATGCTCCTCCTGCTTTGTTGGCCCAACTTAACCAGCTTCTAGATTAAGGACAACACAAAGCCTAGGTCCTTAGGATGCCCAATTTATGGACAGGCCTGTATTTTTTTGTGCTGTAGGGCTCCATTCTCCCGTTCGGCCGACCTTCTTCTAGTGTATGCTTGGAAGAAGATCATTGAACCCTTGTCTGGAAGGACCTTTAGACCATTCAAGGAGGCGTAGGTTGAAATTTGGTCCAATAGATCTCGTGGTTGACCAACCACCTCTGAATCAGCATGAGTTACTGCAAAGGCAGCTGGAATAATTGCAGCAAATGCAAGAATGGTTTCAGTGGATGCATGGTCAGGGCGTTCAACCCTTGAAGGACTTTTATGATCCTTCAAACTGTGGAGACCATCTCGGTGTAATGATTCCAGCTGGTGATTTGAAAATCAAGCCCCAGGTTTTAAGCTTGATAAAACACTTTCATGGGCTTGGCTTCAAAGACCCGCTTTAGCATTTAGAGGACTTGACCACTTTGGTCTAGACCATCAAAGCATGAAATGTCGATGAGGAACAGATGATCATGAGGCTTTTCCCTCGTTCTATCAGTGATAAGGCTGCATATTGGTACAGAACGATTGGGAGGTTGATTAACACTTTGAATGTTCTTAAATTGGCCTTCTTAAAGAAAGTTTTTCCTGTTGGGCATACCAATGCTTTATGACGGGTGCTTACAACTATCATTTAGCAGCTGAGGGAACCATTTCATGGTGCCTGGGAGCGATCCCAGGATCTATTGCGGAAGTGTCCACACCACAAGGTGCCGAAATGGCAAGTCATGTAGATTTTCTATCACGGGCAAATGGAGCAACTCTGTAATCACGTGGATGCTTCTTACGGTGGAAATTTTCTCAACAAGGATGCAGACAGTGCACATGACTTGTTTGAGGAAATGAGCAAGAATTCTATCAATCATGCCTCCATGAAAACTTTCAACCGGTCATAGCAACCCAAATCGATGCTAATGAGGTTTAGGACTCTCGTTCATTCGATATGGAATTAATTTGTAACAAACTTGATAAGGTGGACTTGGTTGCAAAATGGGTGGAAGAGTGAATGACTGGAAAGTTTGCAAATACTTCTAGGTATACTCAATCCTAGAATTTGGGATTCCATTCTTCAGGAGCTCTTATTGGATGAGAGTTCGTAAATCAATTGGAAATGGCTCAACTTGTGAGCCAGCATTTCTCGGAATCCCATGGATTCTAAAGTAGGGCCTTTGATCCTAGTTTCTCTGATCCTTCTTCTTTCCCACCATCCTCATCCTTTGAGGATGTGTATGCCATATAGGAGAATGTTAAGTCCAACCCACATTCTAATTCTTACAACTCTGGTTGGAGGAACCATCCTAACTTCTTCTGGAAAAACCTAAGGCAACAAACCCAAATTCGACCCAGCAATTTTGTACTGCAACGACCAATGGGTCAAGGTCATGTTATATACTCAACTGCCCCCGAATCAGGTTAATCAGCCAGCATGGAATGCCTGACAACCTGCAAGGCAGGTTGATTTGAACCGTCATATGGTAGAAACGCAAGGATCTATGGTCCAACTTATGCAACAAATGAAAACTTCACTAGACAACTTACAATCTGGGCTCATTGCTAACACCCGTCAACCCGGATCTCTACCATCCCATCCTGTAACCAGCCCCCGAAAATACAAAATCAGAGCAATCGAGCCCAAGGGTATGGTAATCAGAGGGACCTACACACACATGCTCAAGTGGTTGAGTAGGGTCATTCTTCTTCTACTTCTTCTTATAATCCTAGATACTTGACAAATCAAGTCCCTCCAATCTTTCCTGCCCCTCCCCAAGACCCAAACCCATATGCGTCTGCAAATTCTATCACCTTGAGGAGTGGAAGGCAAACCTAGGACCCGAAATTACCTTCAACTAGCAAGCAAAATCCTGGTGAGTTTGAGGAGAAATTGGAGAAAACTAAAGAAGATATTAAGGCTCAAGAACCTGAAGTTAATGACCACACTCATATCTCGTTTCCTGACGCCTTATTGAAACCCAGGAAGAAGAAGCCTGTCGATAACAATGAGGAGCTCTTGAATATATTCAAGAATGTCGAAATCAATATCTCTCTCCGTGATGCTATTAAGCATATTCCAGCTTATGTTAAATTCTTAAGGCATTTATGCACTCAGAATCATAAGCCAAAGGAATCTACCTTGAGGAAGGTGATTCTCTCCAAGCAGGCTAGTTCAGTTATCCTGCACACCTTCATCAGAAAAAGAGAGATCCAAGTGCCCCTTTGATTTCATGTGTCATCGGGGATTACACTTTCAACTAGGCACTTTTGGATCTAGGTGCATCTATAAACCTAATTCCGACTTCCTTGTATGAAAAGTTCAGATTAGGTGAACTCAAGATGACCTCACCAACACTGCAATTAGCGGACCGTTCAGTCACCAATCCGAAAGGTGTTATTGAAGATGTTATCATCAAGGTCAAAGATTTCTATTTTCCTATAGATTTCCTCATCCTTGACATGGATGTACCTGAAGAGTTAAGGAACACACCCATCATTTTGGGGCATCCGTTCCTGGCTACAGCTAAGGCAAATATAAACTGTGAAAGCTGTAGTATGGAAATCGCCTTCGAAGATAGAAAATTGACACTTGTATTTTTAAGGCGATTGATAAGTTTGAGGATTGTGGCTATATTGAGGACCTTGAGGATACTGATTACGATATTGAGACTTGTATGGCTATCACTGTTCTCGAGGATTCCACCTGCAACATTAAACCTGAACCACAATCCTTTGTGGCAAACCTGCCACACCCTCAAGAGGTTATTGATTTTGTTCACTCTCAACCTCTTCCTCTAGATCATCCTAATGAGTCTTCATTAGCATCCTCCCTACCTTTTATTCTGAGCTCTCCCTAACTAGAACTAAAACCATTGCCTGACAGTCTGAAATATGAATTCTTAGGAACAATGAAGACGCTCCTGTGATTATCAGTGTAAAGTTGATTAAGGAGCAAGAATAGAAATTGCTTAAGGTCCTAAAGTCACATAAACAAGAAATTGGTTGGATCATTCATGACCTTAGGGGGATTGAGCCATCTTATTGTAATCATCGAATTTATATGGAAGATGGGTCCCGCCTTTCCTGCCAGATGTAGAGGAGATTAAACCACAATATGCGAGAAGTGGTCAAAAAGAAAATCATCAAGTGGCTCGATGTAGGAATCATATACTCGATCTCAGATAGTCCTTGGATTTGTCCCGTGTAATTTATTCCCAAGAAAGTAGGGATAATCGTAGTGACTAACGAGAAAGAAGAATCTATCACCACTCTTGGAGAGCCTGTATTGATTACAGAAAGCTGAACACAGCCACGAAAAATGATCATTTCCCATTGCCCTTCATCGATCAAATCCTTGAGAGGTTAGCTAGGCAAAAGTATTTATGTTTCCTAGACAATTATTCGAGATATAACCAAGTTCCTATCCATCCTTAGACCAGGAAAAGATAACTTTCACCTGTCCCTACGGAACCTTTGCATTTCATTGAATGTCGTTCAGGCTTTGCAATGCACCTGTGACTTTTCAAAGGTGCATGCTAGCCATCTTCTCAGACATGGTGGGAGATTGTCTGGAGGTATTCATGGATGATTTCTCCATTTTCGAAGATTCCTTTGAGCCTTGCTTGGCTAACATAGAATTGATCCTAAAGAGGTGTATCCAAACTAGATTGGTCCTTAGTTGGGAGAAGAGTCACTTCATGGCACAAGAAGGCATCATCTTGGGTCATGTTTCTGATCGGGGAATTGAAGTTGACCGAGCTAAGGTGGATGCTATCTCCAAACTTCCCCTACCCACATCTGTTAAGCAAATTCAATCATTTCTTGGTCAAGTGGTTTTTACAGGAGGTTCATCAAGGACTTCTCGAAGATTGCTCGGCCTTTAAGCAACCTTCTAGCCAAAGATATGCCGTTCAAATTTGATGAATCATGCCACAAGGCATTTGATTTACTCAAAACAGCAATCACCAGTGCTTCGGTGTTGCAACCACCAGTCTGGACAACCCCATTTGAAATTATGCCTGATGCTTTTGATTATGCGGTTGGGGTTGTCTTGGGTCAGAAGATTGATAGAAAACCCTCTATCATCCAGTATGCTAGCAAGACTATGGATGATGCCCAGAAGAATTATACTATCATAGAAAAAGAATTGCTAGCTATAGTCTTTGCCTTGGAAAAATTTAGGGCTTATCTTTTAAGATCTCATGTTATAATTTACACCAACCACTCAACCCTGAGACATGTCTTGGCCAAAAAGGATACCAAACCCTGACTTATTTGATAGATTCTTTTACTTCAAGAATTCGATCTTGAAATTAAAGACAAATCCGGGAAATAAAATGTAGTGGCAGATCATCTTTCGAGAATCCTAATTGATTCTCCTCGTCCAGATATTATAATTATTAACACATTTCTGGTTGAGACCATCCTTATAGTTTCAGGTGTCCAAACCCCTTGGTTTGCTGACATTGTTAATACTTTGGCCATTGGTCAAGTCCCCCACGACTGGACCAAGCAACAACAAGATAGACTTGTATCCGAGGATAAATATTATATTTGGCATGAACCCAAAATGTATCTCATCAACTCTAACCAAATTATTCGCTGATGTGTCCTAGAAAATCAATTCCAAAGTATTCTTGAGTTTTGCCATGCATTTGCGTGTGGTGGACATTTTTCCAAGAAAATGATTGCCACAAAGATTCTGCAGTCTGGATTTTATTGGCCATATTTATTCAAGGATGCCTAGGATTTCTCAAGGTCATGTTCCCAATGCCAAGCACTCAGGAGCATAGCTAAGAGAGGTACGATGCCCCTTAACCCCATCATTCTTGTCGAAATCTTGGATGTTTAGGGCATCAACTTCATGAGACCCTTCCTCCCTTCATTTGGGCACCAGTACATTCTCATAGCTACTAACTACATGTCTAAGTGGATTGAGGCTATTCCCACTTGAACCAATGACCATAAGGTTGTCATTGATTTTGTCAAGAAAAATATTTTCAGTCGGTTAGGGATTCAGAGAGCCATTATCAGCGATGGTGGTACTCATTTCACCAATGTCTAATTCTGAAACTTATTGGCGAAATACAGGGTGAATCACAGGATTTCCACATCTTATCACCCCCAGATGAAAGGACATGCTGAGGTTTTTAATCGGGAGATCAATAATATCCTGTAGAAAATGGTTAGGCCTGCTAGGAAAGATTAGATTCAAAAGCTTGATGACACTCTTTGGACCTATCGTACGGCGTACAAGACACCTATCGGCATGTCACCAGTTCGTTTGGTATATTGTAAGGCGTGCTATTCACCTATAGAGATTAAACATTGGGCATATTGGGCAATTAAGAAATAAAACTTTGATCTAGGCTTAGTTGGAAAGACTAGAAAACTCCAACTACCTGAGTTGGAGCTTAGAAATGATGCATATGAGAACACCAGGATCTATAAGGCAAGGACCAAAGCTCTTCATGACCAAATGATTTCCCGTAAGAATTTTGTGAAATTACACTGGAGGGGGGTGAATAGTGAATTTGAAAAATAATTGTAAAATAAAATTCAATTACAAAAATGGAGGCGTAAGATTTTTTAGGTGGAAATCCAAATCGGGTGAAACCACCACCTAAGCCAATCCCTTGACTTAGGATTTACGATCCCAAAGTGATTAATTCATTAACTGTACTACTTCAATGAGGGTAGTGTGCCTCAATTACAAATCCTACCTCCAATCCCAAAATAGAGGTTTCTCCCTTTACAATGAAGAGATGGGGATCCGACAGGCCGGATACCCAACTACAAGAAGTATGTAAAATGGAAAATAAAATGCAACCTAATGAGCACCGCAAATATATTTATAATCAATTTAACTACTAAGGTGAAAGAAACTCCCTAAAGAAGAGATTATGAAGCATAATAGGAGTGATGGTTTGCCCCAAACAGAGTAGATGCACAACATAAGGGCAATGGAGGCTATGGAGCAAGTGAGTAAGTGATTTTCTATGTGAATTATATCTCGAGAGGTGTGATTTGCCTAAGAGGGGTTATGGTGTATTTATAAGCAAGTTTAGAACCTTCAAGAAGGCTTAGGAGAGGGCTCATAGCCATTGGAGGCAAGTCCCAAGGGATTGGGACGAAATCCAACTCAAATCAGAGTAATTATAATTCTAATAGTGGAATTATACGTCTGATTTTTGGGTTAGACATCTGACTAAAATTATGGACGTCTAATTTGAAGAGTTAAAGTTACTATTTTCATTGGATCGAAACAGGATTCTAGGCCAGACGTCTGGGGTACTATTTTAAGACATTTAGATAAAACATTGAACATCAATATTATGTGGGTTTGTTCCTATTATGACCATATCTAAATAGGGTTTTCGATGTTATGGCTCAGATGTCAGATTGGACGTCTGTCCAGTGTCCTAGACATTTGGAAAGAGATTAAAATCTTGCTTTGGAAATCACAAAAGCGAGATTTGCTTTCTGATAAATCTTCGCAAATGATACGACAAACGGTTCATTATTGGATGTCTGGAGACTTGTCTAGACGTCTAAAAGTGTATATAACCATTGGGTTTAATTAATGGTAAAGGAAATTCTAAGTGGGTTTCAATGTTGGCTTATAGGATGTCTAAGTCATATATTAGACTTCTGAATAAGCCTATGGACGTCTATCTATAGATTCTATCATCTGGGACCTAAGTGTTCAGAATGTAGAGGCAAGGCTATAGGCAATTGGTCATCTGATGTCATGATCAATCGTCTTAAAGTTGAATATCAGACATTTATAAAATGTGTTGGACATTTGATATGTCTTTTGTGTCTTGATTTTTATTTTTAATTTTTCCTAAGAATAAAGAACCTAAGTTAGTTATGTGTATGTTATCTTTGGGGGCTCTTTAGAACATCTGTAGACTCAATTAAAAGAAAGATTACAACCTTTTGAAAGTGTACAATAAAAAGCCTAAGACCTATGACAAATTATGTCTTCACGCACCTAATCATCTGCATTGGAAAATTTGTGAGACCTGCAATTATGTTATGACAGAGAAAAGATATTCTATTTCCATGTTTTATTTCTTTTACTTTATTATGTGAAATTATCAAAATATTATTTTTGAGGGGTTGAACTAATGCTAGGATATATAAGGCAAGGACCAAAGCTCTTCATAACCAAATGATTTCTCGTAAGAGCTTTGAGCAGAACTAAAAGGTCTAGCTCCTTGATTCTCGACTTAAGCTCTTTCCCGACAAGCTTAGGTCTAAATGGAATGACTCGTTCATTATCGATCGAATATTCCAAAAAGAGCCATCGAAATTTCTGACCCAAAGATGGAAAATTCTTTTAAGGTCAACGAATGTCTTAAACCTTATGTTGACTACATTACTCCGGAACTCGTCTCAGACATTTAACCTTGATTTGACTTCTTTTGGCCAGACCCTACCTAGTTGATGGCACTAAACTCAGCATTTGTATAGTCTAACTCAGAGCTGACCAGAGCATCATGTAATGAAAGTGATATTTTCTTTATTCTAGTCTCTTCTCATGCCTTTTATTTATAATTAGGACATTGCATAAGTTAGGCATGGTAGAGTGGATTCATTTTTGAATTATACTGTCAGCTCTGTGGATTTCTTGTAAATTTTCCTTATTTTTCCCTTTATTAAATAAAAAAAGAAAGGAAAACAAATTAAAGTAGGAAAAGAAAACTTAGGCATTATGAGTTTTCCAACCTTAGGAAATAATATAATAGGACCTGAACACTTAAATTCTTCAGGCCTTCGAGCTCAATCAGCTAGGGTTCCACTAAAATGTGTATTTGTTTCTGGAGTCTTCGCTATCTTTAATTTGTTTCTAATTGGTTAAATAAATTGGGGTGATAAGTATGCAACTTATCAACCCGTCCTCTGATTTGAAGGGACTTATAGTCTAAGCATTTACACACTATTTGCACTGACTCACTTTTCGGAGGTTTTAATGAAAATTAGGTAGCTAATGCACTTTCTAGGGTAGTATGGTTAACAAGTTGTCGTGGGTAACAACCCATTGGCTGGTTGCCTAGAGCTTAGCTACATGACCATTCTCTTTCTGTTGCCTTTAGGTAAATCTTAGATCAGGGAAGCCACCTACTTAAAAAAAAGAACACAAAAAGAAAACAAAAAGGTGAGAAATAGAAAAAAAGAATTAGCTACACCTCACCGGATAGGTATGGCTCAAGTTGTCGTGGGTAATAGTCCATTGGCTAGTTGTCCAGAACCTAGTCCACAAAAATGCACAAATAATTCCTAATACTTAGGAAGAAGAGGAGAAGTAGAATAAGCTGGGGAGATATATACTGAGTTCGTCCTTATGTTAACCCCATAAAATTAAAAGTAGGGAGAAAGCTACCAATCAAAAAAGATAAACATTTAGGTAGAATTTCTTTTCTTAAGGTCACTTAGGGGTGTAGAAACTTGAAGTTCGTTTTAATTGCCGATTAGTTAGTTTATCACATTTCACAACAAGATACTTAGCACTTCGAGTTTTTTCGAGTCTTCGGTGGGTTGAGTAGCTGTAGAATGCTGCTCCGAAACTCAACTCAAAAATCTAAAAAAAATTAGAAAAGAAAAAAAAGAGAAAAAAATATTTTCTTTTGAATAAGGCGAGGGCTTGGGTGGTTTGCATTTTGGTAGGCACCTAGGTGCTGTTGAATCTTTGTAATTTACGTCTTTGGTAGAAATTTCTTATTGTTGAGATATAACTGATGCTTAAGTAATTTAATCCTAATTCTATTTATATATAGCATTTAGTTTAATTTTGCTAGGGACTAGCAAAAGATAAGCATGGGATGTGATAAATCTACATTTATCATATTAATTTGCCTATTTAAGCGTGTTCCTAGGTTCGCAAAAGCAACATGCATTATAAATATTGCATAACATGCATCATCATGCATCTAAATTAGTTTGTATAAATTTTATATTAATTTTCCTATTTTATTGACTAGGGGATAGGGAGATGTCTTTGTGGGCTTTTGATTGAAGATCAGACCTTGCAGATGTGATTAGGGTGATCGTCGGTGTCTAACGTCTCTGAAATCACTCAAATTCGACACCCATAGCATTAATTACAAGCCACAAAAGATTAGAGGCAACAGGGCAAGGTGGTGAAAATTCAAACATCAGATGAGGCACCTAACTGCATGGATGGATTTGGAATGACGATCACAGCCCAATGGCATGAAAATCGATTCAATTTGACATATGTGGCATCATCTACGAGCATTTGAAGATGAACGATCCATATTGTGCCACGTAGCACCATCTAAACCGTCCACGGCCGCCCAAGGCATTATCCTCACCCCTGAAGACACTACAATGAGTGATCTTAATGGTTGGATCTTGATCCAATGGCTAAGAGCACCCCACATCGTCCGCTCTGCTGCTTTTCCAAAGGAAGCATCTTGACCGTTGGATCAAGATCCAACGGCCGAGATGAGGCCATGTCGCCCCCTCCAGCATCCCACAATCTTTGAAGGCATCTCCATCATGCGTTGTCAGTCGTTGATCCACGATCCAAAGGCTGAGAGAGCGTGCAGCTAATTCAAAAATGTGATAAACAAAAGGGTGTGGGACAATGGTTCAATGCCTTATGCAAAGCTTGAGGCGTGGGTTCGAGCCTTGGTTTGTGGATTTAATCCATGAAGAGGGAGTGGCGCGAGCAAATTGAGCCGTTCGATCAGCGATGAACGGCGCAACACAAGCCACGTGGCAACGTGGATGAAGAGTGCGCAATGACGTGCCATCAGATGCGCAATTTGAAGGCAGGCTAAGGCACATTTTAAGTCATCCGATCACACGATCAGACGTTTGATCTTGATCTATATGGAGTAGGTGTGATGGCTTATCAATCGTTCGATATGCATCCAATGGCCTTGAAGACGCCACGTATGCGTGACGCTTGGTGTGCATGCTTCAATGGCAAAAGAAGAGAAAGCACGAATGTGGCCTCTTGTGGACGTTCGAATCTTCATTGCACGGTTCACGTTGCACGTGTGCTTCAACAATGCTTATCTACAGCAACGCATGCATGCGTCACTAAAGGGTGCAGAATTAATTTTTAAAGTGTAAAATGCCCTTTTTGCCCTTAAACTTCATCTATAAAAGGGCACCTACACCCTCTTCGTCCATCATCCCTTCTCTTCTCACCTCTCCTAAGAGCTAAGAACACAAGTTCTCAAGCTTGCTCCATTGCTCCCAAGCTATGGGAAGCTCTGCTAAAGTTAAAAAACAAATATTTTTCCCACTTCTCATCCTGTTCACGGATCTCTCACCAACTGTCTTCTCACCCTCATTTTGGAAGTGGATACCACGATGATGACATCCTTCCTCATCCTCGATTCTTCCACTTTCGTCCTCCTTCCATCTCCGTTCTTCTTCCTTTAGGCGTCATTCGACCGACTCATCCTCCAAGCATTCGTTAAGGAGGATAATCTCTCTTCCCCTATCTTTTTACTACTTTCTAGTGTATATTTCAATTTTCAGCATTAGTTTTGTAATAAACATTTGTTAGCTATAAAAGTAATTTTTCTCTCTCTGATTCTTTTTTTTTTTCCTCTTTATTTTGTAAGTAGAATAGAATATCATAGAGTTGGACATATTGTGATCTTCTTTTCTCTTATGAAAAAAAAAGACAAAAAGAAGTAACCATGGATTTATAATCGACTTAGCCTCCCCGTGTTAGACTCGAGACTTACTTTGAGTTTCGATAAAATTATTTGATTAGCAAATTTTTACGCAGCTACAATGACGGGTTTTTAACTCAATCTTTCTCGCATTAAAATCTCTCTTATCAGCGGTAGTTTACTCAAAATCACTGAGCTGGCCTATTTAGATAACACTACCCTTCTAAGGAACTTAGTCTTAGTGCTACACTTTGGAGTGTTGAGTTCTTTCAGGAATTTATCATAGGCTAGGATGTTCCTAATAGCATCAACAAGTGGAATGTTAATCTGTACTTATCTAAACACATCAAGGATCTCCTCATTTCTAGATTGCTTTTTCTTTTTCTCCACTTTCTCTAAGGCTCCATGGAAGGGTATGTGAATAGTGTCTTGAATTACAGGTTCCTGAGCCTTTTCTACTTCATTTTCCTCCTTAGATTTTGCAGATTCCTTAATCAATTTAGGCTTAACAAGGTCCTTACAGGTAGAATTGAAGGCCAAGGAGGATCCTGAGACTTAGTACCTCTCCTTAGGGTGATGGCATTTGCAGAGGCATGTGGGTTAGTAGGACCCTAATGTTGGTTGGGTAGAATATGTAAAGCCTACTGAGAAACCTAGTTTAGAGTAAATCTAGGTAGGACGTGATTAATCACATGAACTTGGTTTTGTTGAGGCTCCCTATAGTGGTTAAACCCAGGAGGATTGTTAACTCTATTTTATGCATTCCTTGGGTTTGGGACGGGCTAGGTAGGTAGGGCTCCAAGTATCATGATGTTGCCCCAAGGTATTCTTTAAATCAATAACAAATTGTTGCATTTGTTGCATCATTTGTAGCATCGAGGTTTGCATATCCACCATCAACTTTTGGTTTTGCAAGTTTAGGTCAGCCTACGTATTTTGATGTGTAGTTGTGATAGGTAATTTGGTTCATGGTTCCTTGTAGGTTTTGATTTGAGGCATATGTCTTAGGTGTAATCATTTGGTGGTTATCCTACCCCTGGTTCTTCTATGAGAAGTTAGGATGGTTGCTTCAACTGGATTATATGTGTTAGAGTACGGATTCAATTCGTAGTTCCCTTGGATGGCTTGGGTGCCCTCAAAATTTTGAGATAGAATAAAAGGTAGGTGGAATAGGAGGGATAGGTGGAATCAGAAAGAGCAAAGATAGAAGCTTCTGAGTTGGAATGCAAAGGGTGGTTCCATGGTCAGAGGGCTTATATGTTGAACCAGATCTAGATTATGACCTGAGTATGCGGGTGGTGTAAAGTTGTGGTACGTGTGAAGGTGTTCCTTGTGTAGATGCATGTGCTTGTGATCCTAATGGACTCTTGGTCTAATTCATCAATTCATCCAACTTCTTCAAGACCAAGTCCACCTTATCCAACTTCTGACAAATCAAATCCATGTCAACTTGGTTAGATATAGTTTGGACTTCATGAATTCTCAGCTTAGGATGACTAATCTTAAAAAAATGTTCATGGATGCATGATTCATTGAATTCTGACTCATATTCTCAAATAAATCAAAGGAACTATTTGCATCCTTACACATAAAGTTACCACCCCATGAGGCATCTAAAAAATTCCTACGTTGATCGTTCATCCCATGATAAAAGATCTGCATTAATTGCCACTTCAGAACTTCATGGTGGGGGTATTTCCTCATTAATTCCAAAAATCTTTCCTAAGTCTTGTGTAGTTGCTCGTCAGAGTGTTGTATAAATGTGATGATTGCTCAAGGCATGAGTTTAACCTATTGGGAAATTTTTTTCAAGAAAGCACTCCTCAATTCCTCGCAAGTCATAATCATTTTCCCTATAGTTCATTACTAATGACTATCCTTTTCATTGAGGGAGAAGGAAAATAGCTTCATTCTCAAAACATCATCAGTCATATTATGGATCTTAAGGGTCTAATGTACTCTAATTCTTCCAAGTGTTGGAAGGGATCCTTAAACTTATAACCGTGAAAGTGTGGTAATAAGGCTATAGTAGCGGGTCAGTCCTACTAGGCTTTTGAGTAAATCTTATTTGAGGAAAAGTTAAATTTAATCCTATTAAATTAACTAATTCTTAACCTAGTCTAAATTAGAATTGCATTCTAATCTTGTCCTTGTTGGAGTTATGTATCCTAAGCGTGCTAACCAGCATCAAATCACTCAATCATTGATTTAGATTTGAGTGTCAGATCATGTGAACATAGTTAGATGGGTCCTATAGTACAATCGAGATAATATACTGTGGCATGTTGGATATGACAATGACATGTATTGAAGATTCCAAATGCTTTGGATCGAGGATTTCAATAAGTCATTTAGAACCATATACTATCAAACTATTGTCTCTAATTTGATAAGAGTGGCAATCTTCTCTAGAGACTGTTACTTCCATGATGCCCTTGATGCACATCCTCTACATGGGAATAAAGCTTTGAGGTTGTCAAGCAAGTTGAATCAAGGAGTTGACTCGACGAGATGGAGATGCGGAAGTCTTTCTGTTATCATTGTCATGGAGAAGGTGCATCATTTGACCTGAGATAGATATGTGTCTTTATGTCTAAGAATGCACATTTAATGGACCCATTGGAGATACATCGACCATGCTATTGAAACTAGAAAGCGGGTGTGCATATGAGGGCATAAGAGACACATGATCTCTCAGAGGAATTACATAGATCCACTATGGTAAGTGTACGTAGTAGATCGGGAGACTCAACCTCACTCTCCTTACAATAAGAAGTATGAAATTCTATGCATGGTCATACAAGTCCTAATCAGAACCATACATGAAGAGAAGACAATTCTTTGGGAAAGGATCTGGTCTTCATTTTCATCCCAATTATATGAAGAGAATGTGAAGAGTATGTAACCTGTGATGGGATGGACAATGAATCTGGGATTTAATCCCACGGGTTACATATGTCTTCTAGTGTGAAGGATTTATAGGTATTTGGAATACCTAAGGGAGGCGTATTACCATAATTCCTCTAACCCTAAGTGCTTGATTATTGGCATGATGAAACCAATAATCATTTTGGTGTGTGCCAATTTGATTGGATTGATTGAATTGATTTAAGGTGTTAAATCACATGCTATTTAGCAATCATTTGCACCTAATTTGATTAGGTACAAAATCCAAGGGTTGGATTGCAAGTACTTTTGTTCATTAAATATCCGTCATATTTTGTAGTGTTGCAATCGATATTCAGGGTCAGAAGGTACAAAAGTTCTAGAAATGACTCTTGGATCAGCTGAATCGAACAATGAATGAGCGAGATATGGAAAATAGATGGGCATGGTCTGATTATAAGAACAATCAAAAAATCCTAATGGATGTGAGCATACCAGAATTAATGCACTAGATCCCATCAAAACACCGAAGCTAAGCATGCTTGGGTGAGTGTAGTATTGAGTAGGGTAGCCTCTTGGGAAGTTCGCGTGTTGTGCCCATTTTGTTGTTCAATAACCTTGATTCCTTGGGTATGTTAAATATCCATCACACTTTTACAGGCTACGGTTGATATTTAGGTTCAGAAGGCTTAAAAACTCTAGAAAGGACTCTTGGATGTTTCAAATCATACAAGGAATGAGTAAACATGGTGTTGTTTTATGAATGATCAATAAAGTCCTAATGGGTGTAACCAAACTAGCACTAATGTACCAGCTCCCATTACAACTGTAAAGATAAGTGTGCTTTGACAAGGTAGACTAGATTGGGCGACCTCCTATGAAGTCCTTGTGTTGTGCCCATTTTTTTGATCGAGAACATTCATTCCTTTTATTTGTTAACTATCCATCACATTTTGCGGTGTTGCAATCGATATTCAGGTTCAAAAGATTTGAAAATCCTGTAAACGACTCTTGGATCACATGAAAGATGAGCAAGATATAGAGAAAATGGATGGACGTAGTCCTATTGTAAGAATAATAAAAAAATCATTACAGGTGTGATCATACAAGCATTAATGCACTGGATCTCATCAAACCCTTATAGTTATGTGTGTGTGGGCTAGAGCAATATTAGGTTGGCTAACCTCTTGAGAAGTCCTTGTGGTGGTCCTATTTTTTGATCGATAACCTTGATTCCTTGGGTACAGTAAATATCCGTCACACTTTGATGGGCTACATTAGACATTTAGGTTTAGATGGCTCAAAAACTTAAGAAACTTCCCTTGGATCTCCCGAATCAAACAACAAATGAGAAAGATAAGCATAAAATGGATGGGTTGGCACTATTATAAGAACCATAAACAAAATCATAGTGGATGTGATCATACCAACATTAAGGAGTATGATGCGCAAAACTCGGTTAATGTTAAATCGTCGTTGTAGCACGAGAATACGTGATTGCGCAAAATGATATTTCTGAACTTGTAATAAAATAAAATTGTAATATATGAGAGTCCAGCTTGTATCTTAGGGAGGATTTTGGCTGGGATATTTTCTAACTAATCCTAAGTATGCATCAATTTGTTTGGAATTTTTGGAGATATTTTTCTATTTTTTGGGATTTTTCTCTAAGATCAGGGTAATCTAGCATATTTGACCCTTGGAGCAAGATGCATGTTTAACCTAGATGCAAAGGTGTCTTAATTTTTTACTTATTTTTCCTGAAATTCCTAACTAGATAAGAAAAAAATTATAATTTATTTTGCGTCAATCCAAGGTGCATAAAAATTCTTAAAATTTAGACAAGTCCAGAAAATTAGGTTCTATTTTGGCTCTAACCCCGTGTTGATCCACGAATTTTATAAAATAATAAAAAAATATTTTTGCACCAAACATTTTCATAAATACTCCTTACTAGTATCCTAATGTACTAACAAAATTTGATGATTTTTAGAATTATAGAAAAGTCGTGATGAATTTTGGAAAGTGAGATTGCAAATCTATGAAAATATGAGAAATGTGAATTGCGAAGAGCACAACACATTGTTTTTGAATTTTTGAGATAATAAAGCAAGTAAATAACTAACTAACAAGCAAAGAGACCAAAAACAAGTGTAGACATAAAAATGAATTTATTGCTACTAGTTTAAGAGTTCACAACTACCAAAGTAAACTAAGAAGGAGAAGAAGAATAGGAAAAATAAGAAAAAGAAATAGAAAGAAGGGAGAGAGATAGAAGTAGCCATGAATATCAAGACGAAGATGGAGGCTCGCGACGATGGTGAAGAAGAAGACACCACAACATCCGAGAAGTAGAGGGATGCTTGGAGAAGATTTAATAGAAGTTGAAGTAGAACCCATGAAGGAGAAGTTGAAGTAGAAGGTGGAGGCAAGGGAGAACCTAGAGAAGGGAATTCCTAAGAGACGAAGGTAATCTAAAAACTAATTATAAGGTGTAGGAAGAAGGTGGGAGAGGGAGGGGGAGGAAGAAGAAGAGGCTAAGGAAGAAGAAGAAGACCTAAGGAGGAAGAAGGAGAGTTGTATGCAACTAATGGATGCCATGTAATGTATTTATAGACACAAGGGTTGGGAGTGGACTTCCATAGGATTCTTGGAGGGCAAGGCTAGGGTTTAAGGTTTGGAATTAGGTTCAGGCTTAGGATTTATCTAAATAGGAAAGTAGGAATCCTAACTGTCTTCAATTTTTGGCCTCTTTATGTTTTGAATTTCAAATTGCACATAAAAGAAAAGTTGCAACCCTTGTAATCACCTTTCAAATGTAAGTTAACTATCTCAAGTTAGATTTAAAATGAGAAAGTTATGACCAACAAACTAAAGGTGTGTTAGGTTGTCACGAATTTGAGGATTAGGATTGAAATTAGGATCATGTTTGGCCAAAATCATGGGATGTAATCGAAGACTAATTAAATTGATTGCCAGATTTTATCAATTAATCCAAAGAATATTTTTGGAAATTTAGTGTAAAAAAATTATCTGAAACATGTAGATAAGGTAGGGCCTTCTAGAAGATGGGATTAGGACTAGGATTGAGTTAGTGTCTAATGTAGACACATCTATTTAGGTTAAAATGCCTATCATGCATGTTTCTAGGCTTAAATTTGCATTTCATGTTATAAATATCGCATAGCATGCATCATTCTGCATTTAGAGTAGTTTGTATGTATATTAGGTTAATTAGGTCCTTTATATGGTCAGGAGAGAAGATTTATTTCAGGGCCTCAGATAGATGATCCGCCTGTACGGATCTGATCAAGACGACGATTAGAGTCTAACGCCTTCGAAATCGTTTAAATCGGATTCCCGTAGCATCATATGAAGTCTGAGGAAGATCAATGGTCAGGGGACAATGCGACATTCATACGGGTTTCGAATGGAAAATTTGATCATACGGATGGATCCGAAGCGACGATCGTAGTCCGACAATGTGAGAATCCTCTCGATCCGAGCACCATGGCATCCTCTGCAAGCAAAAGACGGACGACCCAGATCATGCCATGTGGCACCATCTTGGCCGCCCGTGGGTCACCGCCCCCACTCTCTCTCTTTCACGCCTATCAGATTTGGGCTGTCAGATCAAGATCCAACGACCATGAGGAGGCCACACCACCTTCCCAACTGGTGCAAGAGATTCACTTTTCTTGGCAAAGTAAAGAGAATGGTGTGGTGTCAAAAGCGCTTATTATAGAGGGCAGGTCATGGGTTCGAAGCCTACGGTCCCCCCCAATCCATCAATTGACGCGGACCCACTACAGCTCACGCATGTGCATAAGATGTGCACATAGCTGCAGTCGCGCACAGCAGCAGGCACGCATGACACGGCGTGAGGAGCACAGGCGCGTGATGCGTGCAGCGCCAGCGGAGCGCATGCCAGTTGTGGTATGCGTGGGTCTTTAGCGACAGTTGTACGAGCCTTTAGTAATGCTTACAGTTGTCACTAATGGCCCGTGCGCACCAACAAAGGAATTGAAGCCACGGATTTTTAGCGATAGAAAGGGCAGATCTGTAGCGATGTTAACGGAGCTCAATAATGACCCAGATGCGAATTTGTTTTTCCTCCTCCACTATAAAAGGACCTACCCACCACCATTCCAAAGCATCTCTTCCTTTCTTCCTCTCACCACCTCTAAGGCTCTAGAGAGAGCTTGTCCCAAGCCCGAGATGCTCCTCTAGAGTAGAAAATCAAACACTTTTCCCTACCTCCCACCCCCTTTCGTGGAGCATCCCGTGGCCATCTCCTCACCTCCCTTTAGGAAGAAGATCTCATTGCGATGCCATCCTGTCCCATCCTCCGTCCTCCAGCTCCATCCCCGTTCGTCCCGCTCCTCACCACCTTCCTCCAGGCGACGTAAAAGCGAGCCGTCCTCCAAGCGATTGTCGAGGGGGATTCTCTCACCTCTTTCTATCTTTTTCGCTTTCGTAGTGTAGTCTTTCCGCTTTCGTAGTTGTAACAAACATTTATTCATAAATAGATGATTGTTCTTCTCTCTATCTCTCTCTTTTTATTTTGCAAGTAGATTAGTTAGATTTCATCGACCTGATCTCTTGCCCTATTAAAAATACCAAAAAAATTAGAAAAGACAAAAATGAAATAAACAAATAAAAGTCATAAAACCAAATGTTCACCTCCCAGTGTTCGACCCAAGACACACTTGGAGTTTTGATTATAAATTTTATTTGATTGACCAATTTTCTCGCAAATTGAACTACGACGACGGGTTTTTCAAATCCAATCCTTTCCGTGATGAATTTCCGATGTGATCAGTGTCACTATAGTGTGAGTTAGGTTTTTAGAACTAGGTTTAGTGTTTTTAGGACTAGGTTTACAATGAAGGCTAGTGTTAAGGCAAGGGCTTAGAGAGCTAAATGGAGCTGGTTTAGGATTGGGGTTTTGAGTGAGGGTAAAATTGGTAGGTTCTAACTAGGGTTAGGACTAAGGCTTTTGTGGCTTGAAAAGGGCCTTCTCCTCTCAACTTAAGCTTTGGTAATCTAGATTCCTGCTTCTTCTCCACTTGAGCCTAAGTAAAGGATTCCTGTATATAGCAAGGCCTCGAATTAGCACAAAATAGGCTCAAAATGATAGTTTTACTCCTAGCATGCAAATATACAATTATGTACATAATGGCCTAAATGTAATGCAATTGTCACTTAAAATTAACAAATCTAAGCATGTTAACATGCAATTATGCTCCCTTATGATACTCCCATGCATAGGTTTTGCTAGTTCTTGAGTAAAACTACAAAGAAAATTAAAATTTGAGTTAGAACTTTTACAAAGGAGGTAGTCATTATTAACTACAGAAATACGTAGGAAAATACACATGTAATGACTCAACAGCTCTAGTCATTATTATTGTTATTTTTTGCAACACACACACATATATAAATGTCTCGAGTTAGATAAAATAAACTCAGCATAATACTACTCAGCCCCCATGCCTATTTCATGAAATGGCTTCATTGTATGATAAAAAGTACATGAAAAGGTAAAGGAAGGGAGGATATGACATGCAAAACTCTGAGTTGCAATAATGAAGCTCAACTAACCCAACCTAAAAATAGAGAACCTAAATATATATAAGCTAATATGAATCCTAATATATACAGGCAAAATTATGTTGGGTGCCTCCCAACAAGTACTAAATTTTACGTCTTCAGCTAGATGTAAACTGAAGAAGATTGTTTAATTCTGTCTACAAAGATGAATAAGATCAAAATCAAGATGTGATCATGGAGTCCAAAAATTTAATGTCCATAGATGTGGACTAGTTGGTGGTGCAACTCCATTCCAAAAGGGTGAATGCTCTTGAGATGGTGAATCAGGCATGCCCTCAGCCAATCGTCTTTAAGCTCATGGACATGGGGCTCAGTTTTTGGTTTAGGTCCATGTAACACAAGTCAAAAAGGTCAAACACATAAAAGATAGTCAGAGTAGGAAGCTTGTGTCCCTTTGCAATTTAACTCAAATTGATAATATAGTGATTGCACATACTTAGGTTCCATGCCCTTTTCCAAGTGAAGATTAAAAATATCGTAGGGGTCCTTATAAAAAGTAGGGAGTTTAAAATAAAATGGAACCCTTCAATTCCAGAAATCATCTCTCTTGAAATTTTCTTCAAGAATGATTAACTTTTTATTCATATCCTTGAATTGATTCGATTCAGTCCTCGGGTCACCCTAGATTTCTTAAACCTTTTTAGAGTCCAAGTATTTTAAGCATCAATAATCAAATCATACTTAGGTCCATCAGTTTCAAGTTTATTTAATTGAAGTCTAGGCTCTTAAGGGTTTGATTGGGAGGTAAGACTATTAATTAATTTATCATCAGGTTCAAAAATCGATTCATCATCTTCCACCTCACCTAAGTCAAGACAAGGGACTTCAATTGATTTAGAATTCAAATCCTTAGAATCGATTTCCTCTGCTAGCCCTTGTTCACAATCTCAGAATCAGATTCTTCTTCAATATAAGGATTTTTGTTCATTGCATAATTCACGTTTTCAAAGTTAATTTGTTGTAGTATAGCACAAAAATTCGTCGACAAATAAGTTTATAAAACTCCGGTGAGTATCGAATCGTTCGCAGGGAAGCAATCTCGATTTTTGCAAAAGCATTTCAATAAAACTAATTCTATATATATATATATATGTATGTATGTATGTATAAAGCAAATATCCAGAGAATCAGAATTTTATTGCAATTAGATAAAGTTTTTCACAATAGAAAATGCTAATAGAGACAGATAGATAGATAGAAAGAGAAAGGGAGAGAGAGAGAGAGAAAGAAGAAAGTGGCAGAGAAACGACGCCGCTTGTGGGATGCGGCAGCACCTCAGATCTAGAGCACCAGGATGAAGGTCGAAGAAGAGTTGTAGAGAAGGTGGAATATGTTTGGAGTTGGAAGAGAGAGAGATAGATACTTCAACTGGGGGACCCTGGGCCTTCTTTTATAGCTTTTGTTGAGGGCAAAAAGGGTATTTTGGCCCTTAATCTTGTGCAACAACCTCTTTGCTAATCAGATCTATCGATCAAGAGATTAACGGCTCTGATAAGGCCTCAAAACTCCTTCAAAAGCCTTATTGCGCAGATTCACTTTGGTGCTGACATGTGGCGGCCTCTGGACGTTTCAGTGATGATCGCACAGCTCTATTGCTTCCTCGCACGCGCTCTCTCGCTTCTGCTTTCTTCACGCGCGCCTGATCATTGACTATTCGATCGTATGGTTGAATGGCTCAGATTCATGCCCGCGCACTTCCAATTTCAAATCGCACGCCCTAAGGCCTCAATCGTCCGATCTTACGATCGGACGGCTTAAAACGAGCGTCGCATTAGCCAACGCGCTGTGCGAACCTTTTGTTATATATACTTGTTTGTTTTTATTTATACTTATCCGGTCTGGGTGGGCGACGTGGCACTCTCGTGACCATTGGATGAAGATCCAACGACCCACAACGTGTGGTGCGGCCTTCCTAGATGGGGCGGTGGTGAGGGAGCGGCTGTGATGACACCACGTGGTGCCATCATGGCCGTTCATCTTCTTCTCCTTGTATTTGGTGATGTAGACCTTCGATCGAGTTGATTTTTGCGCCATTGGACTGCGATCATCGATCTGGATTCATCCATGCGATTAGATTCTTCATCTGAGGCTCGGATCTTTGTCCTTTGGCTTTATGATCTCCATTCTTTTATGGGCAACACAAGGTGCCGTGGTTGTCTAATTGAGATGATTTCAAAAGCATTGGATTGCTGTCATTGTTCTGATCAGATCTGTTCGATTTGATCTGACAACCTTGGCTTCGAATCATCTGCAATTAAAATCATCTCTCTTTTAGGTCATAAAATGACAATATTATCTATATGACTAATACACTAGCTATTGTGTAAATTACGATGCCTATGAATGCATTAGTCTTAAGTTATGCTAGAATCTAGGTTAATTCAAATGATTTAGGTTGTATGATTGCTGTGTAATCACACCCCTATGCCTAAATCTTGCTAGTCCTTAGCAAATGCATGAGTAAATGCAAAGTGGTCCTACATGAGTAATTTTTATCAAGAGTTTGACTAGAGGCTTATGTCTTTTGTTTTCATTCGAAGCTTTAGTAATCCAGATAATCATAAATGTGTTTTATTATAGCCTATGCAATGGATCCAAGTGAAAGTCAATCCTCATCTAAAGCTTGTACTTGACCCTTAAGAAAAATCTATTATGATAGGCAAACTTCATCCCTCAGGATTATAAGGTAATTTGGATATTCAGCCCTGACTTTTGGCTTAGGTAGAAGATAACTAAGTCAAGTGGATTTGTATTTGGTGGCTCATACTCATCTGGTGCTACAAATAGACTAGTATTTTAGAACCTAGATTTTCAGACTATTACATAATTCAACTCAGAGAGAGACAAGAAACTGTGCTCTCTTTAATTCCTTTGTACTCATTCTCTCTCTTTCTTTCTCTTTCTTTTTCTTATCTTATCTTTTTTTTCTTTCTTTTTGAGCTCACAATCTCACCAGATTTATCAGTATATTTGGTGGTCTCTCCTGGCACTAACACTTTGATTAGGTCTGATAACTCTAAGACTAAGTCAAAATTCCTCAGCCCGTATTCAGGTAGCCAGAAATATAGAAAAGTAGGTCAAGACTGTATTTGGTGGATCGTGAGGGTGGTAGGTGTTGTTGCTGTTGGTCCTAGAGCACCACGATCATTTGTTTTGATGATAACAAAACACATGTTATTTAACATTTGCACTTGGAGTCTTAGATTTCAGGTCAATTGCAAATGTAGACGTGTTTAGACGGAATTCGAGCTCGCATCCAGGACGGATTGGAGGAGCTTGATGGAGAACAGAGGAGATTCGTGAGGAGCGATAGATTGAAGATGGAAGGACAAGAAGAATATGATAGAATTTCATTTTATTCCTTTCATGTACTGTTGTCGTTATTTTGTTGCTCTTTATTTTTTACTTAGATTCATGTTAAAGAGCCTCAAAGTACCCTAACAGTAGTCCTAGGAACACTGGCACAACCCTAGGATACTTAGGTTTTCTGTAGAGAACTTAGAAAACCAATGTAGGGTTCAAACAGAGTTTCCAGACGTCTAATTTTCAAATCAGACGTCTGATAATGTGCTTTAAGACGTCTAACTGTTGATTCAGACATCTGATAACATTTAGGCTGGACATAGTTAGTTCTGTCTGATGAAATCAGACGTCCAGACCTTAGTCCAGATGTCTTATAAGTTGTCTGATGGACTTGCCAGACATCCAATTAGTGGACCGTTGGCTGCCTTAGCAAACACTGCAGAATATGACCGTTAGAGCCTTATCAGACGTCCATATGCCTTTCCAGATGTCTGATAATTGACCGTTTTGCCTCGGCTGACCCAAACTCTCTTCTCAGAGATTTTCTAGCCGTTGCAACGTTTGGAAATCCATTCCCACAGAAAAAGTAGGTTTCCAGATGTCCAGACATAGTGCCAGACGTCCTATATGTCGTCTGATGGACTTGCACAAGAACCCTGTTTAGATCTGATTCAAGTCAGGAAGAGACCCACCCAAAATCAGACGTTTGACCTTATTTTCAGACGTCTTAAAGTGATCTTCCAGACGTCTGATGCCAGAATTAGACGTCTGATAAGCCTGTCAGTGCAATGATTGTTCCTGATTTCGGGCTGATTCACTTGAGCTTTGTACCCAACGGCTATAGAAGCTTTTCTAAGTCTTCCAAAGCCTTCCTAAGGCCTCTATAAATAGAGGGGAGCCTTTACACACCAACACACATCTAAGAAACACAAGACACACCTTGCAATACACTTTCAAACCATTTTGTGTTTTTCTTGCTCTCTAAGCTCTAATTCTTCATCTTGAGGGCATCAAGCTGTTGCGCACCCGCTCTCCCGTCGTTATTCACGAGAGAGACGTTGCGCCGTTGCGTGGCACACGCATCCGCGTCGTCGACGCACTCCTTTCAAAGGGAAGCATTGATGTAAACACATTTACACTACTTAAAATGTCTATTTATGCATGTTCTTAAGCATAGGATTGCATTTCATGATATAAATATTGCATAACATGCATCATCTCGCATTTGGAGTAGTTTGAATAAAATGGAGGCTAATTGTCTCCTTTTATGTGCTTGGATAGGGCAAACATTTTATCGGGGCCTCGGATCAAAGATCCAACCGTATGGATATGATCAGGGCGACGATTGGAGTTCAACGACTCCAAGATCGCCCTAATCAGGCATCCGTAGCATCAGATAGAGACTAGGGAACCCTAGAAGATTAAGGGCTAGGATGGTGTAAATCCGCACTTCAGATGACAAATCCAACCGCACGGGTAAATTCGGATCGACGATCGCAGCCCAACGACACAAAAATCGAGTCAATCCGACATCCGTGGCACCATCTACAACTTCCAGAAGATGGACGGCCAAGATGTCGCCACGTGGCGCCATCTCAGCCGCCCAAACGGTCGCTGGCATTTTGTGAAGGCCCCCGCCCGATCACTCTCCACTGTCAGATGGAGATCCAACGACTGTGGCTGCCCGGCGCTTAAAACGTGCGCTCGACCATCCGCGCCCCGCAGCGCAGCGGTCGAGCGCGCTAAAGCGAGCACGGGGCGCGGGTTCGAGCCGCGGCGAGTGGATTGGAGGCACGGGTAATTGAGGCGTGTGGAGCGTCGGATGGAGATCGTGTGGTCACGGGCGCCCGATAGCGACGACGCTTGATTGGACGCTCCGCGTAACGTGCGATAGCACACGCAGGCAGGCGGGTTGCAGCGGGCGCGGACGCGATTTAAGCCATTCGATCTAGCGATCGGACGGCTGAAAAGCGCTGGACGTGCGCGAGCGTTGAGGAGCGGGTAGCCGAGGAGGCACGCGTGGGCGCGGCGGCGACGGCCACGTTGGGGCTTTAGTGACGGATTTATCCGTCACTAAAGACCCCTTATTTATTATTTTGAAGATGTAATGTCCATTTTGCCCCCACTCCTTGCAACTATAAAAGGAGACCCCCTCCATACGAAATTCTCATCCCTTCTTTCTCCTCTCTACCGCTCCAAAGCTCAAGAGAAGCTTGTCCCACACCCGGGATGCTTCTTGCGAGATAAAGTCCAATTTTCGTTCCCCTTCGGAAGTGGATCCCGTGACGACGACGGCGTGCTGCTTCATTCCTGTTCTTCTACGTCGTCCTCCTTCGTCCCGCTTCGTTCTCCTTCGTCCAGGCGTCGTCCCGTCCGGCTCGTCCTCCAAGCAACCGTCGAGGAGGATTTCTCTCTCCCTATTCTTTTTACCACTTTCTAGTATAGATTTACTGCTTTCTAGATTAATCTACTCGTTCTCCAAGCAATCGTCGAGGAGGACATTTCTCTCTCCATTCTTTTAATACTTTCTAGAGTAAATTTATCGCTTTCTAGAGTAATTGTTTGATGCTTTCTAGTTGTAATGAATAATCTCTTCAATACAAAAATTCCTTGTTTATTCTACATCTCATTTTGATTTCTTTGTGTAATATTCTCTTTCTCTCTTACTCTCTCTCTCTCTTCTATTTATTGTAAATAATTAGATGGTTCTAAATTGAATTATTCTGTAACAAATAAAAAGAAACGCGTAGTTTTTAAATCAAACGTCTGCCTCCCTGTGTTCGACCCGGAATTTTAATTTCGGTATAAATTTTATTTGTTGAACACGAATTCTTCACTTTCGAACTATAACGACAGGTTTTCCAAAACCAATCTCGTTAGCGTAGGTTCGTACACGTTCAACAAGCATCCTATTTCCTATAGAAGCTTAGGTTAAATATTACTTTGTTGGCTCTATAGGATTACTTATTTTATCTTTGTTATTTGGTTGGATATTCTCTTTGCAAATTCCCGTCTCCTTCGCGAGACAAAATCCTTCTCGTGAAGAGAAGGGGTTGAGGTACGCTACCCTCGTCTAAGTAGCGTGGTTGTAATTCAGGTTGAATCACCCTCGTTTTAAAGTGATTCGGTTTAGTGGATTTTGATCAACTTGGTTGATCGGAAAATCCTAACTCGAGAGGGTTAGGTGGTGGTTTTCACCCGATTTGGGTTTCCACCTAAAAATCTTTGTGCCTTTTGTGCGATTGTATTTTGTGAGATTGTTTATATTTATTTCCGCAATTATTACATCACCCCCTCCTGGTAGGGAATTTCAGTTGGTATCAGAGCAGGTTCTTGCGAGATCAGAGTAACACCCGGCAAGAGATCAAATGGATGGAAGCGCATCAGCGATCCGAATCTCCGAGGGGCAGTCCACGTCCCGTCCACCATTCTTCGACGGGAGCAACTACCCCTACTGGAAGCTGCGGATGAAGACTTGGCTTCAAGCCAATGACTTCACGATTTGGGCCAGGTGCGAGACGCCATTTAAGATCCCAGAAAAACCTGTGGGAGGCTACTCGCAACAACAAATTCGCGAACTCTCTTTGAACGTGAAGACCATGAACGCCCTCTACTGCGCGCTTAGCTCGGAGGAGTTCAATAGAATCTCGCAATGCGCCACCACATACGAGATCTGGCACACACTCGAGGTAACTCATGAAGGTACCTCTAAGGTAAAAGCTTCTAAAATAAATTTTCTTTCTCAAGAATTTGAATGCTTTTCTATGAAACCTAACGAGTCTTTAAGTGAGATGAACACTAGGTTCACTCTCATTGTAAATAACTTGAATGCTTTAGGGAAGACTTTCATTAAGGGGGAGCTTCAAGGGAAGCTTCTTCGTTCCCTCGGACCGGAGTGGGAACAGAAAGTCACCGCCATCGAGGAGGCGAACGAAGTGGAGGAGCTCAACATGGAAGATCTCCTAGGCAATCTAATGGTCTACGAGACAAAGTTGAAGCAGAAGAAGAAGGATACACCAGAGCCTAAACCGAAGAAGACTCTCACCTTCAGAGCCGCGTCGGATAGCGAGGTAAGTTCCGACGATGAAGACTTTAGAATTTTACTTAAAAAATTTTCCAAGTTTTGTAGGGAATTAAAGAAAGAGAAGAATGAGAAGAAGGAGAGCCCGAGACGTTGCTACCACTGCAACAAGAAAGGGCACCTACGACCAGAGTGCCCTTTTCTCAAAAAGGAGAAGAAGGAAAAGGAGAAGAAATCTAAGAGGAAGGCGTTCCAAGCCACTTGGGACGATTCAAGCTCGGAGGAAGAAGAAGAAGAAAAAGAAGAAACCGCTTGCTTTGGTTTCATGGCCAGAGGAAGCGATAGCGAAAGTGGAAGCGACTTAGACAACGAGGTAAGTTACGATTTACAAGAAGCTTTTAATGAACTATTTGAGCTTAGTAAATCACTAAAAATAGAAAACAAAAGCATGAAAAAGAATCTTAGTTTTCTTAAAAATGAAAATGATAGGTTAGAAAAATAACTTAAGGACATAGAAGCTAGTCCTAAAAATGATAACCTATTATTAGAAAATCATAACCTCATCAATGAAAATAATAAATTGATTGAGGAAAATGATAGTCTAAAGTTAGAAATATATGATTTAAAGACTAAGATGCAAACTATAGAAAAAGAAATCGCATGTCTTAGGAAAAATTCTAACAAATTAATCAACAAAGTAGATAATTTTTATAGCCCTAAGGTTGGAAAAGGATCTCCGTAAAGGAGACCTGCTAACCGATCTGGATCCAAGCTCACTTGGATACCGAAGAAAAAATTAGAATATTATTTTGTAGGGTTCAGGGATAACTACAACACAAAGAACTGGACCTACAAACTCAAGGCTGGTCAACTCAAGTTGGGAGAACCAAGGAGTAGACCAAGGAGGAGAACAAGAAGACCGATGAGACAGAAAATAAACAATGAACCCGCCGCACGTCGACCACCAGATTGGAGACCGGCGCCAATGCCTGGGCCTCCAAGCTACGGATGGGAGCCCCATCCGATGTGGCATCCACCACCATCATTCGGGCCATTTTATTGGCCATGGTAGGTGAGGTAAAAATTCTTCACCCTATCTTTTTATCATTAGCATTTAGATAGGGGGGGTTAAAAAATTTTATGAGCTAATTGTCAATTTTTAAGGGGGAGATATAAGGTAGCTAAATTTCCTTTATAAAGGGGGAGAAAAATAATAGCTATGTTGTTGTTATGAAAAAAAGGGGGAGGACATTACCTTTGTTAAAAGAAATTTATAGAAGAGCATGTTTTAAGGGGGAGTTATAGGAAATCAATTAAACCTTTTTGATAATGTCAAAAAGGGGGAGGATTTTTTGCATTTTTATTTATGGTTTTGTCATCATCAAAAAGGGAGAGATTGTTGGTGCTAGAGCACCACGATCATTTGTTTTGATGATAACAAAGCACATGTTATTTAACATTTGCATTTGGAGTCTTAGATTTCAGGTCAATTGCAAATGTAAACGTGTTTAGACGGAATTCGAGCTCGCATCCAGGACGGATTGGAGGAGCTTGATGGAGAACAGAGGAGATTCGCGAGGAGCAATAGATTGAAGATGGAAGGACAAGAAGAATAGGATAGAATTTCATTTTATTCCTTTCATGTACTTTTGTCGTTATTTTGTTACTCTTTATTTTTTACTTAGATTCATGTTAAAGAGCCTCAATGTATCCTAACAGTAGTCCTAGGAACACCGGCACAACCCTAGGATACTTAGGTTTTTTGTAGAGAACTTAGAAAACCAATGTAGGGTTCAAATAGAGTTTCCAGACGTCTAATTCCCAAATCAGACGTTTGATAATGTGTTTTAAGACGTCTGACTGTTGATTCAGACGTCTAATAACATTTAGGCTGGACATAGTTAGTTCTGTCTGATGAAATCAGACGTCTAGACCTTAGTCCAGATGTCTTATAAGACGTCTGATGAACTTGCCAGACGTCCAATTAGTGGACCGTTGGCTGCCTTAGCAAACACTGCAGAATATGACCGTTAGAGCCTTATCAGACGTCCATATGCCTTTCCAGATGTCTGATAATTGACCGTTTTGCCTCGGCTGACCCAAACTCTCTTCTCAGAGATTTTCTAGCCGTTGCAACGTTTGGAAATCCATTCCCACAGAAAAAGTAGGTTTCCAGATGTCCAGACATAGTGCCAGACGTCCTATATGTCGTCTGATGGACTTGCACAAGAACCCTGTTTAGATCTGATTCAAGTCAGGAAGAGACCCACCCAAAATCAGACGTTTGACCTTATTTTCAGACGTCTTAAAGTGATCTTCCAGACGTCTGATGCCAGAATTAGACGTCTGATAAGCCTGTCAGTGCAATGATTGTTCCTGATTTCGGGCTGATTCACTTGAGCTTTGTACCCAACGGCTATAGAAGCTTTTCTAAGTTTTCCAAAGCCTTCCTAAGGCCTCTATAAATAGAGGGGAGCCTTTACACACCAACACACATCTAAGAAACACAAGACACACCTTGCAATACACTTTCAAACCATTTTGTGTTTTTCTTGCTCTCTAAGCTCTAATTCTTCATCTTGAGGGCATCAAGCTGTTGCGCACCCGCTCTCCCGTCGTTATTCACGAGAGAGACGTTGCGCCGTTGCGTGGCACACGCATCCGCGTCGTCGACGCACTCCTTTCAAAGGGAAGCATCCTATTTCCTATAGAAGCTTAGGTTAAATATTACTTTGTTGGCTTTATAGGATTACTTATTTTATCTTTGTTATTTGGTTGGGTATTCGCTTTGCGAATTCCCGTCTCCTTCACGAGACAAAATCTTTCTCGTGAAGAGAAGGGGTTGAGGTACGCTACCCTCGTCTAAGTAGCGTTGTTGTAATTCAGGTTGAATCACCCTCATTTTAAAGTGATTCGGTTTAGTGGATTTTGATCAACTTGGTTGATCGAAAAATCCTAACTCGAGAGGGTTAGGTGGTGGTTTTCACCCGGTTTGGGTTTCCACCTAAAAATCTTTGTGCCTTTTGTGCGATTGTATTTTGTGAGTTTGTTTATATTTATTTCCGCAATTATTACGTCACCCTCTCCTAGTAGGGAATTTCAGTTGCCTCATTACACTTGAAATAAATTCTAAAAACACTTATAAACTCTTTTTTTTTTTGCTTTTTTTTTTTCTTTCTAATTTTTTTTATGTATATGTATATATATTTTTTCTTTTCTTTTTTCTCTCTTTTTTTTCAAATATCTACTAATGCAATGCAGCATACAAACTTTTATTTACGAGGCATTATTCGGGATTATGGGTGTTCAAGAGGATATCGGGTGACTTATTTGGTGGAAGTGCCTATTCTTGGCACCGGGAAGGGAATGGATAGGACAATGTATTTTTGACATTGACATTAACACCCTCTTTCAGCTGAGGATTCCGTAAAAGACGGTTGTGACCATCCACCTCAGTCTTAGTTTTATCAGAACCCACTCTCTACGTATTTGCCTTATTTGGTGGCTCTCAAGAGATTCGCACTAAAAACTTGTATGCAGAAACCGAGAGTGAAAAGTATGCCTAACTTCGAGTATCATTATCTCATTATCCAGAGTTTAAGATTTCTCATACTAGCCTTAGAGCACTAATAAACCTTCTACTCTCACCTCATACTTGTTTGGTAGATCTGTTAGAAGGTAGTTTGCCTGACTCCCTAATTACTGTCCAAGGATTTAGGAGAAGAAGCATTGCTTCTTCACGATAAACTAAAGATGTTTATCGGTCTTAACATAGGATCTATTGCAAATTCTACGTGTAAGTGTGAAATTATACTAGATTCTAAACTCAGGAATCAACTTAAGAATAAATCCCTAATAAAACCTTAATAAAAATTCTTTTTGAATAAATGCAAATTTCTTTTTTTGACATAAAAATTAGACATGCAATGTCCACCCCCCCATGCTTATTCATTACGATGTCCTCACTAAAATATATGCATGAAAATCACAATATAATAAGCAAGAGGAGGGGATATCACCTGACTATGCTTGTTAATCCAGGTCAGTATGGATGCAGATGATGAAGAGCCACCTGTAATGAATACTCGGTTGCCTCCCAGCCAGCACTAAGTTTAACGTAATTGCCGAACTTAAACCCAAAAATATGTAGTTCAAATAAATGGGTTGAGTCAAGTTTAAAATGAAGATGTGATCATGTAAAACAAGGATCAGTGATCCACAAATGCGAATCAGCTGATGGTGAATACCAAGCCAAAAAGGTTGGAAAAATAAAGTGAACGGGCTTGAAACTAATTGCAGCCAGATGCTACAAAAGAGAGAAACATTAGTGCAGGTGCCAGAGTGGAAAGTAGATAGTGGCAACCTTAGGATGTGATGCATGAGGAAGGCAGATGAGGTAGATACAAGGTGGTTTGTGGGGAATAAGTCATATGGGTCCTGAAAGTGATGGGAAATGAAAGGAGGAACCTGAGTGGTATAGTCTAAAATGGTATGGGGAACCACTTCTCAGGTCAAGTTAGGTATGGATGGATGTCGAGTAGGTGAGTCAAATAAGATCCAGTGGTCCATCTCAATAGTTTTGGACTTATCAGAATCCTCAATCTTATCCTTGGAGTAATCAAAAGTCTCATTCAAGTCACCCAAATCATGATGCAAGTCTTCAAATGTAATGGATAGAAATTAATTATTCCTTAGAATCACAGTCCCAGGGGGAGTAAGATTGAGGCTTAGATTAGTCAACACCTCAAATCCTTTTTGTTTTGTGGACTTCTGAGTTTGATCCCAATTGTTTTTCTCTTGGACTATATCTTCTAAGGGAATGTCTTCTTGTTTCTGATCAATCAAGTCAAGCTCCTCGGGATTCCATGATTCAGCTGAATTCTTTGCTTCTTCAAATAGATCTTCATAAGTCATCCCTAGTAATTCTACAATTTCTTGAACATCTTTTTCATAAGGGGATTGTCTGTTTTGCTCAATCTCAAGATGTTGAGGATAAGGGTCAGATTTTCTTCAGAACTCTGGTGGATGGGAAGAGAAGGGTGCGAATTAGCTGAAATAGAAGTGACAACAAATTTGGCTTCTATATGGGATATCTTAGAATGATTAGTATCGCCAAATCTAGATATCAAATCATTTAAGTACATCTGATTATGGTAATCCTCAGATAAGATGACATCAGAGCCAACCAAACATGCTTGGCTGGGAGTGTTAGTGTTTCCAATCTTTCTATCTTCTTGATCTTGCTCTGATTCTCCTAAATCATTCATGTAGTTCAATTGTGCATCTTTAAACATAAAAGACTCATACTCCGGCCCACTATAGATTGGCTCCTCAAAATAGAATGGTTGCAATTCAGGGCCTAAATCAAGATGTATTTCTTCAAGTGAGTCTTCCCCCTCAAAGTTAGTTTCTGGGGTATCAAAATCATTTATTAGTTCAGCTATAAGCCTGGGTAGGATCTGTTCTGCATAATCACAGGGCTAGTGGATGGGCTTAGTGTATGGATAAGATGTCATACTTAAGGTTGGATCCTCAACCTTGAGTGGCATACTCGGACCAGTTTTATCACCTTGTGCTTTCTGTATTCTATTGAGCTGGTTTTTTAGATTACCTGTGTTTCTTTTATTAGCTTCTCTCATCCCCTAGACTACTTGGAGTAATTGGGTGATCTCAGGATCATCGCCATGGTCAGGGATTTGATCAGGCTGAGGATGATAATTTCCAGGATTTCTTTCCTCAATTGCATCAGAATATCTTTCATCTGAATACCTAGGGTAAGAATCATATCCTTGGTTTGGTGTTGTAGGGTTATCCCAATGAGAAGGTAAATTTGTTTGGGTGGAATTGGGATAATTTGTAAAGTGATTTGGAGGATAGGATTGATATCCTAGGTATTGGGATTTTGAGGCATATCCCTGATTTGGGGAGATATGAGTTTGACTGAACTGGTCAAGATAGTTGGTCATGCCAATCAGGTGCTGGTCTTGCATGGAGAGTGTCTTTTGAGGTTGTAGAGATCCTTGATATCCAGCGATTCATGTGGGATTCGAGGTAGGCCTTGATATACCCAGGGAATATGAGGTGTAGGCAAGGGAATCAAGTCCCAAGTGTTAAGGAGAGTTCTCCCATGCTGAAGAAGTTGAAGTAAGGGAAGGGTTGGGATAGGGAGAATAGTGTGAGGCAAAAGAGTATGGGTCCATGGTTTCCTCCTCAATCAGTTCTTCCTCATAGAAATTAGTAATTGGAATGTATTCAAAAAAATTAGGTCTTCTCCTTAGTTTACTCCCTAAAGGTGGTACCAAATCAGGGTTCAGAGACCTTTTAGCATCCATGCACCAGAAGAAAGTTAATAGACAAGAGGGAGAATACAGACGAGAGAATACCCCACCCTTTCAATACAAGTAATCAAATTAGTCCTTATAGTGTTAACCCTAAATAGACTTGATTCTGGCTCCCCAAAACATGACTGGGTTAGATCAACCCTTGAATTACTTGGCTGGCCAGAAGGGTGGGACCCCTTAGGACACCCCGCACAGTGGGACACCACTAAAGGTTAATGCGATTACCGCACTGACCTTTCTTGTCACCAGTGGATCCAAGTAGACAAGGTCTTGACCTTAGCCCAATCTAGTTTCAAGTCCCCAAGTCTATTAGTCCTGCCTAGGGCACGTCTACTCAGTTTTAGGTGTGTGTTTGATGTGCTTTTGGAATATGATGCTTAAAATTGATTTTGAAATGTGTGAAGTGCTCAGGCAAACAAGATTCACAAGTAATTTCTTATGATGAAGTGAATTTTAAGATTCAAATGCTTGTGTTAATGTGTTTTACGGTTTACTTGAGTTAATATTTTCAATTAAGGTTTTAATGAGGCACACAAGAGTTTTGCAAATCTCAATTTGTTTGATTGATTTCCTTTAAGTATAGAAATGCAAGTGTACTCTATCTTTAATGTGGAATCCTAAGCACAGATAATTCTAGATGATTCTTTTAAGTTCAAAATCAAATGAGTGGTGTGACTTAAGTAATGTAACCAATTGGACTTATTGCACCACTAACTAGGCACTCAAAAAATATTTTTCAAGAACTTTTAATGCACGTTTTCTATTTTTTACTAATTTAAAGTATACTGGGGGTTTTACAGTCGATTTTGACCCATAGTTGGTGATTGGATAATCCATGTAATCAAAAGTGCAAGAAATAATTTTTTCATATTTTTCCTAAATTTTTTATTATCTCAGAAATTTAGTGCCATAAATTTTGAGTCAATCGATGTCGTATAAAAATTCCTGTAATATTTTGAACTCTGAAAAATTAGGAATAATAACCAAACTGATAATAGAACAGTGCACAAATTTTTAAAATTTTTCAATAACTTGGATTTACATGAAATTTTGATAGGTTGTTCATGACTTTGACATCTACGTCCAATAACTATTTGAAAATTTTTAGACACACAGATCTCCACAAATTGAATTTTTAAGATAACATTTTATTTCAGCTCGAAAATCAAGAGCATTTTTTTTATATTCTAACTAATCCTAGGGTTCAAGCAAATCCTAAATCTAACTAAACTATGGGTACTTACCTGAAGTTCAAACTTGTGATTTCTTCGTTGGCATGTCCAGTTCAGATTTCCTTGCTTCTTGAAATTAACGGAAAAATAACAAGTTAGAGATCTTGAATAAACACCAAAGCAAGCTTCAAAAATTTTCATTGCCTCCCCAACAATGGTGCCAACTTGTTCGGCACGTAATTTGCATTTTGAAAATTAATTAGTTGTAGCATAGCGCAAAAACACGTCGACAAATAAATTTATAAAACTTCAGTGAGTACCAGGTCGTTCGTAGGGAGACAATCTCGATTTTTGTAGAAGCATTTCAATAAAACTAATTCTAACTAGATATATATATATGTATATATATATAAAGCAGATATCTAGAGAATTAGAATTTTATTGCAATTGGATAAAATTTTTCATAATAGAAAATGCTAATAAAGACAGATATATAGATAGAAAGAGAGTGGGAGAGGGAGAGAGAGTAGAAAGTGGCAGAGGAACGACGCCACTTGTAGGATGCGCTAGCACCTCAGATCCAGAGCGCCAGGATGAAGATTGGAGCAGAGTTACAGAGAAGGTGGAATATGTCTGGAGTTAATGGAAGAGAGAGAGATAGATGCTTCAACTGGGGGGCCCTGGGCCTTCTTTTATAGCTATTTTGGCCCTTAATCTCATGCAACAACCTCTTGGATAATCAGATTCGTCTATCGGGAGATCAACGACTTTGATTAGGCCTCAAAACTCCTTCAAAAGCCTTCTTATCATGCGGATTCACTCTGATGCTGACACGTGGCGGCTTCTGGACGTTTGGATGATGATCGCACGGCTCCGCTGCTTCCTCGCGTGCGCTCGCACGCTTCCACTTTCTTTACGAGCGCCTGATCACCGACCATTCAATCATATGATCGAATGGCTCAGATTCACGCCTGCATGCTTCCAATTTCAAATCACGTGCCCTATATAAACCTTTTGTTATATATACTTATTTGTTTTTATTTATGCCTATCCGATTTGGGTAGGCGACGTGGCACCATCATGGCCGTTCATCTTCTCCTTGTATCTGGTGATGTAGACCTTCGATCGAGTTGATTTTTGCATTGTTGGACTGCAATCGTCGATCCGGACTCATCCACGCGGTTAGATTCTTCATCTGAGGCTCAAATCTTTGTCCTTTGGCTTTATAATCTCCATTTTTTATGGATTGCACAAGGTGCCTTGGTTATTTGATCGAGACAATTTTGGAAGTGTTGGACTCCTGTCATCATTCTAATCAGATATGTCTAGTCTGATCTGACATCCGCAGTTTCGAATCATCTGCGATTAAAATCATCTCTCTTTTAGGTCATAAAATGACGATATTATCTATATGACTAATAAACTAGCTATTGTGCAAATTATGATGCCTATGAATGCATTAATCCTAAGTTATGCTAGGATCTAGCTTAATTCAAGTGTTTAGGTTACATGATTGTTGTGCAATCAATTTTCATATAAAAACAGTTAAGATATAGACCTTAATTCCTCAATAAAATCTAAATTTGTCTCCTTAGTCTCCTCCTAAGATTGGAATCATAGGAGAATCAATAGGGGGTTTGACTGGTTTAGGTTTAATAAATTCAATCACTCCCTCGCCCTGCTGCAATGTCTTTATAAAATCAGGATGTGTATCTAGAAATTTTTGTTGGGTCTCTTTGTCCAATTGTTGGAGCATAGTCATTATAGAGATTTTCATCTTAATCAACTTCAAATTTCGCTTCATTGTCTCCAATTGTCTAGCCTCAGGTGTTGATCGAGTGACTTCAGATTGACCTTGGACTTGTTTCATGTTAAACGCAAAATCAATATGAACTTAAATAGGCGTAGGCTATGTATGATGTTGAAGATTATAGGGTGTGGGATGAGAAGGTTCTAAACAAAAATCAGTGTTGGAGCTAAGATTTTTAGGTGGGTCCTTCATCGTTGCAAAAATCGTAAGAAGAATTAAGATTAGGGTTTTGAAGAAAATCGCATTGTTGTATGCACGAAAAATCTGAGATCAGATAAAATTTGTAATCGGGATGTGAGTCCCTAGTCGAACAACTTAGGGAGGCGATGTCTGATTTCGAAAATCTGTGTTTTGCTTTATTTCCTTTTGGTAATTTTAGCTATATGAAAATTTTTTGGTATTTTATGTAAGCAGAATATCAGAGTGAAACTAATCTAAGCAATATAAAGTTAGAGAGAGAGAGATAACAAATGAATATATTAAAAGCAAAAAAATGCTTATCGCAAGATAAATGATTATTGAAAAATAAACTAACGTTGAGAGCAAGAAAAAGTGAGAGAGAGAATCCCCTTAGACAGTTGCTTGGGAGACGAGTGCTTCGATGATGCCCGAACGAAGAGGATTGGAGCTGGAAGAGGGGGGACAAAGTTAGAGGAGGAAGATGGGTTGCAGGGCATTCCTACAATGGAGGTGAGAAGACGATCGGAAAGAGCTCCACGAACAGGGGTGAGAGGTGGGGCAAAAATTACTTGTTTTCTTATAATGGAGCTTCCTACAAGCTTGGCACACTAGAAATGAGCTCAAAAAGAATTTCGAAGCTCTAGAGGGGGAGAGGAGGAAGTAGGAAGGGATGAATGGAAAAGGAGAATGGTGTAGGCTATTTATAGTGAAGGAATGGGGGCGGATCAAACATTTTCCATGTAAGGAATTCACTAGCCATGCACAAGGCATGCATTGCATGTGCAGTGCAAGCACGTAGCGCTGCCTTATGGTGGCACAGTTATGCATTGCCTCCACCATTAGATTAGGATCAATAGGTTACGATCACTCATGCTCGTGCACCTCAGATCACTCTCAATAGCGCATACGATCGCATGTATCACGTGCGCTATCATCTATTGTGACGCATGGCATTATTTCTGCAATTCATCATACATTGTACGACCGTTAACGCGCAAAGGTGTGCTCTTGAATTTGTGAAGTGTAGTCCTTTATCGACGAGGTGCGATCATATCCGTTTGCTCATGATTGAGCGACGAAATTTAATCTGCGCTCACGAGGTGGATTGCGATTCGTTCCCTTGCCCATCTCACGAATGCTTGCAAGGGGGGTCTCACTCTATTTTGTTGCCATGGCTAAGGGTGAATCCGAATCGTTGGATTATGATCCAACGGTCAAGATAGCGAGATGGGGCACCTTTGATAGCCGAGTGGTGGATAGCGGCCGACGTGGCCTGATCATGGTCGTTGGATTAGAATCCAGCGACCCAAATCAATGGGCGTAGGTGATAGGGAGGGTGAGCGAGTGGTTTGGATGGCTATGATGGTGCCATGTGGTGCCATATGGTTGTCCATCTTATTTTCTTCAAGGATGATTTTTTGGGTGTCTGATTAAGGCGATTTCGAAGGTGTTGGACTTCGATCGTCACCCTGATTGCATCCTTATGACTGGATTTGTCATTTGAAGCCTGGATGTACATCACCCTATGCTTCAGCCATCAGAATAGAGAAATTAATGTACAATTTACAAAAATCATTCTAAATGCAAGATGATGTATGTTATGCACTATTTATAATGTTAAATGTAATTAATTTGCTAAGGACCATGAGTAATAGGCATTTTAACATGAAATAATGTATATTTATCACACCCCCATGCCATCATGTCTACTTCTCATGCATAGTTAGATATTGTCGCTCCACTACAAATTTCTAACATTATACTCTCTCTCTCTCCCTCTCTTTTTCCTCAAGAAAACAAATATCTTGTGACAATTAAGTGACCAATCTGTTCGATTTCACGCCTCCTCGTGTTCGACACTCGTACTCACTACTTGATTATTCTCTTTAAAATTGATGCTGTATTTGCACCCTACAATGAACAAATTATTTTTACACATTTAACAACGTTAAGCCCGTAAACTTGTTTGCGAAGTTAAAATCCTAAGAGATAGATTTGTTTTAGAGCATGAGAATGATAATAAACTGACGTTTATCAAGGAGGTAGAGTGTGGCTAGCCACCAAGGTCTAAAGGTGGACAACTATGGAGCTATGAAGCGAGGAAGAAGATGGAAGAAGAGAGATGGAGGGAGGACCGGCCTCAAGATGGCCATCGGCCATGGGTTTTTATAGAGAGGAGGAGGGTGTTGGTTGGCCACCTTTTAGGATAAGATCCTAAGGTGGTCTTTGTTAGCAAAAGATCTTATCTCTTTTGATCTTTCCATAAGAAAGATCAAAGAGATAAGATCTTATGTTGGGCGGCTATAAGAGAATAAAACCTCTTGCTTAATGTGTAAACAAGAGTATGTGTGGGTTTGTGTGTGTGCGTGTGCGCATTAACATCTGTGTAGGTGTGCGTGCATGGGTTTTGTAGACCTAGGTTGTGGATCTAAGTGGGTTTGGGTTGGTTCAACCTATGTTAGGTTAGGTTATAATCTAATTGGATTTATGGTGGCCTAATCTAGATAGGGGTGAACTCAATTAGGTGTAGGATTTGGGTTAGATCCAATTAGACTTACTAAGTTTAATTAGGTTGACCTAATTAGGTTCCAACTGAACCTAATCAGAATTTGTTGCATCCAATTAGGTTATACTGCACCTAATTTACATAATTATAACTTTGGCTAGGTCTAATGGGTTTAGGTTAGTGGTATATCCATATTTATTTATATAATTTATGCATAACTAATGTTAGTTTAAGGGTAAATTAGTTCACAATGCATTAGATTAGGTTAGATTAGTCATATTGTAGCATTTTATAAATATTGCATTTTAGGGATTTAGTTGTAATTTTATTGCTACCTATATCTGGTGTTTTAATGAGACTTGTTTATATGTTTGTAGGCACCAGGTTTAGATTGGAGTTCTACTGATATGAGAATCAACGTGAGCTTGGATGATGCAAAAGGGGTTGAGCCAATTCCCAACCTAAATCTTAATCCATTTAACCTCTGAACCAAGCTTATTTAAGGACGTAACTCTCCTTATCCTACTTCATGCAACCAACCCACATTAAACCCGATCCCAAACCAAATCCCACTTCCTCGTTTTATTCCCCCAACCAATGCTTTCCACCGTACTCTCCCATCCTCTCCAATTTTTCACCACCGAAAATCCCCTCTCTAGCGAAAAAAAATCCCACGTAACCTTTTCCACCAAACAAACCAACCCTTCCTATCTACAAATCCCATGCACAATCCTAAGCATTCTCCACCAACGTACACACCCTCCAACAAAATCCCCCTACGTAAATCCCAACAGCCATGTTCCACCACCAAACAAAAATTCCCACGCTCCGTAATTAATTCCCAACGAAATTCTCTCCCCAACAACGTACCCAACCGACCCACGTGCCCCTCTCTCAATTATTTAAAGCCTTATCCTCTCAATTCGTCGGGGCTCCAGACGACACTTTCCCCTTTCAATTCATCTCTTTCAACGTTCTCCCCATGCACGTATCCCCTAATGCTCTTTCCTCTCTCTCTCTCTCTCTTTCTGGGTCACGACCCCTCTCCTCCCTCCGTTCTCTCTCTCCCCGACTTCTCTCACAGACCGTGCGTTGCCCCTCACGGTCTCAAGTCCCATGCTCCCCGCTCGTCTATTTCTCTCTTTCTCCACTACATATACTCAAAACCCCAATGCTACATATACTTAAATGATAATCTAAATCACCACTTTTTAAGTTTCATCTATTCTTTTTATCTCTATATTTTTTGAAATACATTTGAATATCAATCTGAGCAATTTATTCATTACATATCTTTTTATTGTGCTCAATTTATTGTACTCATTTATTCTGAATTAAAATTAATACGTGAATTTCATTTTTTCTTCCTGCGAATGACCTCGGACTCCTTTTTGAATGAGTTTTATAAATTTAAGTGTTTGTGTGATTTTGTCGATTATATTACGACGCATATATTTCTTAACACTCGACGAAAGCACTTCAATATTTTGACACCGTTGCCGGGGAGCAACACACAATTCACCACTAGTCTTATCTTTCTAGATTTATCTAAGCACTAACTTACCTTATTTGCTTTACTGTGTTTTTATAAGGTACATCACGAAGAGATCTTCCACGTAATCAACCACTCCAATGGTAGGTAAATTTTCTCTTCTTCCCTAGCCAACCTCTTAATCTTAGGAAAGAGAAAAAGAAAACAAACAATTAAGATCCACTTGCCTTACTTTTCTAGTAATTATCATTCAAAGGCAAAGTTTCTGATTTGCGAAATTAACTTGATATTTGATTGAAGTGAGACAATTTATTTAGAGATCCCTATCCTGATTTCCTGTACCTACTAGAGATTTGTGCTTAAATCATAGACATCTTGGACTATTCACTTTCTTATTTGTGTCCAAGGTGTTACATTTGAGATTAAATTGGACTTGAAATAGAGCCAATTAGGGTTTCCACATTAGGGTTCTGAAATGTTAGTACTCATTTTCCTGCATTAAAGGAAATTAACCTTCCCGCATTGGTGTGCTACCCAAGCCTTTGATTGAAAAGATTTATTCAAGTAAACCCTAAAAATCAGGCTCTAAATTCACTTGAACCCTAAAATTTTGGACATAATAACCTGAGAGTCAATTCAGGGTGATTCTTTTGGTTCTTGACCTAGATTTCATCCTCAATCTTTAGGTCAGGTCAGGTGAAATTTGTTTACTTTGTAAGCAAATCAACCTCCAAATTAGGTCACAAATTGAATCAACTTCTAGTCAAGTAAAATTCAAGGTATAAATTAGGACTAAAATTGGTAGACTTAAGGTTTCAATTCATATATTCCGGTCAAGGAAGGTTGGGTGGGGGAAGCCCTGTAACTCGTGGGGACGCTCTACCGTGTAGGGGTCTTTGTGGGGCACTCCCTTCCTAGCTGCCCAAGTACTTCTCAGGTGTGTGAATTTTTGATTCAGAGGTATCATCCACCTCGAAATAGCCTTAGTCATCCAAAAATATTTGGCGTGTAGGGATCTTTGTGGGGCTCTCCCTTCCTAGCTGCCCAAGTACTTCTCAGGTGTGTGGATTTTTTATTCAGAGGTATCATCTACCTCAAAACAGCCTTAGTCATCCAAAAATCTTTGGGTGCCTTGATTGGGTTCAATTCATATCCAGTCCCTCATCTATTCTCTAGAGCACATACACAAGAAAGGTCCCTAGGTTGTTGACCTAAAGACCTCCATTAGAGTTGATCTTCGTGGAGATTTCTGGTTTGATTTGATTGATTCAATTTGAACCTAAATTTGATTCTACATCTTGATCTACCACCTGATTTGAAAATGCAACCTAACAAGTTAGGAAAAATATTTAGGAAACCTAAATCCCAAATGAACATAAAAGAAAAGATAATCGAGGCTGCCATTAGATATCATGATGAATATTACAAAACCTCAGATCCATCTAGGCACATTCAGGTTAATGTTTCAAAAACAACAACTCACATTATGAAACATGTTGCAATGATATTAACACAAATGACACATGGTTCAACCCAGGATGATCTCTTATTAGAATATATTGAATTGAGAAAATTACATAATAATGAGTATCTGCAATGTTGGTCAAATCCCCTACTTTTGGAAAAACACCAAGGCCTCATCGAGGAACGTGAAAAATTACTGAATATAGTGTATGAAGCTATCAATCAAAAATACCCATATATCCCCTCAGAAACTGATGAGAAACCTTGGAGCAACATTGAGGATCAATATGATTTCCCAAATCCCAGGTTCAAAAATCAAGGTTGTTGTGGATCCTCAACCCAAATGGAATCAGATTGAAACTTTATGCAAATTGACATACCTGATCTTGATGTTGGTTGGGTGGATCCAATTGCAGGTGTTCTTGATTCTGAACCAGCCTTAGAGAGCCATGAAGCTGGTCCATCATGCCTTGATTCCCAAACACCTGTAGTAAGCTTGAATCAGAACCTCTCAAGGATGTAATTCTCGAACCTTATCTTGTTAAGGTAATCCTCGAGAGTGATTCTGACATCCTAATAGAACCAAGTCCAGATTCTAGTGACCCAATTCCTATCTTTGTCCTAGAATTTAGATCCAAACCTATTTGGGATGATCAAGAGACCCAATTTAATGAGAATCAGATTTTAGATCTGGACTATGATTCTAGGCCTATATTTGATAATTACACCTCTCCAAACTCCTCAGCGAGTTGATTCTATGCATCATGATTTATCCTATGGTGGAAATCATGATCTGGAATCAAGTTCAGAAATTGATTTTTGCATATTCTCTGATGATTTCTAATCATACTCTGATTTTGGAGAACATTTGTTTTCTGATGATTATGAGCTAATCTACGAACACAGCATTTATGATCCATTCTTTGATTCTAACTCTGAGGTCCCTGTTCTTGAGATCAATGATTTAAAATTATGTTCCATTGAGTTGGAATCATTTTTTTATGATCTGTAGGAATCAGAAACAGTAAGTGCCGAGAGTGTCCACAATCTAGAGTTCGAATCTTTCACTAACTCAGAATTCCGTGATCCTATAAGCACTCTCCAGGCATTTACATTTGATTTGAATGAGCATCAAGAAGACTCTCTAGATGAACCTATCTTTGAATCATTTCTAGAAGAGCCCTCTCCTCACCCAGATTTTGGAAAAGCCACATCTTTCATCATAGAGCCAGAGCTTTCCAAAATTCGATCCCAAGCCTGACCCGCCACCGGAATCAACTTCTACTATGACTCACCTCTCTAAGATCTGGTTGCATATGATTCACCTCCATATTTTGATCGGGTTTAGAACATTAATCAGACCGAGAATCACTCCTTATCCTTTTCTGATCTTATCAGTAGGGTTCCTACATCCTCCACAAATCCATTTTCTTTTGAGGACCCCTATTCTGAGCAGGCTAAACTGATTCAACGAAACCTGCGATTCGCATTTCCACATCTTTTTGAGCCAAATAGCATCTGGTGAACTTCTTACCAACTGATTCACATCCATCAACCCATCAGACTGTTTGGGTTTGGTCTGCATCATCAGTTTGTTGATCTAAACAAGCACCTGGTTGGACTAACCAGGCTACTTATCAAGGTGCATGTTCTACAAAATTCCTCTGATTTGACCACCCTTTCTCCTTGATCACCTTTTGCTCGGCTAAAGGCATTGAATTTAGCAGTTAACGGGAGGCAACCTATTATTCCAAAAACCTGAGACCCTTCTGATCATTCTTTTGAGCTACACTCCTAGTGCACTTTTGAGTTCAACTTTAGAACAACCGACTCCACCTTTGGTACTTGTATCAAAGCTTGAAATCATTCACAACAATCATCCTGACCCATTCACCTACCCATTAATCCTGTTCTAAACTTTGAACCAAGTTGACTTCATACCCTCCTAGTTTACAATGAGGACACTGCAAAACTTAGGCATGGGGGTGTTAAAGTGCAAACATATGGAAATTCAATTCTCTGAAGGGTTCTTACAAAAAAATAAATATTAAAAAATGATAAAAATTTTAGAAAATGAAAAAGAAAAAAAATGGAGAAAGGGGAGGAAATTTTGTGAAAATATTTCTTGAGTAGGAAAAGAAGAGGAGATTCAAATGTCAAAAAAGGAGCAAAATCAAGAAAAAAAAGATAGTCATAACAAATGATCATGAAATTTACTTAAGTTCTAGACCTAATCAAAACAAACATTAAGTAATGAAATGATAGAGATAAGGAGATTAGTATGAGTGCTGATCTTAGGTCTCCTAGGCATGTTTTAGGGCTTAAATATTCACGTATTTGTTAAGATCTGTATTAGTCCTCAAGAAGTTGAGGAAAGTGCAAGGCTGATGTGGTAGGTCTAAAGCTTATAGATTATTTAGCCCTATTGCTTGCCCTTTGGTTTGTGGGACTTAGTAACCTAAGTACCCAAATTCACACACCAGTCTGATTCAATGCGCTTAATAAAGAAAATCATGCCAAAAGTCTTCTGTTTTGAAAAGCCATCTCGAAGATCTAGCTTAGGAGTGGCTCAACAACACAGGTTGATTAGACGAGTTCCCGACACGAAGAGGTAGAAAATTTCCCTCGAAGATGTGTAATAACATATCGTCTCCTCGGTGCTTGTCTCCTAGGATATCTAAATTCTTATCGGGGGCACGTAAGCACCTTATGCTGGTTCAGGTGCCATAAGCGGGATTATCCTGAAATGTCGATTGCCAAGGCCTAAATTTAGTTACAGAACATCATGCGGGGCACTATCCCGAAGTGTCGTAGGCTAGGGTTTTGGGGCTGCCATGGGCAGTGCTATCTCGAAGTATCGAAAGCCAGGGACCCTTCGAGGATTGATGGTAGGGACAAGGAATTTGATACAGACCGTGTTTATGGTGAATTCGAGGCTGGATTTAGGGAAAAATCTAAGAATAAAAAGAGAGAAAACTCTCCAAATGAAAAAAATCCTTCTATCTTTCTCTTACAAAAATGCACTAGCAAACTGAACCTAGACATGCTACAATCTACGCACAGGTGCTTTAACCGCTAGGTTCAACAAACCTCTGGACAGTTTTTGCTGGCCTTAGAAACCTTCGCGGCAAACTCAGGCTGAAATTGGTCAGGTCTGGATCTTGACTGATCTTGAGTACATCTAGGCCTATTGTTGGCATTCTGACTTAGTTTCTAGAGAGTGGTACAAATTAGGCATCTGAACATCAATGCATGGTCTAGAGATCTAGTTCTTTCCATCAGATTTTACTAAGGACTAGCAAAAGTTCGGCATGGGGGTATGATGGTAACACCATCATGAGCCATAACTTGCTTTTATTTAGTCATAATCAAGTGACAAATGCTCCTACATAATCGCCTAAGAGATATAATTCCATACAAAGCCAGTTTGAGAAGAAAACATTAAATCAAGGTTAATTCTACAGTAGGAACATCACATCATGAAAGTAGAGTAACCACAGGATTTTACATAGGTTAATCTAAGGTCAAATGAGCATTAAAGTCTAATAAGTGGGTCCACACAGATAGAAACGAGGTTTTAAGCATTTTGAGAACCAAAATAACATACAAAATCCTAATTTCAGATCCACTTAAATTATAAAGATTTTGGTCAGGATAAAATTCATCTAAACCTTCTAAAATTCATAGAAAAATATTCCTTGAGGTTTGGTATCCTTGATTTTACCATTTGAACCTATTTTGACCTTAAACAGAGTCACAGACAAATTTCTACCCTCATTTGGGTTTCTAAGCAAATTACCTAATCAAACTTGGTCTAAACTCATATTCAACTTCACCACTAGATTCGTTGGATCCAAATTAATTTTGTACCAAAATCATCTTGACCTAGTTTACATTTCAGTCTATTAAAATTCTATTTCTTTTAGATAAGCCCCTAACTTTTGAAAATCCTTACAAATGAGTTCCTATCTTCCTTATCTTCTTTACAAACAGGTCCCCTACCACCATTGGAGGTCAACTGACCTCCAGATAGCTTTTGACCACCTTAAATCTCATTCAAATTTCCACTAAATCCCACCAAATTTGGTAAGATTGGTGTTCACACTATAAGGAATTGATTGGGACTGGTCTTGGTTCCCAAATCGCAAGGGTGGGTGTGTTCTAGAGAACCCACGAGATTCGTGGGTGTCTTTTGCTTCAATCACAAGCCAATTTGGGCTTGTTTCTTGATCTATAGCTCGGTCAGGAGCTCTATAAAACCTCCTGAACCTCATGCCGCAGTCCTTAGTTGAGTTTAGGCCCAGAAAACTCCAGTTCTTCCCCTTTCTAGCCGCCTTCCAGCTCGACTCCGGTGACCATTCTCGATGGCTTCTTCAAGCCAGCCAACAGCCAAATTGGCTCGACCCCAACCTTCCTCTCTTTCCTTCGCCTCTCACCGACCAAAGCAGAGGTCATCTACCCCTTCGTCATCTTCCCTTCAATGGAGCAATCTTCGTCCCCGACGCTAGCCAATCACAGCCGGCACCTCTCCGTCATCCCCTTCATCCTTTAGCTAGGCAACCTTCTTCCTTTCCCTCTCCTAATCCTTTCTATCCTCTTCCTATCCCAATTCGACCGCCGACATACCCTCAACACCATCGTCTTCCTCTGCTCCAATGACGCTCCAGTGAAGCCATCTACACTCCACACTGCACCAAATCACTCGCCACAACTCCCAAAACCTCTGTCGTACCTCCACGACCAAAACCCCTTAAGAAATTGAGGGGATTACATCTCCAAAACTCCCACCGAACTCCATCTCCTCTGCACCACCTCCTCAACTCCGCCAAACCACCACACGGATACCGCCACCACCTTCGTCGTCCATCGCCGATCCTCCTGAGCTCTTTAATTGGGGCTTTTGAGCCTGTACTCATGATTTTAGGTCTTGCCGTTTGCTTGCCGTCGCTGCCATCATCTCCGATGTCGTCTGCCGTCCTCCAGCTATGACACGACCTACTACCACACTCAATCGTTGTGGCCTCATTGATGAGCTCATATTTGTGGGCTAATTAGTTACTTAAATGCCTAGGAATTAGATTAATATTGGCATATAAATTGCATATAAGAAGATGTAAATATATTAGTATAGGTATTCATTTATTTACTTATTGCATGCATTGCATTCATACTTAGAATTCATTTAGAATAACATGCATTAGAATAGCTAATCTTTTAGGTTGCATTACATGCATTATTTTATTTCGCATTTCTTTTAAGAGTTTACACATAAATAACCCCTTATTTCTTTTCTTTATTTGTTTCTTCTCCAATGGCTGCATGCAGGAGAGTGCGCGAGCTAAATGCACAAGCAATAATCATGATCTCTGTTCCCACGATCTGTGTCGCTTCTTCAACCAATGCTTGCCTACGCCTGCACTCCTTAGCACACAGGCCGCCACCATTCCGATCCACCACTGCGCAGAGTGTTAGAACTTGTCCATTCCACCACCACCGGCCTCCTACCGCGAGCGCAAGTCCACACCACCACGAGCAGGCGGGGTGACAGACCGTCACGCCATCAGTGGCTTGTGCAGCTTACCACGAGGGTGTGCCTGAAGGTCACGCAACCACCACCAGCAACCACCTTCAGTTCCTCGCCTCCGCGCCAGTTAAGACGTCTGGGAGTGATCCCAGACGTGTAACCTCCCATATCTTCTTCCGTCTTCTTATTTCTTGTTGCTCTGTTTCCCCCCTACTTCAAGAAAACCCATCACCATCTACACCAGCAGCAGCTACCACCTGCGGCCGAGCCCTCCACGCACCCGCACGGCCAGTGCGCCTTCGGCCAGCATGCCTGCAACGTGCAGCAACAGCAACTGCAACCTCCCCCCGCGCACCACCTCCTCTAGCGCACTGCAATCGCATGTCTCACCAGACCCCCACGTGCACCTGCAACTCAAGCACCCCTCCGTGCGTGCGTTGCCTCCAGCGCCCCGCCACCACTTGCAGCCGCATGCCTCACCAGAGCCCTTGCGAGCCTGTGCACCCTGCATCGCCCGCGCGCACCCAGCTCTCCTCTGCTCCCCTCTATGCACACAGCACCTCCACACATCTTTAGTAGCGAGCAATCGCAGCTTGCGCACTCTCGCCACATGGCCTGAATGCCTCCAGCAGGTACGCTCCGCCCGCAAGCGCCTACGTGGGCTCGTGCGTGCCCACGCAAGCAACGCCATGCCACCATCCTCAGCAGCTGCAGCCGCTTCCGAAAACCACCCTTCGCCGGAGCTCCATTCGGCCGGCTCCGGCCATCTCGCAACCTGTTGCTGCCACCGCTGCGAAGCCCCCGCTCCGTCCAACCTATTCCCAGAAGAGTTCCTCGAACGAACCTCTCTCCCGTGCGTAGGGAGGAGAGAGGTAGAATCTTTTGTTTTTGGTGGTATTAATATTTACATTTCATGCCATTGTGAACTTCATTTTCTCATTTACTTATTATGGTGATTTTATGCAATGAACCTCCTTTCTCGTAATTGTAAAATCAGCATGTTAAAGTCTTTTTATCTTAATTGAAAAGCGATTTTGGCTTGATTTCATGACGAAATTAATAGTGAACATTAGTTTTTGACCCTTGCAAATTTAAATAGGCCACTGCTGATTGCACAGCAAAAATACACCAATAAAAATGCCATCTTGTATTATTTCTTAGCATTGCCATTGCATATTAGGTAGCCATAGTCGCATTTGTAAAAATAAACGCATGCATACATTTATTTGAGAGGGGAGGAGAGTGAATAAATTGGCCTTGTAATTAACGTATTCTTTAAGTGCTGCCTCGCTAATTCACCATCTTCATTTTTTTATTGGCTTTGAATTTCTTCTTCTCCATGGCTGCAGGGCATGGCTTGCTCTTCTTCGCGGCATTCTCTGCCATTGCATACCCTGCTGCTACATGGCTAGGCATGCACGCCCAGGGCATGGCTGTGCATGCCTCGATTTCCTTTAAAAAGCCCTCCTCGCTTCCTTGCGCAAGGGAGCCTGGTCCACACAACACACACAGCAGCCTTCCTTCTCCAGGCCATCTCCTCCCCTCTCCCCTCTATACGCAGCACCTCTTCTACTGAAGAGACACGCTGCGGGCAGGAGCAGCTCACAGTGGTCGACAACCACCACTGTGAGTCCCACCACCACCCATCTCATCAAAGAGCTGGTGGGCGTGGTGGTTCACTTCACTGTTTCACCCACTCGAAGCTCTTCCGCCATTGCCGCAGACTCGAGCTTTGAAGCTCAAGCACAGCAGCAGCACGACACCGGCATCTCCCTTCGCCCGTGCAAGCCCCTACGCGCACGCCAGCAGTCGGCGCAGCTCCTTCCGTGCGTGCAGGCCCGCTCCACAGTGCCCGCGCACGCAGAATCGATCGCAGCCGATCACCCGAGTCGAGCTCGCACTGTAGCTACTGTTCATGCTAGAGAGCGCGACACTGTAGCTAAAGTGCGGTGACCAGAAAGTTTCTCACTTATCCGGTCACCGTGTGCTCTCTCTCTGCGCCGCAACCATTTCCAGCCCACGCTTGCGTCTCTCCCCGTGCCGCTCCCGCGCCTGCGCTCGCGTCTGCACTCGCCTGCTCCTGCATCCGCGTCTTCGCCCGCGTCACTCCAGCCCGCAGCGCGCTGCTCTACACTCTCCCCTCACGCCTGCAGCCTCTAGTGCACGTGCGCATCTTCGCACGCCTGCGCCTGCACGTGGGTTATCAGACGACGGGCGCAACCTCCAGACAGTTTAAATGCCCGCACCCTCTTCCTCCAGCAGACGCTCTCTCTCTTTCTCTCTCTCACAGACACACACCTCACTCACACACACACACCACACTTGTACACACTCACGTGTACACACACTCACTCACTTGTACACGACTATATACTTATATATATATATATATATTTATATACGTATATATCTATACATATATTATTACCTATACAACTAAGTGTAAGTATATACACACACACAGATATATATATATATATATATACTCATATATTTATACATATATATATATATACAAATATACATACATATATACATATATATATCTATGTACATATATATATATATATACCTTTACATCCAATTATAAATATATATATATATACATACATCTATCTATATATATATTTACATATCTATATATATACATATATATATATATATATATATAACTACATATACACCTATATAATTATAACCCTATCTATATATATATACATATAAATATATACTTACTTTCATATCACCTATCATATGTTATATCACGGGAATATCTGCACCCATTGCTGATATTCCCCGATACCCGCGTACAGAAAGCGTCTCCACACAAACCTTCCACCCATCCATCCTACACTCCACGCGGCACTTCGTCCTGTTGGTTGCGTCTTCCTAGACGACGATCAACTCGACACCGTACTACACGCTATTTCCACCCCCACCCCTATATATATATAATATATTTATCTTATTTCTATTTCTCTTTCCTGCTATTAAAAAGATAAAAAAAATATATATAAAAGAGAAAAGATAATCCTTGACTTGCAGGTACTCGGTCTTACGAATAGCAAGACCAGTTTTGGAACCCTAATTTGGCTCAAAGCCAAGAACCTAATTTTGAGGGTGTACCTCAAGGACAAAAATTATCAGAAAAAAATCTTAAATAGAAAAAAAATACCAAAAACATAATAAACGAACGTAGGAGATTCGTTGTAGAAAAGGCGTAGAAACTTATTCACCTCTAATCCCGTTTCCCTGAGTTCGACCCTAGGCCTAAAAGTGACCAAGATAAAATCAAGTAGGCTAGGTTAAAAATTTTGTAAAAAGATGGTTAGACTCAATTTAGGTTAACCACTATACTCATTTCAACGATTAAATCACCATATTAACACAACCTATCCGAGCCCGACCAACTACCTCCCTGTGGATACGACCCGCTCCTAATTGAGTGGTTATTTTAATTGTTGATTAGTCGATTTTTCCACCACTTGCATACTACAATAACGCATTTTTTTTGTACGAAACTTAATCGAAAGCGGAAAATCGATTCGTCAAATGGCACCGTTGCTGTGGAAGTAACAGGCTTGTTAAACTCACATTTATCTATTTATTTGTTCACATTTTAATTGAGGAATATTTAACCTATTTTATCTGATTTGGTGCGAGGTACACATATTACACACGAGTTGTCGCATCGACCTCAGCAACGCCGTGGTGGACCTTGTTTCCACTACTTGGAGATGGAACTAAGCTTTGCATCTTGGTGGATCTTGCAGCCACCTCCGAGATCATCACAGGAGCTTGCGGGCTTTGACCCACATGCATAGAAACGCACGGAGGACCATCTAGGAGGATCTTCCTCTTAACTTTTGATTCAGCATTTAGAGTAGAATCTTTAGGTTTAGTTTAGTTGTTTGTTTTCTCACCCTTGTTCTGGGGTACAGTTTTAGGGGTTGTTCCCCGATTTTGTTAGGCCCGTGTTGGGTAATTTTTGGGAGTCTATTCCCTTTTTCTTTAGATTTAGGTTTTTATTTTCTTTTGTGGATTGATTTTATTTTGATTGTGCATAAGTAGTTTAAAAAAAAGATGAGTTGCTTGCCCTTAGGACGAACCATTCAAGTTTGTATGAGCAGCCTCTAGATTTAGTTCTCTACATTGCACGCATTCTCGCATCATTGATTGCTGGAAGCAAGGTATGCATTCTCTTACTTTGCATCGATATTCTGATCACGCATTGCATTTTGGACTTAATTACAAGACCACATAAGTTGTCTTGAAACGATTTAACAAGTGGTCACATTCTCTAGAAAAGGACTAATCAAAGGAGGAACATATAAAACCCAAGGAGTTGATTTGAGACATTATGCTGTGGTTAAAAAAATTCAAACTTTTATGGTGAATGAACACGTGCATGACTGCGTACTAAGCATGCATTTAGACACTCCTAGGTTTTTGAGCTGCTAGGAAAGTACTCTCCTATCATTGGATACCAAAGTGCTTGAAACTTATGCTCAAAGGTTTTGTAACTCCAAGGAGGGGGATACCCTGTCACGGATTTTTGAGGATAGTTAAGAAGCACCGCGAAAGCATAGCTTCAAAGGAAGGCTTAGGCCTACTTGCATCCTTTGATCTTCCGTCCTTGGAGTACTTTACCATTTGAACTTTAGGGCAGAGCACCTAAGTTCCAATTAGGTCTTCAATAAGGCATTTTGTAGGTCAACAATAGGCATGTAATTGTTTGGGAATTTGTATTGTCATCTACAACTGGACTTAAATCTTAAAGGCCTTAATTGATTAAAGACATAAAAGTACTTTGGAATTGTGTTTGTTTATGTATGCTTGGTAGGCGATCTTTAAGGAGACAACTTGTGTTTAATTTAGAACCTGAAAGGATCCTTAGGAGAGCCAACCAAGAAAGAAAAGAGATGGTCGAGGAAAGAGAGAATAGAATTGTGGAAAACCAACGATCTTTGAGAGGTTATTTTATCCCTATCAATCAACCTGGCCATACACTGAGAAGACCTAGGGGGGATAATCCATATGAAATCAAGAGTAGTACCATATCTTTGTTGCCCTCATTCTATGGTACTTCTAGGGAGGACCCCTACAGGCATCTGGAGGAATTCACTGAGGTCTGTTCGACGGTGAGATTGCAGGGTGTTACTGATGACGCCCAAATGCGAACCCTCTTTCCTTTCTCCCTTAAAGATAAGGTAAAACATTGGCATCACACTCTAGATGGTAGAGTGGATACTTGGGATGCCTTGAAGGGAGAATTTTTGAAAAAATACTTCCCCATGAAAAAATCACTACAGGAGGGAAATCATAGGTTTTGCTCAACAAGATGGAGAACAATTTCATAATGCATGGGAGATCTTTAAAGATTTGTTATGCTTGTCCCCATCATCAAGTGCCAAGATGGCAGCTTGTAGAAAGGTTCTACACTGGATTAAATGACAAGCACAGGCAAACAGTGGATGGTGCCTGTGCAGGAACCTTTGTCACAAAAACTGAAGATGAGGCTTGGGATCTTTTTGAGACTTTGAGTGAGAATTATATCCATCTTAATTTTGCCTATTTGGATAGAAAACACACTCTTATGCAGCGAAAATGGAGGCAAATGAGGCTAGGGATACCCAGAATTTGGCCTTTCATATTCAATTGTTGAACCAAAACATGGAAAGGCTTATGACAAACCCTAGCCAACTCACGCCAAATGCCTCTGCTTCCCAAGCTTCCAAATGCTCCATTTGCAATGGCAATACACACGCTACTGTGGATTGTCATTTGGCCTCCCAATTCCCTGACCTTGTACAGGCGAACCTGAATGCTGCCCAAGGATTCCGACCCAGACCTCGTAATGACCCATTCTCCAACACTTATAACGAGGGAAGGAGGAACCACCCCAATTTTTCATGGAGATAGGAGAATGTCTCTAATACAAGGAATTACAGACCCCAACCCTTTCAAACTCAACAGTATAATCAACCTCCTATGCCCTCCCAACCATCCAAGACTTCTAAGATGGATGAGCTTAAAGCCATGCTTAAAGCCATGTAGGAAAATCAAAGTATGATCATCCAATCTCATGACAAGGCAATCAATGAGATGAAATCACAAATTGGACACCTTGTCGAGGCCATGAGTAAAAGAGAGACTGAGAAGCTTCCCAGTTCATCTGAGGAGAACCCTAAAGGGAAAGGGGTTATGTTTAGGGAGTAAGCCTAGGCGGTGACTATTCTAAGGAGTGGGAAAGAAATTTCCAAACCTCCCCCTCTTACCCGACATGACAACCCTTCCACCCAGAGACCTAAAGTGCTCCTTGCAGAGAGCTTATCTGACTCTGGGCAGACTTCTGCTGGCTCATCTGGAGTCAAAGATAGGATGGATGAAATAATGGAGACATTCAAACAAGTGCAAATTAATCTGCCCTTGCTTGAAGCTATCAGGCAGATTCCATCCTATGCCTGCTTTCTTAAGGACCTGTGCACGAAAAAGTGGCAATCAAGGAAACAGGTCCAATCAAAGGTTGTCCTGCCTGATTCTGTTAGCTCAATTATACAACATGGGACACCCCTTAACTTAAGGACCCAGGAGCCCCACACATCTCAGTGGTCGTCGGCGACCTATAAATAGACGAGGCTTTGCTTGATCTGGGTGCGGGGGTGAACATCCTTCCAAGCTATGTATATGAACAACTTGGAGGAGGCAATCTGAAGCCTTCCCCTGTAATCCTCCAAGTTGCAGACCGTTCTTTGAAGACAACGGGGCTTGTTGGAAGATGTCCTCGTGAGAGTGGAGGATTTCTTTTTCCCCGTTGACTTTCTAGTACTAGACACTGACCCTACCAACAAACCAAACAAGCCCTCTATCATCTTGGGCCACCCTTTTCTTGCAACTTCTAATGCTTCAATTAATTGTCACACTGGGGCGTTAAAAATGGGCTTTAGGAACAGGAAAATTCGACTGAATGTGTTCGATGCTTATAAACAAGCTGGATTTGAGGATTGTTCCCAAGTTGAGGTGGTAGATGATCTGATTGAAGAGACAACTCCTACAATTTTATGTGATGACCCCCTTCAGCATGTCATGTTAAATGAGCATTCCCATATCTTGGAGGAATGTGAAGGGGATGTGCTAGAACTTGAGGAATTGCTTGAGTCTCTTTCCCCATCATGTCTGCCTAAGGTAGATCTGCTACCTGAGATGGGGACTTCTATTATGAAACCCTCAACCATACAAGCCCCTGACCTTGAACTGAAACCCCTCCCTGATTCTCTCAAGTATGTATTCCTTGGGCCAAATGATACGCTCCCTGTAATCATCTCATCTGCACTATCTGAAGTGCAAGAGGGAGCCTTGTTAGACTGCTTATCAAGGCACAAGGAAGCCATAGCTTGGACGATTGCTGATATTAAGGGTATAGACTCTACGCTCTGCATGCATCACATTTATACTGATGATTCCATCAAAACCTTTCGAGACATGCAAGGACGTCTTAAGCCCAACATGAGGGAAGTGGTTAAAAAGGAGATTCTGAAGTGGTTGGACGCTGGGATCATTTATCCCATCACAGATAACAAATGGGTTAGTCCAATACATGTGGTGCTAAAGAAGGCAGGCTTCACTGTAGAAACAAATGACCAGGGTGAACAAGTGGTGACCAGACCCTCGACTAGTTGAAGGGTCTGCATTGACTACCACAAACTGAACACCACTACCCAGAAGGATCACTTTCCCTTGCCCTTTATTGATCAGATCCTTGGAAAGATTGGTAGGAAACAAGTATTTCTACTTTTTAGATGGCTACTCTGGGTACAACTAGGTTGCAGTCTTCCCTGATGATCAGGATAAGACAACTTTCACTAGTCCTTACGGCACTTTTGCGTTCAGGCGTATGCTGTTTGGATTATGTAATGCACCTGCAACTTTCCAGCGGTGTATGATGTCCATATTCTCAGACATGATTGACGAGTGCGTCGAGGTTTTTATGGATGACTTCTCCATTTACGGCTCGTCTTTCGACCAATGTCTCCTGCACTTAGAGAATGTGCTGAAGAGATGTAAGGAGACTGGTTTAGTCCTCAGCTGGGAGAAAAGTCACTTCATGGTACAGAAAGGCATTGTACTTGGGCATGTTGTGCCTAAAAGGGGCTTGGAAGTAGATAAGGCTAAAGTTGATTCTATTTCCAAACTTTCATTGCCCACGAATGTTAAACAGATTAGATCCTTTCTGGGCCATGCAAGTTTTTATAGTTGATTCATTAAGAATTTCAGCAAAATTTCTAGGCCACTTTGCGACTTATTGGCGAAGGAATCTTCCTTCGATTTCAATTCAAAGTGTGCTGAGGCTTTTCATATGCTAAAGGAGGCCTTGACCTCTGGGCCTATTCTTCGAGCTCCTGACTGGACACTCCCATTTGAGTTGATATGTGATGCTTCGGATTTTACAATGGGAGCTGTTCTTGGACAGAGGATTGAGGGAAAACCTCATGTGCTGCATTATGCTAACAAGACTTTAACTGAACCACAACAAAACTACACAATCATTGAAAAGGAATTACTTGCTGTAGTTTTTGCTTTGGAGAAGTTTAGGTCATATCTTCTTGGATCCAAGGTGGTCATTTTTACTGATCATGCGGCGGTGAAACATCTCATTGCCAAGAAAGACTCTAAGCCACGTTTAATTAGATGGATTCTACTCCTTCAAGAGTTTGACTTGGAGATTCATGAAAAGAAAGGAGTAGAAAATATAGTGGCTGACCACCTGTCTCGCCTTCCCATTGATGACTCTCAATCTGTAGACATCCGCAAGACATTTCTCGATGAAACCCTTATGGCGGTAGCACCGACTTCACCTTGGTATGCAGATACAGTTAACTACTTGGTCACTAGAGAAACCCCTGGCTCTTGGGATGCGCAGAAACGGAAGCGATTCATTTCCATTGCTAGATTCTTTCATTGGAAAGAGCTAGAATTATTTCATATTGGACAAGACCAAGTTTAGAGACGATGTGTGCCTGAAGAAGAGCAACAAAGTGTGTTGAGATTTTTCTATGAGCTTCATTGTAGAGACACTTTGGTGCTAAGAAAATAGCTTTTAAGGTTCTCTAGTCCGATTTTTGGTGGCCTTTATTTAAGGATTCCCATTACTTTGTTAAAGCCTGTCTCAGATGTCAATGGACTGGAATGATTGGGAAGTGGAATGAGATGCCCCAACACCCTATTCAACCTGTGGAAATTTTTGATGTTTGGGGGATAGACTTCATGGGTCCCTTCCCTTTGTCTCATGGATTTGAATATCTTGGTGGCAGTGGATTACGTCTCCAAGTGGATAGAGGCCATTCCTACGTGCACAAATGACCACTCTATGGTCTTGAAATTTGTGAAGGCCAATATCATATCTCGCTTTGGCTGCCCCAAGACGATTATAAGTGATGGGGGACCTCATTTCCGGAACCATCATTTCAATCGGCTAGTTAGGAGTTTGGGACTAACTTACAAGATTGCTACCCCTTATCACCTTCAGACAAGTTGAAGTCTCAAATAGGGAGCTCAAGAACATTTTAGAAAAGACTGTTAGGCCAAATAAGAAGGACTGGTCCCAAAAGCTCGATGATGCTTTATGGGCTTATCGAATAGCCTACAAAACCCCTTTTGGGTATGTCTCCCTTCCGGATTGTGTACAAGAAAGCGTGCCACTTACTCGTTGAACTTCAACATAGGGCACTTTGGGCTATCCGAAGGGTTAACATGGATTTAAAGCAAGCTAGTAAAGCACGTTTACTGGAGTTGACTGAGCTTGAGGAGCTGAGGAATGGTGCTTATGACACCTCCCAAGCCTATAAAGAGAGAACTAAGGTCTTGCACGACAAGTACATCCTTAGAAAGACCTTTGAGCCCAACCAACAAGTTTGACTTTCCAATTCCAGACTTAAGTTGTTTCTTGGAAAATTGAAATCACGTTGGGATGGGCCTTATATTGTCACCAAAGTATTTCCGCATGGGGCTGTGGAGATCAAGAATCCTTCCTCTTTAGCACCACCCTTCACCGTCAACAACCAATGATTAAAACCTTATGTAACTTTGGATGGTCAGCTGGTTGACGAGGTCACTCTTGAGGAGCCTTAGCTCCTTTCTCTTCCACCTCAAGTAATATCTTCCCTTGGTCGTTCTACTTTCAATGAGGACATTGTTTGAACAAGGCACGGGGGATAGGACCTGAGGCATTTGTACATAGCATTTATACATAGTGCATTCATGCATTTAGTTTAAATATTCTGCATTGCATACATCTAATAAAAAAAAAAACATTTTACATCATTGAGTTTAACTGGCTGAACCCTGCATTCTTAGGCAGACCAAAACTTTAGGTTAGACTATGTTAACTCTAAGTGTCTGACTTTAGAAGCTAAGTTGAAGTACTAGCTCTAGACCTTTAGGATCCTTTATGGACTTAAAAACTCAAGTAGGAGTTAAGTTGCAAATCATTCCTCGCGAGGTTGAGGAAGGAAAGCTAGGGATTGAGTTAAAGGCTGGGTAGTATCTAGTGTCTTTTTCTATCTTTTAGTTTACAGGTCCTCGTAACCAAAGCATCCACAATTCACACACACTTGGTCTTGTGTAAATAGTGATCACCCTAATTCCTTTTTTGGAGAAAAATTTTGGTTCTCTTAGTTCTAACTTAGGAGAAGCTTGAAAGCACAAGTTGATTGGAAGAGTTCCTGCCGCAGGAGAGGTGGAGTACATACTCACCTTGAGGATGCGATGATAACATGTCACGTCCTTGGCGTTTGTCTCTTAGGATATCCATCCTACTAGGGGCATGTAAGTGCATTGTATGGTTCAGGTACCATAGGCGGCCCTATCTCGAAAAGTCAATTACCACAGGCCTGAATTCGCTTTAGAAATCCATGGGCAATACTATCTCGAGCTGTCGATTTCCAGGAGTTCTTGGGGTCGCTATGGGTGGTGCTATCTCGAAAAAAGTCTCTTTCTTACTCTCTTTCCTGCAATCAAACCAACCTTAAATAACTCAGACCAATGCACATGCACGGATGCTTTCATCTCTAGGACCAGTAAACCCTAGGGTAGAGTTAGAAATCAGAGAAACCTGTGCCTACAACTCATCTTTAGCCAACCTAGTCTGTAACTTAGCAATTACTTGGGAACCTTAGGTTTAAAGTCTGAACTTAACATGTTCTAAAGGAAGACCGTTTGGGTTGGCTAGTCCACTTGAAGAGTTGGGTTGTTGCTTGAATTTGCTAGGGACTAGCAAACATTAGGCATGGGGGCATTTGATGAGCCCATATTTGTGGGCTAATTAGTTACTTAAATGCCTAGGAATTACATTAATATTAGCATATAAATTGTATACAATAAGATGTAAATAGATTAGTCTAGGTATTCATTTATTTACATATTCTATGCATTGCATTCATACTTAGAATTCATTTAGAATAGCATGCATTAGAATAGTTAATCTTTTAGGTTGCATTACATGCATTATTTTATTTCACATTTCTTTTAAGGGTTTGCACATAAATAACCCCTTATTTTTTTTCTTTATTTGTTTCTTCTCCAATGGCTACATGCAGGAGAGTGCGTGAGCTAAATGCACAAGCAAAAATCGTGGATCTCTATTCCCACGATCTACGTCGCTTCTTCTTCAACCAACGCTTGCCTACGCTTGCACACCTCTTGCAGCATAAAAGAAGGGTTCCTGCGTCCTTAGCACGGAGGCCACCACCATTCCGATCCACCACTGCGTAGAGTGTTAGAGCTTGTCCATTCCACCACCACCGACCTCCTACTGCGAGCGCAAGTCCACACCACCGCGGGCAGGCGGGGTGACAGACTGTCGTGCCATCAATGGCTTGTGTAGCTTACCGCGAGGGTGTGCCTGAAGGCCACGCAACCACCTCCAGCAACCACCTCCAGTTCCTTGCCCCCGTGCCAGTTAAGACGTCTGGGAGTGATCCCAGATGTCTGACCTCCCATATCTTCTTCCATCTTCTTCTTATTTCTTGTTGCTCTGTTTCCCCTCCACTTCAACAAAACCCATCACCATCCACACCAGTAGTAGCTGCCACTTGCGGACGAGCCCTCCACGCACCCGCGTGGCCAGTGCACCACCAGCCAGCACGCCTGTAGCGTGCAGCAGCAGCAGCTGCAACCTCCGCCCACGCACCACCTCCTCCAGCGCACTACCTACAGTCGCACGTCACACCAGACCCCCACGTGTGCCTGCAGCTTGCGCACCCCTCCACGCACGCGTCGCCTCTAGCGCCCCGTCAGCACCTGCAGCCGCACGCCCCACCAGAGCCCAAGCACGCCCGTGTGGCCTGCAGCACCCGCGTGCACCCAGCTTGCCTCTACTCCCCTCTACGGGCACAGCACCTCCACGCATCTTCAGCAGTGAGCAACCACGGCCTGCGCACCCTCGCCATACGACCTGAACGCCTCTAGCAGGTGCGCTCCGCTCGCAAGTGCCCATGCGCACCTATGCGTGCCCACACGAGCAGCGTCGTGCCACTGTCCTCAGCAGCTGTAGCCACCGTCGGAAACCACCCTTCGCCAGAGCTCCGTCCGACCAGCTCCGGCCACCTCGCAACCTGCTACTGTCATCGCTGCGAAGCCCTCGCTCCGGCCAACCTATTCCCAGAAGAGTTCCTCGAACGAACCTCTCTCCCGTGCGCGAGGAGGAGAGAGGTAGAATCCTCTGTTTTTGGTGGTATTAATATTTACATTTCATGCCATTGTGAACTTCATTTTCTTATTTAATTATTATGGTGATTTTATGCAAAGAACCTCCTTTCTCGTAGTTGTAAAATCAGCATGTTAAAGTCTTTTTATCTTAATTGAAAAGCGATTTTGGCTTTGATTTCTTGATGAAATTAAAAGTGAACATTAGTTTTTGACCCTTGCGAATTTAAATAGGCCACAGCCTCCCTGTGAATACGACCCGCTCCTAATTGAGTGGTTATTTTAATTGTTGTTTAGTCGATTTTTCCACCACTTGCATACTACAATAACGCATTTTTTTTTCTGTGAAACTTAATGGAAAGCAGAAAATCGATTCGTCACTCATCTTCTGAAGCTGTCCAGGTCCCTAATTGAAGAAAAGAGCACTAATAGTAGCTCAATCAAGGCAACAATAGCAGCTGCATTCGTGTGTAAGGAAGACAGGGATGTTTAGTCCCACATTGTTAGTTGAGGGGCTCACGTAGGTGCTTAAGTTGGATTTGTGATCTGTGCTATTCGCCCAAGAACACTAGGGGGTCGGGTCCCCGTTAACGCATAGCCTTCACTCCTCACTCATGCACATGGCACGTAGACCTAGTCCAAACTTGGTACTGTTCATGACTCGTATACTTGATTACCCATAACCCCAATTCTGAGAAAAAGGGGAGGATTTGTGAGAGGGGGAAGGGTTTTGCTTCGTCTTGGAATACCTTGGACCTATGCTGAAGGAAGAGGCTTATACTTAGCCTCTGAGAGAGTTGGCCCTGTGATTGTGAAGGCTTGAGGAGAGTTGGCTCTTGCTTTGTGCTTGAGAGAAGGAAGGTTTGGCACCCTTGTTTGCCTTCTATGGGACTGTGCTATGATGAGGTTAAGTCGCCTGGCTCTGATAGGCGACGTCTGATTAAGCCTGTGATTCTGGTACTGTTGGAACATTTAAGTACCTAAGTTATCTAATTGAGAAATAGTGTTGGATTATTTGAAGAAATTAAATACATTAGATGCATGCTTAATTAGAGAGATCTAAATGGTGATCTAAATCACCAGTTTTTAGGTTTCTCCTATTCTTTTTGTATCTATACTTTTTACAATACATTTGAATATCAATCTGAGCAATTTATTCATTGCATATTGATTGCACAGCAAAAATACACCAATAAAAATACCATCTTGTGTTATTTCCTAGTATTGCCATTGCATATTAGGTAGCCATAGTTGCATTTGTAAAAATTAATACATGCATGCATTTAATTGAGAGGGGAGGAAAGTGAATAATTGGCCTTGTAATTAACGTCTTCATCAAGGGTTGCATCGCAATTTTCACCTTCTTTATTTTATTTATTTGGCTTTGAACGTCTTCTTCTCCACGCGGCTTAGGGCATGGGCTGCTTCTTCGCGCCATTCTCTTCCAACACCATTCTCTGTCGGCTGCATGCAGCCCAGGGCATGGCTGTGCATGCCTCATTCTTCTTTAAAAAGCCCTCCCCTCTTCCTTGCGAAGGAGAGCCTGGTCAAGACCATCACCTGCAGACCCTTTCTCCAGGCCAAATTCCTCCCCTCTCCCCTCCATACGCAGCACCTCTTCCACTGAAGAGATACGCTGCGGGTAGGAGCAAGCTCACAGTGGTTCCATGACCACCACTGTGAGCTCCACCACCACCCAGCTCATCCAAGAGCAGGTGGGGGTGGTGGGTTCATTCTCTATTTTCGTCGTTCAAGCCCTTCACGCCATTGCTGCAGCTCCAAGCTTCAGAGCTCAGCAGCAGCTCCACGCAGCGTGCAAGCCTTGCGTGCACGCCAGCAGCTGGTGCCATCTCCTTCCACGCGCGCAGGCTCGCTCCAGTGCACTCGCGCACGTAGAACTGGCCGCAGCCGCTTGTCCGAGCCATGCGCGCACTATAGCTACTGTTCATGCATTTCTGCGCGACACTGTAGCTACAGTGCGGTGACTGGAAAGTTTCTCACTTATCCTGTCACCACGCGCTCTCTCTCCGCGCTGCAACCGCCCCCAGCCCGTCGCCGCGTCAGCGCCCGTGCCCATGCGCACGTCTGCAATTGCTTCCTCTCTAGTGCCCGCACCTGCCTGTGCCCGCATCCGCATCTTCGTCCGCATCCACTCCAGCTCACAGCACGCTGCGTTGCGCTCCCTCACGCCTGCTCCCTCCAGCACGCGCGTGCACCCTTGCGTGCCTGTGCATGCCGACGCGGACCACCAGACATCGGATACAGCCTCCAGACGCCTTAACTCTCCAGCACCCTCTCTCACAACCACTCTCTCACCCTCGAGCACACACACACACACCACACTTGTACACACTCACGTGTACACACACACACTAACTTGTACACACCTATATATATACTTATATATATATATATACACACATATATATTTATATATATTTATTTACATACATACATACATATATATATATAGTTGTAAATACATATATATACCTATATATAAATTTATATATCTATATGCATATATATATAACTACCTATACATCTATATAATTACAACCCTATCTATACATATATATAAATATATATTTACATTCATATCACCTATCTGTATCCCTGCACCATGCATTATATCGCGGGGATATCTGCACCAGTTGCTGATATTCCTCGATACCCGCATACAGAAAGCATCTCCGCACACACTTCCACCCATCCATCCTACACTCCACGCGGCACTTCGTCCGATTGGTTGCGTCTTCCTAGACGTCGATCAACTCGACACCGTGCTACACACCATTTCCACCTCCACCCCCATCCCTATATATATATAAACTATATTTTTACAAGGAACCTATCTTGTTTCTATTTCTTTTCTGTTTCCTGCTATTAAAAAGATTAAAAACTAGTAAAAGAGAAAAGATAATCCTTGTCTTGCAGGTACTCTGTCTTGCAAATAGCAAGACCCATTTTTGGAACCCTAATTTGGCTCAAAGCCAAGAACATTTTTTGGCTCTAAGCCAAAGACTTGATTTTGAGGGTGTACCTCAAGGACAAAATTATCAGAAAAAAATCTTAAATAGAAAAACACAAAAACATAATAAACGTACAGAAGAGATTCATTATAGGAAAGGCCTAGAAACTTATTCACCTCTAATCCCGCCTCCCTGAGTTTGACCCTGGGCCTAAAAGTGACCAAGATAAAATCAAGTAGGCCAGGTTAAAAATTTTGTAAAAAGATGGTTAGAATCGATTTAGGTTAACCACTATACTCATTTCAATGATTAATTCACTATACTAACACAACCTATCCGGGTCCCAACCACATATCTTTTTATTGTGCTCAATTTATTGTGCTCATTTATTCTGAATTGAGATTAATGTGTGAATTTCATATTTACTCCCTGCGAACGACCTTAGACTCCTTTTTGAATCTGAGTTTTATAAATTTAAGTGTTTGTGTGATTTTGTCATTATACTACGACACATATATTTCTTAACACTCTATGAAAGAATTGCAACAGGTGTTTTATAGAGTGTTGGGTTGTGTGTGGTGTCCCTATGGTGTAGGTTTAGGAGGGATACTTTCGAGCACAACTTAAGAATAGAAGATTCTATCCTAAGGTACAAAAGCAAGTGAGGGTGCAAGTCAAGGCTTGGTCAAGCCAATGGATAGGGAAAGGTGGGCGTCCCATGTGGTGGGATTAGGTGGGGGTTAACTGTGTTCTAAGTGGTGGTAATGGCTAAGTAAGTGGGGTTAGGTGGGTTTGGATTAGTGGGTGTTTAGGCTTCCTAATTGTGTGGGCTATAATGTGCAAATTGGTGGGCCTAAAGTAAATAAATTAAATACCAATGCATATAGTTACTACTAGGTCCACATATATGTAAATAAAAATAGGCACACATATAAATAATTGGAATAGAAAATGTGCACAAGTATTACACATGAGCAAAAATGCATATGAGATTATAAGTACATGAAATTCACAATTAATGTGTGTGCACAAGTGTGTGCACGAGTGTGTGAGTAGTGTGTGTGTGTTCATGGATTTGTGAAGGTGGGTCAATTGGGCATGGATAGGATGGCATAGGCTTGCATGGGTTCACTAGTTTGCTCCTCCTGCCAACTGTTTGATTACATAGCAATCATAAGACTTAAATGACCTGAATTAAGTTAGAACGTGGCATAATTGTAGTGCAATTCATACATAAATAGCATGCATTGCATCTTTTCTACTTTACTTAAATTGTCATGAAACAATGTTATAATGTACTGATTAGTGCATTCTTTGTATTGTAGGCAATAAGAAGCTCAGAAGATGGCCTGGAGCTGAATCTGAGCAAGGGAGGAAGCTAGAGCTACAATAGAGTTGGAGCAAAAGCCCTAGAATAAAGATGAAGACATAATGTAGAGATGAGGTATACTACCTTACTAGTAGAATTTTAATGTAGGAGTTAAATTATGAACATAGGACCTTTCCTAGAGACCTTCCTAAACCCTAGCCACCCTTAGATTAGGACACCTTAGCCTAGAATACCTTAAAACCCTTACTCCAGCTTGTATCTGGACGTCCAAGTAAGTTGCTGGGCATCCAAGACCCTTAGACACCACCCGCAGAGCCAGAACCTAATTCTGTTCGAATATTAGATGTCTAGACAAGGTGTCAGACGTCCAATTTCTACAGAATTCTAAGATAGAACCTAAACTCCACTCTGATTCAACTTTGGACATCCAGACCAGAGATTTGGACTTCTAATTTTGAAGTATAAGTCGTCTGATCACTAAATCAAATGTATCGAACCCCTCTCCAGTTGCTATTTTTGAAATTAAGCCTAGATCTTGATTTGCTAAGCCCCTAAACCCAATTCTACATCCTAAGGAACCTAAATTAAGGTTCCCTAAGACTAGTACACTACCCCAAGATCCTCTTAGGAACATAATTAGGTTCTCATTAAACCTAATTGACTTGGATCTAAGTCAATTACACTTCACCTAGTCAATTGGACTCATAGAGTCCAATTGAGTTGAAACTTCAACCAACACAAGTCTAATTGGACTCAGTGAGAGTCCAATTGACTCAAGCATGACCTAATTGGGAACTTTCTCTCCTAATTACACACACATCAACTCAATTAAACTTAGAATAAGTTTAATTGTACTTATCACTTTAGTCGTAGAGCTTATAACCCTATTTCTAGAAACCTACGTAAACCCAATCACCTAGACCTATAGGACTCAAAACCACCAAGCCACACCTACAAACTCATGCACACACACACCCATATACATTCACACACACACACACTTGGCACCACCTAGGTTGGCAAAAATAGCAACCCAACCTAGTCTTTCTTAGATCCAGAATTGTGGATCTAAGAAGACCACTCCCAACCAAAGTTGACGCCAAGTTTGGGAATCTTCAAGAGAATTCTATGGTTCTATAGATGATCCACCTCCAAGTCTAGATAAGGGCTCCCTTGGATAGCCAAGGACCCCCATTTAGTTCTTGTTTGTCACCTCCATTCTCCACACCATTGGCGAGCTCCATCATTTCCATCATTACCACCTTCATGTCCAATTGCTAGAGCACCTCCACCACCCTCTCAAGAGGCCAGCCAACCACCTTGGCCATCCCTCCTTCCCTTCCCACCACCTCAGGCCACACATCCATTGGAGACCACCTCTAATGTTTTGAGCTTTGTTAGCTAGATTTAAAGTTCTTCATAGATTAATTCTTGCATTATTTTCTATTAGTATAAGTACTAATTCTCTGCCTTAATGAATGCATTCATAATTTTCCTTAGATTCATGCATGCATCACTTTTCTATTAGCTAGAATTTTTGTTTTAAGCTTTCGTGTTCAAGCATTCCTCTAAACATGACATTATCTATGAGGAAATAAAATCGCCAGTTGCCTGATATCTACTTTGTTTATCTATATTGCAACAAGATATCGGTTGCTGAAAACATAAATGACCTTGTGATTGACGCATTTTCTTTAACAGCCATCATGAAGTAACAATCGTGCACACAACTACCCACACCTTCACTTTTATAGTTTATTAGACGCACATGCACATAGTAAGGGTTAACAACACAACTGGCGTAACTTACATTCTCAGGTTTGAAACCGATGTACAATTTTGAGCAAGTAAAGAAAGAAAAATTGAGTCAATTTCGCTTTTAAACGCCTCCCTGAGATCGATCAGGACTCACCATCTCGTTATACAATTATTGTTTGAATTGGATTTCGTGACTATACTACGACGTTTTCCAATCAATTTTGCAATTTCCGACACGAGCAAATGGAGCAACACGATTTTGATTTCTGATTTTTTATCTTAACTTTGACACATCTACTTTTGCTTGCTTATGATGTATAGGAACAAGACGAACGGAGTTTGCGCACACATCATGCGCAGTTGAAGAATCAGGTGGACATCTTGATCGTAGTTTTAGGTTTCCGTTGAACCCTAAGTAGATTTGCTTTCTGAAAAAAAAAGAAAAAAAAGGTTTTAGACTTAGGTTTTTTTTGAATCTTGGGGTTAGAGTTGCTTTTGAAAAAAAAAATTGAATATTTTCACTCCAAAAAGAAAAAAAATTGAAAAAAATATTTGCCAAAAAAAAATTATTTTGGTGAAAAGGGCTTATTTTTTAATTTCAACTCTTTCTAAAGCCTTTTCACCACTTGAAATTTAGCCAGATTTTTGTTGCGATTTAAAAATTCGATTACCAAATATTTTCTAAGCCAAAAATTCTAAAATTCGAGTACAAGCTTTATTTTTAAATAAGCTTTCAAATGGCACCATTCATTTGAAAAAAAATGATTTGTACAATTTTTAAAAATTCGTGAAATGTAAAAAGGTCAAACTGACTCAGTTCCAAAAATTTTTTAATTTCAAAAAGCGATTCTGAATAGCACACAAAGAAGATTTGACTAAAAATGGCGGGTTTTAAAAGATTATCAAACTAGCTTTCATTTCAATATTTTTCTCAAATTTGTGGAGTTAAATTGTTACTATTTCAAATTGAAAAATCGACTAGGGGTCAAAATTCTAAATTTGACTCCTTAACAGTTAAAAATTTGTATTTATTTTATTGAAATAACAAAAATTTCAAAAAAATATTTTCTAAAAAGATAATTGAAAAAGGAATCTGCCTGTCAAATTTTAAATTATTTGGATTCAAATTGTGCCTTAGAAAATAGTTTTAATTTGAATTGTGGTCTACCTGAACACTTAGTCTATTGCATAAACCCTAGGACTCAACTTTTAGGGTTACAATTTAGAGACCACACTTGGCTAGCCTAGACTTAATCAAGTCTAGTGCTTAGCCGATGAGCTAGGTCACCTTGTGGACCATCACCAAAACCCCAATTTGAAAAAAAATGTTAAACAAAAAATTGCATAAAATACATTAATTAACCTACATTTGTTATCGAACTACTAGGTCATCACGACTGCACTAGCCAAACCCTTAGCCAAATCTGTGGGGCAGTATCAAACGATCGCATCTAAGGGGTACAAAGAAACCAGAGGTGAAAGCCAAAGGAAGAACCTTCCCCTTAGTCCCCTCGTACAGATTGACTGGGTTAGCATGGGGGGTTGGGATTACTTTTAGTTGGTTTGATAACAAATTTTTCTTCATAAATTAGAACCTGAACGAAAAATTTGGTCACCCAATCATAAGGACCACTTGATTGATAAGGCCTTAGCCTTGTTTGGCTTGGCTGCACCAACTTCGAGTTGGTTGGTATATGCAAGGGAGGTCACTTAGACCTCAACTAATTGGACCCTAGGAGCCAATCCTAAGGAGGCGAAGGTGATTCATCGCATCGCCTGGACCTTCTTCTCACCCTTCTTCCACTCATTTAGCCAAGGTGGCTAACCCTGGACCCAGACCTGGTCAGGATCTAGGAAATCTAGACCTGATGGCTCCCTAGAAGCTTGGGTAGTCGAATCAGAGGAATGATTTCAGCAGAATATCGACAAAATTTTGACGACACTGGATAGAATGCAGCATCCTCCCCGAAAAAATAGCTATGGGATTTCTACGATCTGGAGGCACTGATTCTCGCACCTTAAGTCTGGACTCCTACAGGTGGAGACATGTTCGAGTTGAAGCCCAATGTCATCAGCCTAATCCAGAATTATTTTTACAAGAACTCGAATGAGGATTCTTTCTAGCATATAGAGGACCTGAATCGAATCGCGAAAATGGTTCGACCCAGGAATGTTGATCTGGGAATTGTTCTCATGAAGCTTTTTCCATTTTCTCTCAAGGATAAAGCTTCATATTTGGTTCAAGACCATCGGGAGGCCAATTGGAAACTAGGCGGAATTATGACCTAAATTTCTGCAAAAGTTCTTTCCAATCGATCATACGAATGCAATGAGGTGCACTATTACGACATTCTCCCAAGGAGCTAAGGAGAATTTGCATGATGCTTGGGACCGATTTCACGATCTCCTTAGGAAATGCCCGCAACATGGTGTGCCCAATTGGCACTTGGCTCAGATCTTTTACCATGGGCTAGGTGACACATATCGGTATCTGGCCGTTACATCTAATGGTGGGAATTTCCTCGCAAAAGATGAGAACAACGCATTTGATTTATTTGAGTCTTTGGCGGAGAACTCGATGAATGCCGCGTCAATGAACCAATTACAGTGACCTAGACAGCAACGGGTTAGTGTCCATGAGGCTCACACCGAGTCTGCTCGAGCTGATATGGACATCATCACCAGGAAGCTGGATAAGGTGGATCTACTAAATAAGAAGCTTGACAAACTGATTTGAGCTCGACCTGAATTCGCTGAAAATTCTGCTGTATCTAGATCCTCCTATGCACCCCGAGCTCCTCCTACTTGAGTTAATTTACTCACTTTAGATGCATCTTCTCCATATTCACGGGATCCCACATATCATGATCCCACGAATAATCTCGATCTGGCACCACATAATCAAGGTTATGCACCACATGACGATTTTAATGTGTATTCCCTTGATGAATATATGTCAGACGTCGGCGACCTACGAAGACGTCAATGATATTCAAGGATACGGGCGTAACAACCCAGACTCAGAGACGTATAACCCTGGTTGGCGCCAGCATCCAAATGTCTCCTAGTCTGGTAACTCACAGAGACCACATCAAGATCCACACTACCAGACCAGACAATACGGGAATGCACAAAACACGTATCCAAGGTTGCAGCCATTTTGTCTCAACAGCAACAATCCCATTCTATATATCAACCGCTACATCAAGCTGCTGGTCACCGTCCAAAGCAGGTCGACCCTTTGGAGGCATTAAAGGAGGAACGGCAAAAATCAATGCAGAAATCCATGCAAGATAGTTTACAGATCATGAAAGCGATGGGTCACCAGATACAGAGCATCCAAAACATGCAAAACCAGCTGTTGCAGGAGCATAGGACTCAAGGAGCCTTACCCTCCCAACCTGTCCCTAACCCGTGATATGTGTAGAACCAAGGCACCCCAACTAGGTTTCAGGCACCACAGGGATAAGTGCTTGCTATATTACAGGTGCCTCCTACACCACCCGATTATGCTCAAGGCCAGCTGCCTTAGCTGCAGAACCCTGCATACTCTGCCCCTTGCTCTCCTCCACCACCTCACGGACAGCATGTTGATGTGAAAGCTGTTACATTGAGAATTGAGAAGAAGACACACGACCCACCATTTAGGTAGGCGGGTCCTAATTTTTCGCACCCTTCACCATAGGATGGTTCAACTCCTTCCTCATCTCAGGAGCCACCTATGGTAGATAAGGGCAAGAGGCCAATTGAATTGAGATTTCCATCCCTTTTTCTGAGGCTTTGACATGAGATATAGCACAGAAAAGCGGTACACGGAATTTCGAGGACCTGAAATAGATGTTCAAGGTAGTTCATATTCGGGTCCCTCTCCTTGAGGCTATAGATCACATTCTCGCTGTCGCTAGGTTCTTTAAGAACTATTATACCTCGAAGCGACAATAGAAGAACGGACAATAGGCAGCATTGTTGAAGGAAGCTAGCGTCGTGATCCTAGCTAACCTACCGCCTAAGCAGAAAGTCCCTGGTACCCCACTCATTTCCTACTTTTTGCAAGATTCTCCATTTGTTTGGACCCTTCTTGATCTAGGTTAGTCCATCAACCTAACTCCCACCTTCGTATATGATCAATTTCGATTCAGGGAGTTAAAACCCACCTCGATTTCTATTTGGCTGATCGATCAGTGAGAACACCGAGGGGGTGGTTTAGAATGTGATTGTTAAGGTCTGTGGATTCTATTTTCTCGTAGACTTTTTCATTCTCGATATGGAGGTTCCTCCTAATCTCCGTGATGCACCAATCATTTTAGGTCTCCCATTTTTGGCGATAGCCCAAGCAAACATCGACTGTGCATCCGGGTGTATGGAGATTGCCCTAGGAAGTGAAAGACTTAGACTTGATTTAGGGCATCAAGGAACTTTGGTTGTGATCACATCAAGGAGGATGGTGAAGATGAAGAATCGGTCTTCTATGGTAACATTGGGCTCCTTTGTGAAGACCTAGTCTTATCCATCTTCGTTGTTAGGGTTTCTAGACCTCGATCCACACAGGATTAAGATCATTGTAATGCACATTTTTTCCCACAGATCCGATTGTCTGGGGTGGTCATCTAACCATGACATCCCTGATTCTGACTATCCTGATCCATAAATTACTGAATCACCCTTGCTAACACAGGAAGGTGTGACTATAATAAACGAGTTTCCTGTTAATGTAGTCACAACTTACTATTTTGCAGGTGGCGAATTAGTAGCATATAAGGATCATCAGATTCCCACCACTGATTCTTCTCCTCCTACTCCCAGTTCTGATTCTGACCCACCCATGTTTGAACTGAAGCCCTTACTCGACTCACTCAAACACATGTTTTTAGGTGGAAGTGAGACATACTCGATTATTGTTAATGCTCACTTGACCTAGGAATAGGAGAGTCAATTTATTTCTATTTTACAAGACCATAGGGCTGCTATTGGGTGGAGTATTGCTGATCTCGATGAGATTCATCCCTAGTATTGTACTCATCACATTTACACAAATGAGGGGGTCAAACCTTCGAGACAGCCTCAAAGATGGTTAAACCTGAATATGCTAGAGGTTGTTAAGAAGGAGATCATTAAATGGCTGGATGCGGGCATTATTTATCCAATTTTCGACAGCTAATGGGTGTGTCCTATCCAGATCGTGCCCAAGAAAGTATGACTCATCGTTATAAAGAATGATAAGGGCGAATCCATCCCAACCCGCACCGCAACTTCATAGCGGGTTTGCATAGACTATAAGAAACTGAATACGGCTACCCAGAAGGATCATTTTCCTTTACCGTTCATTGATCAGATTTTAGAGTAGTTAGCCGAACGAAGTTTATTTTGCTTTTTGGATGGATACTCCAAGTATAATTAGATAGCAATTAGCCTAGAAGATCAAGACAAGACCACTTTCACATGTCCCTTTGGAACATTCGCCTTTAAGCGAATGCCCTTCGGCCTCTGCAATGCACTAGCGACATTTCAACATTGTATGATAGCCATTTTCTCTAACATGATTGGGGATTATGTGGAAATGTTTATGGATGATTTCTCCATTTTCAGAGATGACTTTTCATCTTGTCTTGATAACCACACCAAGATCCTAAAATGGTGCATTGAAGTAAACCTAGTACTCTCATGGGAGAAAAGCCATTTCATGGTGAGGGATGGCATTGTATTAGGACATAGGATCTCATCCAATGGACTCGAGGTTGACTGAGCTAAATCAAAAATTATATCCCAATTACCTCCACCGAGCTCGGTTAAGCAGATTAGATCATTCTTGGGTCACGTCGGATTTTACTGGAGACTTATACGTGATTTCTCGAAAATCACACGTCCATTGATGAATTTTCTGGTAGCCAATGTCCCATTTGATTTTAATGCCTTGTGTCTCAATGGCTTTGAGACCTTGCGAAGCACTGTCTCCAACTCTCCAATTCTCCAACCACCTGATTGGTTTCTCGATTTCGAGATGATGTGCGATGACTCCGATTTCGTCGTCGGAGCTGTTTTAGGGCAACGTCGGGAGCGACAGCTTTTTTAATATACTACACTAGCAAGACGCTGAATGAGGCTCAGCGTAATTATACTGTTACTGAAAAAGAACTGCTAGCAGTAATATTCAGGTTAGAGATATTCCGATCATACTTGCTGGGATCCAAAGTAATAATTTTCACAAACCACTCCGCCCTTTGGCATTTGTAGGAAAAGAAAGATGCCAAACTCTATCTCATTAGATGGATCCTTCTCTTACAAGAATTTGATGTTGAAATCTGCGACAAAGCTGGAGCACATAATGTTGTGGCAGATCACCTATCTAGATTTGACCCAGCCCCCTTCCCTTATTCCCTACCCATTTCAGACCAATTCCTGATGACTCTCTTTTGGCAATCCATTCTGTCGAGTTTCCCTGGTATGCATATATAGCAAATTATCTTGTCGCCGGCAAGATGCCCATGAATTTATCCAAGGCCCAAAAATTCAAGTTTATTTCTGAGGCTAAATTCTATTTTTGGGTCAACCCCTTACTCTTCCACATTGGAGCCGATCAGATTATCAGATGATGCGTCCTAGACACTGAAATCTTGAGTGTGTTATCTTTTTGCCGCAGCGAAGCCTGTGGTGGTCATTTCTCGGGCCAAAAAACCACTGCAAAGGTTTTACAGTCGGGATTTTTCTGGCCAACCATTTTTAGAGATACACACGATTTTGTCAAGAGCTGCAAACGATGTCGGTCGGTCGATTCTATGACTAGGAGAGACATAATGCCTCTCCAACCCATTTTGGTCGTAGAAGTGTTCGATGTATTGGGCATCAATTTCATGGGCCCTTTCCTAAATTTCATGGCTTCGAGTACATACTTCTCGCTGTTGATTGTCTCGAAGTGGGTCAAAGCGATCCTGGTGAGATGGGATGATCATAAGGCCGTCATTTCTTTAGTACGGAAATGTATTTTTGAGAGATTCAGTGTACCCCACACTCTGATTAGCAACGGGGGCAGTCACTTCTGTAATATCGGCCCTACTAGGAGGAGGTGACGTAATAAATATGGAAATAAAATATAAAGCAATCTCACCAAAGAAAACCAATCACACAAAGTACACAATTGTTTTTAGGTGGAAACCCAAACCGGGTGAAAACCACCACCTAACCCTCTCGAGTTAGGATTTTCCAATCAACCTAGTTGATCAAATCCACTAACCGAATCACTTTAAAACGAGGGTGATTCAACCTCAGTACAACCACGCTACAAATACGAGGGTAGCGTTCCTCAACTCCTTCTCTCCACGAGAAGGATTTTGTCCCATGAAGGAGATGGGAATTCGCAAAGCGAATACCCAACTAAATAACAAAGATAAAATAAACAACAAGTCCTATAGAGCCAACAAAGTAATTATGAACCTAGCTTCTATAGGAATAAGGAAACTCCCCTTTGCAAGGAGTGCGTCGAGGATGACGCGGGTGCGTGAGCCACACAACGGCGCAATGTCGCTCTCATGAACAACGGCGGGAGAGCGGGTGCGCGAAGGCTTGATGCTCTCAAGGGAATGGAGCTTAAGCTTGGAGAGCAAGATCTTTTCTGGACACAAAAGAGTGTGAAAGTGTGTAGCTAAGTGTATCCAAGTGTGTATCTTGTGTATCTAGGTGTGTAAAGGCTCCCCTCTATTTATAGAGGCCTTAGGAAGGCTTTGGAAGGCTTAGGAAAGGTTCTATAGCCGTTGGGAACAAAGCCCAAGAGAATCAGGCCGAAATCAGGACAATGATTACACTTGACAGGGTAATCAGACGTCTAACTCTTGCATCAGATGTCTGGATGGCCACTTTAAGACATCTGATTTCAAGGTCAGACGTCTGATTTTGGGCGGGTCCCTCCCTGACTTGAATCAGATCTAAACAGGGTTTATGCGCAAGTCCATCAGACGACATATAAGACGTCTGGCACTATGTATGGACGTCTGGAAACCTACTTTTACTGTGGGAATTGATTTCCAAACGTTGCAACGGCTAGAAAATCTCTGAGAAGAGATTTTGGGTCAGTCGAGGCAAAACGGTCAATTATCAGACGTCTGGAAAGGCCTAAGGACGTCTGATAAGGCTCTAACGGTCATAACCTTGAGTGCCTGTTAAGCTAGCCAACGGTCCACTATCTGGACGTCTGGCAAGTCCATCAGACGTCTCCTAAGACGTCTGGTATAATGTCTGGACGTCTGATTTCATCAGACAGAACTAGCTATGTGCAGCCTAACAGATATCAGACGTCTGAAACAACAGTCAGACGTCTTAAAATACTTTATCAGACGTCTGATTTGGGAATTAGACGTCTGGAAGTGCTGTTTGAACCCTATATTGGTTTTCTAAGTATTCTACAGAAAACCTAAGTATCCTAGGGTTGCGCCGGTGTTCCTAGGACTACTGTTAGGATACTTTGAGGCTCTTTAACAATATTCTAAGGAAAATAAAAAGAGCAAGAAAATAAAGACAAGAGATACAATAAAGGATTAAAAAGAATCTATCCTATTCTTCTTGTATTCTATCTTCAATCTGTCGCTCCACGCGAACCTCCTCTGTTCTTCATTAAGCTCCTCCAATCCATCTTGGATGCGAGCTCGAGTTCCGTCTAAACACGTCCACATTTGCAATTGACCTGAAATCTAGGACTCAAATTGCAAATGTTAAATAACACGTGTTTTGTTATCATCAAAACAAATGATCGTGGTGCTCTAGCACCAACAATCTCCCCCTTTTTGATGATGACAAAACTGTAAATAATAATGCATGAAAATCCTCCCCCTTTTTGACATTATCAAAAAGGTTTAATTGATTTTACATTTCCTATAACTCCCCCTTTTTGATCGAGCTTTATTGGATTTAGGACCCTCCTAAATTTAATTTCCACCTCCCTACTAGATCACTTTGAAGGGACTAAGCTCAAACCGACTGAGGTGACTTTGCAACTAGCTGACAGATCAATTAAGTCACCACGAGGAGTTATTGAGGATGTTCTGGTTAGGGTACGAGATTTCTATTTTCTAGTGGACTTCATACTTTTGGATATGGATACTCCTGTAAATTTGAGAGATACACAGATTATCTTGGGGAGATTGTTCCTAGTGATGACTAGGGCAAATATCAATTATGAAGAGAGCTAGATTGAGTTAAAATTTGGGGATAAAACATTGAGGATCGATATCTATAAGGCCTAGAAAGAAATAAATTGTGGGGCAATTGAGGAAGTGTGTGACATAGGTTCTTTGGTTGAGGATCTGATTCTTGAGGTGAACTCAATTCTCCAAGAACCACAACCAGAAGATGATCTTGACCTACAGGTTATGGAGCCCAACTCTGATATAGTTCTATCCTTAGCTACCACCTTATCTTTTGAGGCTAACTCTGAACTCCTGCTCGCTACTGATAACCTGATTCTGGAGTTAAAAACTCTTCCGAATCATTTGAAATACATCTTTTTGGGTTCGAATCAGACGTTTCCTATGATTATCAACTCTTGACTCACTTTTGATAAGGAAACGAAGCTGATTTCCTATGATCTGACTTGAATAAGCCCCTCTTATTGCACTCATTGAATCTATACTGAAGAGGGCTCACGACCTTCTCGCGAGATGCAGAGAAGACTTAACCTAAATCTCTAAGAGGTCATGAAAAAGGAAATCATCAAGTGGCTTGATGTGGGAATCATCTACCCCATCTCTGATAGCCACTGGGTGAGCCCCATTCAAGTTGTGCTTAAAAAGGAGAGACTCACCATGTTTACAATTGAATATAGAGAAACCATCCTAACATGAATTGCGAACTCGTGGAGAGTCTGTATTGACTTTCAAAAATTGAATACCTCTACAAAGAATGATAATTTCCCTCTCCCGTTTATTAACCAGATCCTTGAAAAGCTGCCAAGAAATCGATTTTTCTATTTTCTGGATGGGTACTCTGGATATAACCAAGTGGCAATTCATCCTGAAGATCAGGAGAAGACCACCTTTTTCCTGCCCCTTCAGTACGTGCCCATTCAGTAGGATGCCATTTGGGCTATGCAATACGCCTGTCACCTTTCAGTGATGCATTCTAGCCATATTCTCTGACATGATAGGTAAATACTGTGTGCACAGCAAAAATACACCAGTAAATATGCCATCTTGTGTTTTTTCCTAGCACTGCCATTGCATCTTATGTAGCCCTACTTGCATTTGTAAATATACACCTGCATGCATTTATAAAGAGGGGAAGAGTGTGAGAATAATTGGCCATCCAATCCACTTCTATTATTAACATTTTCCTTAAGTGTGGCATTGCAATTTCACCATTTTTCATTTTTATTTTTATTTTCCTTTTTCTTTCGTGCGGTTGCAAGGCATAGTGCCCGCACCTCTCCTCACCACTCCTGCTAGCAGCATGGCATGAGGCGTGCCCTCCCTCTTTAAAACACCTTGCACTCTTCCTTGCTGCAAGGTTGCATCCACCTTCAGACCACCCACCACCCTCAGTCAACAGTTGGCCAACCTCCTTCCCTCTCCCTCTCCATACACAGTTCCTCTTCTCACAAGTTGAGAAGAGGCACACCGAGCGCAGGAGAAAGCTCACAGTGGTCTCAGACCACCAATGTGAGTTCCACCACCGCCCAACTCTTTCGTGAGCAGGTAGGCGTGGTGGCTTCTCGTTTTGTTTCTTTTTATTTCATCTCCTTCGCCATTAGTACAAAGCTCTAAGCTCTCAAGCTCCAGCTCGCTCACGCAGTGCTTGCAGCTCCAGCCGGTCACCGTGTGCTCAAGCAGACTGTGCACGACCTCTTCCCACGCACGTAGGCGCTTCACAGTGTCGGGCGTACGTAAAACCCGCTCCAGCAGGTCGCTAGACAGCGCGCGCACTGTAGCGCGTGGTCTACACGACACAGTAGCCACCGGTAAGTTTCTCACTTAGCCGGTGGTGTGGCGCTCTCTCTCTCCTCGCCCTCACCCACTCCAACTAGTCACCGTATCCCCGCCTGCAGCACTATGCGCTGCACTCTGTGGCACGCTGCGCCTTACACGCCTGCGTAGCAGTGCGCTGCGCTTCACTCGGCCGCGCGTGCGCGCACGCCTCAACTTCTGCGCCCTCGCACCTCTACGCCTCCAGACATCGGCCCAGCGTAGCAGACGACTTAAACTGCTGCCCCCTTCCTGCAGTGCACACACATACACACTAATACACACACAGGCACTCATACACTCACGCATACGCGCGCACACACACACACACATATATCCACGCACATACTCTCACCCTCACGTATATTTACATATACATAAATATATATACATATTTATATATATATATAAATAGATATACATATATATTTATATATATACGTATACATCTATATATACATATATAGTTTTAGATATATATATTTATATAGACATATATATACTTATATATATATCCACTTACCCACATTCCTCTATACACGTATTCACCTCACAAACACCATCCATATTCCCGTGCACTTGCCCCTCCACCGCGCATCATATTGCGGGAATATTCACATCAGTTGCTGATATTCCCCGATATCCGTGCAAAGCAAGCGTCTCTACCCTCACTCACACACGTCCACTCCACACTTCATGAGGCACTTAGTCTTGTTGGTTATGTCTTACTAGACGTGGACCAACTTGACACCGTGCTACATCCCATTCACATTTCCATCTTCACCCCTATCTATATAACATCTATATAACTATACATATTCTATATCTACTATATATACATATATAGAGATATACCAAGCTAAGTATTTCTTTTCATTGCATTATATTTCAATTTGTCTTTTCTTCCTGCTAATAGAAAAAAATAAAAAAAAAGTATAAATAGAAAGGATAAATCTTGATTTGCAGGCACACGGTCTCGCGTGTGGCGAGACAGGACTCATTGTATTTTGGCATATAGCCAAGGACCTATTTAAGGGTGTGCCTCAAGAATAAGATTATTAGGAAAAAAAAAACCTAAAAATCAAGAAAACCAAAAACATAATAAGCGCAAGGAAGAGATACATTTTCGGAAAGGTGTAGAAACTTTGCAATTCTCCTAATCCCCGCCTTCCTGAGATCGACCCTGGGCCTAAAAGTGATCAAGCTAAAATCAAGTAGGCCAGGTTAAAAGATTTTTGTGAAACTGGTGTAGACTCGATTTAGGTTAACTCACTATACTCACTTCAACATTAATATCACCATTTCAATAAAGCCTATTTGAGTATGCATCATCTTTTCTGGCACCGTTGCCGGGGAAGCGCTATTTGGAGTAAGTCTCTACTCTCTTCCTTTGATTTTTTCTTCTTCCACCCTTCCCTTCACGGGTGTTTTTGTTTGTTTTTGTGAAAGTGTACCTGTTGCAAGGAGGAAACATGCTGAGGAGGTCGAAGACGTGGGCAAATCCAAGGCGGACGCGACAACGTGAAGTCACTGGCGCCGCATTGGAGATTCGCCCACATTGCTGAGGAGGTAGGTGTGCCCTCTTAATAACTTAGGTCATCTTGTCACCCTAAAAAAAAAAAAATCCAAAAACACTTCTTGGGAATTTCTTGGGGCAAGTGGACTAAAACCACTTGTTGATTGTTTGCTATCACCCCCACTGCCCCTTGATTTCCCGCGAACTTCGCATAGTGAAAATCCAAGAATCTGGATTCTTTGATCTTTCATTGTGTGAAGTTTTCTTTGAGGCAAGATAAAAATTGATTGATTGCCATCTTTCCTTGCCTAATTTATTCGCATTTCGGGATCACATTTTTGGTGGGGAGACTTGGAATTGAGTTGATTCCAACCCCACCACAACTCTTCATTTACCCCAGATTTGATCTCGAATCTATCAATCCCAACATTTTCATTTTTTTACATCATTTGGTGGTTGAGTCTTGTGTGGATTATCATTTTGGTGATTGGGAGCACTTGAATTAAAGTATTTTTTCTCCCTTTCACATTGAATTAAAATAAACTCGTGCATCCACACTTAGAAATTTCCATCTAGAGAATCCCAGTGCATTTTAACATGCATTAACTAATTCACATTGAAGAAGGGTTTGTTGGACATAAAGAACTTGTGTTTTCTCGAAACCCGGAGATTGGTTGAATCGATAATTCAGTGGAATCCTAAAACCCATACTACTTAAGGCTGAAATTCTAAAAGCCATTCACCATCTAAAACTCCAATTCGGGGAGATTTCCCCATTGCATGCTTGATTTTACACACTTTTAAAATCAACGCACTTGGGCATTACCCATATACAACGCCCTTCACATTCCTGGAGCACTTGATCCTAAGCCTCTAAGTTAAAACTGGTAGCAACTTGACCCCTATTAAGGATTGGAGGTCTAACTACCTACATGTAGCGCCTACGTGCTGGTGTAGGTTCCCGCGTGCTATCAGGTGTCTAAGACTGAGGCAAACGGCCTTTTAATCTGGCTCGGTGGTTCCGCGGTGCTCTCATTTGGTTCCGTAGGTAGTGATAGTAGGTAACTTAGATCTTTAGGTCTAAGGTTACATTGTAGAGGTTAGGAAATTGATTGCTTTGATTTGTCATCAAGTGTATCCTTGCGGCGTTGTTTCTCTCATCCCCTTTCCCTTCTTATCTCCCCAATTCTTCTTGCGGTAGTGCATGTTTGGGAGGAGGTCACAAAATCCTGAATTGTTTGAATTGTCTAATAATTTTAGAAGGATAGAAACTGAATCGTCATCCTCCTCCACAAACATGGCTGCACGCCCACCCCCAAATCTCGATGGAGGAAACTGCCCCCTCAAATCCCACCAGATGGTGGTGGATCCGTAGACCCCATAACCCCCCTCCAAGCCCAAATGGAATTGTATAATTAGCAAATTGAAGCCATTAGGGAAACCTTGGAGGAAATGCAAAACCCTCCCGAACGGGAGGAGCCTAGGTCTCTTAGCTCTTATCAAAATTCCACTGCTATAGAGACCATTGGGCAAATTCGGGTCCCCATGGGTGGGGATGATTTTGAATTAAAATCTAATGTCATTGGCCTAATTAACTTTCACTTCCATGGTCTTGCAAGTGAAGATCCCTTTCTCCATTTGGAAGACTTAACCGATTAGCTGAAACTGTTAAACCAAGAAACATCGTGTTATCAATTGTCCTCATGAAAATGTTCCCGTTTTCATTGCGAGATAAAGTGTCGCAATGGTTATGCACCCTTGGGAGAACCATCCATTCTTGGGGAAGAGATGCGAACAGCATTTCTCAAGAAATTCTTCCCAATCAGGCGAACCAAAGCGCTTCACCGGGTTATAACTTCTTTCACACAACAAAACGGCGAGAAATTTCATGAGGCATGGGAAAGGTATAATGACCTCCTCCGGAAATGTCCACACCATGGTCTGCCTAAGTGACATGTAGCCCAGATCTTCTATTATGGGCTAAATGAAACTTTGAAGTAGATTGCAGACGCTTCCTGCAGAGGGAATCTTATGAATAAAGACGAGAATGGAGCATTTGAATTATTTAAGAACATGAGTGAAACCTCAATGAACAGTGCCTCCATTGTTGCCTTTAATCGTACCAGCATGCCTCGCAATGTTCACGAAGTTGACATAGGACCCTCCCATTCATCCATAGATCTTAACTTAATTGCAAAAAAATTGGATGAAGTCTCCGTCGTGCACAAGAAGCTGGATGAGCTTCTGGCCAATCCCACCCACTCTATGGCAAACACCTCCACCCCATCACTCCATTACAACCTAATCCGTCAAATACCGGGCTGATTTCCAAGAATCCTGTGAGACCATCCTTACCGAGTATCGCGCCAAGAGATTCGGTAAGTAATGTGGACCTGGCTTCTGCAAGCCAATATTTTGACACGGAGAACCAAGCCTCCATGTGCTCGGATGCATATATGCATGCAGACACGTCTTCTGGCTTAGAAGATGTTTGTGCCCTGGGGAACAACCCGTTCTCTGCTACTTATAACCCAGGGTGGCGAAATCATCCTAACTTCGCATGGTCCAGTAACCCACAGGGCCAAAACCTCACGGGTGGGCCAATGCGACCATCCGCACCCGTCATCCCCAGGGCCCAATCTAATCCTGTGGCAAATCCGCCATCGGGTCCTTGCATACCTCAAACAGAACACGCATCAAGTTCTCTTGATAAATTGATGCGAATGATGATGGAAATGTCCAAGCACCATGAAGAAAACATGACCTCTCTTCAGCACCAATTGGTGCAGTAGAATGCTGAGATCAGTCAACTACACATGACGACTCGATCTCAGGGCACTCTTCCAGCCCAACCTGTTCCTAATCTGCGAATTTTGTACCCCGTGGTCCGCAACCACAGATACGACCTTCTCAGGGGCAGGTTCATCAGATTCTGCAAGCTTCGAGCATTCCACTAGGATTCCAGGCTAATCCTATAGCAACACATCACCCTTATGTCCCTATTGCGAACCCTCCTCCACCCTATGATCCCATTGGACCCGCAACGTCCAATGCAATTACTACAAGGAGTGGTATGCAAACTGTCGATCCACCTCGACCTGATCCTAGCCCATCTTCCTCATCACCCTATCATTTGGAATTTGCACCGCATTCTCGTGAGGACGATACATCCAAACCGATGCCAAAATCGGTCCCATTCCCTGAGGCTCTACTGAGGGAGCCAAAAGGCAAGAAAAAGGATACGCAAGCCTTTGATAACCTACATAATTTATTCAAGGATGTTGAGATCAAAGTACCCCTATTAGAGGCTATCAACCATATACCAACTGTCGCCCTATTCTTCAAAGACTACACTACACCCAGGAGACAGTCAAAGAAAACAAAGAATCCGGTGGTCCTCTCGCCTCATGCGAGTTGTGCTGTACTATCAAATCTACCACTGAAGCGGAAAGATCCAGGCACACCGCTTATTTCATGTAGCATCCAAGGCTGCAATTTTAACCATGCTCTACTTGATCTAGGATCTTCCATCAATCTTATATCAACCATCATGCTCAAGAAATTTTCCTTAGGAAATCTGAAAATCACCCCTGTCACATTGTAGTTGATAGATCGTTCTGTCAAAATACCGAAGGGTGTGGTGGAAGACGTGGTGGTTAGGGTCAACAGTCACTATTTTCCTGTTGACTTGTTTTGGATATGGAAGTTCCTAGCTCACTTTCTGATTGTCCGATCATCCTTGGTCGACCTTTCTTGGCCACAGCCCGCGCCCATATCGACTGAGTCGGGTTGCATTGAGATCGTCGTTGGCTCTAAGAAGCTCAAGCTAAACATCTTCAAGGCAGTCAAGAATTTTGATTGCGATTGCATCGAGGATGACACGTCTGACGAGGACACGACTGTCAACGCATGTATCAGACTAATAGGGACCTATTCTGACTGCTGTGGATTACCCCTAAACACAGACCATTGCCTGCCAGAATATACTGTGACGTTTTCCCCTTTCCTCCCCTTACCCTTACCTTCTCCTAACCAGACTTCTGACGAGGCTTTCTCCGCTTCCCACACCTCATGGTCTGAGTCATATTCGAGCTACTCACTTCCGATCCACCCCCTTGAAGATCAGATTGCCATCTCTCGCCAAATCAAGCGGACATGCGATTCCACACTAGGACCTTGCACCCACATGCTGATCGCTGGGGCTATCCCTTTTTGGATCTATCAATCCAAGATGCCCCTCTTCTTGGCCGATCTAAGGGCCAACTTCTTCCTCCTACCCTTCTTTCTTCTGATCCGCTTGGGACACTCTCGTCCCAAGAAATGCCAGATCTTTCGCCATCCACTCCCGAGCTGAAAGGGCTGCCTAACATGCTTAAATGTGTTTTCTTGGGACCAAATGAAACGCTCCCTGTAATTATTAGTTCAAAATTGACCGAGAAGCAAGAGTGCAAGCTAACAAAGGTCCTTATGGAACACAAGGTAGCCATCGGATGGTCCTTATCTGACTTAACTAGCATTAGCCCCTCCTACTACACTCACCATATATATACGGAGGAGGAAGCTCGACCTTCCTGCAAGATGCAGCGATGTCTCAACCCTAACATGTGGGAGGTCGTTAAAAAGGAAATCATTAAGTGGCTTGATGCGGGTATAATCTGTTGGTGCTAGAGCACCACGATCATTTGTTTTGATGATAACAAACACGTGTTATTTAACATTTGCAATTTGAGTCCTAGATTTCAGGTCAATTGCAAATGTGGACGTGTTTAGACGGAGTTCGAGCTCGCATCCAGGATGGATTGGAGGAGCTTGACGGAAAACAGAGGAGGTTCGCGTGGAGCGAAAGATTGAAGATGGAAGGAAATGAAGAATAGGATAGATTCTTTTTTATCCTTTCATGTATCTCTTGTCTTTATTTTCTTGCTCTTTTTGATTCCTTAGAACATTGTGTTAAAGAGCCTCAAAGTACCCTAAAAGTAGTCCTAGGAACACTTGCACAACCTTAGGATACTTAGGTTTTCTGTAGAATACTTAGAAAACCAATATAGGGCTCAAACAGCATTTCCGGACGTCTAATCCCAAAATCAGACGTCTGATAAAGTATTTTAAGACGTCTGACTGTTGTTTCAGACGTCTGATAACCTTTTAGGCTGGACTTAGTTTTCTGTCTGATGAAATCAGACGTCCAGACCTTAGTACAGACGTCTTAGAGGACGTCTGATGGACTTGCCAGACGTCTTAGAGGACGTCTGATGGACTGATAGTGGACCGTTGGCTAACTTAGCAAGCACGGCAGTTTATGACCGTTAGAGCCTTATCAGACGTCCATAGGACTTTCCAGACGTCTCATAAATGACCGTTTTGCCTCGGCTGACCCAAAATCTCTTCTCAGAGATTTTCTAGCCGTTGCAACGTTTGGAAATCAATTCCCATAGTAAAAGTAGGTTTCCAGACGTCCAGACATAGTGCCAGACGTCCTGTATGTCGTCTGATGGACTTGCACAAAAACCCTGTTTAGATCTGATTCAAGTCAGGGAGAAACACGCATAGAATCAGACGTCTGACCTTAGAATCAGACGTCTTAAAGTGGCCTTACAGACGTCTGATGCCAGAATTAGACGTCTGATGACCCTGTCAAATGTAATCATTGTCCTGATTTCGGCCTGATTCTCTTGGGCTTTGCACCCAACGGCTATAGAACCTTTCCTAAGCCTTCCAAAGCCTTCCTAAGGCCTCTATAAATAGAGGGGAGCCTTTACACACCTAGATACACAAGATATACACTTAGAAAAATACAAGACACACTTAAGCAACATACTTCCACTCTCTTGTGTCCAAGAAGCTCTTGCTCTCTAAGCTCAAGTTCTACATCTTGAGAGCATCATTCCCTTCGCGCACCCGCTCTCCCGCCGTTGTCTACGAGAGCGACATTGCGCCGTTGAGTGGCTCACGCACCCGCGTCATCGTCGACGCACTCCTTGCAAAGGGGAGTTTCCTAAATCCTATAGAAGCTTAGGTTAATTACTTTGTTGGCTCTATAGGTTTGTTGTTTTATTTTACCTTTTGGTTGGGTATTCGCTTTGCGAATTCCCGTCTCCTTCGTGGGACAAAATCCTTCTCGTGGAGAGAAGGGGTTGAGGAACGCTACCCTCGTACTTGTAGCGTGGTTGTACTGAGGTTGAATCACCCTCGTTTAAAGTGATTCGTTTAGTGGATTTTGATCAACTAGGTTGATCGGAAAATCCTAACTCGAGAGGGTTAGGTGGTGGTTTTCACCCGGTTTGCGTTTCCACCTAAAAATTCCTGTGTACATTTTGTGATTGCTTATTTTTGTGAGATTGTTTATATTTTCAATTCCGCATTTTTTTTTGTCACGCTGATCTCACCCCTCCAAGTAGGGAACTTTCATAATCTACCTGATTAGCGATAACCCCTGGGTGAGCCCGATTCATGTCGTGCCCAAAAAAGGCGGGACTCACCATCCGTGTCAATGACAAGGGCAAATCCATCCCTACACGTACTCCTACATCTTGGAGAGTGTGTGTAGATTATAGGAAACTGAATGCTGCAACAAAGAAAGATCACTTTCCGCTACCTTTTATTGACTAAATCCTGGAGCGGTTAGCGGGAAATAAATTTTTCTGTTTCCTAGATGGATTCTCTAGATATTACCAAGTGGCTATTGACCCCCAGGACCAATAAAAGACCACCTTCACCTGCCCCTTTGGCACCTTCGCATTTAGAAGAATGCCATTCAGACTTTGTAATGCGCCAGCAACTTTCCAAAGATGTATGCTGGCGATATTCCATGATATGGTGGGTGACTTTCTTGAGGTCTTCATGGATGACTTTTCGGTCTTCTGATCTTCATTTGATGATTGTCTTGCCAACCTGACCCGTATCCTTCAGAGATGTATTGATGTGAACCTCGTGCTTTCTTGGGAGAAAAGTCATTTTATGGTACACGAGAGAATTGTTCTCGATCACATCATCTCTGATAGGGGATTGAGGTTGACAGAGCTAAGCTTGATGTGATTGTTGATTTGCCTGTGCCTAGCTTTGTCAAACAAATCCACTCCTTCTTAGGACACGTCGATTTCTATAGGAAATTCATCAAATACTTCTCTAAGATTTCTAGACCTTTAACTCATCCCTTATCGACCGATGTACCCTTTGATATGGCCCTGAATGTACGCAAGCATTCACGCAACTGCGTGAGACTGTCACCAAGGCCCCGGTTCTCCAGCTACCTGATTGGTCCCTCTACTTTGAATTCATGTGTGACGCTTCAGACCTTACTGTCAGAGCCATCCTGGGACAAAGATGCAATAGACACCCCTTTGTGGTGTACTGCACCAGTAAGACGTTGGACAAGGCCCAGCGTAATTATATGACTACTGAGAAAGAACTACTGGCGGTCATCTTTAGGCTAGAAAAATTCCGCTCTTACCTTCTGGGCTTGCATGTTACTGTATTCACTGATCACGCGGCCATTCGTCATCTCATGCACAAAAAGGATGCCAAGCCTAGACTGATACGTTGGATCCTTTTACTCCAAGAATTTGACCTTGAGATCCGTGATAAGGCCGGAGCCCAGAATGTGGTTGCTAATCATCTCTCGAGACTGGACCCCGACCACATTGGACTTACCCTACCGATTAATGAGGTTTTTCCCGATGAGCACCTACTGGCAATTAATGTGGCAAGTGGACTTTGGTATGCCAACATTGCCAATTACCTTGCTTCTGGATCCCTTCCACATGGCTGGCCTAAAAATCAGTGCGAGCGTCTCATCGCAGAAGCAAAGTATTATTTCTGGGATAATCCACTACTTTTTCGAGTAGGTGCTGACCAAATCATTCGTCGCTGTATTCCTGATAGCGAATTCCCTAGTGTGTTATTCTTCTGTCATGATCAGGCTTGCAGAGGCCATTTCTCTGGGAGGAAAACTGCAGCCAAGGTGTTGTAGTGCAGTTTCTTTTAGCCCTCCCTTCACCAGGATGCACACAATTATGCAAAACGTTGCACTATGTGCCAGTCGTTAGGGTCAATGTCACGTCGTGACATGATGCCTTGCAACCCATCCTAGCTATTGAAATCTTTGACATTTGGGGAATTGATTTCATGGGTCCCTTTCCTCCTTCCAACGACTTTGAATGCATTCTCGTTGTTGTTGATTATGTTTCGAAATGGATTGAGGCTATTCCTACGCGCAATGCTGACCATGTCATATCTACTCGGTTTGTCAAATACCACATTTTTTCACGCTTTGGGATCGCTCGAGCCATTATCTTTGATGGAGGAAGTCATTTTACCTATGCTTATTTTCGAGCACTTCTGAGGAAATATGGAGTCTACCATCATATCGCATCTCCATATCATCCTCAGACAAACAGCCAGGCTGAGGTGTCGAACCGGAAAATCAAGCAAATTCTCCAGAAAATAGTTCGGCCTGATCGTAAGGATTGGTCCGACAAGCTGATTGACGCATTTTAAACGTATCGGACCGCCTTCAAGGCTCCCCTTGGTATGTCTCCTTATAGAATTATTTACAGGAAGCCTTGTCATTTGCCCGTTGAGTTGGAGCACCACGCTTATTGGGCGGTTCACCAATGTAACCTCGATCTAGACCTGTGTGGTCGAGAAAGGAAACTCCAACTCCAGGAGCTGGAAGAACTCCGTCGTGAAGCCTATGATTCTGCCTTAACTTTCAAACAATGCACTAAGGCCTTCCACGACAGCTGAATTCAGCGGAAGGAATTTGAGCCATCTCAGCAAGTGTGGCTTTACAATGCCTGGCTCAAATTCTTTCCAAGGAAATTGAAGTCCAAATGGACTGGTCCCTACTTGGACTCAAGACCATTTCCTAATGGGGCCGTCAAAATTGAAGATCCCAAATCTGGGCATAAATTTACGGTCAATGGGCAGCGATTAAAACCCTATCTTACTCCCAAACCTGCCCCCGTTGGTGAAACTGTTACCCTGCTGGAGGGTAATTAACTTAGTGCCTCACTCTGAGTCCAGCTGGAGACGTTAAATTCAGCGCTCATTGGGAGGCACCCCAGCAATACTCCTCCACTATCGCCTACACTTCACTTCACTTTGCACTTCTTCACTTTTCACTTCACCACCCACCATTCACCCACCCTACCACCCTGCTGTATACCTCTCACCTAAGCTCTTGTACCATGATCCTTTGACCTTGCTTTACCCTACATGCATATGAGGACGTAGCAGCATTTGTCATGGGGGGGTGAATAGGCATCCATAGGATCTAGGTATTATATGAGTATCATACAGCTTCTACATCCATTATACATATCCATCTATAAATATGTACATAGCATAATTCAAAAAAAAGAAAGGTATTTAGCAATGATCCAAAAGAAGAAACAAAAAAAAATACAACAAGTGTTTATGGATATTCGACCGCTGTTTTGAAGACTTTCCAGGCCACAGAATCTTGATTTGCTCAGGCTTGGCTTAATTTACTTAAGCATTGATAAGATGGATCAAAATCCCTCCTAATCAAGGATGTATTCTTGTTCCTGAGTTACTAGTATAGGATTTGTTGGTTTGCCTCTACTTGAGAGCCTAAGTAATCTTGGTTCATACTACACATAACAAGAAAGATTAGGTGAATATAAGATTCAACCCTAGTATTCATTAGGGAAGGTGGAGTCCTTACCTGTGCGTGCAAGTAGACTTTCTATCCCAATCTTTAGCCTTGTGTTTAAGAGAAACCCTTTCCACAGAAAAAAAATACTCACCCACCAAATAAGTGAGCTCCTCCAAATAAAGTTATAAGAGATATACTGACACCTGTTTCAAAAAAAAAAAAAAACTTACGAATAAGTCAGTATATTCTCCAAATATCTAGGGACACATTACAAATATCCTGTTCTACCATAAATTCTTTGAGCCACAAAAACAATAATAGTAGGGTTGAGTTATTCCATCATCTTTTTTAGGGTTAATCCGAAGACATGAGCTGAAGGTGGGACCAACCTGTACTTAAAAATTTGTGAAATCCTGGGCTTAAGCCTTAATATTCATCTAGTCGGTCTTGATCCTTCATTATGCACAAACCATAATCTCTTAGCTCTCGAGTACGGCAAAACCCTCGGAGTCCTAGAAATCGTACTTAAGGATTAAATATTAAGAGTCCTGGTTAGTCGAGAGATGGTCTATATCATATAAGACTTGATGTACTAGTAGTCTTCTCTGCAATTGGTTCTTACAATATCCAATGGACAAACACATTCATGTCGCTTCAGAAAAAAGAAATCTTCAGCTTAAGATCATTTCTAAACACAATACAAAATGTTTTGCTAGGAACTAGCAAAAGATAGGCATGGGGGTATGATTGTACAGCAAAAATGCACCAGTAAATATGCCATCTTGTGTTATTTCCTAGCACTGCCATTGCATCTTATGTAGCCCTACTTGCATTTGTAAATATACACCTGCATGCATTTATAAAGAGGGGAAGAGAGTGAGAATAATCAGCCATCCAATCCACTTCTATTATTAACATTTTCCTTAAGTGTGGCATTGCAATTTCACCATTTTTCATTTTTATTTTTATTTTCCTTTTTCTTTCATGCGGTTGCAAGGCATAGTGCCCGCACCTCTCCTCGCCACTCCTCCTGCTAGCAGCATGGCATGAGGCGTGCCCTCCCTTTTTAAAACACCTTGCACTCTTCCTTGCTGCAAGGCTGCATCCACCTTCAGACCACCCACCACCCTCAGTCAACAGTTGGCCAACCTCCTTCCCTCTCCCTCTCCACACACAGTTCCTCTTCTCACAAGTTGAGAAGAAGCACACCGAGCACAAGAGAAAGCTCACAGTGGTCTCAGACCACCACTGTGAGTTCCACCACAGCCCAGCTCTTTCGTGAGCAGGTGGGTGTGATGGCTTCTCATTTGGTTTCTTTTTATTTCGTCTCCTCCGCCATTAGTACAGAGCTCCAAGCTTTCAACCTCTGAAGCTCCAGCTCGCCCACGCACTGCCTACAGCTCCAGCTGGTCACCGCACGCCCGAGCAGACTGTGCATGACCTCTTCCCACCTGCGCAGGCACTCCACAGCACCAGGCATACGCAAAACCCACTCCAACTAGTCTCTAGACCGAGAGCGCACTGTAGCGCACTGTAGCATGTGGTCTGTGCGACACTGTAGCGCGCTGCGCCTCACACGCTCGCGCAGCAGTGCGATGCGCTTCACTCGACCACGTGCTCGTGCACACCTCAACTCCTGCGCCGCTGCACCTCTGCTCCTCCAAACGTCGACCCAGTGCGGCAAACGACTTAAACTGCTACCCCCTTCCTGCAGCGCGCACACATACACACTGATACACACACAGACACTCATACACTCACGCATACACATATATATATATCCACTCACATACTCTCACCCTTACGTATATTTACATATACATAAATAGATATACATATTAATATATATATATATAAATAGATATACATATATATTTATATATATATATACATATACATCTATATATACATTTATAATTTTAGATATATATATTTATATATACATATATAGACTTATATATATATATCCACTTACCCACATTCCTCTATACACGTATTCACCTCACAAACACCACCCATATTCCCGTGCACTTGCCCCTCCACCGTGCATCATATTGCGGGAATATTCGCACCAGTTGCTGATATTCCCCGATATCCGTGCAAAGCAAGCGTCTCCACCCTCACTCACACAGATCCACTCCACACTTCACGCGGCACTTAGTCTTGTTGGTTACGTCTTACTAGACGTGGACCAACTTGACACCGTGCTACATCCCATTCACATTTCCATCTTCACCCCTATCTATATAACATCTATATAACTATACATATTCTATATCTACTATATATACATATATAGAGATATACCAAGCTAAGTATTTCTTTTCATTGCATTATATTTCAATTTGTCTTTTCTTCCTACTACTAGAAAAAAGTAAAAAAAAAACTATAAAATAGAAAAGATAAATCTTGATTTGCAGGCACACGGTCTCGCGTGTGGCGAGACAAGACTCATTGTATTTTGGAATATAGCCAAGGACCTATTTGAAGGTGTGCCTCAAGAACAAGATTATCAGGAAAAAAAAACCTAAAAATCAAGAAAACCAAAAACATAATAAGCGCAAGGAAGAGATACGTTTTAGGAAAGGCATAGAAACTTCGCAATTCTCCTAATCCCCGCCTCCCTGAGATTGACCCTGGGCCTAAAAGTAATCAAGCTAAAATCAAGTAGGACAGGTTAAAAGATTTTAGTGAAACTGGCGTAGACTTGATTTAGGTTAACTCACTATACGCACTTCAACATTAATATCACTATTTTAATAAAGCCAATTCGAGTACGCATCAAATACCTTGAAGTCTTCATGGATGACTTCTTGATATTCCGTCAAACATTCAATGATTGCCTTTTGCACTTGGCTTAGATCCTCCGACGATGCATTGACGTGAATCTAGTTTGCTCCTGGGAAAAGAGCCATTTCATGGTTCCTGAGGGCATCGTACTTGGACACCTCGTATCTGAGAATGGTATCCAAGTTCACCGAGCCAAGGTGAATTTGATTTCCAAATTACCTGTGTCTTCCCCGGTCAAAGATATTTGATCATTTCTGGGGCATGTCAGTTTTTATCGATGGTTCATATCTGATTTCTCAAAAATTGTATGCCCCCTAACAAATCTTCTCTCAAAGGACACACCCTTTGAGATGACGAGCGAGTGTGTTCACACGTTCGAGATTCTGCATGACCAAGTAACCGAAGCTCCAATCCTACAATCTCTTGAATGGTCTCAGCTGTTTGAGATCATGTGCGATGTGTCTGACTACACAGTAGGAGTGGTCCTTGGACAAAAAACTGATAGGAAATCGGTGGTAATATATTACGCCAGCAAGACATTAGACGAGGCTCAGCGTAATTATACAATTATGGAGAAAGAGTTGCTGGCTGTAGTATTTGGTCAAGAGAAATTCAAATCATACTCGGATCACATCGCTATAAGTCACTTGCACAGAAGGATGCAAAACCAAGAATGATTCGATGGATCTTGCTTTTGAAAGAATTTGACCTCGAGATATGTGATAAAGCTGGAAAATAGAATGTGGTTGCAAACCATTTGTCTAGTCTTCCTTCTTCGATCATTGACCCCTCCAGACTTATTATTGAGCTTTTTCTGGACAAGAATCTTCTGAGCATTGATGTTGGACTTCCCTGGTACACCAATACAATTATTTGGCATTGAACCAGATCCTGTTTGATTGGCAAAATGCCAAGAAAGCAAAATTGTTTTCAAATGCCAAATATTATGTCTGGGATTACCCATATCTATTTCTCATCAATGCTGATCAAATCATCTGGAGATGCATCCCTGACTTCAAGGTCAATGATATATTATCATTCTACCACGACCATGCCTATGGTGGCCATTACTCTGGCCACAAAACCGCTGCGAAAATCCTCCAGTGCGACTTCTATTGGCCCATGCTCTTTAAAGATGCACATAATTATCATAGGGCATGCTCTCATTGCCAAACCTTAGGAAACATGAGCCATCGCGACATGACTGCCTTGAACATGATTCTTGTGTGTGAGATTTTCAATACTTGGGTATTGATTTCATGGATCCCTTCCTGAATTCAAACGACTTCGAATACATTCTTCTTGCTGTGGGCTACATGTCCAAGTGGATCGAAGTCGTTCCTGTTGGTCCAAGGGCACCACGATTGTCAATTTTGATGATAACAAAACACTTGTGTTTTTACATTTTCTTTTGAGTTCTAGATTTCAGGTCGATTGCAAATGTTACAAGTGTAAATTCAGAGTTTGAGCTCACATCCATGGTGGATTGGAGGGGCTTGATGGAGGAGAAGGAACTTCGCAAGGAGAGAAAGCTTGAATAAGGAAAGAGATGAAAACTAGGATAGATTTCCTTTCTTGTTCATTGTATTATTATTTCTCTTTATTTTTCTTTCTTAGATGCAAGTTAAAGAGTCTCAAAGTATCAACTCTCTAGTCCTAGGAACACTTACTAGATCTTAGGACACTTAGGTTTTCTATAGAGAACTTAGAAAACCTAAATAGGCTTCAGACAGCCTTTTTAGACATCTAACACAAAAATCAGACGTTTGATAGAAAACTTTAACACGTCTGAATGTTGAATCAGACATCCAATCTTTCAGGGCTGGTCTTAGAACCTTCTGCCTTCTAATTTCATACGACCGACCCTTAGTCCAAACATCTTAGCAGACGTCTAGTGACTTGGCCTGGCATCCAATTAGTGTTTGGATTCATAATATGATCGTTGAGAAATGACCTTTAGGCTTCTATCAGATGTTCGTAGAGGACTCCAGACGTCTGATAAATAGACGTTATCCCTCGATTGAGCCGAAATCACTTTTGTTAAGAGTTATAGCCGTTAAGCACTCTTGGGAATCAGTTCCCACAGAGTTATTAGTTTCCAGACATCCAGATCATGTGCCAGCCGATCGACCTATCATTTGATCACTTTGACCTAAAACCCTGTTTAGGTCTGATGCAAGTCAAGAAGGAAATCTATCCAAAATTGGACATCTAATTTAGTTTCCAGACATCTTATACTTGACTTCCAGATGTCTAATCTTTTACCCAGACGTCTGATGACCTGTCAGAATCATTAATGATTCTGATTGTAGCTTGATTTGCCTTGGGATGATCCTTAACAGCTACCTAAGACTTCCAAAGCCTTCCTAGGCCTTCCTAAGCCATCTATAAATAGGAGAGGCCCCTTGCCTTGTATAAACACACCAAGCAACACATTTCCACATCATATAGTGTCAATTTGATCCTTAAAAGAGATCTAGCTCTCACAAGCTTCAGTTCTACATCTTCAAAGCTTTCTTCTCACAGTGCACCCACTCTCCCGCTGTCGTTTCAAGCGCGTCATCATGCATTGCGTGGTTCACACACCCGCATCGTCACGCCGACGCACCTCCACCTAAGGGAAGATCCTTTTCCTGTAGTAGCTAGTTTCATTTATATACTTTGTGGCTCTATGGTTTGTGTTGTAATTTTACTTTGTTATTTGGTTGGGTATTCGCTTTGTGAATTCTCGTCTCCTTTGTGAGACAAAAACCTTCTCATCAAGAAAAGGGGTTTGAGGCACGCTACCCTCATTCAAAGTAACGTCGGTTGTAAGAGGTTGAACAACCCTCATTAAAGTAGTTCGTTAGTGGATTTGATCGACTTGGTTGATCGGGAAATCCTAACTTGAGAGGCTTAGGTGGTGGTTTTCACCCGGTTTGGGTTTCCACCTAAAAATTCTTGTGCAAATTGTGTGATTGCTTATTGTGAGTTTGTTTTGGTTTAATTCCACATTTTAGTTTATATTCCGCAAATCTCAACCCCTCCCGTAAGAATCTTCAGTTTTGACTCGAACCAATTATCATAAAGCTATAATCATATTAATTCAAGGGCATATCTTCTCTCAGTTCAGTGTCCCATGCGTGATCATCTCTGACGGAGGGACCCACTTCGTTAATGTTCACTTCCAATCCCTAATGAAAAAGTATGGGGTGTCACATCGTATTTCAACTCCATATCATCCCCAGCCTAATCGACTGGCTAAGCTCTCTAATTGGGAGATTAAGAAAATTCTTTAGGTCACTATTTGGTCTAACAGAAAGGATTGCTTGACCCAACTTCCAGAAGTATTATAGGCCTATAGGACTATAATGACCTGTTACACTTTTAGCCATTTAAGACGTCTGGAGTTTCAGTCAGACATCCATCCAGATGTCTGGACCCATTCCCAGACGTCTAAAAGTGAAATTTTCGTACCGCGCTTTACGCTCTGCAAGCGGGCGGTGCACAGAGGCTGCTCCCTCCTCTCTCTCCCTCACCCCCGAACCCTAACCATCACTTATATAAACCCCCCTCCCTTCTCCTCTCCTCTCCTCCTCACACCACTCAACCACTTCCACCTCCAGCTTCTCCTGCCAGCCAAGTTCCTCTCCGCCTCTGCTACAGCCGCAGCAAGGAAGGGAATCCACCAAAGAGGGGAGAGCGGAGAGGGGCAAGAGCAAAAGAGTGCAAGGGAGTGAGAGCAGGAGAGGAGGAAGGAGACCACAAGAGCTCGTGGAGCTCAAGGAGGAGCTCGTAGGGGAGGAGAGGATGTTGGCGAGGAGCTACTCAAGCTCCTACAGCGACTGGAGTTGCCGCCACGGGCAGAGGAGCGAACAGAGCGAGCTGCGTGGAGGTTCTGATACTGGAAGTTTTCCAGTATCAGACGTCTGGAGTGAAGAGCAAATGTCTGGCAAGGTACCTGGACGTCCGGAGCTAAGGCCGGACGTCCGAGAGCACGTATCGTGCGAGGTACGTACGTTCCTGCGTTGATTTCCACCATGCAGAAGATCTCAATGCAGGAGTTGTTGTCGGCTGACTGTGCCTACGTTTGCGTACGTAGGTGCAGCTTTGGGAAGGCGCATGGTATGCTTTCCCATGCACTTTTGGACGTCTGATCACATCACCAGACGTCCAGAGGTGCTTCTAGACGAATGGAGACCTTGTCTGACATCTGGAACTGTCCTCAGATGATTGCAGAGGATTTCTGGATGTCTGATCAGCTGTAAGAAACACAAGGTGAGTTTTGACGTCTTTTAAGATGTCTAGGACTGATTTTGATCAGAATTCGTGTTTTTGGCTGGTTTAAGGCCCAAACAGAATCGGATTTCCGCAAACGAAGTGCCGTTATTTTCTACTCGAGTTCCTCTACGTATTCATGTTGAGTACCTACTATTTTGAGTTTGTCTAATATACATTATTCACTGGTACAGGTTACCAGCCAGTGGCGTGTTCGAGGTCTGCAAAGATGACGAGATCTGCTGCATAGGCCCCCATTCCTCCCGTGATACCCGGTAGAATGGTTTAACTCAGTTATTAATATTTAAATAAGAATGTGCTTGGTTGAAATAGCCAGATGGAACTCTAGGATGTGGAATGAACCCTAGGGTAGAAAATGGATGAGCCTGTTTGAGCTGTATTGTTTACTTGAATAAATGGTTAAGATAAATTACTAGAAAATGCCTTTAATATAATTACGAGATGCATGTTGAAATACGAGCTGCCTATATTTAATTGAGAAATTTCTTGAGAAACCACCAGTTGCATGTTTTTGAGAATTGAATTATGGAAACATGAGCTGCCTGTTTATGGATAAGGAATGAAATATGAATCATGGGATCTGGATCTGGATAAATGAGGTGAACATGAGAGTGAACCCTTTGGGGAATTAGGAGTAGAACTCCTGTGGATGAATGGAAAGATGGAAATGTAGACGGAAAGTGTGCTGGCCCTTGTGTACGTGGTACCAAGGAGAGCAACTGTCCCCTTTTTAGTGTAGAGCGGAGCTAGCCTCCCTTGGGTTGAGACCCGGGGTTAGGATTGGCCACTCTACACCGACTCCTATTAGCCCTCGCATATGCGATACCGAGGTGAGCTACTAGTGTAGGGAGGGAGCTAGCCACCCCACGGGGCCCGAGGTTCAGCTAGCCACCCTACAATGACTTTGTTAGGCCCTCTGGGCAAACCGGGGTAGTCAAACGAGGGTGCACGGACTGTGGAGGGGCGAGACCCCTGTTTGGTTCTGAGGGGCGAGACCCCTGTTCTGAGAGGGCAAGGCCCTATACTATTCCATGCTGTACTTTGTGCGTACCCGCTAGCGGAAATGTCTGACTGCGTATCAATGCGGGGTAGCTACCCGTGCACTTATTACGCGTGTTGTAGTCATCGTTACATCTCGACAGTGACCTCGGGTGGTTAACTGGGTGTAAGACTACCACGGGGGACTCTCCTGGCCAGGAGAGCACCACGTGTACCCTCTACTCTACGAAAAAGACTGCAATCAAGATCGTTCCCACGAGGAACATGCAAGATCAAGAAATACCTGGATACTTTGAGAAATATATGAAATAGAAACACATAAATGAGATAAATAGAAATGCGAAATAAATCTGTTGTTGTTTTTACTGTAGTTGTACTTAAATAATAAAACGCCACTCTACTCAGCGTTCGCTGATTCTATCTTTTCATAACACTATTCAGGACCAGGAGTTGAGCAGCTTGAGTTTTCAGCTACAAAGGGTGTTGGGCACAGCCGAGCCCAGCCGTAGTCGTTCTTCAACACTTTCTTTTTTTTCTCTACTGTTGTAGTAAGTAATGGACACTTAATTTATTATTTCTGCTACTTCTGTTTCCTTTCCGCTTTCTGTTGTTGTTGCTGTGGTGGCATGTACTGAGACAGTTGTTCTACTTTCTTTACTGCTTTGTACGTTTCTTCTACTTAGTTACATTGCATGTGTGAATGTGGTTTATCTTCCTGCATTTGGCTATTTCTTGTTGGATGACTAGGTCTTGGGATTAGTCGAGGCAAGCCAGTCTCGAGTCCTGTAGGGATCTGGGAACCGGGTCGTAACAAGGACCACCCATAAAACCCAGCTAGGAATGCCTCCATTTAAACTTGTTTACAAAGAGGAATGTCACCTTCTTGTAGAGATGGGGCATAAAGCCTACTAGGCAGTACGAAAGTGCAATCTAGATCTCAAGGAGGCCGAAATCTACCATCGTTTGCAAATGAGCGAGATCGATGAGCTACGCAATAATGCGTACGAGAACTCGTGTATCTACAAGGAGCAGATTAAGGCCTTTCATGACAAGTACATCTCACAAAAATCTTTCTATCCTGGTTAGAAAGTGCTTCTCTTTGATGCCTGACTCAAGCTCTTCTTGGGGAAACTAAGCTCAAAATGGACCAGACCTTTTCTAGTCTGGAGAATCTTTGGAAATGGAACGATCAAAATCTGTGAACTCAACCATGACTCGGACCCTTTTGTGTAGTGAATGGTCAAAGGCTGAAACCATTCCTCGAGCTGAACGATTCAAATATGGCTATTGAATTGTTTGATCTCCATTCACCATGAGCTGCATTACACCTAGCTGATGGCATTAAACTTAGCATTTAACGGGAGGCAACCCATCATTTGAAAACCCAAGACCCTTCTCACCCATCTTTTAGCTGAATTCTTATTGTACTTTAGGGTTTGTACCTTAAAACAACCGACTCCACCTCTGATACTTGTATTGGAGCTTGAAATCGTTCACAACAGCCATCCCAACCCATTCACTCACCCTTCGAAACCTATTTTAAATCACCAACTAAGCAGAACTCGAACCCACCTAGTTTGCAATGAGGGCATTATAAAACTTAGGCATAGAAGGGTATTAAAGTGCGAAACAACTCAAAATTCGATTCTTTTGAGGGGTTCTCATTCCAAAAAGAAAAATGGGATGAAAGGGAAGGAAAATTTTTTAGCTGAATTGAAAAATCTATTTTGAGGAGGAGAAAGAGGAGAAAAATAGAGAAAAAAGTAGCAAAAGTTAATTGTGTTAGTCCTAGCAGTTGAATATGGAACATACCTAAGTTCTAGACTGGATTAAATGATGAATTGAGTCCTAAAGTGCTAAAGAAAAGGAGATAAGTGAGGGATACCAACTTTAGGCCTCCTTGTCCTGGTTGGGCTTAAACATTCAAGTACTTATTAAGATTTAGATTATTCCTCAAGAGATTCAAGGAAATACGAAGCTGATATATTAAGTTTAAGGCTTAAGGATTATTCAGCCTCATTATCTGCCCTTTGGTTTGCAGGATGTGGTAACCTAGGCACCCAAAATTTACACACTAGTCTGGTTCAGTGGGCTTAATGAATAATAATTCCATAAAGTGTTCTGTTCTAAAAAAATGTTTTCCTGAAAATTTGATTAGAAGAGTTCCCACAATAGAGAAGAGTAAGTACTTCCCTTGAGGATGCATTATAACATATCATTTCCCCGATGCTTGTCTCCTAGGATATCTAAATATCCTACTAGAGGCATGTAAGCACCTTATGCTGGTTTAGGTGACATGAGTGGCATTATCTTGAAATGACAATTGTCAGGGCCTAGACTTAGCTACAGAATGCCATGAGCGGCACTATCATGAAGTGTCAAATGTCAAGGCTCTGGGGGTTTCCATGGACGATGCTATCCCAAAGCATCGATTGCCAAGGACCCTTCAAGGATTGATGATGGGGGCAAGGAATCTGATACAGACCGTGTTTAGGGCCAATCCAATGTTGGATTTAGGGAAATTTAAAAAGAAAGAGAAAAAATTCTCAAAAAATATATATATACCTCTCTCTCTTCTAAAAATTCACTGGCAAGTTGAACCTAGACCTTGCTGCACGTACGCACGGGTGCTTTAATCGCTAGGGTCAACGAACCTCTGGGAAGATTATGGGGCCTTCGAAACCTTTTTTGCGGACCTAAGGCTGAGGCTGGTCAGGTATGTATCTTGGCTGGTGGTATTTGAGTACCTCTAGGCATAGAGTTGGTATTTCAATCTAATTTCTAGAGAGGTGGCACAAGCAGGCATCCTAACGATTAAAATCTGATCTAGAGATCTAGTTTGTTCCATAGGATTTTGCTAGCAACTAACAAAAGTTAGGCATGGGGGTATGATGATAACGCCATCATCCATCATAACTAGCTTAAATTAGCCATGTTCCAATAATAAATGCTCCTTAATACTCATCAGAAGGTCATAATACTATTCTGAGTTGGATTTGAGGACAATCAGCGAAAATAAGTTAATTCTGGTGTTTTAACACCTAATCATAATTGAAGATTAACTACAGGACTAATCAGGGCTTAGAGCACTGTTAATCAGGACTCGAAAATTTCAGATTCCTTGTACTAATCTTAGAGCACCAATAACACTCTACTCTCGTCTCACACTATTTGGTGGATTTTTAGAAGAAGATTCGCCTGACTCCCGAAACATTGTCCAAAGTTCAAGAAAAGAAGCACTACTTCTCAACAAACTAATGACGTTTATCGGTCTTCACAGTGAATCCATTGCAACATCTACATGTGAGTGTGAAAATTATACTGGATTTCAGATTCAGAATCAACTCAAGAATAACATCCCTAATGAAACTTCCTTAATAAAATTAGTGCATGAATATATATATATAAATGCTATGTATAACCTTTCAAAGTTGCACTTCGAAGATTTCCCTAATTCAAGTTACATTCAGCTCGGCCCTAATTTTAGAACAAAAAGGTGAGTGGATGAGTCAAAAGTAGTTGTTGCGAATGATTTCTAGCTTTAATGCAAACGTTGGAGGTGGAGTCAATTGTTCTTAATTTAAGGACCCTAAAGTGCAATTAGCATGATGTACAAAAGGTTTCTCTTAAGTGTTGGCAGAAAAATTTCAATTTACATGTACTACCACCCCCATGCCTACTTTCTTGCATGTCCTCATGCATGAATATAATGAAAAATAAATTAAGCCAAGGAGTAAATGGGTAGAAATCACCTAGAATAGCTCCTGAATTTTTCGTTCCGCTTATTCCAACACCTAAGAAGTAAAATAAATATGCAGGAAAATATACCAAATAAAATATGCTATATAAAAGTGCTGAGATTAGCACCTCCAGCTGGGTGTAAACTCGAAAAGGATATATCAATACAATATTGAGAATGGCGAGAAAAATGATAAGAATTTTAATTGTTCGCCAACAGCGGGTCGCAAATGCGGACTAGCTGTCCATGAATTCCAAGCCCAAAAAATTGAAAAAATATGTAGATAGGGCTTGGGATTATCTACAACCAAGTGTTACAACAAAAAAGACAATTAAATGCGAGTGCCTGGAAGAAATGAAGATGAAGGCATCCTGAAGAGGTGATGGAGAAGACAGGTGGTTGGGGTATGAGCGGAGTCGTGTGGGGAAAAATCATCTGGGTCCTGATAATGGTGATGAATGGAAGGCATGACCCAAGTGGTGTGGTCATATATGGAAATCAAGGTCCAATGATCAGTCTCTGAGTCTCCCAAAGATGCTTCTTCCTGAGTATCATCCTCTTCTTTTTCCAAATAATTCGATTCTAATTTCCAATTGTCACATGATTTAGCAAAATTTTTAGCTTCCTCAAATAACTCATCATATGTAATCCCCAATAATTTTTCAATCTCATGAATATCTTTTTCATAGGGAGATATTTCCTCCTCACTTAGATGGAATTGGGCATTAGATTCGGTAGTGAGTCCCTCCATGAAAGTGGAATGGGTTGAATCATTGATTGAGGAGTCATTAAAGTCTTTTTGATTTTGTTGTTTAGTGTATGTGATCATCTAAATCAATTCATCAATGTCTACATGGATATCCTCAAATACAACAAAATCATATTCAGGTCCATTAGTGCTTGGTTCCTCAAAATGAAATGATTGATATTTAGGCCCTAAATCAAGATCAAGATCCTCAAATGAATCTCCTTCCTCAACTTCAATAGGAACATCAATATCGTCCACCTTGGGTGACTAATCTATAGAATCCTTAATGACCACCTTTGAATCACAAATCTGTTGTAGCACACCTGACCCAAATTCAAACAATTTTTATTTTTGTTGCTCATCTCGGATTCTATGAAGCTATTTTCTTATATCATCATATTCTCTTGCACTAGCTTCTTCTATTTCATGAACCATTTTGATCAATCAAGTAATCTGGGACTCATTGCAAGGGGCAGGGGTTTGAATTGGGGTAGGTCGGTCAAGATAGTCAACCATGCCATCAAAGATTTGATCCTGTATTGATGGTGGCTCTTGTGATTTAGTAGATTCTTGATTGGGGTCATGTCATCCTACCTAGGTGTCAATTGCCATGGTTTCTTCCGAGTTACCCTCCGAATCACTTTCTGTATCATCCAAAAAATACCCTGACTTTGTTTTCTTAGCAGCTGCAAAAATATCAAAGTGAATCTTCTCATTGCCACTACTCATTTCTGTACATCCTGAGTAACAGTCAATCCATGCATTAGCCGTAGCCAAGAAAGGGCGACCCAGAATGATAGGTGAATCACTTAGCTTCACCGGTATAGCCATGTCCAAAATAATAAAATCAATCGAAAAGCTAAGACCTTGCACTTTAATGATCACATCATGAACTACCCCCTTAGGTGTGTTGATGGAGCCATCTTCCATTTTAATGGTGACAGGTGTGTGGTGCAGATCTCCAAGTCTAGTGCGGTCAAAAAGAGTGCTAGGAATCAAGCTGATGGAAGACCCTAGGTCCACAAGGGCTCTATTAAAGGTGAATCCCTTGATGGCACAAGATATGAAAGGTTTTCCAAGGTCGATCTTTTTGGGTGGTAGAGTGCCAGAAACAAATGCACTTATGTTAGTAGATAAAACCACCTCTTTAGGTGTGCAAGTTTTTTTCTTTTCTTGTGACTCTTTCTTTAAGGCTCCAAGAAAGGGTAAATAAGTCAAATCAACTTCAGGAGCCTTTTTCTTCTTTTTGTCCCTAGAGTCTACGCCAGAGCTGGATGCAAGTTTGGTCTAAAGATTTTGGTTGAGCCCGAATCAGATCATTTGGATGGGCTCCTAACTTTTCTCTTTCTTTTAGAAGCCAAAGAATTGGCACCTGCACATGGCACATATGATAAATTGGGGGAGGGGTTGGAAGAATAGGTGAAGAACATGAGTAAAGAAGAGTGTGTATACGGGGATAGAATGATTCTTGAAGTCTCTTGATTTGATCCCCTTGAGATTTCACTTGATTTTCCAAATCAGTCAGCCTTTCTTCATTTTCTTGTCAAAATCCAACAAAATGTTCATGATATCCTCAAGGGTGGTTGTGGGTTGGGTTGGACTAGATGGTTGCCCTAATGTGGATTGAGTGGAGTACTGGGCTGGCCTAGATTGATCTTGAGTTTTATTTTTTCTCTGTGGAGGCCATGAAAGATCAGGATTGTCTCTCCACTCTGGGTTATACAAATCAGGATATAAATCAAAGTGTGTATCACCCTAAGTTGGGTTGATTATAGAGGGAGTTGATTGAGAACCTGATGTGTGGTCCTGTACTTATGATCCATTATTCCAATTCTTAAGTGATGTATCATCAAGTACAGGTGTATCAGAAATAGTGCATTCCCTAAGTGATCTACCCAAATCATGAAGTAGGTCCAAAGGTGCCTTCTGGGTTGGCTGAGTCTAGGATGCCTCACCAGGGTAGCAAGAGTCAATAGAGTAGCTAGTGGATCCAAAATATGGGTCACCTGATCCACTAGGCTGGGTATTCCAGGTCTCTTATTCTTGGGAGGAGTGATAAGATTGAGATTGTGTCTGCCATTGTCTAATTTGCTCTAGGAGCTTGGCACGTTGATCCTCTAAGCTCTTATTAAACTCCTGGAATTCACCAACTGTGGCCTTCAATCGATTATGATCTAGATAAGGGTCGAATCCATGAGGTTTAGGTTCTAAATAAGCTGGGAGATAAGGAGAATGAGAATAATCATATCCCAACTGCTGATGATGAGTCTCCCAACCAGGAGGAGTCAAAATCATGGTTGAGTTGGGAGATGTAGGATCTTGAGGGTCAAAAGGGTGATATGGGTTCATGGGTATTCGAGAAAAGAGGAGAATGGAGATAAGAGAAGGTCCTCCTTAGGAAGACACAACCAGCTACAAGGGATTGTTGAAAATAACGCAAAGGCCTATAATAAGAGAAAGCCCAAATCAAGCAAACAAGCTAGCCCTAAATTGTATACCCTAAATGGACCTAAACTTGGTACCCTGAAATGAACTTAGGTTAAACCAACCCTTGAATTACTTGGCTGGCCAGAAGGGTGGGACCCCCTAAGACACCCTACATGGTGGGACACCACTAGAGGTTAACGCGGTTACCACACCGACCTTTCTTACCACCAGTTGGTCCAAATAGACAAGGCCTTGATTTTTACCCAATTAAACTTTGGTTACCAAGTAAATTAATCCTACCTAGGGCACGTCTACTTAGTTTTAGGCTTGGGCTTGAAGTGCTCTTGGAATGTGATTGGGCATTATGGGAGTGTTGCCCTTAAAATTAGACTTAACAGTGTGAAGTGCACAGACAAAGGGTTTGCAATACAAGCTTTAATTTGTGTAGTGGATTTTATGGTTCAAGTGCTTGTATTAATTTATTTTACGATTTCCTTGTTTAAGTCAATTCAAACAAGGTTGCAGTGAAGCACGCAACAGATTTTGCAATTTCCAATTTGTTTTATGAATTTCCTTCAAGTATGGAATGCAAATGTGCTCTACCTTAATCTGGAAACCCTAATATCAGATAGGTCTATATGAAGATTTTAAGTCTAGCAAGGTAGAAGTGGTGTGATCCAATCAGAGAAAACAATAGTCCTAGTGCACCACTACTAAGTGAAATAGACCTAAGTGGTTGCCTAAGCTGAAATGTAAATCATTTTAATTCAAGTAGGTGAGGGGGTCAATCAAGAAATATACCTCACCTACTAGGCAACTAGGTTGAGTCAAGTCAGTTTAGGTCTCTAGAAAAAAATTAAACCCTAAAGTTTTATGTCCTATGGTTTATGCTCTTCTGAAAACCTGCAGTCAGACCTTGTTCTGGCTTGAACAAACTCCGCAGATCAGTAAAGGAAACCCAAATAAGATGAAATTTGACAGAGATTTTCCATTTTTAATAAGGCTTTCAGAGAATATTTTTTGGAGACTTTTACTGTTTCATACACTTTTTCACGAATTTTTTAGTGTCAAGGGTCAAACAGGCTAGATGAGCCTTATGCGAGTAATTCAGTTTGAAATAGTATTAAAGGGAATACAAAAATTCTTGAAAACTTATATAAAAAACTAGGTTTCAATGGCTTTCCAACCCCACAAATTTCAAATCAATTTGATTTATATAGAGGTCAAAATTAGTGATTAAAGTTAGATAAAATTAGTGTACGGACTGTTCTGATCCCTATCCACTATACCAATTTTTAAAATTCATACAGTGCAAATTTTTCCAAATAAAATGACATTGGAAAGCTGGTTTGAAACCCTAGTATCAGATTGAATCTCAAAATTTTTTGAATTCCTAATTTGGCAGCATTTAATTTTTGAAAATCGAAATCAATTTCAGGTCGAGTTTCTAAATATAGAGTTGGTATATTTTAGGTAGTTTCCAAGGAAAATATACACCAAACAAATATACATTTTTTAATTCAAATCCAAAAATTTGAATTTGATTTTTTTTTCTTTTTGTTTTTTTTCAAACCTAAGAAATCAACAAAATAGAGGATGAAGAATGATACATGTGATCTTCACCACGGGATGATGCATGCACGGATCCTCATTTTGACCCCACAATCAAAACAAAAAGATGTTAGGCATATCCAAATCTAAAAACTCGCCCGTTGCCTCCCCAGCAATGGCACCATTTGACAAGGCTTTTTCGTGCATTTTTGGAAACATGTTGGAATTGTAGTATAGTTGCGCTAAACCCTCGATCAAAAAATATATGTTTTATGAAACTCACGTTGATTTTATTCTTTTATAACATGAGTCTCGATCGTTCGTCTCTGGGAGGCGTGAGAAACGATTTTAGATTTGGATCCACTTTTCTAACTTGAATCTAACCTAAACTGATCTTTTTGGTCTTCTTTGTATTTTGCGATTTTTTTGTGTTTTTATTCTTGTTTTGAAAAGTGCAATGAAACCTAGATCTAAATATGCTTGTTGAAGGATTCTGAGATAGGAGAATTAAGTGTGTCTCGTTGTAGTAAAATCTTCTAAATAGAACTCTCAATAAATAAAATTTATAACTCGAATATCTAAATGAAGTCTGAGATCGAACATAGGGAACAAATAGGAATTCACATGCTAATCTCAATTAAAATATAAATGAGCATAGAAATAAGCCAAGAATAATGATATTTCAATGAATAATTACTACTCAAATCTGATATTTAATAAGAACATGAGTATATCAAGAGTTAACTTTGACAAAAAGATACCTAGAACAAAATAATGGTGATTCATATCACCAATTATTAGCCTAAGCACATGTATATCAATTACTCAATCATGTTAAATAAATGAACAATAATTAAACATCTGATTTGAGAATCAGATGACTTAAATGTCACCTGCTACAGTGCTTTCTCTTCTAAGCTTTCCCCTCTTTAGCTTCTTCTTCTTTCTTTCCTTCTTTCCTTTCTCTTCTCTGGCACGACTCCTCTTCAGCCTCAACTTCTTCTTCACAAAGCCACTTGTCTTCACAGATCCTTCCCAGCGACTAAGTGTCGCTCAAATCCTTCAAAAGCAAAACCCACCCCTTCCCCACTCTCTATTCTTTCCTTTCCTTCTCTCCTCTTTCTCTCAAATAGCTGGGTAATCAGGTATACGGGTCGCGTAACCGTATCCAGGGCTGCAAGCGTAAGTATCGTAGCAGAGAAGTGAGAGAGCTTAGGCGGGTTGGGCATGTGAAGGGTGAAGGGGACCTCACCTCCGGTGATCTGAGGCAAACAACCCAAATCAGAAAATCAATTTATCCGGCTGTAGTTCTTCCTAATCCCACGATGTGTGACTATTGAGTCCCCTTTTCTCGCACGCTGTTGCAGAGATGAAGCTTCTCTCAATTGCAGGTGCAGCTGAGGGTGTGGTCTTTAATTTACCACCTGGGAGTAGTCCTAGAAGCCTTCTGCACTACCTGGGGGTTGCGTCTAGAGCTCGCATCGCAAGAACACAGAGAACGACATTGGCGATAATGGCGCAGCAGCGGAGCAACGACGTATACCTGAAATACCAAAGAACAGCCTCTCAGCCACGTTAAATTACTTCAGGAGCTTCGCCGTAGGGCGTGGAGTACATTGGCGGTGGTCTCGTGGCGTGTAAGGGTGTATGGTGGCCGAACGGAGTCGGGAACGGCGGCGAGAAAGTGGGTTGTTCGATGGCAGTCATGAGTGCGTGGACGGTGTAATAAGTATGGGGGTTTTGTGTGGGTGGATGTGGCAAAGGTTGTGGAGTAGGTGGTAAGGTGGTTAGAGGTGTAAGGTAACAGAAATGCCTTGCCGGACAGGTCGCCGGAGCGGAGGATGAAGGTGGCATGCGTGGATGTCGAGGGTTTGCTTTTGGTTTTGGATAAAAGAAATTAACCTAATAACCTAAGGGAACTGAAAGAGCGATCTTCGTTTCGTTGAATTTTTAAACATAAAATGATGTGTCATATTTAATAATGTGATAGAAAATCGCTTTTCAAAATATTTAATTCTCAAAATCTAACTACGAAACTAGTTAGGTCATTTCCATAGGGAGGAATTAGCCTATTAAAAATGATTAATGATGCAACAAGTATTCAGAAATATCAACAAATGTGCATGCTAATAAATTCTCTCATTTCCAACACAATTCTCGATCTAGATAATTAATCAAGAATATAGGTGCGCACATACAAAATCACCACCATGAAAATATGTGAATTGTGATCTTAGTACTGACAAGCACCGTCAAATTTAATTAAAATAGAATCTGTTCCCTATAACAAATATCCATGCTCGATTATTCATGAGACGAATTTAACTATACGCAATTCAAGTAGAATGGAGGGACATCTATGCAAATTCCTTTCAATATATTAAATCTTTAAAAATAAATGAATAGTGGTTGTGGCAATGGCATTCACCGTAATTTCTAATTGCGAGAAAAATAGAGGATTTCTCCTTTCTCTTCCTCGCGCATGAAGAAGGGAGGCCAACCATCAGCTTACACATGGTAGGGGTCCTTCTCGCCAAGGGTGTCACGTTGACGTAGGAGGCACAGCTGGAGGTGGCCACCGGTGGTCGAACGGGGAAGGAATTGCCAAGCAACATAGAGTCCTGTTACTGCGTGCCCAACAGGTGGCTACACTGCTAGGCACATGTGTAGGCGAGGAGGGTCAGACGAGTTGCTAGGAGAGCTCTGATGATGTTGGCGGTGAAGATGGTGGTCGGCGGTGGTGTTGAGGCGATGGGTAGTGATTGCAAGTTTGGGTTCTTTCAGCAAGTTGCAGGGGGGTTGGAAGGAGAGGATGATGAAGCCGAAGAGGAAGAGGATGGACAGGGACAGGGCTGTAGGTTTGACAGTGGTGTTTGTGGCCGTGGGGGGGGGGGCGTTGAGGGCGGCTGGCCTGCTGCGGTGAGGGGGAAAATGGAGGTGGTGTTGGTGCTGCGGTGCAATAGTGAAGGAGGCAATAAATTGAAGAAGACGTAAAGGAAGGGGGTGCCGTAAGGTGTTGTGGTGATGGCGTTGGTGATGGGGAGGGATGTTGGGAGAACAGCTGGTGGTGGTGGTGATCTCTGTCACTAAGCACCACCGTGTCAAGGAGAGCGGAGGAGAGGCGACGCAAGCATCGATCCACAGTGCAAGCGAGATCCACAGTGTCCGCCTTCTCACTTTGCCAGTGGAGAAGATGGATGAAGCCCCCGAAGGGGAAGAGATGGAGAGCCTCCGACACTCTTCTTCTTATTAAAAACACCTGCTATTTGTTTTTTCTGCCAAAAAGTTCTCTAACCACTCGGCAAAAGTCGCGAATGGTTGGAACACCCAGATAAGCTTAGCGATACGCTACCAAACGTCTAATAAAATCTCCAGACATCTTAAATAGTGTAGACATCAGTGAGTTCATGATAGTGGTTCCCAGACGTCCAACCTTATCTCTAGATGTCTTATAGATGCAAAAATGGACGTCTAAACTTCTTTCACCTAGCCTGTATCAATCAAATCAATTATGTTACTATATCATATGTTATTAAGTGTAGTATTGATGTATAAAATTATATACAAACTAAGGTGAATTTTTATATAACTCCTAATTAATTAACAACTACGAATAATCAATTAGAGAATACTTAGACTGAATAATGATCCACTAAAGTGGACTTATCAAATGCCCCCATGCCTAAGTTTTGCTAGTCCCTAACAAAAAGTGAAAAACAATGGAAGTAACCAAAAGATTTCTTCTTTTCTTATTCCAAAAATTTAGAGATCCAGATAAATGTGAAGTGATAGTAACCTAGGTAACGAATCCAAGTGAAAAGCCAACTTACATTTGAAGTTCGTACTTCACCCTTGATAAAATTCTACCGGGATAGACAATTACTTCTTTCAGGGATAAAGCAGAAAATGATCTATAATTTGACCCTGACTTTTTAGCTTAGGTAGGAGATACTGAGTTGAATGGATTTATATTTGGTGGCTCACACTCATCTAGTGCTCCATGTAGTCTAGTACTGTAGACTCTAGATCTCTAGACTATCAAACAAGTCAACCCAGAGAAAGGCCAAACATTGTGCTCTCTTTGCGTTTCTTTGCTCTCACTCACTTTCTCTTTTTCTTTTTCTTCTTTCTTTTCTAAGATCACATATCTTACCAAATTTTGTACATGTACTCAATGTTTGGTGGCCAAACCTAGCTTTCATACTTCAATTAAAGTTCTAACCTTACAACTAAGTTTGAAATCCTCAACTAGTATTCAGGCGATCAGAAATACTAAAGAGTAGGCATGGGTCATATTTGGTGGATAGCAATGAATGTTTTTGTTGCCTCAATGATATTGATACCTAAGACAGCTATAACTTGAACATCTTTTTTCTCTCTTTTCTTTTTTGTTTTTTTTTTTTCTTCTTTTTTTTCTATAGATAACTATATACTTCTTTTTTTCTTCTTCTCTCTCTCTCATTTTATAACTCCAACACAACATGAAATAGATTTTTATTCATGAGGATGATGATGGTCAAGAGGATATTGTGTGGCTTATTTGGTGAAAGTGCCTACTCTCGGCACTGGGAAGAAATGGATAGAACAATCGTATTTCTGATCTTTGACACTATTGCCCTCCTTCAGCCAAGGACTCTATGAAGGATGGTCATAACCATCCACCATAGTCATAGTTTTATTAGAACTCAATCTCTATGTATTTGCCTTATTTGGTGGCTCTCAGGAATTCACACAATGTTTGGACACAGGAACAGCGAGTGAAAACTATGTCTGACTCTGTGGTATCATCATCTAATTATCCAAAATTTAAGAATCCTTGCACTAAACTTAGCGCACCAGTAGCCTCTCTACTTTCTCCTCATAATATTAGGTGGATCTAATAGAAGATAGTATGCCTGTCTCCCTTCAAATTGTCCAAGGATTCAGTCGACTAAAAATGCTTATTGGTTTTCTACAAAGATCCATTACCCAGTCTATGTGCAAGTGAAGTAACTGTACTGGATTCTAAACTTAGAAATAATTTAAGAAGAAAATCTTCAATGACACCTCCTTGATAAAAATGTTTTGCTAGGGCTAACCAATTTAGCTCAAGAAAATAAAAGAGATTTTTTTTGTTTGTTAATGCACCTAACCTAAATGCATGAATACTACCCAAATATGCAAAATGCACCCCCCATGCCTAAATCTTACAATGTCCTCATTGTAAAATTAAAATAGGGGGACAAAGGAAGGAAATCACCTAATGAAGGCATTAATGTGGACGTTGGGTTGCTTCCCAACATGCACTGCATTTTTTGTCGGTAGCCAGACTTATAAAGAATCTGTAAGTCTGGTTCCAAATAGAACGAACTAGGCCCTAAAAATATGCGTAAAAGTGCAGGCCTAGAGAATAAGTAGCCACGGATGTTGGCGAGCTGATGATGCAATGTGATCCCAAATGCTCGCCAGAAGACATGATAGCAAACAATCTCGCAAGCTACCTGGAGAGGTCTAGGAAAAAGAGTAATAAAAGAAGGGACCTCTTGAAACAGGAGTGAAGGATAACATGGATCCTCCAAAGCATGAATGGTTTTAAAAGATGTATGCATAATTATTTCAAACCCTTGAATGGCGAGACTAAAAGTACAAGCATCCCAGGATCTACTGGCCTGATATTCTCCTCAGAAAGAATGTATATGAGAAGAGACCTGAGCCAAGGATTAGGTAAGGAATCTATAGGTTGCTTGAGTGATTGGGTGGTAATTATTAATTCTAAGAAGGGCTCAGTCTATTTAGGTTCCATTCCCAATAAGAATTCTTCTTCCTCATCCTTACATAACTTCATTGTTCCATGAACCTCCAACTTCATCTCTACAATAGATGGGTCATGTACAGAATTCATTATCTCATTATCATTAGTAGACTCATGTTCAACATGCTTTGACGACAGTTGGGTTTCTTGGGAAGTGTGAAATCATAATTATCATCAAGTCCATCCCCAAGTTCTTTCTCGTCAATTACATTCTTTCTGACGCCTTTGTGTGCTATTTCATTATCCTTAAAATCTTTAGGAGGATGATCATTCTCAATATTATGGAAAAAGCCTATATCACTCAATTCTTTGCTCCCCTCAGGGCATAAATCCTCAATTGAAGTGTATTATCCCTGAGAGTCTCTAGTAGGCTTGTCAATCTTATGTTGGTCCTCCTCCAACTTAGACTCTATATCTTCCTAATTTTGGGGAGAATGACTTTCAAAATCAAAAGAAGGAAGGAATCTAGATTTCACTAGAACATTTATATCCGCAGGGGTTAAGTCCTAAAATAACACATAATCTCCCTGAGATTCACTCCAAACTCTAAACCTGGGTTCCCCCATTGGGTCATCATCCTCCTCTAAAAGAGACTCTTTGTATCCTTGAGACAAAAAAAGATCCAATTCATCCTCCATTCCCTTAGGGTCACCTTCATTGGACACATGTAAATCCTTAGAATGATGAGTGGTAGGTGTCGGTTCCCTAAGTGGAGGGTCAGGATTAGGCTCACTGAGGGTAGAATGGGGTTCCACCACATGATTAATAGGGAAAGTGGCATGAACAATATGACCTTAACCCAGGGTTTCAGGGATAAGAAAAATATTGTCAGTGGGGTCAAGGTTCTCAAGTGGTACCATCTTCCCTTTCTTTTGACTCCAATATAACTTGGGTGGTTAATCATTAAGATAGTTCTCCTCTAGTGGCTGTGTCTCATGGGGAGATTCTAAGTGATAGCTACTCAAAATAGGATCCCTATTATCCATTGTTTCCTCAGAATCTTTTTTGTGATCACAGTTGTACGGGTAGGGATTAGAATCAATAGTAAGAGAGTAGCTAAGCTGACAAATTTGCTTATTCAGTTGTTGACTATTCCTCAACATCTCTCCCATAGATTCCATCATTTCTTTTTGTTACTTTTGCATTTCTATCATAAAAGAGGAGAGGTTACTATCAGATTGGGGAGGATAGTCAATCTCAGGCTCAGGTTGCCTAGGAGTGTTATTCCAACCTTGATAATCATGAAAGGTGGGAAGGTTGGGTGTTTGCATAGTTGTGGGGATTCCAGGGGTGGAAAATCCTACTCCAAGGTTCTGCTTAAAAGTGGGAGTTATCAGGCCAGTACTCCCAGGATTGATCCCATGAATTTTCATTGTACCCATCAAAGGATGGATATGCTTGGGGCATGGGATCCTGATTAAAGGATAGGAAGTATTGACTCTGATAATCTAAATGATAGGAGTAAGGGTGATTCATTTCTTTAAGCCAAACATATTTAACTCTCTTAGAAGAAATCAGAATAAAAGCAGAAACTTCCTAGAGAGTTCTACCACTGTCAAAACATACGCAAATATAGTAGGATCTATTTTTAGTATATTCTAGGTCTTAGAATTAAGTGTTCAATTGGTGACCAAATAACTTTTGCAAGAGTTTTGCTTCCTAGGCCGACCTTCGTTGGTGCCTACAACCTACTCACAAGGGATGGAAGTCTCGAATCGAGCCCACACATGAGGAACTGATAAACGCCAGTTTATCATCATTTTTATGCTTTAAAACTGACCTAGCTCTTAGGATTTTACTCCGCAAACGGGTTTTTGGGCTGCATTTAGGCATAAATTAGGATAGGCATGCATTGCATTTTTTATTATTGTTTTAATGTGTTTTTGTGAGTGTTAGGGATGTACAGATTCACAGATTCCTAAAACCCTAGCACTCAAGAAGGCAATTGGTGAAGGAGAAGCCCAGACTAGTTGGAACCCAGCTTGATCCAGCTCACCATAGCTGGAACCTAGCTTACTTGAACTAGGGTTAGCTCATCCCAGCTCCATTCAGCTAATCTCAGCCGGATGGCAGCTCAAGAGAGTTTACCTTAGCTCACCCTAGCTCAAGTCAGCTCAGATCCAGCTCAACTTAGCTGAGTCTAGCTCATCTCAGCTCCCACTAGTTCACAGGGAGCTCTAGCTAGCTCAGCTGAGTTGACAGGAGTTCACCCCAGCTCAGATCCAGCTACATTCAGCTCCACTCAACTCCAGCCAGCTGAAGAAGAATTCATCTCAGCTCAGGAAGCTCAAGTCCAGCTCCCGGGGATTCAGCTTAGCTCAACTCAGTTGAGCTAAGCTACCTTAGCTGCCTCAACCAGCTTGATTCTCCCCGGAAGCACCAGACCTAGCTCACCTCAGCTCATTTTTGGTAGAAGCTAGCTCACTTTAGCTTGGCTTAGTAGCTAGCAAAGAACTAGCAAGCTAAGCCAGCTAGAGTAGCCCCATGCCAGCCTCTTCAGCAGCAGCCAGCTCCAGCTCCAGCTCCAGACTTCTTCTCCTCAGCTCCTTCCTCCAAACCCTAGCTCCAACACCTTCTCCTCTACTCCACCTTTAGCTAAGCTAGCTTAGCTTATCTTAGCTTAGCTTAGCTTAGCTAACAACCAGCTCCTTGGCCATTCATTACCTCCAAAATCAACCCTAGCTAGCTCCACCAACTCAAGCCTACCTAAGCTAGCTATCCTACTCAAGTTGGCACCACCTCCTAGCCATCCCTTCACCCCATTATCTCCACCAAAAGACACTTCAAGTTGGTGCCAAAAACCACCCCTAACCACCTCTATATTGGCGCCACTTTCAGCCCCTTAATCCACCCTACACCTACCCACATAAGCCATCCTAGCCATCCACCTAACCCCCCTTCTAGAATCCTTCTTGGCGCCAACTTAGACCCTCTTCTAGAAGCCATTTTGGCGCCAATATCAAGGGGTGTCAACACACATAACCACCCCTTAGGTGTCCCTTAAGGTGACGCCAAACACCCTTGGCCATTGGATCCTTAACCACCTCCCTCCTTCCATCCTAGCCATCCATTTCAAAGGTCACCATAGCCCCCCTCCTATTCTATAAAAGGCCACCACCTACCACCATTTTGGAGGCATCCTCCCTTAGTATATTTTCTACCTAAACCACCTATACCTACGGCCAAGAAGAAGGAGTAGAGAAGGAGATTAAAGGGGCACACCACCAGCCCTTTTAGTGCCTTCTTCTCCCCACTCTCTTCAACTTGGGCCACGCCAAGGAGGAGGACTCTCCCACTTCAAGGAGGACGGCCAGGCAAAGGAGAAAAGCTTAGGGTGGACGTCCACCCTTGGAGAGAAACCTAGGGCACGCCCCCTTAGGGCTTGCCTTGGAGGTCATCACCTTGGCGGAGTACTGCAAGGAAGGAGTTGAAGGATTCTTTTCAAGCTTGGGAGCCACCAACCTTGGAGCAAGAAGCCCTCTTCTTCACCATCTATTTAGAGGATTTGTGTTTTCTTTCTTTATTTCAATTATCTAGTAGTAGAAGCATTCCTCTACTAGGTATTTTTGTTAAACACTTTATCAATTATCTAGTTGCCTTCTTCGCATATCTTGTTTGCATTTCTATTTGCTTATTTTCAGCATTCTTCACTTCCTCTCCCTAATTATTCTAGGCCTCCACTTGCTTAGAGTGAGCTTAGGGAGAGGCTCTACTTGCCACTTTAGAGTAGTTTACTTAATTGGAAGTGTAAACACTTTTCCCGCCATAATTTCGCATGTTGCCTTAGTTCAAAAACAAAAAAAAATGGTATATTGAAAATTACCAAAAGAAAGTTGAGATATATTCCAAGCAAGAGAATCAATTTTGCAACCATATTGCCTCCTTGGACGACCCTAGATACTTCCCTATCTAGGATTATAAATTTAAGAGCGAAAGCGGATTTACGCGTTACAACGACCTAATTAACAAACCGCGTATTTTCGCTATCAGGAACCAAAGTAACTTAGTGGATAGGCTTGTTGATTTCCAACTAACTTCCCTTGTGGTGCAAAGAGGAGAGGTAAAATTTATCTAGTGACCTTATGTGTGATATGCACAGTGTCTCAGGTGTGCAACACACGTACGCGTTTTGTGTTTTAAAATCCTCCAATCAAGTCCTTTCGCACGCAATTAAAGTCATTGATTTTAAGGTCCAACCTCTTAGCAATCCCAATTTCTTAAAGTGACCACTGACTTAATTAGATTCAAGTACTTTAGTGGTCTTAGATTTAAGTCCAATGCAGATGCATGACAGGTAATTGATACTCAAGAAAAGATGTACCTTACTCCAACTCTCTTCAATGCAAAAAGTCTGCAATGCAATTAAGATAAACTAGATGCTGCACATTCAATCCTATATGGTCGCCCTATAGATATGCAGCTTCTAGCAAGCAATTCGGGTTTTTCTCTCTCTTTATTTTTAATAAGCAAACAAACCTAATCTAATTAACTAACTAACATGTAGTTCAAATGATTCAAATAAACCTATAATCTAAATAAAATAGGAATACACTCCCGAAAAGACATTCTCGCATACAAGAGCGATAAGAATAAAAAGTACCAGGAGCACGTTCCCAAAAATACCCAACACGAGTCCACAAGACAGAAATTAAATGTCTAATGTCTATCTAACCTAAATCTAAGCTAAGATCTAATGACTAAATCATGAAAGGCTCCTTCATATGCCTTCACATGTGTGGGATCAAGGCCCACAAGCACCTGTTGCTGGCCTCCAGGGGTCGTCAAGGTCCACCAAAAATATTGCCTCTATCGTGCGCGCCTACCGCGTTTGTTTCTTCTTTTTGCATATAAAAACATCCAAAGTTAGTAATTCAAAAAGGCTTCAGAAATAGCATAAAAATGATATAAATTCCCCAAAAAACTTAATAGGCATGTTTCCTCCCCAACAACGGCGCCATTTGAAGGAGCGATCCTCATTTTCGTTGAATTTTTAAACATAAAATGACATGTAATTGTATTTAATCATGTAGTAGAAAATCACTTTTCAAAATATTTAATTCTCAAAATTTAACCATGAAAATAATTAGGTCATTTCCACAGGGAGGAATTAGCCTATTAAAAATGATTAATGATGCAACAAGTATTCAAGAATATCAACAGATGTGCATGCTAACTAATGCTCTCATTTCCAACATAAATTCTCGATCTAGATAATTAATCAAGAATATAGGTGTGCACATACAAAATCACCACCATGAAAATACGTGAATTGTGATCTTAGTACTGACAAGTCCGTCAAATTTAATTAAAATAGAATTCGTTCCCTATAACAAATATCCATGCTCGATTATTCATGAGATGAATTTAACTATATGCAATTCAAGTAGAATAGAGGGACATCTATGCAAATTCCTTTCAATATATTAAATCTTTAAAAATAAATGAATAGTGCTTGTGGCAATGGCATTCACCGTAATTTCTAATTATCAGAAAAATAAAGGATTTCTCCTCTCTCTTCCTTGCACGTAAAGAAGGGAGGCCGACCGTCAGCTTACACGCGGTTGGGGTCCTTCTCGCCGAGGGCATCACATTGACGTAGGAGGCACGATCGGAGGTGGCCGCCGATGGTCGAATGGGGAAGGAGTCACCGGACGGCGTAGCGTCCTGCTGCTGCGTGCGCGCATGGGTGGCTACGCTGCTACGCACATGCTTGGGCAAGGAGGGTTGGACGAATTGCTAGAAGAGCTCTGGTGGTGTTGGTAGTGAATATGGTGGTCGGCGGTGGTGTTGAGGCGATGGGGAGCGATTGCGACTTTGGGTTCTTTCGGGAAGTTGTAGGGGGGTTGGAAGGAGAGGATGATGAAGACGAAGACGAAGAGGATGGACAGGGACAGGGTCGTAGGTTTGGCGGTGGTGTTTGTGGCCGTGGAGGGGGCGTTGAGGGCGGTTGGTTGGCTGCGGTGAGGGGGAAAGTGGCAGTGGTGTTGGTGCTGCGGTGAAATAGGGAAGGAGGCAAGAGGTTGAAGAAGACGAAAGGGAAGGGGGTGCCATGAGGTGTTGTGGTGATGGCGTTGGTGATGGGGAGGGACATTGGGAGAATAGCTGGAGGTGGTGGTGCTCTCTGTCATTGAGCACCACCACGTCAAGGTGAGCGGAGGAGAGGCGAGACAAGCATTAGTCCACGGTGCAAGCGAGATTCACAGTGTTTGCCTTCTCCACTATGCCGGTGGGGAAGATGGGTGAAGCCCCCAATGGGGAAGAAATGGAGAGCCTCCGGCGCTCTTCTTTTTATTAAAAACACCCGTTGTTTGTTGTTTCCACTGAAAAGTTCTCCAACCATTTGGCGAAGGTCACGATTGGTTGGAACACCTAGATAAGCTTGGCAGTACGCTACCAGACTTCTGATGAAATCTCCAGATGTCTTAAACAGTGTAGACATCAGCGAGTTCATGATGGTGGTTCCCAGACGTCCGACCTTATCTCCAGACGTCTTATAGATGCAAAAATGGACGTCTGAACTTCTTCCACCTAGTTTGCATCAAACAAATCAATAGTGTTACTATATCATATGTTATTAAGTGTAGAATTGATGTATAAAATTATATGCAAACTAAGGTGAATTACCATATAACTCCTAATTAATTAACAACTACGAATAATTAATTAGAGAGTACTTAGACTGAATAATGATCCACTAAAGTGGACTTATCAGGAACTAAACTACCCTAATTTAATTCGACCAAAGGGGGGATTTTCCCATGCTAGTGGTATGCCGGAGGTAGGGAAGACAAACCTCCGATGATAGGAGCGGCGATGACAAGGGGGCGTAGGCAGCGGCCGCTAGTATTGCGGCACGCGGTGGAAGTCAAGGAAGAGGAATCCACTCACTTTGGTATGTGAGTGTAGACGAGGAAGGTGATCGAAGAAGGTTGCTGGAGCTCGTGGAGCATTCAGTCGAAGAGGAGGGAATGAGGTTTTTTGACCAAAAACAAGGTAAAGAGGTAAGGCATGCCATGGGCATGCTTTTATAGGGCTTAGGAAGGCATTCCAAGCTTGGAAACCAAGCTTGGAAGCTTGGAAGCTTCATGCATAAGGAAACCCAAAACTTCAAAGGATTCACATGAGGAATGGAGTTACAACTTGAGCCCAAGATTAGGTTTAGATCGTAGAGGATTCTCTCAGGAACCTCCCTTCCAATTTCGGAAGAGAGCTGTCGCAAAATCAAGGAGTAATCCCTGATTGAAGGTCGTCGGTGATGGGTTTAGGAGTTTGAAGGTGGAGGGGACTTGTTTGTAAAGAAGATGATGAAGTTAGGGGGGTATTTGCAATATATTTTGAAAGCCAAGGTTTAAGTGAGAGAGAAAGAGTCTGAATGAACCAAAATGCAAACTAGGTCAAGATGATCTCTGATTGGGTCCAAATTTTGGTACAAATCTAATTTTGATCCAAGGAATCTGATGGTGAAGTCAGATTTAGGTTTTGACTAAGTTTAACTAGGTAATTTGTGTAGAAATCTAAATTAGAATAACTATCCAATTGAGACTATTTTAGGTCAAATTGGGGTCCAAAGATCAAATCAAAGGTACCAAACTTTAGAGAATATTTTTCTATAATTTTTATAAGTTTTATATGAATTTTGTCCTAACCAGAACCTCAGTTAATTAAGAAAATTTGTTTTTAGGGTTTCAGATGTCCATTAATTCTCAAAATGCGTGAAAACTCATTTCTGTCTGCGTGAACCCACTTATTAGACATTTATGACCATTTGACCTATAATTAACCTCTAAGAAACCCTATGATTGTTCTTCAATTAGGATATTATGTTAAAACTGCAGTTTTACCCCTATTTACTGTTTATTTTTCAGAAAGGATGTGCAATGAATTAGGACTCTTTGGCAGTTATGTAGGAGCATTTATCAATTGATTATGACTAAATAAAGCTAGATATGGTTGATGATAATGTTATCATCAATGCTAGCGAAAACCTAATCTTAACCTAACTAATAGGCGTGTATTCACAATGGTAGATAGAAGCACGTCACTAATCATTCAAAGAAAACTAAGCATGCATTGATTAATCATATGAAGTGCAAAAGAATACATAAAAAGAACTAAACTAAAAGAATAACAGGATCAACCTAGAGAGGCTATGAAGAAGCCTTCTTGGTCGTCCAAGAAGAGAAAGAGAGAGAGGGCGTGGTCTCATCTTCCAAGGAGAGAGAAGAGGGCACGCCTATGAAGAAGAAGAGGAGAAGAGGGTGGTGGACCCTTTCTCTTCTAGGCATCCTTGAATCCTTGGAGGAGAACACCGTAGAGCTTCACTTGGTCATCCATGGAGGAGCACCTTGGAGCTTCTCCTAGCTGTCCATGGAGGAGGAGAGTGGATGGCCTTGGGAGGGTGGAAGGGAAGGTGTTGGTGGTCGCAAGAGTGGAGTGGAGGAGAATGAATGAATCTTAGGTGGTCGTCCAAGTGGTCTAAGTAGTAGGTGCTTAGGTTGGGTTTACTAAGATCAGGATGGCTAAGAATAGGTGTTTCTAGAATAGGCTATATTTAGGCGTTTTCTAGACTAAGGTAGAAGAAGTGTGTGTGTGTGTGTGTGTGTGTGGTTTGAATTTCATAGAGCTAGGTTGTGGGTTTTGGTAGAATTAGGTGCTAAATAGGTTAGGTCAATCTAGATTAGGTTGGTATGGACCTAATTAGGCTTAAGAAAGTCTAATTGGAGAGGAGTGAACCTAATTGGGCCTAGGTCAAGTCTAATTAGGTTCTACTGAGCCTAATTAAAATTGTATGGGTAGGTAGGAGTCAATTAGATCCTGGGTGGATCTAATTGGGTTCAGGTGCACCCAATTAACTGTAGATGCATGTAATTAGGTATGACCTCACTCAATTGGGTTAGGGATAGGATAAGTGAGGGTATGGATACTGGGATAGGCTTAGGACATCTCTAATTAGGTTTCCTAAGGTGTTTGGTAGGGTTTCTAGGTCAGAAGAGGCAAGCTCAGGCTTTTAGCACCCAAAATAGGAACTAGGGAACAGTAACAGACGTCCAAGGAACATATCAGATGTCTTAAAGTCCAAAGTTGGACATCTGGATAGTAAATTGGATGTCCAATTCTGTGCCAGTGCGAGTTTTGGCTTCCTGGATTGATTTTCTGCAGAAATCAGACGTCCAGCCTAATATCTGGACATCCAGAAAGGTGCTAGAGAGTGGGTTTTGGGTTTTCTAAAGTAGGTTTTGGTTCCTAAGTGTTTAAGAGAGGGATAAGGTGGATAAGAACATGGATAATGCTATCCATGTTTTGGGTTCTAAGGCTAAGATGTCCTACTGGGGGTGCTTTTGGGTTGTGGAAGGCTGTCTTAGGGTTTCTAAGGGTAGGGATAAGGCTATCCTCCTTACTCCGCATGTCTAGATCAGGCTTCTTCTCTCCTTATTGCCTTATTCCACTTTATCTCGCTTCCTGGATCACTTTAGTACCTGCAAATAGCAATAGAAACATTAAATAGCAAGATATCTCATTTTATTCTATATCAAATGATGCAATGCATGATATACATAATATGAATGCAATATTTACAAATTAAGCTAGGTTCAAACATTATTTAGGTTGATTAGGACCTATGATTACTGCGCAATCACCTGCCCGCAACAGAGAAGACCACGCAAATGCATCCCTTTCTTCGAAATGCATCTCTTGTAGAAGTACGCAATTGACTTCCCACTCACGCAAGTAATGCGCTAAAGAAGCCCTCCGGATCCCATCACGTAACCCACACACATTCCAAGTGAGGATCTTCATCCCATCACTTTGGTCATTACCCATCTTCGTATTTGTAACATGCTCCACATTCAGAACGATCGCAATAGCTTTCTCATTAACCGCCTTCCCACCTCCCACTTTGTGTCCCCTTAGTTTGTAGGGAGACCTAATTTCCTTCCCCTTCGATGATGATCCCAAACTAAACTTTAAGCTCCCCACCATACTGGGTAAAAGCAAATCCACCATATTCCCATCCTGCATATCACCCTCATCCCTCCTCTGCATTCCCTCCATTTCATTATTGGCTCTTTGATCCCCCTCACTTCATTACTTTCAGCTGCCACCCTAACATGCTGCTCTTCTCCTCCATAACCTCAGAATCATGGTGCTCCTTTCCCTTTTTAGGTTCTGGACAATCTTCAGGGACAGGTCTATCACTCTTGATCACATTCGTTCCTCTAACAACCTCTACAAAGGACCTTCCATCTTCATCCTTAGAAGCCTTTATTTCATGGATGAAGATTTTCATTCGCAAGAGCCATGAACACCCCCCACATCGAAGAATGATCTTCTCTGGTACCAGCCTCGTCGGTTCACTCTGACCTCCATTGCCAACGTCCTTCCATCTCCTTCCTGCAGCCCCACCTCAACACCCTCTTCAAGCATTGCAAACCCTGTAATCACCTTCTCCATGACACCCCTCATCCTCAAATGCAATGGTAGACCCCAAATCTCCAGCCTCCCCTATTTGACCTCTGCCCGTTGAGGGGGTCGCTCTTGTAAGGCACCATCAAAGGGCGATACTAGATGCCATAGGATCACCATATTATCGAAACAACGGGTGCGAAAGGGAAGATTCTCAACATCCATCACCCCCAATCCAAATAATAGAAATCTAGATCTACTCAACATTGCTATCTTCCACCTAGGAGAGGAGAGAGATAATGAACTCACTATGCTACAGATCTAATCGAAACTAGCGGTCCCCATCGTGATCTCACCAATTAAGGCACCCCATAGCACCAACCCTGCGGCCACAACATTGCCAACTATGGGTACCTCCACATCCATCGCCTAATCAAAATCCTTCGGAGGAGGTGGTAGGCGAACCCTCCCACAACCTTGGTCATGATGAGGCACAATGTCCCCACTGGCTTTCGTCACCTCCCCCTTAAGGTAAGTATCCCTTCTATGTCCTACCCCCACATGCAAGGCATACAATCAGGCCCCTACAAGTGGCTACCATATGCCCTCACTTTCTACTTTTGTAGCAAACAATGCCTCTGTTCCTTTGCTTCCACATCCCCCTCACTTCATCCGCCCACACGCTAATGGGAGATGCAAAGATCTTCCTCTCATGGTCCTTCTTACACCATCACCTTGATCTCCACATCCGCCAGCTTTCATCATCCCCCTCGTCGTAGCCACCGCCTCTCCCAAACCCTCGAGACATTGTCTCCCAACCTGAAGGCCAATTCATTGCTTAGAGAGAAAAAGACTTGAAGATCTTTCTAAATTTTATTGAGTCTAGAAGAATGTACGGAACCTTAATAAGAAAAACAAACGTAAGCTTTTCATTTTCACAAAAGAAATCATTTTCCATACTGTTGATCAACCAACATATTCTTTTGATCAACCAAACCTTGATCGACCAATTAATAGTTCTAATCGATCAAATACCTCTAACGGTCATATTCCTTTTTGATCGATCAACCTATTTTATTTAATCAATCAAATTTACTCCAACGATCGAAATTCATTTGAAATATCATAGTCGATCAAACTACTTCTTTAATATATCAATATTGAATCGATCAATAATTTTATTTAATCATCCACATACAATTTTTATTGACTAAACTTTATTTTGATCGACCAAACACATATTTCCAGAAATGTTAAAAAGTGCCTATAAACAGGATTGATGACCCCCCTCTCAAAAACACACCTCAAGAGCTTTCTAAGAGAAAAATGCCTACTCTCTCTCTCCCATGCTTTTGTGCCTCTATGCCTACATCTACTGTGATTCAAAGCACACTCTCTTGTGATTCACGAAATCTTGGTTTGTTCTAAATATTTCTGAGGTTCCATAGGAATGTTGTTATATTATTTTATTTTATTATTCTTAATCTAGGAATCCAAGTTGGCTTGGAAGTCCCGTTGTTCTTCTCTTTGTTAGGTGTAAGAGAAGATGTTTTGTAAGAGGTTGTGCCACCATCGTTTAAGTGGTATGTGTTAATGGATTGACTAGCACTGCTTAGTTGGAAAAATCCTAAGCTGGGAGGCTTAGGTAGTGGTTTTTATCTGGAAGGGTTTCTACTCTAAAACCAGGTGTTATTTCTCTGGTTTGTGATTATATTTTTTTTATCTGTGGTGAATGTTTTAAAGTTTCAATTTTTAATAGATACTACACTATTCGCCCCCCTCTAGTGTATACTTGATCCTTTAGGCTTTGCTCACACTCACATCTGGTATCAAAGCTGAGTTTTACTCCAGTCAAGATGTCAAAGTCCTCTAAAGTATATGTCAAGGATTAATCTGTGGTTAGACTACCCATATTCGATGGCACCAGTTATGGTTACTAGAAGACCAGAATGAAAATATTCTTGGAATCAATAGATTATGAAGTCTAAGATGTGGTAGCATCCAAATTCACCAGACTAGAAAAGAAGGAAGGGGTAGCCATCACTGCAGACTAAAAGAAGATGGCTACGCACATTGCCAAGGCCATGAATGCCATATTATACAAACTTTCTAAGGAGGAATTCAATAGTGTCTTGACATTCGCTGACGCATTTGTATAAAATCATTTGTTGTAGTGCACTTACGACGTCAATTTTAAATAAAAGAATCGGAGGTGAATCCGAGCTTCGAACACAGGGAGGCAATAATTAGATCAAATACTCGCTTTCGTGTCACATAAATATGTCGTTTGTGCACTTGAAAATCAATTTGAGAAAATGAGAGAGAGAAAGAGAGATAGAGAGAGAGAGAAGGGTTAGAGAATCATATCATAAGATCAATGTACCAACAATTTCTTATCAAATGTATAATCAAACATAATGTAGATGAATGCTTTAACAAAATCAAGACATGAACTACACTAAATAAAATAACACTAAGACAAGGAAGAAGAATGAGTCAAGACAGCCACGGCAGTGGAGGGGCTTCCATCGGCGTCTCAGCGGCTTCAGGACCTTGCTTGGAACTCTAGAAGGTGGTGGCATCTCATGGGTACAAGCTTCATGCAAATGGGAGGGGTAGGTCCCTTTTTATAGTTGAAGAAAGGGCTAAAATTCGTCATTGGTCTTTAGTGACAACTACAAATGTCACTAAAGACCCCTGCAGCTGTCACTGAAGGTGCGCCCCCGCCACTCGCGCCCTTGCTAGCGCACGCCTCACGTGCCCGTGCTCCCCACGCCTTGCCATGTCCGCATGCACTGGCATGCACTGTGCCTCGTGCACGCACTTGTGCTCTGCTATTGCTCCCCACACGCATGTGCGTGCCTTGCTATGCTACTGTTGCTCCAATTAAACCTGAGGCAGGGGTCGTGGGGATTTGAACCCGTGCCCTCTCCTTGAGAACTCCTCTTAGGACCACCACGCCATGCCCTTGAAATGGTCGTAAGGAGGATCCAAAGGCATGCGGTGGATGTGGCTTCTCAGCCATTGGATCTTAATCCAACAGTCGAGATTTGATGATGAGGATGAAGAGGAGCTGGTGCTGGGCATTCATGGCCAGCATTTGGCGGCCTAGATGGCACCACGTGGTGCCATCTGGGCCATCCATCTTCTTTCTATTGTAGGAGATGCCACCATGCTCGGATCGTGATGATTCTCGCCTTACCGGACTATGATCGTCACTCTAGATCCATCTGTATGGTCGGATTTTTCATTCGAATACTAAGGATATCGCATTTTCCCCTGGCTATTGATCTTTCTTAGGCTTGTTGTGGGAGTTATGGGGGTCAGATCGAAATGATTTCGAGTCCATTGGACTCCATTCGTCGATCCGGATTCATCCGTACGATTCGATCGCTCATATGAGACCTGTTTCAAAATGGACTTGTGAACATGGTCATTAAACATTGATTCTAAGCAATTAAAATGTAAAGATCACGCAATATATATACAATGCTCCCAAGCCTATTATAATATGTCATTATTGCACAAGTACCCTCGAAATTGACTCTAATTGAAAATATTAACAGTGAAAATTGTAGAGTCATCATACCCCCATGCCCACCCCTTGCTAGCCCCTAGCAAGGTTTGACCTAAATGCTATTTACAAATAAAATTAGGAATTGATCGCTTAGGTAGAAGTTGCTTGTCGACTGGAGGAAATTTCTACTAAGAACCTAAATCGTAGAGACTCAACATTGCCCAGTTGCCTGCCAAAATGTAGACCGCCCAAATCCTTGCCTTATTTTATATGCAAGCAAAGTATATATATATTTTTTCTTTTGCATCTTTTCTAATTTTTTTAGATTTTTGGAGTTGAGGATTTCGGGATAACTTTTTACGGTTACTCAACCCACCCAAAACTTCAAAAGGATTCTTAGTACTAAGAATCTTATTGTGAAGTGATAGACTCACTCAACAGCAATTAAAACGGACTTCGAGTTTCTATACCCCTAGGTGACCCAAAAGAAAAAAATGTTGCCTAAAGGTGTATCTATCTGATCGGTAGCTTTCTCCCTACTTTTATTTTTGTGGGGTCAACACAAGGGCAAACCCAGTGTATATCTCCCTAGATTATGCTACTTCCCCGCTTCTTCCTTAAGTGTTTTGGAATTCTTGTGCATTTTATGAGTTGAGAACTGGACAACCGACCAATGAGCTGTTACCCACGATAACTTGCCAACCATACTCGTGCGGTGAAGTATGGCTTATTTATTTTTATCTTTTCTCCTTTTTTATTTTCCTTTTTTGTTTAAGTAAGTGGCTTTCCTGATCTAAGATTTACCTAAAGGCAGTAGTGAAAGAGAATGGTCCTGTGGTTGGGCTCTAGACAACCGACCAATGGGCTGTTACCCACGACAACTTGCTAGTCATACCACCCTAGAAGGTTCATTAGCTACCAAATTTTTGTTAGAACCACCGATGAGTGAGTCAGTGCAAAACATGTGTAAATGCTTAGACTAAAAATCCCCCCCAAATCAGAGGGCGGGTTGATAAGTCATATACTTATCACCCTACTTTATTGACCAAATTAAAAATAAATTGAGGCGAGGACTCGAGACCAAGTCCACATTTTAGTGGACACCCAGACTAATTAGGTCCAAAAACTTGAAGAGTCTAAGAATTAGGTCCCTAACGTATCATTTCCTAAAGTCGACAAGCTTCTAATACCTAAGTTTTCTTTTCCTAATTTTAATTTTTTTTATAAAAAGAAATAAAAGTAGTTCAATCTGACAATTTTGTACTCAGATCCTATGAATTACCACCCCCTATGCCTAAGCTGGATAATGTCCTCATTGGAAAAATAAATGTATGCAAGGGAGTAAGGAAAGAAATCACCTGAGTTGTAATTGTGAATCCGATCAGCTTGAATCCTCTAGGTTGCCTCCCAGGAAGCTCTGAGTTTAGTGCCTTCAGTTGGGCATAGTGCACAAACAAGAATGGCCTAGATCAAGAAGGTGAAATCAAAATTAGCCAGACCTAGAGTTTGAAGTCCGCATATGCAAACTAGGTTGTGGTGTAGTCCCCTCCCTAAGGGATGGGAACTCTGCAACTGGTGTAACATGCATGCCCATGTCTATTCCTCTCTTAGTCTTCGGACATGCAAAGAAGTTGATTTGGACGAGTGCAACCCGAATCTAAAATGACGAACACTAAAGATGTAGGTTTTGTAATCAGCTTGTGTCCCTTTAAAATTGTAATCCCTCAAAGGTATATCAATTCCAGTACCTTCGGGTTGTGGGATTTCAATTTTGACAGGCATGTAACCAAATCAAGAGTTTCACAATGAGCCCCAAAATCAAGCGTGAGGTCTCTCTCCAAATAAAAATCCATCCCTTCTTCAACTAGAGTTTCATTGCTTATTCCCTCCCATTCCGTGACCCCAAGAATATTATCTTCAACCTCTTTAATATCAGACTTAATTTTCGAGGTTGTATTAGAGGTAGGGCTAATTTCATCCTCTAGCTCAGATTCTTTCCCTTATCCCTCCTCTAAACTTGTGATGGGGGTTTGAAATGATTCAAAATCGGTTATTTTAGAATTGTAATCCCACTCCCCATCTTCAATTTTGGATGTCTCTTCCACCAAATCACTTTCCTTGGAAAGATTAGATTTGGATTCAAAGACATCGTCCCTAAATTCTCAGTTTCCTACTGATGTTTGTCCTCAACTCTCCCCAAATCATGTTCTAAGGAATCATTAATGGCATTTTCTTTTGAGTTGTTTAACTCATAGGGAGTATCAATGGTGGACTAAACCAATTTTGGGTAAAGGTGTAGTCCAACTGATCACTACAAGGCCTTGCTTCATAAATTCCATAAACGGAGTTGCTTGCAACAGTTTTTTTTGGCCCTCTTCCTCCATTTGTTGGAACATATCAATTATGGCTTGTTGCCCCACAATCAATTCTTGATTCTATCTATGTAACTCCAATAGAAGGTTATCAAGAATTGACAAAGTGTCATCAGGTTTCCCTTAGATTTCCTCCTTAGCATTCAAATCAAGGTTAAGAGGGTGTGGTTGAGGATGTGTACTAGAATCCGTACTAGGGTTTAAGTTCTTTGGTGAGTCCTCTATTCTATCATTTTTAGGGTCCAATTCTTTAAGAGGAACCATTTTCCGTTTAGTCCTACTCCTAAATAATTGAGGTTCTAAGTCCTCCTCCTAGTCGGATTCTTCATTAGGGGTCTAAAGAAAAGTTTGATCATTCTTGATTTGCCTACGTTTATGATCATCCTTTGATTTCCACTTTCCTAGAATCCCTTCCAATCCATAGGTCAAGTAGGAGAGATCCGTGAATTCGAAAGACCTATCTTGGTTAGGGTCCTAGGAAGGGTTGGGGACTTGGTGTTCTCCTAGAGTGTAGGTCCTATTAGATTGATTAGTGGGTGGGCAGGACCTAAAAGAAGAGTCAACATAAGGAGAATCAAGATAAGAATCCCCAAGGTTTGGATCATAACCCTGGATTGTTGGGTTGGATGTATCCCAATAGGAAGTTGGTGCAGGTTGAGTGAAATTGGGATAGTTGGGATAAGAAGGGTCTTCAAGATAATCAGATCTTGGATTGTATCCCCAACTAGGTGGTTGGTTATCCCAAGTAAACTTTTGATACGATCTACTTGGGTAAGAATACAAATCATGTTGAGGATAGTTTGGGTAGGATGGATAAGCATTAAAATCCATGGATGGATCAGGAAAGAACAAACGAAAGAATTATGTGCACAAACAAGCAAACAAATCTAGGCCCTACAGTGTAGACCTAGGTGACCTAGAAGTCTTGAAGAGAGTGACCAAATCTGTAAGCACTTAAACCTCTTTTCCTAAAGTTGATTATGAGGGGATTGAAAAGAAGGTTCTTCCTTTGGTTCGCACCGCCAGTTCCTTTGTACCCGACAACCACGGTCGTTTAACACTTCCCAGCAACCTAGACACCGAATTCTACAATGGAAATTAAGGCCAAGCACTTACAAACCCAATCACACTTCCAGGACTTAGATTGGTCCTCTCTAGGTCATGTCCGTGCACAATTGGGTGCAAGGACCTAATGCCAAAACAAGTATTCTTTAACAAGCAAGAATGAGATGTGTGATTTTTAGTGTTTGAATCTTGCTTTAATGGATTTTAAAAAAAATCCACTTGTTTATACATTCAAACAAGGCACAATTGTATAGTCACATGGTTGGTGAAGATTAATTTTCTTTAAGTCCTTTTGTGACTATAAAATCAAAAACTCCCTAGTGTGGAAAATCCTAGGGTGTGCAACTTCTACTCAATGAATTTTTTTAAGATTTTGTCAAGAAGAGTCCAATCAAAATAATCAATGACCCTATTCTGACTAAAATCGAGTGAGCTTTTCAAAAAAAATAATTTCATAATTTTTTGAGGACAATAGACCACCCACACATTTTTCCAAGAGGGGGTCAATCTGTCCAGAACTTCTAGGTGAGTGCGTAAGTTTAATATCTTAATCAGAACAAGCACTAATCAATTTCAAATTAAAAAATGATCTCCAAAAGAAGTGTAGAGAATTTCGAGATCTTTCCAAAAATATAAATTTCTCACAAATCCGAGCTACATGGAGTTTGCAACAGTAAGAAAATCTACAGATCTCCAGAACTAAGGACAACCTTGCATGCTTCCAGTAGAGAATTTTCCACGGCCAAACCAAAAGGAGTTTAGCTCTAAAATTTTAAGGGGAGTTCGTCTACTAGAAGGAGCACCTCTGAGATTTTTTTCAAAATTTTTAAAGGAGTTTAGGATCCTTAAATGGTGTCCTCAACCTGAATCCAAAAAATATATTGCAAAATTATCGGGTTGCAAACTTCATGGTGATGTTTTTCTTCGACAAACAAATGAGAGGGTTTTTTTTTAACGCACCACCATTTTTCTTGGTCCAAAGATGGGAAGTTACCTTTGGACCATGGGAAGACAAGATCAAACCTTCGGGTCGATGGTGGTCTTCTTCTTGCTCTTCCTTTAATCCAACCCAGCTTGTTCTCCTCCCATTGCCGATGCATAAGGTTCCTGCAATCACAAGAAGAGAGAGAAGAGCAAGTTAGATAACACAAATATGAATAATGACCAAGAAAATGAAAGCGAATAAGCGATCCATTGCCTCCCCGGCAATGGTGCCAAAAATCGACGTTTGCTGACGTGTTTGCGTAAAATCGTTCGTTGTAGTGTGCTTACGATGTCAAGTTTAAATAAAAGAATCGGAGGTGAGTCCAAGTGTCGAATACAGGGAGGCAATAATTAGGTCAAATACTCACTTTCGTGTCACGTAAATATGTCATTTGTGCGCTTGAAAATCGATTTGAGAAAATGAGAGAGAGAAAGAGAGATAAAGAAGAGAGAGAGAAGGGTTAGAGAATCATATCATAAGATCAATGTACCAACAATTTCTTATTAAATGTGTAATCAAACATAATGTAGATGAACTCTTTAGCAAAATCAAGACATGAACTACACTACAAAATAAAATAACACTAAGACAAGAAAGAAGAATGAGTCGAGACAGCCATGGTGGTGGAGGGGCTTCCGTCAGCGGCTCGACGGCTTTAGGACCTTGCTTGGAACTCTAGAAGGTGGTGGTATCTCATGGGTAAGCTTGATGCAAATGGGAGGGTTAGGTCCCTTTTTATAGTTGAAGAAAGGGCTAAAATTCGTCATTGGTCTTTAGTGACAGCTGCAAGCGTCACTAAAGACCCCCACAGCTGTCGCTGAAGGTGCCCCCACCGCTCGCACCCTTGCTGGCGCATGCCTCACGTGCCCGTGCTCCCAGCACCTTGCCACGTGCGCATGCGCTGGCATGCACTGTGTCGCGCGCACGCGCTTGTGCACTGCTGTTGCTCCCCACTCTCGCGCGCGCACACCTTGCTACGCTACCACTACTCCAATTGAACCTGAGGGGGGGGCATGAGGATTTAAACCCGCGCTCTCTCCTTGAGGACTCCTCTCAGGACCACCATGCCATGCCCTTGAAATGGTTGTGAGGAGGATCCAAAGGCATGCGGTGGAGGTGGCTTCTCGGCCATTGGATCTTGATCCAACGGTCTAGATTTGATGATGAGGATGAAGAGGAACCGATGCTGGGCGTTCGTGGTCGGCGTTGGGCGGCCTAGATGGCGCCACGTGGTGCCATCTGGGTCGTCCATCTTCTTTCTGTTGTAGGAGATGCCACGGTGCTCGGATCGTGATGATTCTCACGTATCTAGACTGTGATCGTTGCTCCAGATCCATCCATATGGTTGAATTTTTCATCTGAAGCCCAAAAGGATGTCGCATTGCCCCCTGGCCATTGATCTTTCTCGAGCTTGTTGTGGGAGCTACAGGGGTCAGATCGAAGTGATTTCGAGTCCGTTGGACTCCATTCATCGATCTAGATCCATCCATACTGTTCGATCGCTCATATGAGACCTATTTCAAAATGGACTTGTGAATATGGTCATTAAACATTGATTCTAAGCGATTTAAATGTAAAGATCACGCAATATGCATGCAATGCTCCCAAGTCCATTATAATATGTCATTATTGCACAAGTACCCTCGAAATTGACTCTAATTGATAATATTAACAGTGAAAATTATAGTCATCATGTCTTTGCCTGCAAAATCGCGTACAAGATCTGGAACATTCTGGAAGTCACTCACGAAGGAACTTCAAATGTGAAGGAAACTCGAGTCAATCTCCTTACTCAGAAATATGAGCTTTTCCGTATGAAAAAGGGGTAGACCATTAAGCAGATGTACATAAGATTCACTGACATTATCAACTCTCTAACGAACCTGGATCAAACAGTCACAAATGAAGCGCTGGTTTGTAAGATACTCAAATCACTCACAAGTGACTGAGAAACAAAGACAACAGCGATTCAGGAGTCGAAGGATCTCTCAATGCTTCAGTTGGATGATCTCATAGGTAGTCTAATGGCCTATGAAGTTCAACTCAAACACATGATGGAGAACAAAAGCGAATGAGAGAAAAAGAAAGATCTAGCTCTCAAAGTAGACACGAACACTGAAGAGTCAGAAATGGAAGATGAAGAAGATATAGCTCTTCTCTCCAAAAATTCAAGAGGTTCCTAAAGAATAAAAAGATCTAGAAAGCAGAAAGAAGAGCCTCAAGAAAATTCGGTCGTCTACCACAACTGCAAGAAGAAAGGGCACATGAGAAAGGAATGCCCTCAACTCAAGAAGCAGAATGACAAAAAGAAGACTCGAGGATTTTCTAAATGTGAAGCAAGGAACAAGGCTTTGCAGGTCACATGGGATGACAGCGACACAAGCTTAGAAGAAGAAAGTGAAGACACCTCAAGCGAAGAAGCACTCTATGTTCTCATGGCAATCGAAGATGAGGTATCATCATTTACTTTTGATGAATTATTAGAAGCACTTTATCAGCTACATGATCTAACTAAAGGACTTAGAATAACTGATAAGAAATTGATCGAAGATTTAGACGAAGAAATTGATCAAAGAAGTAGTGTTGAATCTTAAAATCAACAACTGCCACAAGAAATCACCACACTTAAATCTCATGTTGACACACTCCAAATACAATTAGGAAAGTTAAAACAAAAATCTATTTCTCTTATAAATGGCCTACCTAAGTTCACCAAAGGAAAAGCAAACCTAGAAGAGCTATTAGGCACACAAACTCAAACCACCATAAAATTTGCGTTACGATATATTCCTAGTAATGACCATGAAGCATACACTTCACACACCAACACACAAATTCCCTCTAGTCCTAAGGCCAAGAATAGGTCCATGCCTAAATAGGCACCCACTAGCTAAACTAGACCAAAACAAAAATGGGTACCAAAATGAGATTTGCAACCTTGTTTTATAGGAAACTCTCAAGAATTAGTAAAGTACTCAGATTGGATCTACCATCAAAAGGATGGACACCTTGTAGCAGTAAGAAAACACACTGGACCTCACAGAAGAAAACTAATGACAGGTCAAGGAAAAGGAATATGGGTTATCGATAGTAGATCTTCAAAGCACATGACAGGGAAGAAGACCTGTTCATCAACCTCAACTAGAAGGAAGGTGGTTCAGTCATCTTTGGCAACAACCACAAGAGCCATATTACTGTTATTGGCTAAATTGATAATTCTAAAACTTCCTTTGATAATGCTCATCCTGTTAATGGCCTAAAACATAACTTGCTTAGTGTAAGCTAGATTTGTGATAAAGGCTATAAAGTTACCTTCTTTGCAAAACATTTTAAAATTAGGGATAAAAATTATAAGGAAATGATTTTGATTGGAGACAGATCAAAAGACATCTACACTATTGACTTTGACAAATGCAACAATCTCAATTTCCTGGTTACATCAAATGATGAGTCAATATTGTGGCATCGTCGACTCGATCATGTTCACATGCGAAATATAAACAAGATTGTGAAACACTATTTAGTACGAGGGCTACCTAAAATTTCCTTTAGAAAGAAGAATCTCTGTTCATCTTGTGAACTAGGAAAACTGCATAAAACTTCTTTCAAACCTAAAAATATGGTGAGTACTTCCAAGCCACTTGAGTTGATCTACTTGGATCTTTTCGGACCAACCAAGTCTGAAAGACTAAATGGGTGCAAATAATGTCATGTCTTAGTTAATGACTTCTCCAGATTTACTTGGATATTATTTTTAAGATCTAAAGATTCTACATTTGAGGAATTTAGAAAATTAGTCGAGAGAAACCAAATCGAATCCAGACTACCCATCACTAGGATTAAGAGTGACCATGGAGGAGAATTTGAAAATAAAAAATTTCTAGATTTTTGCTTTAATTTTGGGATAAAACAAGAATTTTCTTTTCCTAGACCAGCTCCTCAAAATGATGTTGTAGAAAGAAAGGATAGAACCCTACAAGAGTGTACCCACACTATGCTGTGCGAGTCAAAGCTTCCTCAGTATTTTTGGGTTGAGGCTGTAAACACTATTTGTTATATCCAAAATAGGGCCTCCATTAGACCCATTCATGAGAAAACACCCTTTGAACTTTACTTTGATAGGACTCCTAAGATCTCCTACTTTAAAGTGTTCGATTGCAAGTGTTACATATTGAATACAAAGGAGAACCTAGAAAAGTTTGATACAAAAGGTGAGGAAGGAATCTTTCCAGGATACTCATCTAGAAGTAATTCTTGCAAAGTCTTTAAGAAAAAGAAACTAGCAGTTGAAGACACTCTGCATGGTGTTTTGATGAAATAGATCGATTAGATAATGCATCAACTAAAGATGATGATCAACCTCTAGATGATCCTTCAAATATACCCAAAGACACCATCTGTAGTGAACTTCCTAAAGACTTAAGCTACACTAAAGATCATCCTAAAGACTTAGTGATTGGTGAAGTCTCAAAGGGAATTCAAACTAAATCATCCTTTAATAACCTTGCACTTAGCATGTTTGTATCCCAACTAGAACCAAAATCTACGAAAGAAGCATTTACTGACGATTGTTGGATTGTAGCTATGCAGGAAGACTTGAATCAATTTGAAAGAAATGATGTTTGGAAATTAGTTCCTAAGCCAGAATCTCAATCTGTCATTGGAACAAAATGGGTCTTTCAAAATAAGCTTGACGAACCAAGAAAGATTGTAAGAAACAAAGCCAAACTTGTGGCTCAGGGCTACAATCAGGAGGAAGGAATAGACTTTGATGAAACTTATGCTTCCATAGCTAGACTATAATCCATTAGAATGCTACTAGCTTTTGCTTCTCATATTGGATTTAAACTATTCTAAATGGACATCAAAAGTGCATTTCTAAATGGGTTTCTAAAAGAAGTCTATGTGAAACAACCTCCTGACTTTGAAAGTACTAGTAAACTTAATCATGTTTTCAAATTAATAAAGCTTTATATGGACTTAAACAAGCTCCTCGAGCTTGTTATGAAAGGCTAAGAAACTACTTCATAGAAAATGACTTCAAAATTGGTTTAATTAATCCAACTTTATTTATTTAAAAAAAAGACATTCAACTAATCTTAATCCAAATTTATGTTGATGACATAATATTCGGTGCTACTAATAATCTTTTATGCCAAGAGTTTGCAAAAGTCATGCAGAATCAATTCGAGATGAGCCTGATGGGCGAATTAAAGTTCTTCCTAGGGTTACAGATTGATCAACTAGAAGATGGAATCTTCTTCTCGCAGACAAAGTACATAAAAGAGATTCTGAAGAAATTTGGAATGGACAAGACAAAAGGAAAAGACAACCAATGGCTACCACTACTCAACTCAAAGAAGATGAGTCAAGTAAGTGTGTAGATAAAAAATTATATAGAAGCATGATAGGATCCTTACTTTACTTGACTTCTTGCAGACCTGATATATTGTTTAGTACTTGTCTGTGTGCTAGATTTCAAGTAAACCCTAATGAATCACGCCTAAATGCCTTAAAAAGAATACTTAGGTACCTATTCAACACTGTTGATCTTGGTTTGTTCTACCCCAAATCAACCACACTTGACTTACTTTCCTATTGTGATACTGATTAAGCGGGAAGTCAGACTGATCACAAGAACACTAGTGGAACATGTCAATTTCTCGAAAATTTCCTAGAATTTTGGGTTAGCAGAAAACAAAACAGTGTCTCTCTATCCACAACTGAAGATGACTACATTGCTACATCGTTAGCATGTTCATAGATTCTGTGGATGAAACAAACACTTAGAGATTTTGGACTAAACTTTGAAAGCACTAGGATTCTTTGTGATAACACTAGTGTAATAAACTTGTCCAAAAATCCCATTCAACACCCTAGGACAAAACATATAGATATTCAACATCACTTTCTTAGAGATTATTCCCTAAAGAAGGAAATAGTCTTAGAATTCATTTAAACAGATAAACACTTAGCTAATATCTTCACAAAACCACTAGCAAAAGAAAGATTTCTTGTAATAAGAAGAGACTTGGGCTTAATAAGACTTGCTAAACTTTAATTGTTTTTCATTATGATAGCCTTTGATCGATCAAACAAATTCTGTTGATCAAGCAATAGTTGATTGATCAAAATATTTAGTCTGATCGATCAAACTTTGAATCTTTTGGGTGAGAAATTTCTCTCCAAAATTTTCAACTTTTGATCAACCAAATGTTAGTTTTGATTGATAAATTTTTGGGTGGGAATTTTCCCTCCATTGGAAATTCAACTTTAATCGATCAATCCCTCTTTTTGACTGACCAAATTTGAATTTGGTGGACCAATATGCATGTACTTCTGATGAGCCAAATCTGGGAGAATTTGATCTCACCGAGATTTAGTGTGGTGATTCTAATCACTCATTTGATCACTAATCACGATCCATCTTTGATTTCTATTTTTAATCACCTCCCACCTTATTTGTTTTACCCATTTCCTATAAAAATAATCTTTTACCAATTCCTTTTACCACCTTAAAAGCTCTTCTTCAACCAAAACTTCACCACCAACCAATCCAAGGACCCACACTCCAAGTGGTCCCCTCTCCTCCAACCAAAAACGCCACCACTTCTCCAACCAAGCCTTAGTCGACCACCCACAGATGCACCTCCTCTCCAGCAACCTCCCCTCACTGCCAACCATACGACCAACCTCCCCGAGCCGCTAACTGTCCGACGACCACATCGGTTATCCGTCCACCCTCCTCCTTGCGGTCGATCGGATCAATCCTTATCAATCCTTGGTATATCTGATTAGCCCCTATTTGTGGGCTATTTAAGTATTTAAGTGCCTAGACATTAAGTTAATTCTAACATTTATTTAGCATGCATTAGGATGTAAATAAATTAATTCATATTTCTGATTTAATTACATAATTCATGCATTACATTCAAAACTAAATGCATTTAGAATTAACTTAGAATTGCATTCATTTAATTAGTTAACCAATTAGGTGCATTACATGCATTGTTTTAATTTAACATAGAAGTTAAGGGCTTATGCATAAATAACCATAACATTTTATTCTTTTATTTTTTCCTCCTTTGCACAGGTAACTCCTCTGGCTTTGGCTTCACCTCTTCCTCCTGCGCATCACATTTACGTTATGCCATTGTGAATTTGAAACGAAGGCTGTGGCAACAAAAGGAGGGAGAGCTGCCATGCGGGGGAGGCCACCATCCCCGACCCACCACTGTGCAGAGAGTTGATCTCTCATTCATTCCACACCACTGGCCTCCTTCCGCGAGCACAAGACCACTCCACCACTGGCAAGCGGGGTGACAGACCGCCACGCCATCTGTGGCTTGTGCATCACTGTGAAAGTGCACCTGAGGGCCACGCAACCACTTCCAGCAACCACCGCCATCAACCACCTTTAGTTCCTCGTCCCTGCGCCACTGCAACCACCACCGCACACCACAGTTCCCAGTACCCGCACCTACTCCATGTAGCGCCCACCTCCAGCACCTCCCCGTGTGCATCTACGCGCCTTCAGCAGCAGCAGCAGCTGCTTAGCACCTCCGCGCGCCCACTTCCACGCCTCCCTGTAGCGCTTCCATCCTCCAGCGCGCCCACTTCCGCGCCCTCCTTGCAACCTGCAAAGCCGCACCTGCAGTACCTCCCTGCAAAACGCACGCCCACAATGCACGCTCCAGCCTACAGAATGCACACCCGCTCCTTCAACGCCCTCGCCGACCTCCTCCAATGCACCTCCAGCGCGCAGCAGCACCCGCGCCTCCCTGCAGCGCTTCACCACACACCTGCAGAATACGCGCCCACCTCCATGCGCACCTTGCAATGCTCCAGCTCATGCCCGTGCACCTCAGTAGCCGCACGCCTCAGCAGCTGCACACCTGCCTCATGTGCGACAGCAGCAGCTTCTTCACCGCCGCCACCTTTCTCCTCCAGCAGGCCAGCTCCGGCCACCTCTTGACGTATCGCTGCCACCACCACGATGGCCTCACTTCAGCCAACCTCTTGTGGGAATCTCTCCTTGATTGAACCTCTCTCCCGATCGCGAGGAGGAGAGAGGTAAAATCCTCTACTTTTGTTTTAATTAGTAATTACATTTCATGCCATTACCAGGAAAAGGAATTTTGATTTATAATTATTTTATTATGGTGAAATTGCAACTTCATACTCAAGCTTTCTTATAATTGCGTGGCTTTTGTGATTAACATTATTTGACATTGGTTTTAGGATTAAAATGTGCACAAATTTTCTCTAATACATGTCAATTGAAAATTACATAAAATCATCACATATTTATTGAATATTTCAGTAAGGAAAAATTACACATCTACCCTTATATTTTCAAGTTATTATGCATCTTCTTTCCGTCGCATTTCATGTCAGATTTGACTATGGATTTCTCACTAGATTGAACAAATACGAAATAATCGAGATTTTATTGCGTCATTGCCTCCCTGTGGACATGACCCGCTTCTAATTGAGTGGTTATATTAATTGTTGATTAGTCGATTTTTCCACCACATAGAACTACAAACGATGCGTCATTTTATGTGACAAACGACTTTAAAAGCGAAGAATCGACTCGTCAAATGGCACCGTTGCCATAATTTCACCTGTTTTCATTTCTGATTATTTCTCATTGCATAGTGATCTGACCATTTATTATCTTTACTGTGCGAGGAATTTGTGCGAGAAATTAGAGAGAGGCGAGTGCAACGATCTGCGACACATTCTATGACTCGCAATCACACTAGCCATCGTGAGAGGTGACCCTTGACATCGCCAGAGGAGAAATTGATCGAGCTACCTTGCAAGGGAGGGGAAGGACAAGGACGCGATGATCATCTCTGTACATTTAGTCATTGATTAGATTAGAGTAGGATTAAGACTTTAGACTTAATTTTTCATTGCACATTTGGTTTGAAACCCTTGTTTTGGGGTATATTTTGAGGGGTTTGTTCCCCGATTTTGTTTTAGGCCCGTGTTGGGTAATTTTTGGGAGCCTGTTCCCTTTTCTTTAGATTCAGGTTTTTAATTTATTTTGTAGACTGTTTGCCTTTAATTTGCTTGTGCATAAGTAGCTAAAAAAAAACCTAAAAGAACGAGCTGCCTGCCCCTAGGACGAACCATTTAGGTCTGTATGAGCAACCTCTAGATTTATTTCTCTGCATTGCGTGCATTCTCGCATCGTTGATTGCTGGAAGCAAGGTACGCATTCTCTTACTTTGCATCCTATTCTTGATCACGCATTGCATTTGGACTTAATTCGAAGACCACCTAATCTGTATTGAATAAATCTAACAAGTGGTCACATATATTCTTGAAAAAGGACTAATTAAAGGAGGGACATCTAAAAATCAAGGACTTGATTTTCAAACGTGCTGTGCGATTCAAAATTCAAAATCTTTTTGCGGTGTATGCACACTTATATCTTTTGCACCACGGCACGCATTTAGACACTCCTAAGTCTTGGAACGACTAGGACAAGAGCCCTCCTACCGTTGGATTCTGAAGTGTTCAAAACTTGACATCAAAGGTTTTGTAAATCCAAAGAGGGGATACCCTATCACGGATTTTTGGGGGTAGTTGAGAAGCACCACGAAAGCACAGCTTCAAAGGAAGGCTTAGGCCTACTTGCATCCCTCGATCTTCCGTCTTTGGATTTGCTTTACCATTTGAGATTTAGGAAAGAATACCTAAGCTCCAACTAGGTCTTTTTAGGCATTTCGAAGGTTGACAATAGGCGCGTAATTGATTGGGTAACTTGCTTTGTCACCTATAATTTGAGCTAAAGTCAAAAGCCTAAATTTGTAAAGACCGAACAAGTCCTTTTGAATTGTGTTTGTAGTGCATGCTTGGTAGGCGTTCTCTTAGGAGACAACTTGTGTTTGATCCTGAACCTGAAAGAATTTTAAGAAGAAACCTTCCAAGGGTAGAAATGGTCGGTCAAAGGAGCCTTAAGGAATATTTCATTCCAACCAATCAAGCTGGCCCTGCACTACATAGACCTGGAGGGGACAATCCTTATGAGATCAAAAGCAGTACCATATCCTTGCTGCCCTCCTTTTATGGTACTACTAGGGAAGACCCTTACAAGCATATAGAGGAATTCACTGAGGTCTGTTCCACGGTGAAGCTGCAGGACGTTACTGATGATGCTCAAATGCGGACCCTCTTTCCCTTCTCCCTTAAGGACAAAGCCAAGTATTGGTATCACACCCTTAATAATATTAACACTTGGGATGCCCTGAAGAAGGAGTTTTTGAAGTACTTCCCCATGAGTAAAACCAATCACTTTAGGAGGGAAATTATGAGTTTTGTTCAAAAGGATGGGGAAGCTTTCCATGATGCGTGGGAGTGCTTTAACGACTTGTTGAGAATTTTTCCACATCACCAGGTGCCTAAATGGCAACTGGTAGAAAGGTTCTACACTGGACTTAATGATTCGCATAGGCAAACTGTGGATGGTGCCTGTGCAGGAACCTTTCTATCTAAGATTGAGGATGAAGCTTGGAACCTTTTTGATACTTTGAGTGAGAATTCTATTCACTTGAATTCTACCTACATGGATAGAAAGCCCACTCTCATGCAAAGAAAGTTGGAGGCGAATGAGGCAAGGGACACCCAGAATTTAGCCTATCAGATTCAATTATTGAATCAAAACATGGAAAGGCTTATGTTGAACCCAAGTCCATTCATATCTAACACCTCCACATCCCAAGCTTCCGAATGCTCAATTTGCCAAGGCAAGACACATGCCACTGTGGATTGCCACTTGGCCTCCTAATTCCCTGAGCTTGTACAAGCAGATCTGAATGCCGCTCAAGGGTTCCATCCTAGACCTCATAATGACCCTTTCTCCAACACTTATAATGAGGGATGGAGGAACCACCCAAACTTTTCATGGAGACAAAGAAATATCTCAAATTCAGGGAAGTATAAACCACAATCCTTTCAAAACTATCAAATGAACCAACCTCAGACCTTTGCTCAACCTAAGACCTCTGAGATGGATGAATTGAAGGTGATGTTGAAAACTGTGCAAGAAAGTCAAAATGCCATTATCCAATCTCATGACAAGGCTATACGTGAGATGAAATCACAAATAGGACACCTTGTTGAGGCGTTAGACAGAGGAAAATTGGGAAGCTCCCCAGTGCTGCTAAGGAGAATCCTAAAGGAAAAGGGATTGTCTTTAGGGAGCATGCTCAGGCGGTGACTATTCTGAGGAGTGGGAAAGAAATTTTCAAACTTGATGCTCCTATAGTCTCACCCCCTAAAAAACCATCCACCTCGACTTTCACCCCCACTGGAGAAGACTTGCCCAAATCTTCTTCGCTTGAAATCACCTCACCGGAAGAAGTTGTCCCTGTTCCACCCTTTACTCGACATGACAACCCTTCCACCCAGAGATCGAGAGTACCCTTTCCAGAGCGCTTATCCACCTCTGGGCAGACTTCTGCTGGCTCATCTGGAGCTAAAGATAAGACGAATAAGATCATGGAAACTTTCAAGCAAGTGCAGATTAACCTGCCTTTGCTTGAAGCTATCAGGCAGATTCCGTCTTATGCCCGCTTCTTAAAGGACCTGTGCACGAAAAAGCGGCAATCTAGAAAACAGGTCCAATCAAAAGTTGTCCTGCTTGATTCTGTTAGCTCAATTGTTCAACATGGCACACCCCCGAAACTTAAGGACCCAGGAGCCCCATACATCTTAGTAGTTATTGGTGACTTACAAATTGATGAGGCTCTACTTGATCTGGGTGTGGGGGTGAACATCCTTCCGAGCTACGTGTATGAACAACTTGGGGGAGGCAATCTAAAGCCTAGCCCTATAATCCTTCAAGTTGCTGATCGATCACTTAAGACACCACGGGGAATTTTGGAAGATGTCCTCATAAGAGTGGAGGATTTCTTCTTTCCCATTGACTTCTTAGTTTTGGACACTAACCCTACCAACAAGACAACCAAACCCTCCATCATTTTGGGCCGCCCCTTCCTTGCAACTTCGCATGCTTCAATCAATTGCAATACTGGGGCATTGAAAATGGGCTTTGGGAACAGGAAAATCAAGCTTAATGTGTTGGATGCTTACAAACAAGCCGGACTTGGGGATTATTCTCAAGTTGAGGTGATAGATGACCTGATTGAAGAGGCAACCCTTGCAATGTTATGTGATGAACCCCTTCAGCATGTCATGCTAAATGAGCATTCCCATCTCTTGGTGGAATGTGAAGGGGATATACTAGAACTTGAGGAATTGCTGGGTGTTTCTGCTGAGTCTCTTCCCCCATCATTTTTGCCGAAGGTAGATCTGCTACCTGAGATGGGGACATCTATTATGAAACCCTCAACCATACAAGCCCCCGACCTTGAGTTGAAACCCCTCCCTGACACTCTCAAGTACATTTTCCTAGGTGCCAATGATACGCTCACCATTATCATTTCGAATGTGCTATCTGAGGCACAGGAGGGAGCCCTGATTGAATGCTTGTCTAAGCACAAGGAAGCTATTGCTTGGAGCATTGCTGACATTAAGGGTATAGACTCTACACTCTACATGCACCACATTTATACTAATGATTCCATCAAGCCATTTAGGGACATGCAGAGACGTCTGAACCCTAATATGAGGGAGGTGGTAAAAAAGAAAATCTTGAAGTGGTTGGACGCTGGGATCATATATCCCATTGCAGATAGTAAATGGGTAAGTCCTATTCATGTGGTGCCAAAGAAGGTAGGCTTTACTATGGAATTCAACGACCAAGGTGAACAAGTTGTCACTAGACCCTCAACTGGATGGAGGATTTGTATTGATTACCGCAAGTTGAACACCGCTACCTAGAAGGATCACTTTCCCTTGCCTTTTATTGATCAAATTCTTGAGAAATTGGTAGGGAATAAGTACTATTGCTTTCTCGATGGATATTCTAGGTACAATCAGGTGGCAGTCTTTCCTGATGACCAGGAGAAGATGACATTCACGAATCCTTATGATACTTTTGCATTCAGGCGTATGCCGTTTGGATTATGTAATGCTCCTGCATCTTTCCAACGGTGTATGATATCTATCTTTTCGGACGTGATTGACGAGTATGTTGAAGTGTTTATGGATGACTTCTCCATTTATGGCTCGTCTTTCGACCAGTGTCTCCTGCACCTAGAGAATGTGTTGAAGCAATGTAAGGAGACTGGTTTAGTCCTCAGCTGGGAGAAAAGTCACTTCATGGTACAGAAAGGAATTGTACTTGGACATGTTGTATCCGAGCAAGGTTTGGAAGTAGATAAAGTCAAGATTGATTCTATTTCCAAACTCCCATTGCCTACGAACGTCTAATAGATTAGATCCTTTCTGGGCCATGCTGGCTTTTATAGGCACTTTATTAAAATTTTTAGTAAAATTTCTAGGCCACTTTGTGACTTGTTGGTGAAGGAATCTTCCTTCAATTTTGATTCAAAGTGTGCCGAGGCCTTTCAAACTCTGAAGGAGGCCTTGATCTCTATGCCTATTCTCCAAGCTCCTGATTGGACACTCCCATTTGAGCTGATGTGTGATGCTTCGGATTATGTAGTGGGAGCAGTCCTTGGACAAAGGGTTGAGGGAAGACCTCATGTGCTGCATTATGCAAGCAAGACTTTAACCGAACCTTAGCAAAACTACACCGTCACTGAAAAAGAATTACTTGCTGTAGTATTTGCTCTGGAGAAGTTTAGGTCTTATCTGCTTGGGTCTAAGGTGGTTATTTTTACTGATCATGCGGCAGTGAAACATCTCATTGCTAAGAAAGATTCTAAGCCACGTCTGATTAGGTGGATCCTACTCCTTCAAGAATTTGACTTGGAGATACGTGAAAAAAAAGGAGTAGAAAATGTTGTGGCTGACCACCTGTTTCGCCTTCCTCTTAGTGACTCTCTTTCTAGAGACATTTGCGAGACATTTCCCGATGAAACTCTGATGGCGGTAACACCAACTTTACCTTGGTATGCAGATACCGTAAATTACTTGGTCACTGGACAAACTCCTAGCTCTTGGGATGAGCAGAAAAGAAAGAGATTCACTTCACAAGCAAGATATTTTCATTGGGAAGAGCCAGAATTATTTAGAATTGAAAAAGATCAAGTATTGAGACGTTGTCTACCTAAAGAGGAACAACAAAGTGTGCTGAGTTTTTGCCATGAACTTCATTGTGGAGGACACTTTGGTGCTAAGAAAACTGCTTTTAAGGTTCTCCAGTCTGGTTTTTGGTGGCCTTCCTTATTTAAGGATTCTCATAATTTTGTTAAGGCCTGTATTAGATGTCAACGGATTGGAACGATTGGGAAGAGGAATGAAATGCCTCAACATCCTATTCAATCTGTTGAAATTTTTTATGTGTGGGGAATTGACTTTTTGGGTCCCATCTCGTCGTCCCATGGTTATGAATATATCTTGGTGGCAGTTGATTATGTCTCTAAATGGATAGAGGCCATTCCTACGCGCACAAATGACCACTCTGTGGTTTTGAAATTTGTGAAGGCCAATATCATATCTCGTTTCGGCTGTCCCAAGACTATTATAAGTGATGGGGGACCTCATTTCCGAAACCACCACTTCAATGACTAATCAGGAGTCTGGGAGTGACTCACAAGGTCGCTACCCCTTACCATCCTCAGACGAGTGGTCAGGTTGAAGTGTCGAATAGGGAGATAAAAAATATTTTGGAAAAGACCGTTAGACCTGATAGGAAAGACTAGTCCCAAAAGCTCGATGATGCTTTGTGGGCATATCAAACGGCCTATAAGACCCCTTTGGGTACTTCTCCCTTTCGGATTGTGTATGGGAAAGCGTGCCATTTACCTGTTGAGTTGGAACATAAGGCACTTTGGGCTATTCGAAGTGTTAACATGGATTTAGAGAAGGCGGGTAAGCCACAACTTCTGGAATTAAGTGAGCTTGAGAAGTTGAGGAATGATGCTTATGACACCTCTCAAGCTTATAAAGAAAGAACTAAGGTCTTGCATGATAAGCATATACTTCGAAAGACCTTTGAGCCCAACCAACAAGTCTGGCTTTTCAATTCCAGACTTAAGCTTTTTCCTAGGAAGTTAAAATCTCGTTGGGATGGGCCTTACATAATCACTAAAGTGTTTCCGCATGGAGCTGTGGGGATTAAAAGCCCTTCCTCTTCAGCAACTCCCTTTATCGTCAACGGTCAACAGTTAAAACCTTACATTATTTTGGAAGGCCATCTGGTTGACGAGGTCACTCTTGAGAAGCCTTAGCTCCTACCTTTCTCCGCCTCAGGTAATATCTTCCTTTAACTATTTTTATTTTCAATGAGGACATTGTTTGAACCAGGTATGGGGGAGAGGACCTGAGGCATTTTGTTTATAGCATGTCTACATTTTGCATTCATAACTATAAAAAATAAAAAAATAAAAAGTTTTGAGCTTAACTGGCTAGGTCCTGTATTCTTAAGCAAATCAAAACTCTAGGTTAGACTAAGTTGATTCTAGGGTCGAACTTTAGAAGCTAAATGAGTTACTAGCTTTAGACCTTTAGGGTCCTTTGTGGACTTAAAAACTTAAGAAGGAGTTAAGTTGCGGACCATTCCTTAAGAGGTTAAGGAAGGAAAGCTAGGGTTTGAGTTAAAAGGTGGGGTAGTACCTGGAGTCTTGTTTTACCTTTTGGTTTACGGGTCCTTGTAACCCAAGCATTCAAATTTTTCACACTTGGTCTGGTATAAGTAAGTAATCAACTTAATTCCTTTCTTAAAAGAGATTTGGTTCTCTTAGTTTTGACTTAAGAGAGGCTTGAAAACACAATTTGATTAGAAGAGTTCTCACCGTAGGAGAGGTGGAGTATATACTCACCTTGAGGATGCTATGATAACATATTACCTCCTCGACGCTTGTCTCTTAGGATATCCATCCTACTGGGGCCATGTAAGCGCATTGTGCAGTTCAGGTACCATGGGCGGCCCTATCTTGAAGTGCCGATAGCCATAGGCCTGAATTTGCTTAAGAAATCCATGGGCGATACTATCTCGAAGTGCTGATAGCCATAGGCCTGAATTCGCTTAAGAAATCCATGGGCGATACTATCTCAAAGTGTCGATTGCCAGGAGTTCTTGGGGTCATTATGGGCGGTGCTATCTCGAAGCATCGAAAGCCAAGCACCCTTCGAGGTACGGTGATGGGGACAATGAATCCAACACAGACCCTGTTGATAGCTGATCCGAGGTTAGACTTAGAGGAATCAAACAAAAAAAAAAATCCTTTTTCCTTTAACTCAAATAACTCAAACCAATGCACATGCACGGATGCTTTAATCTCAGGGATCAATAAACCTTAGGGTAGAGTCAGAAATCAGGGAAACTTGTGCCTGCAACTCGTCTTTAGCCGACCTAGTCTGTAACTTAACAACTACTTGGAAACCTTAGGTCTAAAGTCTAAACTTAATATGTTTCTAAAGGAAGACCGATTGGGTTGGCTAGTCTACTTGGAGTGCTAGGTTTTGCTTGGATTTGCTAGGGACTAGTAAAAACTAGGCATGGGGGTATTTGAGGAGAGCTGGAGGAGGTCGGCGAGGGCACTGAAGGAGAGGGCGTGCGTTCTGCAGGCTGGAGCGTGCATTGTGGGTGTGCGTTCTACAGGGAGGCGTTGCAGGTGCGGCTCTGCAGGTTGCAAGGAGGGCGCGGAAGTGGGTGCGCTGGAGGTTGGAAGCGCTGCAGGGAGGCACGGAAGTGGGCACGCAGAGGTGCTAAGTAGCTGCTGCTACTGCTGAAGGCGCGTAGATGCACACAGGGAGGTGCTGGAGGTGGGCACTGCAGGGAGTAGACGCGGGCGTGGGCGCTACAGGGGTAGGTGCAGGTGCTGGGAACTGTGGTGTGCGGTGGTGGTTGCAGTGGCGCGGGGACGAGGAACTAAAGGTGGTTGATGGCGGTGGTTGCTGGAAGTGGTTGCGTGGCCCTCAGGTGCACTTTCACAGTGATGCACAAGCCACAAATGGCGCAGCGGTCTGTCACCCCGCCTGCCCGCGGTGGAGTGGTCTTGTGCTCGTGGAAGGAGGCCAGTGGTGTGGAATGAACGAGAGATCAACTCTCTACACAGTGGTGGGTCGGGGATGGTGGCCTCCCCCTCATGGTAGCTCTCCCTCCTTTTGTAGCCACAGCCTTCGTTTCAAATTCAAAATGGCGTAGCGTAAATGTGATGCACAGGAGGAGGAGGCGAAGCCAAAGTCAGAGGAGTTACCTGTGCAAAGGAGAAAAAAATAAAAGAATAAAATATTATGGCTATTTATGTATAAGCCCTTAACTTCTATGTTAAATTAAAACAATGCATGCAATGCACCTAATTGGTTAGCTAATTAAATGAATGCAATTCTAAGTTAATTCTAAATGCATTTAGTTATGAATGTAATGCACGAATTATGTAATTAAATCAGAAATATGAATTAATCTATTTACATCCTAATGCATGCTAAATAAATGTTAGAATTAAATTAATGTCTAGGCACTTAAATACTTAAATAGCCCATAAATATAGGCTAATCAATATCCCATTTCTCTACTCGTTTCTTTCAAAAACATGTCATTTTGATCTTATTTTGATATGTCTTATTGTGTTTTCCAAAATTTTCCAACCACTGTTCTTCATTGTTCTTCATCATTCTTCATTCGTTCTTCCCGTTTGATCCATTCGCGTCCTCTCTTTTTCGGTTCTGTCGATTTTTATCGATCAAAATGTTGACGTTGATTGATGAAAAATATCATGTTCAAATCATTGAAAGATTGATTTTGATCAACCACTTTTGATTTTTGATTCAATAACAAATGATCAACCAACCTAAAAATTTGATCGACCAATCCTTTAAACCTAAAATTTAACTTGCTTCTTGTTTGATTTTTTATCAACCAAAAATAATTTCTTAATCGACCAATGTACATTTCGTGATCGATCAACTGCCTATTTTTAATCGACCAAATTGATTATTTTGATCGACCAAAATTGTAACAGACCCACTTCTATGGCTCCTAAATGTTCCCGTGGCTATTTCTCCACTCCTAGAGATGACACATTTGACCGATTCTTTATTAGTGATGAGGTGCGTCACAATTTTTCCCTTTACTCATGCTCTCACCTCACTTCGGTCGTCCTACTGACCTAGGCTACTTCGAGCGCATCTTTCCGAGTCTTAGAGGCCAACTTACCTACCACAGGATAGGTAGCCTCTATGATTAGACTTTCTATGCCGATGTTAGGGGTAGTCGTATCAAGGATGTAGACCCTATGTCTTGTCAGCTCTTTTATTCCAACCTTCGAAACATTAGTGAAGGGTTTGACAATCAGCTGACATCTAATTCTATGGCATTGAGGTCCTTGTCAATGTTGATTTTCTTTCTGAGGTTCTTGGTTGTCCCTCCTCTGGTTCTCCCTATCTTGAGCTCCACCATGAAATATCCTCTGAGGTTATTAGGGAGACATTGATGCCTTCCGAATCTTTTGGCTTAGGCAAGCCCACCAAATCCCCTTATTTTCGTCCTCTCCCGCTGTTCCTCAACAGCAAATTTCTTTGGAATTTCATGTCCAAATCCACTTCTTTTGAGAATTGTCCAGGTCCCATGCTCGTAGCTCTATATGCCTTCATGACTAATAGGGTGTTTACTTGGAACCACTTCATCCTCACCTTCATGGAGAGGAAACCCACGAGCATCTTCCCTTTTGGTATTCTTCTCTCCCATATCTTCCTGCATTTTAATGTCCGCATGGACATTAATCATAAGCAGTTCATCTCTCATGTTTCCATTTTTGCAGAGCTCACCTACTCCAAAATGGAACAAGAGCGTCAGCCCCGTCAGGATCCATCTCAGGCAGTAGCTTCCTCTTCTCAGCCTCCTCCTTCTCAGATTGGTCCTCCCTCTCTTCCACCTCCTTATCCTCCCTACCAGCACTTTCATGCTTACCGCCCGCCTCCAGTCAAACCCTCTCCCTCATTCTACGACATGGAGTGACCTTGCTTGATAGGCAGTTCACCCGACACGACAGCTTGGGAGTCCAAGACATGACAGATGTCATCTCTCTGATGATGCACCACCAAAGAGAGACAGGACAGATGATGATGAAGCACGACACTCAATTTTCTTCATACTTGAGTAGGTAGGGTCAATTTCTAGATCATATTGGAGAGTAGATCCATGCACTTATTGTTCGTGAGCACAGACCCTTCCGAGGCTGACATTCATCTACAGCAGCTCCTCCTCTGAGTACATCAGCACCATCCTCTTCTAGGCAAACGCAGCCTACTGGTTCTTTGGTCCAGCAGTCGTCCCATGGAGCTACAGACCTTCAGATCTCACCAATTTTGGGATGCAGATGATGCTTCTCTTCTATTGCAAGACCCAGTGCCAGCATGCCTCCATTCTCTCTGGATGATTTTGATATCGACATGGAGTTTCCATTAGATATCAAGACCATCCTTAGTTACTTTTGGATTTTATCTATTATGTTGGCATCTAGAACATTAAATTTCTATCTTCTATGTATGGACTTCATATATATCTTGCTTTGTAGTACTTTTATATGAGCACTACAATATCTTTTTGAGATATCATGTTCTTAGAATAATGTTGCTTATCCTACTTATTGAAATCTGTTTATAATTCTATTGCATAGTAGCATGTCATGAATTGCATGAATATTTCAATAAGGGGGAGCATTATCTACTTGTTCATTGAATTGCTTGTCTTTTTGTTAATAACAAAGCGGGAGAAACATTTGATCATGCATCATGCATAATTAATTATAATTTTGTTATCATCAAAAAGGGGGAGATTGTTAATACCCTTGCTTTAATATAACAAAATTATGTTTTTATTGTGGACTAACCATTACAGGTTAAGTCAAAATTGTAGCGTGGATGCATCCTCATCAGCATTTCCATCAAGGGAGAAAATGACTTGAATACCTTTTTCAAATTTTATTGAGTCTAGAAGTATGTACAGAACCTCAAAAGGTAAAACAAACATAAGCTTTTCATTTTTGCAAAAACTCATTTTTCCCTATTGTTGATCAACCAACATATTCTTTTGATTGACCAATTAATAATTTTAATAGATCAAATACCTCTAACAGTCATATTCTTTTTGATCGATCAACCAATTTTATTTAATTGATCAAATTTACTCCAACGGTCGAAATTCTTTTGAAATCTCAAAGTCGATTAAATTACTTCTTTAATCAATCAACATTGAATCGATCAATAATTTTATCTAATCATCCACATACAATTTGGATCGACCAAACTTTATTTTGATCGACCAGACCTATATTTCCAAAAATGTCGAAAAGTGCCTATAAATAGGACCAACGACCCCCCTCTTAAAAACACACCTCAAAAGCTTTCTAAGAGACAAACACCAACTCTCTCTCTCCTGCTTTCACGCATCTGCACCTACATCTACTGTGATTCAAAGCATGATCTCTTGCAATTCACGAAAGCTCAGTTTGTTCTAAATATTTCTGAGGTTCCATAGGAATATTGTTATATTGTTTTATTCTATTATTCTTGATCTGGGAATCCAAGTTGGTTTTGTTCTTCTCTTTGTTAGGTGTAAGAGAAGATGTTTTGTAAGAGGTTGTGCCACCCTCGTTCAAGTGGTACATGTTAGTGGATTGACTAGCATTGCCTAGACAAAAAAATCCTAAGCTGGAGGCTTAGGTAATGATTTTCATCCAGAAGGGTTTTCACTCTAAAATCAGGTGTTGTTTCTCTGGTTTGTTATTATATTTTTTTTTATCTGTGGAGAATGTTTTAAAGTTTCAATTTTTAATAGATACTACACTATTCACCTCCCTCTAGTGTATACTATTAGAGTCGAGTTTTACTCCAATCAAGATGTCAAAGTCCTCTTAAGTATACGCCGAGGGTCAATCTGCAGGCAAACTGCCCTATTCGATGGCACCAATTATGGTTAAAACAAGGCAAAATTGCACAAGGACACTCAATACACCACGCACAGCAATTTCACAGCAATCACAAGACTTAATTTGACTAAATTAAGCTTAAACCTAGCATACATTTTGTGAATATTCCATTCATTACATGCATTGCATGCATAATTGCATTTGTATATCCTTAACCCTAATTCTACCATTTCTCTCTTTAGTAACAATGCCAATTTATCGATGTAGAACCATAAATTTGGAGCAACATTGGGACCTAAAGAATGCAACACATCCTGAAGACAAGGAGAAGTAGCCAGAACTAAAGAAAGGAAGGTGGAGACAAAAGAATGCAATTCTAGGAGAAACCCTAACCCTTTAGACAATCCCATGTAGACCCATGCAAGCCAGTGTTCACATCCAACTAACCAACCCATGCACACACCCATACACATACATTTATACACTTGCGCACACACATTAAATGAAATTGCATGTGCATTCATAATTTTATATACAATTTTACACATGCATATATTTGTGTACATTTTCCAATAGCTACATATTTTTCCTTATTTTTATTTACAAATATGTGGACCTAGTAATAGTTAATATATTATACTATTTACATATTTTCTCTAGGCCCATGCATTAACACACAACTAGCCCACCTACACAAGCCCAACACTCTTCCTAATTACCTTAGCCTTAACCCTACCTCACTTAACCCCCACACCACCTTAAACCCACCTAAACCACCCCACTAAACCTACCCATAGCCCACACCAACACCCCCCTCTCCTTATCCACTTCTTTGACCCATTTGACCTACACCCTCACCTTAAGTTGTGCACCCACCTAGAACCTTATACCCTTAGGATGTACCCTAAAGTAGAGGCCTTAACCTACACCCTAGGACCACCACACCTGGTGTCAACACCTATAAAAATCCCACCCTATGGGCGCCAACCACCCCCCCTCTCCCTCTCCATTCCATCCACTCCACTCTTCTCCACCATGCTACTCATGAGCTTCCACCTTGAGAGCTCCATCTACATGGCCAATGGCTTCCTTTGTGCCTACTTGGTGTCGGTGATCTAGGTGAAGAGGGAATAGGCTTTGGCCAAGGATTTCCTGATGGATTATAATCCAACATATAGACTAGTATATGTATTTACATATAGATATAATCGTTCAACATAAAAATTATGGATTGTCATTGTAAATGCTCTTACCTTTTGAAGTGATCAACCAAGGTTAAATCTTGAGTATGAGCATAAAATTCAAAATGATTAGTGTGGTGTTTAAAACAAATGTGCAGAGACCAACTTGTAAATTGTGGTTCTTTGATTAGAGGAAGCATAATTTACTATTAGCAATTAGTGTGTCTAATTGCTAATTATAGGCAGTCTTGGTCACCAATAGTGCCCATCAATTTTCTCTGGGCTATTGCCATCGTGACTCTAGAGAGAAAGGGTATTGGAGAAACTCCAAGAAGGCTGGGGTGGCTGGGAGAAGAAGTAGTCATCTTCTTATAAGTGTTGTCAAAGGAGTCAAGATTAAGGTATGGGGAACTATTGGAAGAGCACCACTACAACCCCTTTCATCTCTATACAAAGATGAATATGGGTAAGTCTTATATATATGTATGTTTACGTTAATATGGTTTCAAATATACTTATATATGTTTATAGTCAATCGTACTATTTTATTTATGATCTTGTGAATGATGATATTCATATTTACCTATTAGAAATAACTAGGTTTTGCATAACCTAGGATAGATGATTCACCTTGATGAAAACTCAAAATCAATTTTCATAACTAACACAAGTACCGGTACTCATCATGAGTACCGATAATGTGTGCTACAGTTTTAGCTCCAGAACTCAAGACCTATGGACTGTAGCTCACTAGTACCGGTACATGTGAGCCACAAATCAGGTTTCAGGTTCTTCAGACCCATAATCTGTGACCTGTGTATATCGATACTCATCATGAGTTCTGATACTCATGGGCCATAAATCAAGTTCTGAGCAAGATCTCTAAATCACCAGTACCGGTACTAAACTTCAGTACCGGTACATGTTTACTATAGGTTGGGGCACCAGTACTCAACAAGTAGTGGTACTCAAAAGGAGTATCGGTACTTGTTGAGATTACTTGATTCTTAAGAAATACAAGTCATAGGTACCGGTACTAGTCATTAATACTACTATACTATGAGCATAGGACAAGGATACAATTGAACTCTAGTTCCAAACTGTACACAATAGGTACCGGTACTTGGCATCATAACTGATACACCAGTACCCATTAAGTATGAAGTTCAGTTGTATCAAGTTATGGTTCAGGTGCATCCTAAATTAGAATTGGGTCAATTATGCTTAACATCCCACAATTCTCTCACCTCCCAATAGGCTCACACCTACATTGGAGAGGACACCTAACCTCTGCCCTCATTCTCTTTTGTGTTTTGCTAGTAGCTTAGTCATTTTCCTTGCAATTTTAATAACTTGCTTTTTACTTGCTTAGCAGTGTAGATTTCTATTTCAATCAATTTCTATACTTGTTCTTTTTGCTTTCTTTATTTGCTTTTGTAGTAGTAATCACTCACACATATTCCAACACACTCACACTCACACACCCACACTCCCATTTCCACTTTTACTATCACCACTTCTTTCACCACTTCACATTTGCATGCCCACCATCACATACACACTCACTCACTCACTAAATCCCTAGTCCACACCTACTACCATTAGTTTCCCCACCATTAGGACCATCTCCCAATCCCATAACCATCACTACCATCCTTAGAATCCCTAAAACCTATGGCTATCCCTTCACCATTCCATAGAGCACACCAAGTTGATTCCCTAGAGAACACCACCTTGGAACAAACCCTAGTCACCCTTAAGTTTTCAATCTTCATCACCATATCCCTAACCTCTGCTATAGTTATTACCACCAACAATGGGACCAACGAACACATCATCACCGAGCCCTTAAACCTAAACCACATTAGGGAGTTCGAGCACTTTATCCTTCATTAGATGGCCTTTTACCTAATCCTTATCACCCCCATCATTACTACCACATCAACCTTTGCGACATTACCATTTTGGATCCCTTTCCTACAAGAGACCCCACCAAACCACACACCATGTCAATCTTGCCATTTCCGTCTAGCAAATGTTGGAGTGAGTGAAGTGTGGTTGTAAATGTTTCCCTTCAAGTTTTGTATAAGTTGTCTCTACCACCATTAGTGTAATGGATTCTCTTTTGCATTATCAAGTAGTGTTTCTCTTTTCTTTCTTGCAATAAATGTTTAGTTAGATTCACTTTTCTTTTATGAATATACTTACTACAAAAAGGCAAAAAAATCACAAAATGAAAACTCTAAAAATGATCCTCTCTCTTTTTAGTTGGCATTTGTAAATACAAATTCCGCTTTCCTTCTCAACCTTGAAAAGCCAAAAAAAATATAAAAAAGAAAAAGATAAAAAAAGTAGTTAGGTAATTTCCCACTTTGGCATTAAAGAAAAATAAAAAAAGTAAATGTAGTAGTCTTAGGTTAGTTTCAATTTCGTAAGAAAAGAAAAAAAATGAAAATGATAAAAATTGCAAAAATAGAATAAGGAACTCTACCAAGGCATTCAAGGCCCCAATTAAATTCATGCCTCCCCGTAGTTCGACCGGGACTCCCTCGATTTATTCTCTCTTTGAGTTCCGTAATAAACATTAGATGCACGAGTGCTAAGGGCGACTTAAACTACAACGACGGGTTTTTGAACTTGTAACTTCTCTAACTTAGCGTAGTCATGTAGCCTTAGCAAGCGCTCTAAATTTTTGGTGTTGTTGCCAGGGAGCCAATGGGCCTTTGTTAGCTCTAATCATCTTGTAAATGTCTAGCCCTAATCATGTTGTAAATATTCATATCTAATCATCTGTTGCCTTTGTTGTTTTATTGTGTGTAGGTGAATACAAAGGAAAACCCACGCACACATAGACACATGAAGACAAAAGGTAAGTACCCTTCCACCCTTACCTAAAAAAAATGAAAAATATTCAAATATTCAAACATATAAAAAAAATTAGAACACTATAAAATTTATAAAAAAAAAAACTAACTAAAATGGGCTACTCTACCTCATTTGGTTTTCTATCAACATTTCTAGCCCATTTTTGCTTATTTTGAGTTCAGACAAACTTCAAACCCTAACTTCAAAAACTGTCCCAGGTCTGTCCGAACTCCAAAAAGTTCTAAAATCACATTAGGAGATAGATATAGTAATCAGCTTTCATCTCCCACTATTTTTGCTTAAAAACCCCATTGCAAAATTTTTAAAAATTCCTACAGTGAGGATATATCAGTACTGAAACAAAGACAGAGTTGGTCTACCTTTGCGAATTTGTTACAATCTTCACACTTATCAAAATCCATCAAAATTAGTGGCATTGGAAAGCTTTTATAATTCTATATCTCCAGTAATTTTGACAAAATTTTTAGATGAGTATAGCTTGACTATTTGTCTAAAACTATCTGCAATGGTCTATTTGCTTATTTTAGACCCATCAGAACTGAAAAATCATGTCAAAATCTTAAAATATTCTCAAAAATTTAGACAAAAATTATTTTTAAGATCCTGATTGATAGGGGATTCAGTACCCATCATTGGGACCTCATCTGATACTGATTCCACCAAATCCCAAACTACAACACTGGTTCAATCTGATTAAAAGTTACAAAGCACTAGGGTCTTCCAATCTAAGTTTTCACTTCTTTTAGTGACCCTACACCAACTGTGTGAGCCCTTGTGATTGAAATTCTTATAATATAAATGGGTTTGAGAAGCCACCCTTGCATTACCTGGGTTGCCCTATAACGTCTCAAAATCCTGGTCCCGAGTCAATTCAGAGTGGTTCAGGTAACTTCGAACCTGTAAACATGGTCACGATTCAGCGCAAGTACAAGTACCTTTTGGAATTGCCAAAAATGGGTATTTTAAGGCAAGCCCTAGATAAACCTCACCAAAATGGTGTCATGTATGGTACCGTTTGATTCCTCTCATCGTAATCTTTCTAACGACACTTGTTTCATGCAAATACGAGTAGTATAGCTCAAGTTATGACCAAAACAAGTCAAAGAGGGCCTAAATGTAAGGTGGGCCTAACCCAAGGGGTATGTTAGGTATTTCACTCCACTAATCCTAAAACTAAAGCTAATTTAGGTCTATAAATATACCCCCTATGGACCTTGGGTCATCATTAGTCTCTAAGGCCTCTATAATCCAAGTGGAAAAGAGTGTTGCGAATTAGAATTTCTAAATTGAAATCCTAATTTCATATTTCCAGGGACCCAGTTGCTAATTTGGAAAACTCAGGATTCTCACAATAAAATTTGTGGAGGTAGCAGTGCCACTTGTGCACCTTCCGATTTGGTGGTAGGGCGCAGATGAGCACCATGTGTCGCACGGAGGGTGCACTCATGGGCACGTTCACACATAGCAGGAGCGATGTCGGAATGCATGGATGGCCGATGCATGTCTCAATGTGCGACCTGGATCGAGGGTGTGGACAGGCGCGATTCAGCGTTCACAGTCAACACCAATCAGGCGCTGACACGTGTCCTCAGCAGGCGGGAGTGGACCAGTTGACTGGTGCACGTGAATCGATTGGTTCAGCGAGCACTTCATGCTTTTTCAAGCAGTTCGAAGCCTTCCCGGCCTCAAAATTCGAGAAATAAGGTACCGTTGGAATCGTATTGACGCATTCTATGAGTTGGTATGCTTTATTTTTTTCTTTTAACCATTGTTTCCTTAGTTAAAATTCAAAAACATGTATGAGTGATTCCAACCCTATTTTTGGTGTAGGGAATCTTGGATTTTTCCTTAGGCCTAGTTTGGTAAGGGGGATGGGATAACCCATCAACATAGTGTTAACCTTATTTGGTGGGAAGGATATTTTGACCCAAGTTAAGAGGACTTAACTCAAGATAAGTTATTCTGGGGTTGATATGGATAAGTTATTTTTGTGGGTTATACCATGTATTTTCGCAGGTGAATCCAGAAACCTTCCAAATAGCCAGAGGTTAACCCACTAGGATAACCCTTATCACTTCCAAATAAAAATGCAGGATAACACATCTGTAAAAAAGTTATCCCATGAAATCTATCCCTTCATCCAAACTAGCCCTTAGGGCGTGCACGAAGTACGAGGCAAGAGTGGAAATTGTTCCCAAGGCCTTTGCACATGGTTTAGAGTTATTGTGACCCTCCGATGATGCTAGGTAGAGTATTCCCTCTTATTCCTTATTTTTGGTCGGTTTCATGTATTCTGGACCTAGTTTCCACGTTGTGCTTCGCACATACTTTTATTTGCACACATTCTCATCCTCTTGTTGTGTATGGAACCGTGTGATGTTTGGTTACTGATTTTGATACTTCAAATTACCATAAGATAATAATTCATGAATAATTATCACTTTAGAATAATTAGTCTGAACGAAGTTAAAACCCAAGAATTTGTGTCGATGCTAACACTGTTAAAACCTTGTTTTGCTACCGGAATTAACAGAAAGTTAATACTGATTTTAGTGTTAATTTCACTGATTTTATCTTGTAATTATATGAGTTGAATCAACAAGTGTGAATAACAAGAGTATGCTACCCCTTACATGTTTCTGGTTCAATTTAGGGTATTGTTGAAACGTCGAAGTACTAGGCTATCGAATTCGGTTTTGAAAATCTGTCGTTGTAGTTTGAATAGTGAAGAACTTGGGTTCAACAAATAAATTTTATACCGGAATAGAAATCCCGGGTCGAACTCAGGGAGGCTACAACGATTCAAATTTGCAATTATATTTTTCTCATGTTTTCATTAAAAAGCAGAGTAATTACAATGAAATGAAGCACTATAAATAATCAGAGAAAGAGAGAGAGAGAGAAATCATCCACTTGATATTTCAAAATGTTTATACAACTAAGCGAGAAATTACACTAGAAAGCAGGAAAACTATTATAACTAGAAAGTAGGAAAATTCTACTCTAGAAAGTAGAAAAAAAGAATGGGAGAGAGAAGTTATCCTCCTTGACGATCGCTTGAAGGACGAGCCAGACGAGACGACGCCTGGAAGACGAAGAACGGAACGGGAAGAAGGAGGTCGAGGCAGGAAGAACGGGAACGAGGCAGCACGTCGTTGTCGTCGCGGGATCCGCTTCCGAAATGGGGACAAAAAATTGACTTTATCTCTTGAGGAGCATCCTGGGTGTGGGAGAAGCTTCTCTTGAACTTTGGAGAGTGAGAGAAGAGAAGGGATGAGAAATTCGTATGGAGGGGGTCTCCTTTTATAGTTGCAAGGAGTGAGGGCATTTTGGTCATTACATTTTGAAAAAATTAATTCAGGACCTTTAGTGACAGATAAATCCGTCACTAAAGGCCTGAACGTGGCCTTCGTGGGCGACGCTCATGAGCCCACTCACCTTCCACGCCTCAAACGTGTGCTCCACGTCCTTCAAATCTTGGCCGTCCAATCTAAGATCTCTCCTCGCCACGCCTCATCTACGCGTGCCTTGCACGTGTGATCCCGTGTCACGCGGGGGCGTCAAATAGCGCGTGGGCGCTATCAGTCACGCGACGCTGTTGGATCTTGGTCACGTGGCTAATCACGCCTGCGCGCCCACTCCAATTTGAGGCATGCGGGGGCTCGAGCCCGCGCCTCCTCATCTCGATAGGGCGCCCAACCAACGCGCTACGAGCGCGTTTGTGTCGAGAGCTCAACTCAAGCGCGCACGCCCCTCATCTCGATCCAACGGCGAAGAAGCACTGGCCAGATGAGCTTAGGCAGGTGCGTACGTCCGGTTGGGCGGCTGAGATGGAACCACGTGGTGCCATCATGGCCGTCCATCTTCTGAGTGATGTAGATGGTGCCACGGGTATCAGATTGGATCGATTTTCGCGCCGTTAGACTACGATCGTCGATCTGAACCCATCCGTGAGGTCAAATTTGTCGTCTGAAGTGCAAATTAACACCATCTTGGCCCTTGATCTTCTAGGGTTCTTCAGTTTCTATCTAATGCTACAGATATCTGGTTAGGGCGATCTTGGAGTCGTTGAACTCCAATCGTCGCCCTGATCAGATCCGTATGGTTGGATCTTCGATCCGAGGCCTCGATAAAAGGTCACCCTGTCCCTGACCATAAAAAGGAGATAATTAACCTACATTTTATTCAGACTAATCTAAATGCGAGATGATGCATGTTATGCAATATTTATAGTATGTAATGCAATTATATGCTTAAGAACATACATAAATAGACATTTTATTGTAATATAAACATGCTTACATCACACCCCCATGCCTATCTTTTGCTAGTCCGTAGCAAAAATTACATGCTATTTATAAAAGAATTAGGTTGGATTACTTAGGCATAAGTTATTTTCAACATTAATAAATTTTTTTACTTAGGATCTAAACTTTCAAAGACATAACAGCGTCGGAGTATATGCCAAAATGCAGGCCGCCTCAAGCCCTCGCCTTACTCAAAGAAAATTTTCTTTTTCTATTTTTCTTTTTGTCTAATTTTTTTGTTGGATTTTTGAGTTTAGGGTTAAAGAGTGGCTTTCTACGACCATTCAACCCACCCAAGATTCGATGAAAACCCTAAGTTCTAAGCATCTTATTGTGAATGTGATAGACTCGTTGATCAGTAATTAGAACGGACTTCAAGTTTCTACGCCTCTAGGTGACCTTAAAAAGAAAGTTCTGCCTAAAGGTGTATCTTTACAATCGGTAGCTTTCTCCCTACTTTTATTTTTATGGGGTCAACACAAGGGTGAATCCAGTGTATATCTCCCCAATTTATTCTACTTTTCCGCTTCTTCCTAAGTGTTTTGGAAATTTTCAGTACATTTTATGAGTTGGGTTCTGGACAACCGGTCGATAAGCTGTTACCACCGACAACTTCCCAGGCATACTTGTGTAGTGAAGTGTGGTTTATTTCTTTTGTTTTCTTTTTCTTTTCTCCTTTTTTTTTTAAGTAGGTGGCTTCCCTGGTCTAAGATTTACCTAAAGGCAACAAGAAAAGAATGGTCCAGTGACTAGGCTCTAAACAACCTACCTATGGGCTGTTACCCACGATAACTTGCCAGCCATATCACCCTAGAAGGTTCATTAGCTACCCAATTTCCGTTAAAACTGCCGATCAACAAGTCAGTGAAAAGAAAGTGTGTGTTGATGATTTAGACTTAAAGTTCCCTTAAATCAGAGGGTGGGTTGATAAGTCGTGTACTTATCACCCAAACTTATTTACTCGAATTAAAATAGAATTCATGTTGGCGAGGACTTGAAAAATAAAGCCACATTTTAGTGGATACATGAGCTGATTAAGCCCAAAGACCTGAAAGGTCTTTGTGTTCAGATCCTAATGTAATATTTCCTAAGATTGAAAAGTCCTAATGTCCAAGTATTCCTTCCTAAATTTTTTTGTATATAAATATAAATAAATAAAAGAAAATAAATGAATCTACGGAGCTGACGAAATAATTCAGAGATGAATATTCACCCCCCCCATGCCTATATAATGCAATGTCCTTATTGTATTAAAAAAGACATATAACATAATAGAATAGAATAGAAAGCACCTGAATTGCGTGAATAACGGGTCCGCTCTGAGATAAACAGAAACTGTATAAGTGCTGAATTTAGTGCCTCCAGCTAGGCACACTATAGAAAGAAGAGAAATAAAGAATTCACAAGTGCAGGTCAGAATCAAAATAAAAAGATGAAACCTCTAACCTGCCAGCAAATGTCCACAAATATGGACCAGATTGTGGTGCAGTCCCATACCCCATGATTGAAAATATCTAAGGTTCTGGATAATAAAAATTATCCAGAACATAAAATCAGTATGCAAGCGGGGTTGGGCCTATGATTTATGAGGATGCAACCTAAGATGAAAAAGTCGGGTTACAGAGAATTCGAGATCAAAAGGATAATCAATGAATGTGTGCTTGGGTTAGACATCCTCAGAACAAATGTCGTAAGGGTCCTGGTTTGATGATTTCAAATTAATTGGAACCCTTAAACGTGGTCTTCTACTTCCTCCAGAGTTTGCTTCCCAAATCAAAATTTCCCAGCTCCTATCCTCCTTCAGAATGTCAAATTCCGGGACCTCCTGCATATTAATCATCCCATCTGAAATTTCCAAGTCTAAAAGATGTGGCTGAATCAAAATTGACTTGGGTCTAATTATTTCAAAAACAGAATCGTCCGTAAACTCAATGGGGTATAACTAACAATCGGGGCATTGGATAAAATGCTATTCTGGATCCATCATGTGAGCCCCAATAATATCAATTTCCTCGATTATTGGGCCATCAAATGATCTATTGGGGCTCAGGCCCAATCATCTCACAGAAATCTTGCATCGTGAACTCACGTGAACTTCACAAATTGAATCTTCACCATCAGAATCAAAATCCGTATTAATGTACATCCCAAAATTATCCGTCACTTTCTGATCCATGGAGACACGTTTCCTCATACCCCGGCTCAAGGATTTTAGTTGAAGAAATCATATTATCCTTAATTGGTTGCTCCAAATCAATCTGGTTAGCCTCGTAACACGTGTCCCTTCAAACAGGTGCCTGAGCGGGTTTTGACATTGGCTCTCCTAAAGGGGGTTCATCCTGGGAATCATCCCACGATTGAACTAAAGCAAGCACAATCTCATTCTCAATTTTGCTAACTTCCCAAGTAGAAACTCACCCGGGTTCTTATCCTTAACATCCTGGAGCCAATCCAACAAATACTTGTTCAAATCATCAATCATCTCAATCAGGGGCTCCAATTTTTCAATACAAGGTATTGGCTGAACTTCTAAAGATTGTATGGTATTCCTCAAGTTAGCCAAAACCTTATCTTGAACCTAGTTACCTTGAACCAAATGACTTGTTTCAGGGTTGGGCGGGTTTGGGATCAGTGTAGAGGAGTTAACAAATTGAGATTCGTGATACCTGATGAGAACCTCATCATGAGCCATAACTAGCTCATTTTGACCTAATACAAAGGATAAAAGCTCCTACATAACTCAAGGAAAGGCTTAACTCAGAGAATTCTGAGTTTAAGGAGAAAACAAGTCATAAGGGGTAAAAATGCAATTTTACCAGTATAATCTGCATACAGGGTAATTCAGGGTCCAAACATAGGTCAAACAAACCAAATAAGAAGGAAAGTGGGATGATCTGACAAGGGCTACAACAATTCCAAGGAACTAAATGATAATCTGTAACCTTAAAACAAACCCACTTCAATTCACGAGGTTCGAGGCAAAGTAAAAATAGAATAAATCCTCTAAAATTCATAGAAAAATAATCTCTAGGGTTTAGAACCTTCAATTTGGCCTTCAGAACCCATTTTGACCTACATTGAGAACCATGCCCAATTAATAACTTAATTTGGGTTTTTGCATAAATTGACCGGTCAAACAAGGTTTAATCTGGAAATAAAATTCACCATCGTAATCCTTAGGTCCCAATTAGTTATGTATAAAAACTTGAGCCTAAGAGGAAACCTTCTTGACCAACTTTACACTTTGGTCCTCATTCATTTACTTTTTGGCCCTCAACTTTTGAACCCTCGCATTTTGGCCCCTAACTTTCCTTAGTTCTTTGCGTTCAGGTCCCTCCTGCCAAAACCTGACCAGCACCATGCTCCGGCGACCTTGCGCGGAGCATGGCGCCGCGCAGGGTAAGGGGGAGGGTCTGGCGAGACAACCGGGGGTGCCCTGCGTCGTCAGCCGTCGCAGGAACACCCCCCTGGTCGCTGCAACCCACCATACCGGCCGTACGAACGCACGGACGGCATGGGTCTCCATCTCCGGCGTCCTCTGGCGAGGGAGACACGTCGTCTCCCTCCGCCTTCCTCTCTGATTCGGCCCCTATAAATACCCCCGTCGCTCCACCGTTCTTCGGAGCTTGGATCTGACGGAGATACCCCCTCAATTCCTCTCTTCCCACTCCGACAGACGCCCTCCTTGCTCCGGCGGCCTCTCCTCCTCCTCCTCGTCGCTTTGCCGCACTACCAGCTGCAGGGTTGCCCTCCCTCGCTCTTCCCGCGCCACGCCGCACCCAGCTGGCGCCTCTCCAGCCCTTTCCTCGCCGTCGCCCCTTCCCCTGGGCATCTTCTTCTCCGGCGACAGTCGATACGACTGTCGCCCTGCTCCGGCCCCTTTCGTCTCCGTAGCTAGGTCAGAACTTCTCCCCATCTCCCCCTCTTTCTTTTCCTCACTGTCTTTTATTTGATTAAACCCTCGACCGCTCCTGTCCACCGTCACCCCCTTCGTCTCCGGCCAAACTCCGGCGAGACACCCCCATCAGTCCACAGCCCCACATGCCTCGCCGACCCTCACAGAACCTCTGCCTCCTCACCCTGATCAACCTCCGCCCTTCCACGTCCCGCCACTCGCCCTCTGCAGACCCCCCGAACAAACCCACTTCTCCACCCGCAGTTTGACCTAGGGCGACCCTCACGCTCCGCCCCGCCGCCTGCCAGACCCCCCACCACCTTCACCGTGCCACGGCGAAGGTTCTCCGCGTATCTGATTAGGCCGAGAGGCCGTTCCTCTGTGTACAGGTGTCTCGACCGCCGTCGCCATTGCTGCGTGGAAGGAGCACCTTCAACCTGCAGCTCCAGGTGCGCTTCGCCCAGGCCTGACTCCCAGGCTGCGCGGGGCGCCTCCGCGAAGAGTCCCAGGCTCGCAGCTGGGGCGAAGGCCTCGCGTGAAGCTGCGATTGCCCGCTGCTTTCTCCGCTGCGGGCGCTCAATTAGGGTGGGACATTTAGTCCCACCTCGGAAAGCCACTGAGGCGAACGGGCGCTTAAAGGCAAAAAGTGCCTTAAGCTATTCGCCTCAGTTCACGGGGTGAGGTCCCCTTCACCCGCCCGGTTACTCGGCCTCGTCCGCGCTCACGCCTTGCGGACCTGGTTCGACCCGATTAGCCCGACCTGCACTCCTCGCCCACCACCGCACGCCGGTGGGCCTGGACCCGGGCGCGACCCGTACCCGGCTACCCGGCAGCTCTGGGAGAGCTATCCTATGAGCGGATCCTGTGAGAGAGAGACGGGGGGGGAGGGTAGAGTAGGTTTTGCCCTTTGACGTAAACTCTGAAGTGTGCAAGCACAGGTGAAGAAGAAGGACCGCGGAAGAAGAAGAAAGCTAAGGGAGACACTGTAGCAACAAGCGGTTTAAGTCGTCTGATTGGAAAATCAGACGACGTCCTGAAGGGAAAAGAAGAAAGAAGGAGAGACGACGTCCTGACAGGTAAAAGAAAAGAAGAAAGAAGAAGATCTGAAGAACAAAAGAACAAGGAAGAACAGCAGAAGAAGAAGAGGAAAGAACAAGGAAGAACAACAGAAGAAGAAGAAGAGGACCACAAGGAGATAAACACAGAAGAAGAACAGGAAGAACAAAAGCTAAAGAGGAGAAAGACAAAGAGAAAGAAAGAAGAAAAGAAGAAGAACTCAAACTTTCATCTCTCTCCCTCTCTCTCTCTCTCTTTATTTTTTTTGTAATAGAACATGTATATCTCTAGAATACAACTTGCTCCCTGAGTTCGACCTCGGGAACTCTTTTATTTCCGAGTAACAAATTGTATTAAACTGGTAATCACCTCTCTATACTATACTACGACGAAATAATAAAACTATAGAGAAAAGTTTCTACACCAGTTTTTGGCGCCGTTGCCGGGGAGCAACGGCTATTCTAGAGGTAAACATTCCTGTTTCTTTTTAATTTCTGATAATCTCCTCTCTTTTGTGCAGCTACAGGAAATCAAGAAGACAAGCAACCGCACGACAACCAATCCGAGGACAGGTAAATTTTTTCTCTCGCTATTAACCCCTAAACTCTAAAGAGGAAGAAAAGAAAAGAAAAAGCAATATAGGGCTAACCTGTCTTCCATACTTAATAACCATAAAGAGTTGCATGTTTTCAACTCATTAGTCCTGCACACTATTAAGGGTATTTAAGGGCTAACACATTCTTGCTTGAGCCCTAATTACCCAACAAAGAACTAACTGGACCAAGTAGAGCCAACATAAGATTCAACATTAGGGTTTTAGAGACACACTACCTAAATCAAGAATGGAGAAAATCCAAAAGAAGTGTGCCTAAACCATTGATTGAAAATACCTATTCAAAGAAAACCTAAAACAATTGGCTCTCTAAACACTTGAACCCTAAAAAGACAAGACCTAAAAGCTCTCAAAGAAAACAAGAGGTAACGTTGACCCCTTGGGTCAACCAACCTTAAATTAGGTCACTCTTTGCACTTAAAAGACTAAAGTTCAAGTGAAACCTTAAGCACCCTGATCTTAAAATTGGTAGACTTAAGAGGTCAAGATCCCCATTCTGGTCTACCTGGAACCGCAGTGACAAGAGAGGTCGGGTGGGGGAAACCCTGTAACCCGTGGGGACGCTCTACCGTGTAGGGGTCGTCGCGGGACTCTCCCTCTCTGGCTGCCCAAGTAATTCTCAGGTGGACGATCTTTCTGATCAAGGGGTCCATCTGCCCCGCACCTCTATAGTCACCCAACACATTTTTGGGTGTCTTGATTGGGTCCAGCACCTTCTAAACTTACCTCTTCCAACAGTGCATGTACGGAAGGAGGTCCTTAAGACCACCCTTAAGACCTCCTTTAGAAATTTGCTCTCGTCAAGGCCAAGCCTCGACGCCCGTGTTTGTGCAGCAACACCCTCACATTATTCTCTCTTCTGATTCAGAACCAAGTTCTTCTTCTTCCCCCATCATGGCTCAGCCAGTTGAGGAAGAAAATAATCTGGAACACCAGCTCCAGCGACTCAATGACCTCTTCCAAAACTTCGTGCACCCACCACAGCGTCCTATGATGCGGGACCACTACAATCCTGCTGCGGTGGCCATTGAGCCTCGAGTCAGAATCCCGACTGGAGGACCTGATTCCGAATTAAAGCCCAACATGATTCATGCTATACCTAAATTCCATGGGCTTAATTCTGAAGATCCCTTCCAGCACATCAAACAGCTAAAGCATCTGGCCCACACTTTTGGATCAGATGCGCAAAATCGGGATATTCTTCTCATGAAGATGTTCTCCTTTTCTCTTATGGACAAGGCCGCCCATTGGTATCAAACTCAGACCCGGCCGATCAACACTTGGGAAGAACTTCAATCTGAGTTTTTGAAAAAGTTTTTTCCCGTTGGTCGGACTAACGCCTTGCGCCATCAGATTACACACTTCACTCAACAATCAGGAGAACCTCTCCATGAGGCATGGGATCGTTTTCAGGATCTCATGAGAAAGTGCCCCCATCACGGAGTTCCTAAATGGGAACAAGTCCAATCTTTTTACCAGGGACTCCGTGAGGACATCCGCCTTTTCGTCAATGCAACTTGCGAAGGAAACATCATGGGTCAACATGAAGACACCGTATGGGAGATTCTCGAAAACATGTGCGAGAACTCCATCAACAATGACTCCATGGGATTATTCGACAGGACGAATACCCGTGCAGCGACGAATCTTAAGGGAGCACATGAGGCGCGGGGCCTGTCCGCATCAGTCGACCTGGAATTAATGGCCAGTCGATTGGACAAGGTCTCAACCATTGAGAAGAAGGTGGATGAGCTGACTCAGCACTTGCAGCGAGCCACCTCCGCGCGTAACTCCTTTGCACAACCTCCTTCCACACAGGAGACTGTGCAAAACATCCTCCACCGATCTTCCCCTAGGATGGATCCATATCCATCCCCATCTGATTCTCGGATCGGAGGATCATCCGATCCTTTCTACACCAACCCGGGGAACTCCATTCCCCCTTTCCCTGATTCTCAGGAGGTTCCTCAGACCTGCGAGGACCTCAACACCATCCAGAACGACCCATTCTCCAACACTTACAACCCTGGATGGCGAAACCATCCCAATTTTCAGTGGGCGGGAAATTCCCAAACCCACAGACCACCTTTTCAGCCCTCTCGTCATTACCAGCCGCCTCAGCCTCGGCCCAACCCTACTTATCCATCAGGGCCAAATCAGGATCAAATGTCCCTAATCCTTCAGACTCTGGCTGACATTCAAAGAACGAATGCGGCTATTCAAAAGAAGCACAAGGACGAACTTACAGAGGTTAAAACTCAACTGGCCCAGTTGGCAAATTCTCGCCAGCCAGGCACACTCCCTTCCCAACCTCTTCCTAACCCGAATAACGTGCCAACCCAGAAGCGCGTTATCAATCCAAATTTAGGCCATGCACAATGGATTTATCAGGCCCCTACTGCTCCATCTCCAGACGAGATGGAAGCCTCAACTTCTTATGCGGGATTTCAACAGCAGCCACCCCTCTTACCAAACCCAAACCAAAATCAGGCCGGATTAAATTCTGTAACAACACGTAGTGGTAAAACAACTCAAGACCCGCATTATCCAAACCACTCCAAGCCTGATAACCATGACCCTAGGATAGTTATCCAAGATACCACTGTCCCGGATCCACAACCTGGACCTATCCTAGAAGAACCAACCAAGATCCCGTTTCCCGAGGCCTTGACCAAGGGAAAGAAGACCACCAAACCCGTGGCCCCTGAGGAGGACCTGGTCAAGCTCTTTGAGCAGGTCTACATAAACATCCCCTTGATGGATGCAATCCGCCACGTACCAGCTTACGCACGATTTCTAAAGAATATATGTACACCCCAGCGTAAGCCGCGAACCAAAGGAGGGAGCCCAATTGTTCTGTCAGAGCAAGCCAGCTCTGTAATCCTCAGTAGACTCCTACCCAAGGCAAAAGATCCTGGTACTCCCCCGATTTCCTGCAAGATAGGTGGTACCCAATTTGATAGAGCATTGTTAGACTTGGGTGCATCCATAAACCTGATACCCACATCTTTAATTGACCATCTAGAAGAATCTGAGCTAAAACCAACCGAGGTGACATTACAATTAGCAGATAGATCTATAAAGTCACCAAAAGGGATTCTCGAGGATGTTATCGTAAGAGTGCGGGATTTCTATTTCCCAGTGGACTTTATAGTCCTAGATATGGACGCACCTGAGAACCCTAGGGATACACCAATCATTCTAGGGAGACCTTTCTTGGCTACTGCTAGAGCCAACATCAGCTGTGAGGAGGGCCAAATAGAGCTTAAGTTTGGAAATCAAACACTGAAAATTGATATATTTAAGGCCCAACAAGGAATTAATTGCGGTGTCATCGAACAAATTTGTGACATCAGGACTTTGGTTAATGAATCACACTTCCAGAATAACTCGATTATGCCTCATCAACCACAGAAGGATCTTGACCCGCAAACAGAGGAGTCGAATCCAGATATGAATAACCCAGTAACTCCCACCCTTGAACCTCACATCTATACTGAACCACCCGCTGCTGCTGATAACCCCATCCTCGAACTGAAACCCCTTCCTGCTCACTTGAAATACATCTTTTTGGGTTCTAATCAGACCCTTCCTGTGATTATCAATTCCAACCTCAGTCCTGAACAGGAATTCCGTCTGATTGTTGTCCTCCAGCAACATCGCAGAGCCATCGGGTGGACTCTCGATGATTTGACTGGAATAAGTCCCTCTTATTGTACTCATCATATCTATTCAGAAGAGGGCACACGACCTTCTCGTGAAATGCAGAGACGCTTAAACCCCAATCTGCAGGAGGTCGTGAAAAAGGAGATCATCAGGTGGTTAGATGCCAGAATCATCTACCCGATCTCCGATAGTCGTTGGGTGAGCCCAATTCAGGTCGTGCCCAAGAAGGCAGGACTCACCACTATAACGACTGAGACCGGAGAAATCATTCCTACCCGATTAGCCAACTCGTGGAGAGTCTGTATAGATTACCGCCGACTCAATTCCTCCACGAAGAAGGATCATTTCCCACTACCCTTCATTGATCAAATTCTCGAAAAACTTGCGGGAAATAGGTTCTTCTGCTTTCTTGACGGGTACTCCGGTTATAACCAGGTGGCAATCCATCCTGAGGACCAAGAAAAGACCACGTTCACCTGCCCCTTCGGAACATATGCTTTCCGAAGGATGCCTTTCGGTCTTTGCAATGCACCCGCTACTTTTCAGCGATGCATGCTTGCCATATTCTCAGATATGGTAGGTGATTATCTGGAAGTCTTCATGGATGACTTTTCAGTTTTCGGAGCATCATTCGACGATTGCCTCCAGCACTTGGTCCAGATACTCAGGCGGTGCATCGATGTGAATTTGGTTCTTTCCTGGGAAAAGAGCCATTTCATGGTGCCTAAGGGAATTGTCCTGGGACACTCAATTTCGGAAAAAGGTATCCAAGTGGATCGAGCTAAGGTTAATCTGATTTGTCACCTTCCTATGCCCAGCTCGATCAGGGTCATCCGTTCCTTTCTAGGGCATGTCGGTTTTTATCGACGATTTATCCCTGATTTTTCAAAAATGCGCGCCCCCTGACCACTCTTCTCTCCAAGGATGTTTGATAGCGAAATACGCGTGATTTGTAAAAGCAGTTTTTTAACGTCGTTGTAACACGCGAATCCGCTTTCGCTTTTAAAATTTATATCCTAGATAGGGGAGTATCTAGGGTCATCCAAGGAGGCAAAAATTGCAATAATGATTCTCTTGCTTGGAATACAATCTCAACTTTCTTTTTAATATTTTTTCAATATGTAATTTTTTTTGTATTTTGAAAAGACAAGGGCAAACGGCAGATTGTAGCGAAAAGAACTAACACCTACAAATGATTAAAAATCTAAAAGATAGAAATATCTTCTTCCTAAGCTCACTCTAGGCAAGTGTAGGCCTAGGGTAATTAGGAAGAAGAGGTGAAATAAGTGCTAGAACCAAAACAAACAACTGCAATAAAAAGCTTAAAAGAAGGCAATTTTTGATTGAGTAGAATGAGTGTTCTTTTCAAGGACAAGTAGAGGAAAGCTTCTACTAGAATTGAACAATTTAAAAGCAAGAAAAGAAACACAAATCCTCTTGTAACAATGGTGAAGAAGGTTGTCTTCTTGCTCCAAGCCTAGCTGCTCCTTGGCTTGAAAAGAGGGCCTCCTTCTTCTCCTTCCTTGAGAGCTCCTCCAAGGTGGAAGCTACCACCTTTAATGCTCTCTCCAAAGGGGTGGGCGTGCACCACCCTTAAAACTCCTCCAAGGTGGCGTGACCACCTTCAAGATCTCCTCCAAGATCTTCCTTGCCTGGCTTCTCCTTTGGTTGGCGTGACCCAAGAGAGAAGGGAAGAGGGGAAGGCACCAAGGGGACAGAATATCCCCTTAATCTTCTTCTTCTTCTTCTCTCTTGGACGTGGGATTCTTGGTGGAATATGAGAGTGAAATGGCTAGCCAAGGATGGCTTGAATGGTGGTGGGTAGTGGTCTTTTTATAGGGTAGGATGGGGGGTTAAGGTGCCCCTTGAAATGGAGGGCTAGGATGGAAGAATGGAGGTGGTTGGTGATCCTATGGCTAAGGAGAGTTGGCGCCAACCCAAGAGGTGTTAAAGGGGGTAGTTATGGTGGTGTTGGTGTCTTTTGGTGGTGGAGAGACACCACCATGTTGGCGCCAACATGGGGTCTTCTAGAAGGGGGGTTAGGTGGATGGTGGAGATGGGTTCAAGGGAGATTGTGTGGTGGAGATGAGGGGAGATTTTGGAGGGAAAAGTGGCGCCATTAAGGGGTGGTTATGGGTAGTTTTTGGTGCCACTTTTAGGTGTCTTTTGGAGGTGGTGGGTAGGTTAGGTTGGTGCCAAGTAGGTTAGCTTATGTGGAGCTTAGGTGGAGCTAGTTGGGTGGAGTTGGTAGGTGGGTTTTTGGGGTGGTATAAGCCAAGGAAGTTGGAGCATAGCTAAGCTAAGCTAAGCTAAGCTAAGCTAGCTTAGCTAATGGAGGAGTAGAGGAGAAGGTAATGGAGCTAGGGTTTAGAGGAAGGAGCTGAGGAGAAGAAGTCTGGAGTTGGAGCTGGAGCTGGCTGCTGCTGAAGAGGCTGGCATGGGGCTACTCTAGCTGGCTTAGCTTGCTAGTTCTTTGCTAGTTGCTAAGCCAAGCTAAAGTGAGCTAGCTTCTACCAAAATGAGCTGAGGTGAGCTAGGTCTGGTGCTATCAGGGAGAATCAAGCTGGTTGAGGCAGCTAAGGTAGCTTAGCTCAACTGAGATGAGCTAAGCTGAATCCCCGGGAGCTGGACTTGAGCTTCCTGAGCTGAGATGAATTCTTCTTCAGCTGGCTGGAGTTGAGTGGAGATGGATGTAGCTGGATCTGAGCTGGGGTGAACTCCTGTCAACTCAGCTAAGCTAGCTAGAGCTTCCTGTGAACTAGTGGGAGCTGAGGTGAGCTAGACTCAGCTAAGTTGAGCTGGATCTGAGCTGACTTGAGCTAGGGTGAGCTAAGGTGAACTCTCTTGAGCTGCCATCCAGCTGAGATTAGCTGAATGGAGCTGGGATGAGCTAACCGTAGTTCAAGTAAGCTAGGTTCCAGCTATGGTGAGCTGGATCAAGCTGGGTTCCAACTAGTCTAGGCTTCTCCTTCACCAGTTGCCTTCTTGAGTGCTAGGGTTTTAGGGATCTGTGAATCTGTACATCCCTAACACTCACAAAAACACATTAAAACAACAATAAAAAATGCAATGCATGCCTATCCTAACTTATGCCTAAATGCAGCCCAAAAACCCGTTTGCGGAGTAAAATCCTAAGAGCTAGGTTAGTTTTAAAGCATAACAATGATGATAAACTGGTGTTTATCACACCCCCATGCTTATCTTTTGCTAGTCTCTTAGCAAAACATTTTTTTTTTTTTTTTTTTTTGGAAAACGAAATTTTTGGGAAATCTAATTTTTTTGACTTTTGAGGAGAAAAAGAGATTAAGGGACCTTGGTAGATTAAAATACAGGAGATACGGGATTTGTTGAAGATAAACATCAGGATTTGTTTTTGGATCCAACCATTAGATAGAACGGGATCAAAATATCCTCAGAAAATTCACAAATTAACCCCTTGTTAATTCAGATGACTTGAAATGTTTGTTTTTAGGATTTTTCTGGCTCGTGAATCTGATTCGCAACTTGCAAATTCCTTTAAAACCTTGTGGCTGTGCTTGTGAAAAACCAACATTTATAAGGGCGTGTTAATTTATTTATATATATATATTTTTTTTTTTTCTCCCCCATGCTTATTTTTAGCTTAGTCTTACAACAGATGTGTTGGGATCATCATTCCCGTTACCATTCCTCGAGGGGGCTCTGGCGCCAGTACTTCGAGATAGCACTGTCCATGACACCACCCAGGAGCTCACAACCCCAGAACACGATGCGGTGAAAAGGGGCGCTCCAAACAAACTCAAGCTCTTGCTCCGACACTATAGGTAGAGCACCGTCCAAGACACTTGAGCTGCTAAAATGCGCTTTAATGCTCCGTCTAAAGATATGAAATATAGATATGGAGCAACGCTGAGGCGGTAACATGTTGACATCGCATCCTTAAAGGAGGCATTTTCCTCCTTCTCGGCGGTGGGAACTCAAACCAATGATCTGCTTCAGACTTTCACTAAGTCCAAACAAGGGAGTTTTTCAAATTTTTAGTTATTTTTAAGTGTTGGCTTGTGTGTGAAGAGTGACACAAGAAGTTTCTCAAAACATGCAAGTTTTTGAATCAGAAGCTAAGTCAAATAATTTCCATATTGCAAAATAGGATCAAGTCACCTGAACTATTATGAGTTCAGGTGGAATTTTATAGAAAGATATCTGATCTTGTCTAAAATAGACCCTGGAATTCTAATGATCAGATCCATATCATCATCCTTAGTTTGTTAAAGATTAAATCCATTGTACCAAAAGTGAATTTTTCGACCTTAGTCCCGATTTCAAAATTTTTCCTCAAAAAGTTTTGAACATTTATATATATATTTTTTTTATTTTTATTATTTTTTTTTTTGGGTATGCAAGCAGGAAATAAATTAAACAAAAATGCATGTTTTTAGGTTTTGAAAATCCTGAATCGATCGTAAAAATTTAAAAACACCCCCCATGCTTAAGATATGCCATGTCCTCATGCATTAGGAGGGAAAAGGGATCACCTTAGTGATGACGGTCGGGTTTAGGATGAACAAAACTTGGAAAAAGAAGAAAAAAAAAGGAACGCAAGAAAATGATGGGTTACCTCCCATCTAGTGCTATCTTTTACGCCATTCAGCCGGGCGTGAAGGTATGCACAGAAGACGGAAAATCATGTAAATAATTGGACACTTGAATGTCCGCAATAAAAGTGTCTTCCTCAAGATCCCTAAAAAGATGAGTGGTAAAGATAAAGGGATCAAAATAAAATAGAGAAATGGAAAAATGACCCGGATCTGGCCATGGTTTAAGTGCTTGTAAATTGCCAGATTCTGGTGGGTCGAGTGATAGGTCCAATGGAAAGGGATGGGGAATGGAGTCAATGAGATGTAGGGTGTGTGAAGTTAGTGTGGATATTTTTGGTGAAAAATCAGGAAGATGAAAAGGGGGAAAGTCAAACCCTAGTTGATCTGGAAAGTCTTGGACCACATAATTATCCGTAGAATAAGAATCAATAAAATCTAGATCAATAGTGGTCAAAGCTGAATGAGATTGGATCAACATATACTTTTCAAATACTGCTTCCATTTTATTATTAGTATCCTCAAAAATTTTATGATCAGTGGACCTCTTGGAAGCTAGAAATAAATCTAATGAGAAGGTCTGGTTACTACAACTTATATTCATTTTCCCAGAATGAGAATGGATATTAGATGTTGCGGTAATCAAAAGGGGTCTTCCAAGAATGGTATTAATGAGAGCCTTAGGTACCTCTATGTCAAGGACTAGAAAATTTACCGGAAATAGACAATTTCCGACCTTGATAATACTATCCTCAACAACTCCCCGCGGTTGAATGGTAGATCGATCTTCCAATTGAAATTGAACCTTAGGAGGTTTTAAATCACTGAATCGAAATTCCTCAAATAAGACTGGGGGGATGAGATTACTAGAGGTACATAAGTTGAGAGGGGCACGAAAAAAATTGGTGTCAGTTATGACAACTGAGATGAGCGATGTGCCCTGGTCCTTTTTTGTGAAAGGCAGCATGCTCTGAAAAACTGAGCTGGCTGTCTTAGAAAGGACCAACCTTTCTAGATTCTGATCATGACTTTTTGAAGTAAATTTTTTAGAGGCATGGGGAGAATCTAGGAGGAGAATATTCCTCTTGACTTGCTCAAATAAGTCCAAAGGATTGTGGTCAGAGGGCTCTGATTTTGGATTGTTGGATTGCAGTTTTTGAGAGTGGGAAATAGGGTTTGAATCAGGTGTTTTTGGGATTTCTTTTTCTTCTTCCTTATTGAGGTTAGGGGAGTCAATCTGCATTGGTTGAGAATCAGTTTCATCATTTGAATGTGAAGGCCTTAAATCCATGTTGGTTTCCTCACTCCTCAAAGTCTCTGCATACGCAGCTTGGTGGTCACTGGGAGGAGATGGGGGGGCTGATTTTGATAGAAACTGGGTTGGTGCTGTGATATTGGGTTAATAGGAGGCTGAACCATGTGGTTCTGATGTTGGTATCCACCTGGGTGTTGGTTCCTGGGATTAATAATGTTTGGTGTGGGTTGGGATGGTGGGTGTCCTACAGGTTTTTGAGTCGGAATATCCCCAATTTGATCATTGAGATTGTTAATAAGACGAGTTGTTTCCTTTGTTTTTCTTTGTAACTCCTGCAGGGTTTTCATCATCTGGGCATTAATGTCTTCTGGAGATTGCCCAGATTGATAAGTCTGATTAGAATCATACCCTCCAAACGGGTTTTGTTGTTGGTGTGGAACCGGATTGGTCCAGGAGTGAGCCGGATAATTTCCCCTATTAGAGGAATTTTTCAATTTCTCCTGGAAAGTAGGGACATTTTGGGTGGGGTGATGATTGGGATAAACATAATTCCCTGTTGAACCATAGAAAGCCTCAGAATAATAATTATACTCAGCACGAGATTTATGCAGATTTTCTCTCTTGCGGGTGTTTAAAGGGGTGAGATGTGGAATGTGTGGAGCTTGGGTAGGTGTGGCAGGACTCCCTTGGTTGGCTAGGTTTGTTAAATCCTTATGCAACTGTTGTTGCTTAACTTGTAGCTGAGCCATGATAGAGTAGAGATTAGGTGGAGGGGCCTGATTAAGTAGCTCCTGGGTGGAAAAATAGGGGAAAGAAAAATTAGCATGCGGGTTAGAGGACCAATTTTGATTTTCCATTTTGAGAGAAGAGGAAGAATGCAGGAAAAGTCTTTTTTTTGGGGAGGCAAAATCAAGTGGTCCCTCCAAGTGTGGAGTTTTGGACCGCCGCCCGTGCAAAATGGAAGAAATGGCAGGGGAGGAGAAGAGATGGGGATGAGAGAAGTGTGCACACAAGCAATCAAATTCTAGACCTAACTTAATTGTGACTCCCTAGAATTTAACCTAAGACTTGGTCTACCTAGGAAACAAGTAATCACTAGTGAATACTCGTTCTGTCAACAAATCTAGCCAAGTTGCTTAAGGGGAGGTTTGGGCCCAAGCGTTTCCCAGGAAAATCCTCAGGTGCTTGTACAAACCCGCGCCTGGTCGTTTGACACAGCCCCTCAGCCTGAACACCAGATATAGATGACAGAATTGGTATTAACTAGAGAAAACTTAAATCCTATATAGCAAGCCTAAATTGATGAAACCTTAGGGGTCAAATTGCTACAAATTTTAGTTAGGTATAGGATACTACAGTGCACACGGAATGTGGAGGGCGTTTATTGGGATGTTGCCCTGTTATTTGATTTTTTTTTTTGTGTGTGTGCAGGAATTGGAGAGTGGCTCCAATGAAAGTCAAGTTGTCACACAATTTTTTTGTATTTTTGTCTTTTAGGATGTGATTTAATTAAATGAATTTTAGGGTTTTTCTCTTTAAGTTTTCAAACAAGTTTGAAAGTTCACAATCAAAGGAAAGACAAGTTGTATGTGTGATTGTATATTTCCTTTTAATTGAGTCTCTAAAGAGAAAGAAGAAACCCTAAGCCAATTATCCCTAAGACAGAAATTTAACTACCAATGAATTATTTTTAGCTTTCAGAATTAAGTAGTGGTCCAAACAAGTTAAACAACACCACTACTTTGAATAAAATCAAACAAGGATTCCAGAAAAGATTTTTTTAAGATTTTAGGAATTTGTTTGATAATATTTTTGAATTTTTAATTATACTGGTGTCAAAGTCCAGAAATAATACCCGTGGGTATTATAGACTTTTCAGTATTACCACCGACCTCATAAAATTTTTATGATTTTATATGATATGTAAAATTTCACAGGGATTCCAACAAGATAAATTCCACAAAAATTGGATGAGTATAAAAATTCTGAAAATTCGCGGACAGTAGCAAAACAGGAAGATTAGAGGGTGTGACCCCTCTGTAATCCACGAATTTTTAAAATTTAAATACAAATCCAATTGATCTGAAATTTGGAACAGATGTTCCAAACTTAATTGGGAATCATTCTATGAAATTTTATGATTTTAAGAGGCCTGTGGTGTTAGTAATCGATTTTTCAAGTCTGGACATAAATCTGGACCCGAAAAATAGAACACCAATACTTGCAATGGAATGGCGCTAAAGAAGCATACAAGCAAACAATGGATTTTAAAATGCACCACTCCACTTAATTTAAGTGTTTAGGGTCCTGAAAGCCAAGTTTAATATATTTTTGGTAGTTTTAATTAATTATGTGACTAGAAAGAGGAACCAACCTAAATTTTCACAGGAAGAAAAGGATCTTTAAGCTCTCGCTTCCAGATTCCCGCTTTCCCGTTGTAGTTCCTGCACACACAAAAGAAAGAAAGAGAAGGGGATGAGATCCACTTCAAGCAAGAGAAAATGAGTTAATACAAAGCCGTGCCTCCCCGGCAACGGCGCCAAAAAGTGATAGCGAAATACGCGTGATTTGTAAAAGCAGTTTTTTAACGTCGTTGTAACACGCGAATCCGCTTTCGCTTTTAAAATTTATATCCTAGATAGGGGAGTATCTAGGGTCGTCCAAGGAGGCAAAAATTGCAATAATGATTCTCTTGCTTGGAATACAATCTCAACTTTCTTTTTAATATTTTTTCAATATGTAATTTTTTTTGTATTTTGAAAAGACAAGGGCAAACGGCAGATTGTAGCGAAAAGAACTAACACCTACAAATGATTAAAAATCTAAAAGATAGAAATATCTTCTTCCTAAGCTCACTCTAGGCAAGTGTAGGCCTAGGGTAATTAGGAAGAAGAGGTGAAATAAGTGCTAGAACCAAAACAAACAACTGCAATAAAAAGCTTAAAAGAAGGCAATTTTTGATTGAGTAGAATGAGTGTTCTTTTCAAGGACAAGTAGAGGAAAGCTTCTACTAGAATTGAACAATTTAAAAGCAAGAAAAGAAACACAAATCCTCTTGTAACAATGGTGACGAAGGTTGTCTTCTTGCTCCAAGCCTAGCTGCTCCTTGGCTTGAAAAGAGGGCCTCCTTCTTCTCCTTCCTTGAGAGCTCCTCCAAGGTGGAAGCTACCACCTTTAATGCTCTCTCCAAAGGGGTGGGCGTGCACCACCCTTAAAACTCCTCCAAGGTGGCGTGACCACCTTCAAGATCTCCTCCAAGATCTTCCTTGCCTGGCTTCTCCTTTGGTTGGCGTGACCCAAGAGAGAAGGGAAGAGGGGAAGGCACCAAGGGGACAGAATATCCCCTTAATCTTCTTCTTCTTCTTCTCTCTTGGACGTGGGATTCTTGGTGGAATATGAGAGTGAAATGGCTAGCCAAGGATGGCTTGAATGGTGGTGGGTAGTGGTCTTTTTATAGGGTAGGATGGGGGGTTAAGGTGCCCCTTGAAATGGAGGGCTAGGATGGAAGAATGGAGGTGGTTGGTGATCCTATGGCTAAGGAGAGTTGGCGCCAACCCAAGAGGTGTTAAAGGGGGTAGTTATGGTGGTGTTGGTGTCTTTTGGTGGTGGAGAGACACCACCATGTTGGCGCCAACATGGGGTCTTCTAGAAGGGGGGTTAGGTGGATGGTGGAGATGGGTTCAAGGGAGATTGTGTGGTGGAGATGAGGGGAGATTTTGGAGGGAAAAGTGGCGCCATTAAGGGGTGGTTATGGGTAGTTTTTGGTGCCACTTTTAGGTGTCTTTTGGAGGTGGTGGGTAGGTTAGGTTGGTGCCAAGTAGGTTAGCTTATGTGGAGCTTAGGTGGAGCAGTTGGGTGGAGTTGGTAGGTGGGTTTTTGGGGTGGTATAAGCCAAGGAAGTTGGAGCATAGCTAAGCTAAGCTAAGCTAAGCTAAGCTAGCTTAGCTAATGGAGGAGTAGAGGAGAAGGTAATGGAGCTAGGGTTTAGAGGAAGGAGCTGAGGAGAAGAAGTCTGGAGTTGGAGTTGGAGCTGGCTACTGCTGAAGAGGCTGGCATGGGGCTACTCTAGCTGGCTTAGCTTGCTAGTTCTTTGCTAGTTGCTAAGCCAAGCTAAAGTGAGCTAGCTTCTACCAAAATGAGCTGAGGTGAGCTAGGTCTGGTGCTATCAGGGAGAATCAAGCTGGTTGAGGCAGCTAAGGTAGCTTAGCTCAACTGAGATGAGCTAAGCTGAATCCCCGGGAGCTGGACTTGAGCTTCCTGAGCTGAGATGAATTCTTCTTCAGCTGGCTGGAGTTGAGTGGAGATGGATGTAGCTGGATCTGAGCTGGGGTGAACTCCTGTCAACTCAGCTGAGCTAGCTAGAGCTTCCTGTGAACTAGTGGGAGCTGAGGTGAGCTAGACTCAGCTAAGTTGAGCTGGATCTGAGCTGACTTGAGCTAGGGTGAGCTAAGGTGAACTCTCTTGAGCTGCCATCCAGCTGAGATTAGCTGAATGGAGCTGGGATGAGCTAACTGTAGTTCAAGTAAGCTAGGTTCCAGCTATGGTGAGCTGGATCAAGCTGGGTTCCAACTAGTCTGGGCCTCTCCTTCACCAGTTGCCTTCTTGAGTGCTAGGGTTTTAGGGATCTGTGAATCTGTACATCCCTAACACTCACAAAAATACATTAAAACAACAATAAAAAATGCAATGCATGCCTATCCTAACTTATGCCTAAATGCAGCCCAAAAACCCGTTTGCGGAGTAAAATCCTAAGAGCTAGGTTAATTTTAAAGCATAACAATGATGATAAACTGGTGTTTATCAATGTTCCTTTCGAAATTTCCAAGGAATGCACTCAAGCATTTGAAATCCTGCGTGACCGAGTCACCCAAGCCCCGATCCTACAATCCCCTGATTGGTCTCAACCCTTTGAGATCATGTGCGATGCATCCGACTTCGCTGTAGGAGCAGTTTTGGGGCAGAAAATTGACGGGAAGCCTGTGGTCATTTACTACGCCAGCAAAACACTCGATGAGGCTCAGCGTAACTATACGGTTACTGAGAAAGAGCTGCTAGCTGTAGTATTTGCCCTAGAAAAATTCAGATCGTACCTTCTGGGTTCCCGTGTCATCATATACTCGGATCACACAGCGGTGAGGCATCTCCTTGCAAAGAAGGACGCGAAACCTCGATTAATCCGATGGATCTTGCTGTTGCAAGAATTTGACCTTGAGATTCGCGACAAAGCGGGAAAGCAAAATGTGGTAGCTGATCACTTGTCCCGTCTTCCTTCTGAAATAATTGACCCTTCCGGACCCATCACTGAACATTTTCCCGACGAGCACCTGCTGACTATTGGTACTAGCCTTCCATGGTTTGCTAATGTAGTAAATTACTTGGCATCTCATCAGATCCCATCCGATTGGCCGAAGGCCAAGAAGGACAAATTACGCTCCGATGCCAAGTATTACATTTGGGAAGACCCGTACCTCTTCCGCATAGGTGCCGATCAGATCATCCGGAGATGTGTCCCGGAAGAGGAATTCAACAATATCCTCTCTTTCTGCCATGACCAGGCATGCGGTGGCCATTTCGCAGGGCATAAAACCGCATCAAAAGTCCTCCAGTGCGACTTTTACTGGCCCACACTGTTCAAAGACGCATACAATCACTGCAAGGCATGCAGTCGTTGCCAGACTCTGGGCAACATGAGCCATCGCGACATGATGCCTATGCAACCGATTCTAGTATGCGAAATCTTTGATGTTTGGGGGATTGATTTTATGGGCCCATTTCCTGTTTCGGATGGTTTCGAATACATTCTGTTGGCTGTGGACTACGTGTCCAAATGGATCGAAGCCATACCGACCCGAACCTGTAATCACAAAATTGTTCTCAAATTCATTCATCAAAACATTTTCTCAAGGTTCGGGATTCCTCGTGCAATAATCTCTGATGGGGGGACCCATTTCACAAATGCTCAGTTTAGGTCACTGATGACCAAATACGGGGTGTCTCACCGAATCTCTACTCCTTACCACCCCCAAACTAATGGTCTAGCTGAGCTGTCTAATCGGGAAATCAAGAAAATCCTGCAAGTCACTGTTCGACCTGACAGGAAGGACTGGTCGTCCCGACTTCCGGAAGCATTGTGGGCCTATAGGACCGCCCATAAGACCCAATTGGGCATGTCTCCCTTTAGACTGGTGTACGGAAAGGTATGCCACCTTCCCGTAGAACTGGAGCATAAAGCCTATTGGGCAGTACGGAACTGTAATCTAGATCTTTCCAAGGCTGGGACCCACAGAAAACTCCAAATCAGCGAGATCGATGAATTACGCCTAGACGCGTACGAGTACTCGCAAATCTACAAGGAACGGGTTAAAGCCTTCCACGGCAAACACATCTCGAGAAAGATCTTTCATCCTGGTCAAAAGGTCCTACTCTTTGATGCCCGACTAAAACTCTTCCCAGGAAAACTGAGATCCAAGTGGGTCGGACCATATTTGGTCCGACAGGTTTTTGGAAATGGAGCAATCGAAATCAGTCCACTCAGCCACGATTCTGAACCTTTCATCGTGAACGGTCAGAGACTCAAGCCGTTCATTGATGTAATTTCTACTGATTTGGCTGAAGCATCTTATATCCTCCATTCCCCTTGAGCTTATTGCGCCCACCCGATGGCGTAAAACTCAGCGCTTAACGGGAGGCAACCCGTCATTTTCCTAAAAATCCAAAACTTTTTCTGACACCTTTTTGCACTTAAGGTTCACCCTTGTAGACAGCCGACCCCACCTCAGATGCTTGCATCTGGGATTAGAAATCGTCCGCAAAATTCAACCTGACCCATTCACTCATCCAAATTTCTGTCTTAAGGAATGAACTAAGTTGAATAAAAACCCCCTAGGTTACAATGAGGATATTGCAAATCTTAGGCATGGGGGGTATGAAAGTGCAAAACTTGTAAGAAAAAGGTTTCAAACAAAAAATTCACATATGCCAAAAACACCATAAAAATTAAAAAAAAAAAATTCGAAAAAGAATAAGAGGAAAAGAGGAGAAGGAAATTTTGTGAAGGAGAAGGTGAAAAGAAACAAAATGAAAAAGGAGCACAAAATTATGAGAAAAGGTGATAGTTATTAGTAAGGAACTAAGGAATTAACCTAAGTTCTAGACCTCATTCAAGAAAATAACTAAAAGTGCATAATGAGATTAGTAAGAACGCAAACCTTAGGCATTCTTGGATAGACTCTTAGTACCCATTAAGATCTGGACACTCCTCAAGAGGTTGAGGAAAATGAAAAGCTGAAATATTAGGTCTAAGGCTTAGGGAGTATTTGGCCTCGTTAACTAATTTTGGTTTACGGGACTCAGTAACCTAAGCACCCTAACCTCACACACAGCCTGGTTCAGTAAGCGTAAAAATCAGAATCACGCAGAAGCGTCGCAAAATTCTGAAAAGAACACCTAGAATAGGAGCGGCCGATCAACACAAGTTGATTTGGACGAGTTCCCAGCGCGGAGAGACGGGAAATCCCCTCGAAGATGCGTAACAAAATATCATCTCCTCGGTGCTTGTCTCTTAGGATATTTACATATCCTACTGGGGGCATGTAAGCACTCTGCTGGTTCAGATTCCATGGATGGCATTATCTCGAAGTGTCAATTGCCAGGGTCTGAATTCAGCCACGGAACACCATGGATGGGATTATCTCGAAATCTCAATAGCCAGGGTTCCGGGGGTTGCCATGGGCAGTGCTATATAAAAGCATCGATCTCCAGGAACCCTTGAGGATTGATGACGGGAGCAATGAATCTGATACAGACCATGTTGAAAAGCCAATCCTAGGCTAGAACTAAAAAGAAAAAGAGAGAGAAAACTCTCCAAACAGAAAAACTTTCTATCTCTCTCTTACAAAGCGCACTGCGAACTGAGCCAGGGCTAAAATCATTTCAAGCACGGGTGCTTTAACCACAAAGTCCAATAAACCTTAGGTTAGTTCTTGTGGGCCTTAAAAACCTTTGCTAAGGACTGAGGCTAAGGCTAGACAGATTTGGATCTTGATTGGTACTAGAGTACCTTTTAGGCCTATGGTCAGCATTCTAACCTAATCTGAGCTCAAATGAAAAAGCACTTATCTAAAGCTATTAAGAACTTCATGGTCTAGAACAAGGGTTGAAACCTTAAGTTTTTGCTAAGGGACTAGCAAAAGCTAGGCATGGGGGTATGATGAGAACCTCATCATGATTAACTAGCTCATTTTGACCTAATACAAAGGATAAAAGCTCCTACATAACTCAAGGAAAGGCTTAACTCAGAGAATTCTGAGTTTAAGGAGAAAACAAGTCATAAGGGGTAAAAATGTAATTTTACCAGTATAATCTGCATACAGGGTAATTCAGGGTCCAAACATAGGTCAAACAAACCAAATAAGAAGGAAAGTGGGATGATCTGACAAGGGCTACAGCAATTCCAAGGAACTAAATGATAATCTGTAACCTTAAAACAAACCCACTTCAATTCACGAGGTTCGAGGCAAATTAAAAATAGAATAAATCCTCTAAAATTCATAGGAAAATAATCTCTAGGGTTTAGAACCTTCAATTTGGCCTTCAAAATCCATTTTGACCTACATTGAGAACCATGCCCAATTAATAACTTAATTTGGATTTTTGCATAAATTGACCGATCAAACAAGGTTTAATCTGGAAATAAAATTCACCATCGTAATCCTTAGGTCCCAATTAGTCATGTATAAAAACTTGAGCCTAAGAAGAAACCTTCTTCACCAACTTTACACTTTGGTCCTCATTCATTTACTTTTTGGCCCTCAACTTTTGAACCCTCGCATTTTGGCCCCTAACTCTCCTTCGTTCTTTGCGTTCAGGTCCCTCCTGCCAAAACCTGACCAGCACCATGCTCCGGCGACCTTGCGCGGAGCATGGCGCCGCGCAGGGTAAGGGGGAGGGTCTGACGAGACAACCGGGGGTGCCCTGCGTCGTCAGCCGTCGCAGGAACACCCCCTGGTCGCTGCAACCCACCATACCGGCCGTGCGAACGCACGGACGGTATGGGTCTCCATCTCCGGCGTCCTCCGGCGAGGGAGACACGTCGTCTCCCTCCGCCTTCCTCTCTGATTCGGCCCCTATAAATACCCCCGTCGCTCCACCGTTCTTCGGAGCTTGGATCTGACGGAGATACCCCCTCAATTCCTCTCTTCCCACTCCGACAGACGCCCTCCTTGCTCCGGCGGCCTCTCCTCCTCCTCCTCGTCGCTCTACCGCACTACCAGCTGCAGGGTTGCCCTCCCTCGCTCTTCCCGCGCCACGCCGCACCCAGCTGGCGCCTCTCCAGCCCTTTCCTCGCCGTCGCCCCTTCCCCTGGGCATCTTCTTCTCCGGCGACAGTCGATACGACTGTCGCCATGCTCCGGCCCCTTTCGTCTCCGTAGCTAGGTCAGAACTTCTCCCCATCTCCCCCTCTTTCTTTTCCTCACTGTCTTTTATTTGATTAAACCCTCGACCGCTCCTGTCCACCGTCACCCCCTTCGTCTCCAGCCAAACTCCGGCGAGACACCCCCATCACTCCACAGCCCCACACGCCTCGCCGACCCTCACAGAACCTCCGCCTCCTCACCCTGATCAACCTCCGCCCTTCCACGTCCCGCCACTCGCCCTCTGCAGACCCCCCGAACAAACCCACTTCTCCACCCGCAGTTTGACCTAGGGCGACCCTCACGCTCCGCCTCGCCGCCTGCCAGACCCCCCACCACCTTCGCCGTGCCACGGCGAAGGTTCTCCGCGTATCTGATTAGGCCGAGAGGCCGTTCCTCTGTGTACAGGTGTCTCGACCGCCGTCGCCATTGCTGCGTGGAAGGAGCACCTTCAACCTGCAGCTCCAGGTGCGCTTCGCCCAGGCCTGACTCCCAGGCTGCGCAGGGCGCCTCCGCGAAGAGTCCCAGGCTCGCAGCTGGGGCGAAGGCCTCGCGTGAAGCCGCGATTGCCCGCTGCTTTCTCCACTGCGGGCGCTCAATTAGGGTGGGATATTTAGTCCCACCTCGGAAAGCCACTGAGGCGAACGGGTGCTTAAAGGCAAAAAGTGCCTTAAGCTGTTCGCCTCAGTTCACGGGGTGAGGTCCCCTTCACCCGCCCGGTTACCCGGCCTCGTCCGCGCTCACGCCTTGCAGACCTGGCTCGACCCGATTAGCCCGACCTGCACTCCTCGCCCACCACCGCACGCCGGTGGGCCTGGACCCGGGCGCGACCCGTACCCGGCTACCCGGCAGCTCTGGGAGAGCTATCCTATGAGTGGATCCTGTGAGAGAGAGACGGGGGGGAGGGTAGAGTAGGTTTTGCCCTCTGACGTAAACTCTGAAGTGTGCAGGCACAGGTGAAGAAGAAGGACCGCGGAAGAAGAAGAAAGCTAAGGGAGACACTGTAGCAACAAGCGGTTTAAGTCGTCTGATTGGAAAATCAGACGACGTCCTGAAGGGAAAAGAAGAAAGAAGGAGAGACGACGTCCTGACAGGTAAAAGAAAAGAAGAAAGAAGAAGATCTAAAGAACAAAAGAACAAGGAAGAACAGCAGAAGAAGAAGAGGAAAGAACAAGGAAGAACAACAGAAGAAGAAGAGGACCACAAGGAGATAAACACAGAAGAAGAACAGGAAGAACAAAAGCTAAAGAGGAGAAAGACAAAGAGAAAGAAAGAAGAAAAGAAGAAGAACTCAAACTTTCATCTCTCTCCCTCTCTCTCTCTCTCTTTATTTTTTTTGTAATAGAACATGTATATCTCTAGAATACAACTTACTCCCTGAGTTCGACCTCGGGAACTCTTTTATTTCCGAGTAACAAATTGTATTAAACTGGTAATCACCTCTCTATACTATACTACGACGAAATAATAAAACTATAGAGAAAAGTTTCTACACCAATACCCTTCCTAAAAATAGGTCATTTCGGATTGTTCAAAAGGTGATGACCTAAAGGTAGTGTATTCAGAGGATGGGTAAGGATCAGTGTATCCTCCTTGATTGTAGATCGTATTAGGTTGTCCATGAAAGGGTGGCGATCTATAATCGATACGGCTCTAAGAAGGATAGAAATCACAATTATGGTGTTTAGGGTTAGACCCTAAACACGGAAGTCCGGAACTATATCCCCAATCTGAGTTATCCCAACTAACCAATGGTTGATTACAGTACAAGTCGGGATAATCGTCATGTTGAGGATAACTCATAACAAGAGGGAAAGAGTGGGAATGCGTATAAAATGTGGAAGGATGCATGATAGACGAGAGGAAGAAAGGCATCCTGCAATATAAACAATCAAACCTATCCTTAAGTGGGCTAGCCGAAAGACCTACAGACTCCCAGAACCTGTCTTGAGATAAAGAAACGATTTAATCTACTTCTGTCTGTTCAATCCAACCAGTTAGAAGGAGGGACTGGGGAGAAGGTTCTTCCTTCAACTTGCACCTCTGGTTCCTAGTGTACCCCCAGCCGCGATCGTTTCATTCTGCTCCCCTAGCGAGACATCAGATTGAACAGTAGAAATAGACTAATCGAAAATAATATCGTTCTGGGCTCCGAAGAGGGAGTCGAATCCTTAAGGCCAACGTCTACTCTGTTTTATTTAGGGCTAGGTTTGAATGTGCTTTGGAATGTGATGGGCCCGTTATTTGGGTTGTGCCCTTAATGATTGATTGATGTATGTGTGCGTGCACAACCAAAGGTATTCAAGCAAGATTATTTTTGATGCGGTGAATTTTAGGGTTCAAATCTTGCTTAGTAGCTTTTAGGATTCAACTTTAGGTATTTTCAAACAAGTTTTGTTGGCACACCAGTTTTTAAAAGCACAGGTGAAGATGTTTTCCTTTGAAACTTAAAAGAATGTGGAGTTCTTGGTAAATCCCTAAGAGTGGAACCTATGCGGTAGCTACTTGATGAGTTGATTTTTAATTAAGGTGGTGCGGCCCAATCAACTCAAACAATTGGCCTGTTGCACCACTTAATTAGGCACACAAATGATTACCTAATCTGATTTCTACTCAATTATGTGTTTGGATGTGTGTACCGGTTCTAATAATCGGTTTACTAGTTGAGTTTAAAAATCAGGTGAGGTTGTGTACCTGTAACGACCCGGTTCCCGAGTCCCTACGAGACACGAGAACCGGACCGACTCGACTAATCCCAAGACCTAGTCGTCCAACGAGGAAGTAACCAAAAGACAGTAAAATAAACCACATTCAGCATGAATATAACTAACAGTAAGAAAGTACAACAGTAAGGAAAGAAACTACTACAGTAGGTACCACCACAACAGTAAAACAGCATTTATCATATAACAAGAACTGCAGGTAAAGAAGGTACAGCGGAAACAAAAACTACTCACTAGAACAGAAACAAAAGAGGTACAAAAGGCTGTGGTAACTCTACTGGACCCTACTCGGCCCAGCGTCCTCTGCAGCCGCCGACCCTGGCTGCTCAACACCTGGTCCTGAAAAAGGTAACGAGTGTAACACGTCAGCAAAACGCTGAGTAGAGTGGCAGACTAACTAAAGGCAACAGTAGAGTGTACAGTAGCTGTTATGTTCTATTACTTCCTTTATTCACATCTTTCAATTTTTCTCACTATTTCATTTGTTTCTCAGATCCTTTACTTGATCTCGAATGTCCTCGTGGGAACGATCTTGATTGCAGTCTTTTCCAAAAGTAGAAGTAGCATGTGGTGCTCTCCTGGCCGGGAGAGTCCCCCGTGGTGATCCTACCCTCAGTCAACCACCCCAAGGTCACTGACAGACGTAACGGTGACTACGGCACGTGCGATAAACGTACAGGTAGCTAGCCCGCACTGGCACGCGGTCAGTCGTTTCCGTTAACGGGTGCGCCCAAAGCACAGCACGGAACCAGGGCAGAGCCCTCTCAGTAACAGGGGTCCAACCCCTCCACAGTAACCAAACCGGGGCCTTGCCCCTCCACAGTCCGCGCACCCTCGCCTGACTACCCTGGTTTGCCCTAGTGGGCCTAACAAGTCGGTGAAGGAGGCTAGCAGAACCCCGGGGCCCGTGGGGTAGCTAGTACTCTCCTAACACTACTAGCTCTCCTCGGTACTACGTACACGAGGGCCAACAAGTCGGTACAGAGCGGCCAATCCTAACCCCGGGTCCCTGGGGCGGCTGGCCCCACTCTGCACTAAACAGGTACAGGTACTTCCCTTGGTACTGCGTACCCAAGAGACAGTACAAACTACATCTCAGTTTCCATTCCTTTTTCTTTCCAGGAGTTCCACTCCTAATTCCCCGTAGGGTTCCAGCTCTTTATCTCAGAACATCATATGTTTCACTTTCCAGATTCACGTTCTCAAAATCCATGATCTCAATCATGTTTCTTTATTCATAACAGACAGCTATTAATTCAAATTACAGGCAGCTTTATATTCCTTTCCATTTTTTTTCCAAGACTGCAGTATTATACATTCCACTAGTTCTTCCATCCTAGGGTTCATGTCACATCCTAGGATCTAGCATACAACTAGTTTTCCAGCCCTAGGATTCATGCATCACCTAGGAGCTATCATTCCATACATTTCTCATTCCTAGGATTCATTCAATGTCCTAGCTTCTAGTTATGGTTCCATACTTTAAAAGATTTTATTAATAAACTTAAGCCACTCTACCAGGTACAACGGGAGTAATGGGGGCGTGATCGGGAATCCCGCGTGCCTCCGCGACTCTCAAGACTGCAACCGAACGAGGTCCTATCACAAGGATCAAACACAAGGAGTGTCTCAAAACAGTGTATAGCTACTGTAGACAGGTAGAGGAATTACTTCTGAAAATAACGCAACTCGAATCACGGAAAACGGAGCCCGAACGGGCCCTAAACGGGTCGAAAAAGACGATACTGTGCAAAATCAGACGTCTGGAACTCCTTCCAGACGTCTTAAAAAGTGGATCAGAGAATTACCTGTTCAGCGTGGTTTCCCAGACGTCCAGAAGTCTGCGGGGACGTCTGCCCTAGATCCCAGACGTCCGATGGTCCCTCCGGATGTCTGGAGGTCACTCCTGCCGTCTGGTACAACTTCCAGACGTCTGATTCGCAAAGGATGGCGAATCAGCGAACCTGCACACAGCCAACCCCCTCCCTCAGTACGGTCAGTCGACAAGAAGGAAGAAGAAGGCAGAAACTCACCTTTCAGACGTCTGTATGATCTTACAGACGTCGACCTTGCCGTCTGGCTATCAATCCAAACGTCTGATTCTGGAAATTTTTCCAGAATCAGGACCCTGCTCGGCCTCCGCTCGCGACGCCGCCCGCGTCGCACCTCGCGCTCCTGCTGCTCAGACCGCAGCAGGTCCCTCTCCGCGTCGCTCCGCGCCCCCTGCGCCCTCCGCCGGCCGGCCAAGCCGCTCCGGCGAGCTCGCCCTCACGGCAGAGCTCCGCCCTCGCACGCCGCACCTCCGCGCTCACTGCGGCCGCCACTGCCGCCCTCGCGTCCGCTCGCTCTCGCGCACAGGAAGGAGAAGAAGGAGGAGACGGTGGAGGCGTGAGGGGAGGCGTGGCCCTTTTAAGGCCGCGCGAGGAGGAGAGAGAAGGTGGCAGGCCGCCTGCAGCCGCAGAGAGAAAAAGAGGGAATATGCGGTCTGCGCGCTCAGGCGCGCAGGCGACTCGCGTGTGTCGAAAATAACGGATTTCCAGACATCTGGAAACGATCCCAGACGTCTTATCAGACGTCTGGTTGTGATCCCAGACGTCTTATATGACGTCTGGGCCACCTCCCAGACGTCTTAAAAGACGTCTGGGGCACACATTCGTTACAGTACCTCTATGAGATTTCTTTTAATTTTTTCTTTTTAAATGTGGAGGTTGAGGCAGGTGTAGGTGTCAAACAAACAAACAAAACTAACCTTAGAGTTTATAAGAACACCTAAGTTGATTTATGTTTGTGTTATTACATGGTGGAATAAAAACTAATGGGTGGGAGGTGGGGGAAAATTTACAGAACCTTCAACAACACTTTGCTCCAATCTACCGCTTTTGTTTATCTCAAAAGACTACCTGCAATCACAATAAGAAAGGAGAGAAGTGAGGTAAATGATTCGTAAGTTGGAAAACGCGAAAAAAAATCAAAGAGTGTCGCCTCCCCGGCAACGATGCCAAAATGTTGAAATGACGAAGTACTATGCTATCGAATTCGATTTTGAAAACCTATCATTGTAGTTTGAATAGCAAAGAACTCGGGTTCAACAAATAAAATTTATACCAGAAAAGAAATCTCGAGTCGAACTCAGGGAGGCTACGTCGATCCAAATTCACAATTATATTTTTCTCATGTTTTTGTTAAAAAGCGGAGTAATTACAATGAAATGAAGTACTATAAACAATCAGAGAAAGAGAGAGAGAGAGAGAGAAAGAGAGAAAACATCCACTTGATATTTCACAATGTTTATACAACTAAGTAAGCGAGAAATTACACTAGAAAGCAGGAATTCTATTACAACTAGAAAGTAAGAAAATTCTACTATAGAAAGCAGGAAAAAAGAATGGGAGAGAGAACTTATCCTCCTCGATGATCGCTTGGAGGACGAGTCGGATGAGACGACACCTGGAAGACGAAGAACAAAGCGGGAAGAAGGAGGTTGAGGCAGGAAGAACAGGAACGAGGCAGCACGTCATCGTCGTGGGATCCGCTTCTAAAATGGGGACGAAAAATTGACTTTATCTCTTGAAGAGCATCTCGGGTGTGGGACAAGCTTCTCTTGAGCTTTGGAGAGGGACAGAAGAGAAGGAAGGGATGAGAAATTCATATGGAGGGGGTCTCCTTTTATAGTTGCAAGGAGTGAGGGCATTTTGGTCATTACATTTTGAAAAAATTAATTCAGGACCTTTAGTGATGGATAAATCCATCACTAAAGGCCTGAACGTGGCCTTCGTGGGCAGCGCTTGCGCGCCCGCTCGCCTTCCACGCCTCACACGCACGTTCCACGTCCTTCAAATCTTGGCCATCCAATCGTGAGATCGGACGGCTAAGATCTCTCCTCGCCACGCCTCATCTACGGGCACCTTGTACGTGTGATCCTACGTCACGTGGGGGCGTCAAATAGCGCGTGGGAGCTATCGGCCGCGCGGTGCCATTGGATCTTGATCGCGCGGCTGATCGCGCCCACGCACCCGCTCCAATTTGAGGCATGCGGGGGCTCGAACTCGCACCTCCTTGTCTCGATAGGGCGCCCGACCAACGCGCTACAGGAGCATTTGTGTCGAGCACTCACCTCAAGCGCGCGCGCCCCGTAGCAATTGGACCTCGATCCAACGGCGGAGAAGCGCTAGCTAGATGAGCTTAGGCGGGTGCGTGTGGCCTATTGAGCGACTGAAATGGCGCCATGTGGCGCCATCTTGGCCGTCCATCTTCTGAGTGATGTAGATGGTGCCACGGGTATCGGATTGGATCGATTTTCATGCCGTTAGGCTATGATCGTCGATCCGAACCCATCTGTGTGGTCGGATTTGTTGTCTAAAGTGCAAATTAACACCATCTTGGCCCTTGATCTTCTAGGGTTCCTCGATCTCTATCTGATGCTACGGATATCCGATCAGGGCGATCTTAGAGTCGTTGAACTCCAATCGTCGCCCTGATCAGATCCGTATGGTTGGATCTTCGATCCAAGGCCCTGATAAAAAGTCACCCTGTCCCTGACAGTAAAAAGGAGACAATTAACCTACATTTTATTCAAACTAATCTAAATGCGAGATGATTCATGTTATACAATATTTATAGTATGTAATGCAATTCTATGCTTAAGGGCATGCATAAGTAGACATTTTATGTAATATAAATATGTTTACATCAGGTATTATGAACCCATTCAGCACGGTTCTTCACATATGCCATGTTGATTAGTGTGCATTATTTCCCTTATTGAATCAAACCCTTCTTATGGAGTTAACTTTGATCTTGGATACTTGGATATGAAATAGATTGATACTATGGGAATGATCAAGATTAAGAACCTTAAATGTGACCCTATTATCGCATGCGTGAAGCGAACTCCGTTTTTCATGGAATAAGTATTGTTATGATCATTAATCAGTATATTACTTGGGACGATTATTGTAAATTAGAGACAAACTAATTTATAGTTGATTATGGGTATCATGCGAATTCTTCATAATTTTTAAACAACGAATGTAGTGGTTGAAATCATGGCCTAGATAAGGAATGTTATTAACTTAATCATCCAATGAATAATCATGAGATCAATACGAAAGAATTTTCGTGATTGTAGGGACTGGATAATTGGATTTTAGCCTTTCTACTTGCTGGATTTGGGTGTAAATTTGGCCTTTTAGACCAATTTTGGGCTGGTTTAGGGAGTTGCTGGCCTCCCTACAACTCTTTGGTTAGGCTTAGTGGTCAATTGGGATATTGGGATGGATGGCTCGAGGGTTGAAGTTGGCTACTTTACTCAACCAATGGGTGGATTATTAGTTGTTTATGATTTAGCTTATGTAGCTAGTACATGTTCACGCCATACGATGTAGCCGCCACCCCTTTCCGCTATAACTCCAAGATGATGGATTGAGGTGACTTGATGGGTATAAGCTACTTTCTGGGCTAAGAAGGTGGCTTATACCTATCTCACATCGTAGGAAGTTACACGAGATCTCCTCGTGCCCCGAGGCATTGATTAATGGGTTATGGACTAAAATAATTAACTTGGGCTTCCAATATAGATATAAAAGGGAACAGAATAACGAGTTGTCTAATAAATGCATTAAGTAAAGATATAGTACCCATTTCCCCTTGCTCTAGGTTACTGTTGTGTTCAATTGTTGTTGTTTCTACTCTACTTAATTTTTACTGATGTGGTTTTTAGGTTCGGTACTCTGGTGTTCTTGGCAGCTAGCAAGATGACTACCATTTGTGCATCTCTTGGCTTATGTGCTTACATTCTGTGGTAAACCCTTTGGTCAGTACTTCATTTCTTTTTCATTATTGCTTTACATTTTGTTTGATTGGCTATCGTTGTTTTATGATTACGTGTTAGGTGACTGCGATCTTGTGGTTGATTATGCTTGTGGTTAGCATACAGCGACTCAGGTTACCTTGATTAGCGGGATTCGAGTTGTCACATGCCCTGTCTATCTACTAAAATTGATTCATCTCATCATCTATTAGCAACAACCCTTGTAGGGCTACATAGAAGAATGGGAGTGTGTTAACTAAGAGGCAAAATACACAATCTCGTGTTTTCATTGCCTCAAGCTCCTCCCAAGATGATAACAAGTGCAACTTAACGAAAGATTCTAACCTTAGCAAATCCCTAAAATCCTAAAACTTGTGTTATTGGCTACCATCATTTAGATTTGACCCCTTGACTTAAATTTCCTAAAACAAATAAGGTGTCTAAGAGTGGGGAGTATTTCCAAATGACCATGATAAGAGAGTAAAAAGGAACCCTACCAATGCGAGGAAGAACCTTCTCTCTTATCCCTCCTTAATCAATCTGGTCTGATTAGTTTTGGAAAATTAAGTTAAGAGTTTAAGTCTTGTGGTGATCAGTTGGACTCCTAATCTTGAACCATCAACTCCAAGGTTAACCAGTGTTGTGCTCAACACTTTCTGATACCTTGCCCTTTGTATGCAAGGTAGGAGGTCATTAAAGTCTCAGCTATTTGGTCCCCTACAGCAACATTGTAGGAGGCCCACTTTTGCTCCCCCAATCATCTCCATTTCTTCTTCTTCATCCTCCTCCTCCCCAATCATGGAGAAAGAAATCCCCTGCATCGAGAACGGTCCTCTCGCCCCCATTAGAGCGCAACTCATTGCATCTGAGTAGCATCATGAGGAATAAACGGACAAAATCTTGGAAACCTTAGAGGACATGCAGAACCAGCCTCAGGGTGAGCAACCAAGACGGTTGAGAGACTTCTATAACCTAGCTGCACTCCAGCTGAGACCATTAGTCAAGATGCCCGCTGAAGGGGATATTTTTTAGCTTAAGCCTAATGTCATAAGTCTAGTACATACTTATTTTCATGGTAATTCCCATGAAGACCCATTCCAACACTTAGAAGATCTAGAGCATATTGCTGAGACAGTTAGTCCCCAGGATGTAGACCCTAATGTGGTAATGATGAAGCTTTTTCCCTTTTCTTTGAGGGACGAGGCTTCCTATTGGTTCAAGGCCGTAGGATGGCCCATTAACACATGGGAAGAGCTCCGAACTGAATTCTTGCAAAAAATTTTCCCTATTAAAAGGACTAATGCCACGAGGCATGCCATCACAACCTTGGCCCAGACACCTATAGAGAGACCACATGATGCATGGGAAAGATTTCAAGATTTGTTAAGGAAATGCCCACATCATGAAGTGCCCAGATGGCACCTAGCTCAAATTTTCTACCGTGGGTCGGATGACACCCATAGATACCTTGCAAACGCCTCAAGTAGCAGGAATTTCTTGTCCAAGGACGAAGAAAGTGCATTCAAGCTCTTTGAATCTTTGGCGGAAAATTCAATGAATGGTGCATCCATGAGTCAATTTAACAAGTCCAACCACCCAAAAGCCACCGCTCATGAGGTTCATCTCGAATCTTTCAAGGCTGACATGAACCTCATCATCTAAAAATTAGACAAGGGGGACCAGCTTAATAAGAAGCTAGATGAATTGATTCAAGCCTGATTTACCCCATCTAAAGGAGTCACACCTCCCCCTGCATCACTTCCTCGAGCTTAACCACCAAGACATATGATTTTGACTCAAGATCCCTTTAGGCCTTCTTCATCAAGGGCTACATCTTTTCAGGATTCGATAAATAACCTGGAATTAGTTCCAGTTGAGCAGGGTTATGCACACAACTTTGAGTATAATGTGTATTATGTTGATGATACTGCACCAATTTGCATCTTCAGCCTATGAAGATGTAACTGCTATGCAAGGATACGGGCACAACAACTCATACTCTGAGACATATAACCCTGGATGGGTTTAGCATCCCAACTTCTCATGAGGTGGGAATGACACCAAACCTGCCTATGTTACTCAACCACAGCAACAACCCAAGTTTCATGGATCGCAGGCTCCTACCTATTCCAGACAACCATATCAACAACCCTTCCAGCAATGGACCAGACCACCCTTGGTGCAAAACTATAGGGAGAACCCTCAACACCCACTGCAAAAATCTGACCTTGTGGAAAACTTACAAAAGACCTTGCAACAAATGGACAGCAAGTATTGACCTATCGCTGAAACTCTAGCAACACAGCTTAATCAGTTATATCAAGAGAATCAAGCTCAAGGAACACTACCGTCTCAACCAATGCCAAACCCTAGAAACATTCCTTGTGGGCCACCTAGACCTAATGGGCCCTAGGGCAGGTTCATGCTGTCATGTAGGCACCTTCCTACCCACCTACACCTAACCCTTCTGCTCTTTCTCCGCCGTATGAGCCATAGGCTAACACCAGTGTAGCGACTCTAAGGAGTGGAAAAACTACAAAAGAGCCCATCCCAAGAAAGAATCAGGCCCATCAAACCCACCATTAAAGGAATCTGAGCCCTTAGAGGAGGATAAAAGGAACAAGGAAAGAAAAGAAAAAGAAGTAATGGCCAACTCGGAAGTTCCAATTTCCATGCCCTTTCCTGAGGCCTTGACGAAAGAAATTAAGAAAAAAAGTAAGGGCACTAATAACATCTATGAATTAAAGGCCATGTTTAAGGATGCACACATTCAAGTGCCTTTATTGGATGCCATTAATTATATTCCCACCATAGTTAGATTTTTCAAGGAATACTATACCCCTAGGCGCCAATCCAAGAAGATTGGCAAGGAAGTCGTCTCAACAAGCAAGTGTTGTTATATTAAGTGATTTACCACCTAAGGACCCAGGAACCCCACTGATTTCCTGTAAATTACATGATGCTCCTTTTAATAAGGCCCTTTTAGATCTAAGTTCATCAATTAACCTAACACCGTTGCAGGGTATGATCGATTCCAATTTGGGGAATTAAAATCGACTTCTGTTTCAATCTAACTAGTTGATCGAACAGTTAAAGTGCCACAGGGAATAGTGGAAAATGTGATTGTTAAGGTTAATGGATTATGTTTCCCTATAGACTATTACTTACTAGACATGGAAGTCTCGACTAATTTGAAGAAAGCTCCTATAATTATAGGTCATCTATTCTTGGCAACCGCCGGGGCAAACATTGATTGTGCAATTGGATGTATGGAAATACCATTGGGAGATCAGAAATTAAGGATGGATATTTCCCGAGCATCCAAGAACTTTGATTGTGACAGAATAGATGATGCATTTGAGGATGATGATTAGGAATTTTGTGCCAACATTTGGATGGTCTACACTGATCTGAATAGCCATTCACCTAGGATGCCTAATTTTGCGACATTCAAAGGAATTTCTATAAGTAACTTTGTTTGATGCACCAAAATTATGTTATCTGCAAGACTAATCTTTCAGGACTCTCTCATGAATTAAAGCTAGAAGTTTGCTAACTTCGTCTCAATGTCTTTTTATCTTTATTGAGTCTAGATTATTTTGTAAGGAATCTCAAAATAAGTTTCAAATGAATTTTCACACTTCACATAAAAAATAAGTTTATAGGGTAATTAATCGACCAAATAATAAAATTGATTGACCAAATTTATTGATCGATCAACCAACTCAGTTAATCGATCAAAACAACCCATTTTGATAAATACACCTTTGATCAACCATTTAGGTTAATTAATTGACTAAACATTGATCAATCAAATAACTATTTGACCAACCAAAACTCATTGTGATCGACTAAACTACCTTAATTGATCGATCAATTTGATTTCCTTTTCTAGTCGATTTGCTACTCTAAATAGAGGTCGTATGCAGCCTTTTTAAAAACACTCTCAAAGAAGAAATCCATCTAGAAAAAAGAGCTTTCGTGCTTTCCCTCTAAGTGCTTCTATGCTTCTACTTTCACACCTTCCAAAGCATGTCGATTCAAACCTCCGCTAAAATCTGGTTTGACTTTCCTTGAGGTTCCATAGGATTATACTATTTTTATATTATTTGCTACTTTGATTATGGATCCCAAGCTATTGGAAAAGATCTGTTGTTATTGTTGTACTTCTCTTCAGGTTGTAAAGAGAAGGGACTATTGTGAGAAGTTATGCCACCCTCATTTCAAGTAGTGCATTAGTGGATTCACTAGTCTTGATTAGTCGAGAAAATCCTAAGCTAACAGGCTTGGTAGTGGATTTTACCTGGAAAGGATTGCCACTATAAATCCAGGTGTCTTCTGTGCTTGAATTTTTGTGGTTTGATTTGTCTTAGCTACTACTATATTTAAGTTTATAAAAGATGATACTATTCACCCCTCCACTCTAAAATCCATTAAGATCCGTAGGCAATCTCATTTGCTATCAGAGCTAGAGTGTCCAGAAGATGTCAAAGTCACCTGTTGACACATACGCTGCGAGGCAATCAGTAGTTCAGCCTCCACTTTTTGATGGAACAAACTACATCTACTAGAAGACCCGAATGCAAATATTCTTAGAATCCATGGACTATGAAGTATGGGATGTCATCACGTCCAAATACACACGACCAAAAATCAAGGAAGGAGTAGCTGCGACTTCAGATAAAGAGAAACTGGCAATGCATAACGCAAAAGCCATGAATGCAATTTTCTGTGGACTCTCTATGGAAGAGTTCAACAGTATATCTACATGCAAGATGGTTCAAAAAATCTGGAGTATCTTACAAGTCACCCACGAGGGAACATCTAAGGTAAAAGAAAGTCACATAAATTTACTAACTCAAAATTATGAGCTTTTCAGGATGAAGAAGGGTGAATCCATCATGGAGATGTTTACAAGATTTACGGATATTGTAAACTCTCTATGGAATCTGGATCAAGACATAAAATATGAAGCCTTGGTAAAGAAGATCCTCCGGTCACTCACCAGCGACTGGGAGACAAAGATCACAGCCATCCAAGAATCAAAGGATCTGTCTACTTTGAAACTAGACAATCTTGTTGGAAGCCTAATGGCATATGAGGTTCAACTTCAACACATAAAGGAGCATGAGACTTAAGGAGTGAAGAAGGACTGTGGCACTTGAAGCCAACGATCAATCAGAAGATACGTTAAGTGAAGAAGAATAAGAAGATACAACCCTTCTGTCAAGGAAGTTCAGGAAGTTCCTCAAGAATAAGAGGAGTTGGAGAAAGAAGAAAGAAGAATCCAAGGCAGACACCATCATCTACTACAACTACAAAAGGAAGGGACATATCAGAAAAGATTATCCACTCCTCAGCAAGGAATCAGAGAAGACGAAGAAATTTCTAAAAGGGAAGGGAAGAAGAAGGCTCTTCAAGCCACCTAGGATGAATTATACTCAAGCTCAAAGGAATAAGAGACCTCCAATGAAGAAGCTCTTCTAGGACTCATGGCTCTAGAAGATGAGGTAACATCTTTTTCACCAGATGAATTATTAGAAGCTTTCTTTGAAATGCATGATATAGCTAAATCACTCAAGATAGAAAATAAAAGCTTAGTAAAAGCCTTAGCAGAAGAGAGCACAAAAAGATACACTTGCATCATAAAACAAGAAGCTATCTATTGAAATTACTTCACTCGGATCAGAGATAGATAACCTAAAAATAGATATAGACAAACTGAAAGAAAACTTGCTACTCTTCTAAATGATCTAGCTAAGTTCACTAAAGGTAGTCAAAATATGCATAAACTCTTAGGAACACAAACCCAAAGCACCACAAAATTTGTGTTAGGATACATATTTAAAAATGATCATGAAGCATCTAGTTCTAATCAAAAGAAAGAGAAAGATAGCTTGCCCAAATAGGCAACTCCAGCTAATCACCGTGGACCCAAGCAAAAATGGGTACCAAAAGCACTCTTGAAATCCTATTTTGCAGGTCAAGTAGAATATAAGAGGTGGACATATCGAGAATCAAATGGAAACCTGAAGCCAATTTATAGATGCAACGATCCAAGACCTCACAAATACAAACAAATGACAGGATCGAGAAGAAAGAAGATGGATCATTGCCAGAGGGTATTCCAAGCACATGACAAGAGAGAAAAGCCTGTTCCTACAACTCAACCACCAGGAAGGTGGAATAGTTACATTTGGGAACAACCATAAGGGTCGTATTATTGGTACTAGCCAAGTTGGTAACTCTTCTACCTCTTTTGATAATGTGCATTTAGTTAGATGATTAAAACATAATCTACTTAGTGTAAGTCAAATTTGTGATAAACGATATAAAATTACATTCACCTCAAATTATTTTAAAATAAGAGATGAAGAAACCAAACAAATTCTTCTTAAAGAAAACAGACATAAAGATATTTACATTGTCAACTTCGACAAATGCGGCAACTTTAAATGTCTTGTCGCATCTGATGAAGAGGCAATACTTTGGCACAAACGGCTAGGTCATGCTCACATGAAGGACATCAGTAGACTTGTGAAACATGAGCTTGTCAAAGACTTGCCAAAGATCAACTTCAAGAAGAGAAAAGTCTGCGATTCTTGTGAAGTTGGTAAAGAAACCAAAAATCCATTTAAACCAAAAAGGATGGTTAGCAACTCTCAACCCCTGGAATTACTTCACTTAGACTTTCTCAGATCGACCAAATCCAAAAGCTTAAGTGGATGCAAATATTATTTAGTCATAATCGATGATTTTTCGAGATTTACCTGGGTATCCCTCTTGAAAAGTAAAGATCTGACAATTAATGTTTTTAGTAAGCTAGTAAGAAGACCACAAAATGAGAAAGGAACAAAAGTCATTAGGACTAGAAGTGATCATGGTGATGAATTTGAGAATCAATATTTTTCCGACTTTTGTGTTCAATATGGGATAAAACATGAGCATACTTTTCCTAGAGCTGCACTGTTGAATCAAAAAATCTATGCAAAAAGGTTTGAGCTTTGAAAACCCATTGTTGTAGTGTGATTTGCGAGAAAAAATCGTCAACAGATAAATTTAACCGAAACTCGAAAGGAATTCTCGGTCGAACACAAGGAGGCAAACGTTTGATTAAAAAGCATGTTTGTTTTATTTGTCACAAAGCAGATTAGCTGGTCGAATTTATTCAAAACTAGCTATCTACTTAAAAAATAAAGAATAGAAGAGAGAGAGAATATTACAAATAAAGAAAAAATAGAGATAAAATAAACAAATATTTCATAACCACATAATGATGTCAATTACAACTAAACACTACAGTAGAAAGCGGAAAATCTTACAACTAGAAAGCGGTAAATCTACTCTAGAAAGCAGTAAAAAGAAGGTGGAGAGAAGTTATCCTCCTCTACGGCTACTTGGAGGATGAGCCTCATTGACGAAGCGCTCGGAAGAATGTGGTGAGATGCGGGACGAAGGGGAATGATAATGGATGACGGAGAACGGGACAAGGCAACGTCGCAGCGGGATCCACTTCCCAAATGGCAGTGAGAGGACCACCGCAGAGTGCTTCACGAATGGGATGAGAAGGTGGAAAGATTATATTTTTAACTCTAAATGAGCATCCTGAGTTTGGGATAAGCTCTTAGAGCTTTGGAGGGGGTAAGAGAAGAGAGGAAGGGATGATGAAAGTGTAGGGGTTGTAGGACCTTTTATAGGTGAAGATTGGAGGGGGCACAAGCATCATTTCATCTTAAAACATTAAACAAGGGGATCTTTAGTGACGGATATAAACGCCACTAAAGACCCCACGTCGTTGAAGAATGTGTGCACGCCCCCGCCTCGTCTCCTTTCTCTGCGCACAATGCTCACGCACGTTCACACTCTCTCAGCCGTCCGATCGCAAGATCGGATGGCTTAAAACACTCCATCACTTCTTTAGCCAATGAGAGGCAACGCGACCACATCTCCACCATTTGATGAGGAATCAACGGCCCAGAACGTGCGATCGCACGCCTTTACAAATTGTGCCTCCCGCACGTGAGATTGGGAGTGGGATCAAGCGTCATCTTGCGCGTGTGGCCGATTGATCCATCAAAGCCACTTGCGCTTGATCAGGCGGCTTGATTTCACTCTAGCACGTAAGGAAGAAGGGCGCTGCGCTCGATTCAAACGCGTGACCTCTATGCACGTAACGCCTCGACCACTATGCTACGATTTCTCTTGAGGTGAGCTTCTGATTTAAGGCACACGTGCCTATGGCCGTTGGATCTTGATCCAATGGCCTAGATCAAATGAGCGCATGAGGAGAGAAAGAGCAGCGAGTGTTCTTGGGCTGGTGTGGGCGTTTAAGATGGTGCCACATGGCGCCATGTAGGCTGTCCATTTTCCAATGCTTGTAGATGGTGCCACGGATGTCGAACTAGATCGATTTTTACGTCGATGAGCTGCGATCGTCAATCCGAACCCATCCATACGATCGGATTTGTCATCTGAAGTATGGGTTGACACCATCTTAGCCCTTGACCTATGCTCTTTCTCGGACTACATTTGATGCTACAGAAGTCTGGTCAAGGTGATCTTTGAGTCGTTGAACTCCAATCGTCGCCCTGATCAAATCTGTACGGTTGGATCTTTAATCCGAGGCTTTGATTAAATGTCACCCAATCACCTGACCATAACAAGGAGAAATTAACCTAAAATTTATACAATCTAGCCTAAATGCAAGATAATGCTTGTTATGCAATATTTATAATGTATGATGCAACTTTATATCTAAGAACACGCAAAAATAGATAGTTTATGTGATATAAATGTGTTTACATCACACCCCAATGCCTATCTTTTGCTAGTCCCAAGCAAGACTACATGCTATTTATAAGAGAATTAGGTCAGATTTCTTAGGCAAAAGTTATTTTTCAACACTTTAGAATTTCAACTAAGATCTGAACTACAAAGACACAACAACACCTCGGTGTCTGCCAAAATGCAGACCGTCTCAACCCTCGCCTTATTCAAAGAAGGATCTTTTTCTTCTTTTCTAATATTTTTGGATTTTTGAGTTTAAGGTTTCATAGCAGCTTTCTACGGCCATTCAACCAACCCAAGACTTGATGAGAACTCTAAGTTCTAAGCATCTTTTCATGAATGTGATAGACTCACTGATCGGCGATTAGAATGAACTTCGGGTTTCTACACCACTAGGTGACCTTAAAAAGGAATTCTGCCTAAAGGTATATCTATTCGACCAGTAGCTTTCTCCCTACTTTTAATTTTATGGGGTCAACACAAGGGCGAACCCAGTGTATATCTCCCTGGCTTATTCTACTTCTCCGCTTCTTCCTAAGTGTTTGGAATTAAACGTGCATTTCTTGAGCTGGGATCTGAACAACCTACCAATGGGCTATTACCCACGATAACTTGCTAGTCATACTCGTGCGGTGAAGTGTGCCTTATTTCCTTTTTTCTTTTCTTTTCTCCTTTTCTATTTTTTCTTTTCTTTTTAGATATTTTCTTTTCTCTTTTCTTTCTTTAAGTAGGTGGCTTCCCTGATCTAAGATTTACCTAAAGGCAACAAGAAAAAAATGGTCGTGTGACTAAGCTCTGGGCAACCTACCAATGAGCTGTTACTCATGATAACTTGCCAACCATACCAACTTAGAAGGTTCATTAGCTACCCAATTTCCATAAAAATCGCCAAACAACGAGTCAGTATGAAAAGTGTGTAGATGCTTAGACGTAAAGTTCCCTTAAATCAGAGGACAGGTTGATAAGTCGTATACTTATCACCCCAACTTATTTAACCAATTAAAAATTGAATTTAGAATGGCGAGGACTCGAGAAACAAGTCCACATTTTAGTGGACACCCGAGCTAATTAAACCCGAAGACCTGAAGGGTCTAAGTGTTCAAGTCATACAATTTTATTCTCTAAGATTGAAAATTTTCTAAAGCCTAAGTTCTCTTTCCTAATTGCACAATTTTTTTTAATAAATAAAAAGAAAATAAAAAGAATCTACAGAGCTAACGAAATAATTCAGAGTTGAATATCCACCCCCCATGCCTATCTATTGCAATGTCCTCATTATATTAAAAAGACATGACAAAGAGTGGAGTAGGGTAGAAAGCACCTGAATTACGTGAATAATAGGTCGGCTCCGAGATGAAAAGAAACTGTATGCGTGCTAAATTTAGTGCCTTCAACTAGGCACACTATACAAAGAAGAAGAAGAAATAAAGAATTCACAAGTGCAGGTTAAAATCAGGATAAAAAGATTCACGTCAAGACCTTCCAGCAGATGACCACAGATGTGGATCAAATTGTGATGCAGACCATACCCCATGGTCGAGTATATCTAAGGTTCTGGATAAAAATTACCTAGAACCTAAGATCAGTATGCAAGCAGGGTCGGGCCTGCGATTTGTGAGGATGCAACCCAAGTCCAAAAAGTCAGGTTACAGAGGAATCAAGCTCAAAAGGATAATCAATGAATGTGTCCTTGGGTTGGACATTCTCTGAGTCAAAAATATCATAAGGGTCCTGGTAGAAAGTTTGTGGTTTCAGACAAATAGGCACCCTTAGACTTGGTCTTTTACTTCCTCCAGAATTGGCTTCCCATATCATCATTTCCCAATTCCTATCCTTCACAATCAGGACTTTAGATTTCAGGACCTCTTGCATGATAATCACCCCATTTAAAATTTCCAAGTCCACGATTGATGGCTGAATCAAAATTGACTTAGGTCTAGTGATCTCAAAATCAAAATCGTCATTATGCTCAAAGGGGTGTAATTAAGGATCGGGGCTATGAATTGAATCCTCCATGAAATGAGGATCTGAATCCACCATGCAAGGCCCAAGAGGATCAAATTCCTCAATTTTAGGGCCATCAAATGATTCATCGAATTCCTCAGGCCCAGTCGTCTCACTGAAATCATGTGCTGTAAACTCATGTGAGACTTCGCATAATGATTCTTCACCTTCAGAATCAAAGAATTCTAAATCCACATTAATGCATGTCTCAAAATCATCAATCACTTTCTATTCCATGGAGATACATTTCCTCGTACCCCGACTTAGGGATCACAGGTGAAGAAATTAATTCATCCTTATTTGATTGCTTTAGAACAACCTAGTCAACCCTGATCTTGTAAAACGTGTCCCCCCTACAGGTGCTTGAGCGAATTCTGATATCGACTCTCCCATCAGGGGTTCATCCTATGAATCCTCCCAAGATTAGACTAGAGCAATCACAAATCTCATCCTCAATTTCGATAACTTCCCAAGTAAAAACTCACCTGGGCCTTTATCCTTAACATCTTGGAGCCAATCCAACAAATACTTGTTAAGATCATCAATCATTTCAATCAGAGGCTCCAATTCTTTAGGGTAAGGTGTTGGCTGAGCTTTTAGAGATTGAATGGTATTCCTTAAGTTAGCCAACACCTTCTCTTGAACTTGGTTAACCTGAACCAAATGGTTTGGTTCAAGGTTGGGCGAGTTTGGGTTCAGTGTAGGGGAGTCAACAAATTGAGGTTCTTGATAACTTCCCTAATAGTAGGTCATTTTGGGTTGTCCATAAGGAGGTAATGACCTATATGCAGTGTAATCTGGGGAAGGGTAAGGATCAGCATATCCTTCTTGATTGTAGATCATATTAGGTTGTCCAAATGAGGATGGTGATCTATAATCGATGTAGCTCAGAGAAAGATAAGAATCAAGATCATGTTGTCCAGGGTTAGACCTTGAACGCGGAGGTCCGGAACTATATCCCCAATCAGGATTATCCCAACTAGAATATGGATGGGAATAAGTCTGGTTGGAATAATAATCATTTTGGGAATAAGTAGTGGTAGGAGGGTAGGAGTGGAAGTGCGAATAAGATGTGGAAGGATCCATGACAGACGGGAGGAAGAAAGGTACCCTGTAATGCAAACAATCAACCTGTCCTTACGTAGGCTAGCCTAAAGACCTACAGACTCCCAGAACCCATCTTGAGATAAAGAAATGATTTGATCTACTTCTTTCTGGTCAATCCAACCAGTTATAGGGAAGGGCTGGGGAGAAGGTTCTTCCCTTGGCTTGTGCCTCCGGTTCCTAATGTACCCCCAACCGCGATTGTTTGATTCTGCTCCCCTAGCTAAACATAAGATTGAACAGTAGAAATAGACTAATCGAAAATAATATCGATCTGGGCTCCGAAGAGCGAGTCCAATCCTTAAGACCAACATCTACTCTATTTTAATTAGGGTTAGGTTTGAATGTGCTTTGGAATGTGATGGGCCCTTTATCTGGGTTGTGCCCTTAATGACTGATTGATATGTGTGTGTGCACAATCAATGGTTTTCAAGCAAGATTATTTTTTTGGATGTGGTGAATTTTAGGGTTTAAATCTTGCTTAGTAGCTTTTAGAATTCAACTTTAGGTATATTCAATCAAGTTCAATTGGCACACCAGGTTTTGAAAGCACAGGTAAAGATGTTTTCCTTTAAAGCTTAAAAGAATGTAGAGTGACTGGTAAATCCCTAAAAGTTGAACCTATGTGGCAACTACTTGATGAGTTGTTTTAGTTGAAGTGGTGCGACCTAAACAACTCAAATAATTGGCCTGATTCATCACTTAATTAGGCACACAAGTGATTACCTAATCTGATTTCTACTCAATTATGTGTTGATGAGTGTACCATGATGAGAACCTCATCATGAGCCATAACTAGCTCATTTTGACCCAATACAAAGGATAAAAGCTCCTACATATCTCAAGGAAAAGCTTAACTCAGAGAATTCTGAGTTTGAGAAGAAAACAAGTCATAAGGGGTAAAAGTGCAATTTTACCAGTATAATCTGCATACAGGGTAAGTCAGGGCCCAAACATAGGTCAAAACAGCTTAAAAAGAATAAAAGTGGGATGAGATGATCTAGCAAGGGCTACAGCACTTCCAAGGAACCAAATGATAATCTGTAACCCTAAAACAACCCACTTCAATTCACAAGGTTCGAGGCAAAGTAAAAATAGAATAAACCCTCTAAAATTCATAGAAAAATAATCTCTAGGGTTTAGAACCTTCAATTTGGCCTTTAGAACCCATTTTGACCTACATTGAGAACCATGCCCAATTAATAACTTAATTTGGGTTTTTGCGCAAATTGACCGGTCAAACAAGGTTTAATATGAAAATAAAATTCACCATCAGATTCCTTAGGTCCTAATTAGTCATGTATAAAAACTTGAGCCTAAGAAGAAACCTCCTTGACCGACTTCACACTTTGGTCCTCATATATTTACTCTTTGGCCCTCGACTTTTGAACCCTCGCATTTTGGCCCCTAACTCTCCTTCGTTCTTTGCAAGCAGGTCCCTCCTGCAAAACCCTGCCAGCACCATGCTCCGGCGACCTTGCGCGGAGCATGGCGCCGCGCAGGGTGAGGTGGAGGACCTGGCAAGTGTACCGGGGGTGCCCTGCGTCGTCAGCCGTCGCAGGAGCACCCCCATGGTCACTGTAACCCCCCATACCGGCCGTGCGAACGCACGGACGGTATGGGTTCGAATTCCGACCATGCTCCGGCGAGGGAGACACGTCGTCTCCCTCCGCCTTCCTCCCTGCTTCAACCCTACAAATACCCCCCGCCGCTCCACCGACGAAGGCAGCCTGGATCTGACGGAGAAAACCCCCAGCTTTCGTCTCTTCTTTCTCCGGCAGACGCTCACCAGCTCCGGCGACTTCCTCTCCCTCCACCTCTTCGCTCTGCCGCACTACCAGTAGCAGAGACCTCCTCCCCTGCTCTTCCCGCGCCACGCCGCACCCAGCTGGCGCCTCTCCAGCCTTCTGCTCGCCGCCGCCCCTCTCCCTGAGCATCATCTTCTCCGGCGACAGTCGATACGACTGTCGCCCTGTTCCTCCCCCTTCGTCCCTGCAGTTAAGTTAGACTTACTCCCCTTCTCCTCCTCTTTCTTTCCCCGCTTTCGATTTAGTCAATTAAGCCCTCTACCGACCCTGTTCACCCTCATCCTCTCCGCCTCCGACCACCCTCCGGCGAGCCGCTCCCATCACCTCAGCGACCCACACGGCTCGCCGACCACCGCAGAACTTCCGCCTCCTCACCCTGATCCTCTTCCGCCCCTCCACTTCCCACCAAACACCCTCTGCAGAACCACCGAACACACCCACTCCCTCGCTCACAGTTTGACCTAGGACGACCCGACAGCTCCATCTCGCCCCCTGCAGACCCCCTGACCACCTTCGCCGTGCCACGGCGAAGGTCCCCCGCCTGTCTGATTTGGCCGAGAGGCCGTGCCATTGGTTTCAGGTTCCAGGCCTTGACCGCCATTGGCGAGGAAGCTCGAAGCCTGCTCGAGGTTGCTCCAAGCCGAGATATCCCAGATTGAATAGCCACGGCCAGCGCGGAAGAGTCTCACGCACACACCCTGGCCCTCGATTGGAGCTGTACGCCTCAACAGCCGATGCAATTGGGAGCACCGTCCCTGCTGCAGGCGTAAGAGAATTGGGGTGGGACATTTAGTCCCACCTCGGAATCTCTCAAAGGCGCGCGGATGCATAAATTGAAAAACTGCCGTATGCTGTTTGCCTCAGTTACCACGGGGTGAGGTCCCTCTCACCCGACCCGACCCGACTCGGCCTCGTCCGTGACCACGCTCCGCGGACCTGGCCCGACCCGATTAGACTGACCTGCACTCCTCGCCCACCACGCACGCCGGTGGGCCTGGACCCGGGCTTGACCCGAACCCGATTACCCGGTAGCGCTCTGGGAGAGCTTCCGAAGAGTGATTTCAGAGAGAGATACGCGGGGGAGGGGGGTAGAGTAGGTTTTTGCCTCTTGACGAATAAACTCTGAAGTGTGCAGGCCAAAGAAGAAGAAGCAGACCCAAAGAAGAAGAAGGAGCTGCTGCACTGTAGCGAAGGCATTGTTAAGTCGTCTCAGCACCGGGGCAGACGACGGAAGGTCAGCAGCCAAAGAAGAAGAAGACCCGCTGAAGAAGAAGGAAGAGCAACGGCCATCGCGAAAGAAGAAAAAGAGAAGTCAAGGCAGGTGAAGACAAAGAAGAAGAAGGAATGAAGAGAAGCAAGAAGCAAGAAAAGAAGAAGACGATCTGACGAAAAAAAAAGAAAGGAAACAAGGAAGAACAGAAGAAGAAGAGCACGAGGGGAAAATCTGAAGAAAGCAGAAAAAGAAGAAGAAGAAGAAGAAGAACAGGAAGAACCAAAGACAAAGAGGAAGAAAGAAGAACAGAACAAGAACCCAATTTTTCATCTCTCTCTCTCTCTCTCTCTTTATTTTTGTAATAGAACTTGTATATCTCTAGAATACAACTTGCTCCCTGAGTTCGACCTCGGGAACTCTTTCAGTTTTCCGAGTAATAAAAATTTTATATGATACGTTGGTAACAACCGGCTTTACTACAACGATATAACACCGAAACCGGTCGAACCGACGTCCCCATCATTTTGGCGCCGTTGCCGGGGAGCAACGGCTATTCTAGAGGTAAACATTCCTGTATCTTTTAAGTTCTAATAATCTCCTCTCTTTTGTGCAGCCATAGGAACTCAAGAAGACAAGCAACCACACAACTACTCCAAAGACAGGTAAAATCTTTTCTCTCACTATTAACCCCTACACTCTAAAGAGGAAGAAAAGAAAAGAACAAGCAATATAGGACTAACCTGTCTTCCATATTTAGTAACCATAAAAGTTGCATGTTTTCAACTCATTATTTCTGCACACTATTAAGGGTACTTAAGGGCTAACACATTCTTGCTTGAGCCCTAATTACCCAACAAAGAATTAACTGGACCAAGTAGAGCCAACCTAGGATCCAACACTAGGGATTTAGAGACACACTCCTTAAGCAAGAATTGAGAAAACCAAATGAAGTGTGCCCAAGCCCTTGTCTGAAAATACCTATTCAAAGAAAATCTAAAACAATTGGCTCTCTAAACACTTGAACCCTAAAAGACAGGACCTAAAAGCTCTTAAAGAAAACAATAGGTAAAGTTGACCCCTTGGGTTAACCAACCTTAAATTAGGTCACTCTTTGCACTTAAAAAGACTAAAGTTCAAGTGAAACCTTAAGCACCCTGATCTTAAAATTGGTAGACTTAAGAGGTCAAGATCCCCATTCTGGTCTACCTGGAACCGCAATGACAAGAGAGGTCGGGTGGGGGAAACCCTGTAACCCGTGGGGACGCTCTACCGTGTAGGGGTCTTCGCGGGACTCTCCCTCTCTGGCTGCCCAGGTAATTCTCAGGTGGACGATCTTTCTGATCAAGGGGTCCATCTGCCCCGCACCTCTATAGTCACCCAACACATTTGTGGGTGTCTTGATTGGGTCCAGCACCTTCTGAACTTACCTCTCCCAACTGTGCATGTACGGAAGGAGGTCTCTAAGACCACCCTTAAGACCTCCTTTAGAAATTCACTCTCGTCAAGGCCAAGCCTCGACGCCCGTGTTTGTGCAGCAACACCCTCACATTATTCTCTCTTCTGATTCGGAACCAAGTTCTTCTTCTTCCCCCATCATGGCTCAGCCAGTTGAGGAAGAAAATAATCTGGAACACCAGCTCCAGCGACTCAATGACCTCTTCCAAAACTTCGTGCACCCACCACAGCGTCCTATGATGCGGGACCACTACAATCCTGCTGCGGTGGCAATTGAGCCTCGAGTTAGAATCCCGATTGGAGGACCTGATTCCGAACTAAAGCCCAACATGATTCACGCTATACCTAAATTCCATGGGCTTAATTCTGAAGATCCTTTCCAGCACATCAAACAGCTAAAGCATCTGGCCCACACTTTTGGATCAGATGCGCAAAATCGGGATATTCTTCTCATGAAGATGTTCTCCTTTTCTCTTATGGACAAGGCCGCCCATTGGTATCAAACTCAGACCCGGCCGATCAACACTTGGGAAGAACTTCAATCCGAGTTTTTGAAAAAGTTCTTTCCCGTTGGTCGGACCAACGCCTTGCGCCATCAGATTACACACTTCACTCAGCAATCAGGAGAACCTCTCCATGAGGCATGGGATCGTTTTCAGGATCTCATGAGGAAGTGCCCCCATCACGGAGTTCCTAAATGGGAACAAGTCCAATCTTTTTACCAGGGACTCCGTGAGGACATCCGCCTTTTCGTCAATGCAACCTGCGGAGGAAACATCATGGGTCAACATGAAGACACCGTATGGGAGATTCTCGAAAACATGTGCGAGAACTCCATCAACAATGACTCCATGGGATTATTCGACAGGACGAATACCCGCGCAGCGACGAATCTTAAGGGAGCACATGAGACGCAGGGCCTGTCCGCATCAGTCGACCTGGAATTAATGGCCAGTCGATTGGACAAGGTCTCAATTATTGAAAAGAAGGTGGATGAGCTGACTCAGCACTTGCAGCGAGCCACCTCTGCGCGTAACTCCTTTGCACAACCTCTTTCCACACAGGAGACTGTGCAAAACATCCTACACCGATCCTCCCCTGGGATGGATCCATATCCATCCCCATCTGATTCTTGGACTGGAAGATCATCCGATCCTTTCTTCACCAGCCGGGGGAACTCCATTCCCCCTTTCCCTGATTCTCAGGAGGTTCCTCAGACCTGCGAGGACCTCAACGCCATCCAGAACGACCCATTCTCCAACACTTACAACCCTGGATGGCGAAACCATCCAAATTTTCAGTGGGCGGGGAATTCTCAAACCCAAAGACCACCTTTTCAGTCCCGCCCACAGCCCTCTCATCACTACCAGCCGCCTCAGCCTCGGCCCAACCCTACTTATCCATCAGGGCCAAATCAAGATCAAATGTCCTTAATCCTTCAGACTCTGGCTGACATTCAAAAATCGAATGCGGCCATTCAAAAACAGCACAAGGACGAGCTTACTGAAGTTAAAACTCAGCTGGCCCAGTTGGCAAATTCTCGCCAGCCAGGCACACTCCCTTCCCAACCCCTTCCTAACCCAAATAACGTGCCAACCCAGAAGCGCGTTATGAATCCAAATTTAGGCCACGCTCAATGGATTTATCAGGCCCCTACTGCCCCATCTCCAGACGAGATGGAAGCCTCTACTTCTCGTACGGGATTTCAGCAGCAGCCACCCCTCCTACCAAATCCAAACCAAAATCAGGCCGGATTAAATGCTGTAACAACACGTAGTGGTAAGACAACTCAGGACCCGCGTTATCCAAACCACTCCCAGCCTGATAATCATGACCCTAGGATAGTTATCCAAGGTACCGCTGTTCCAGACCCACAACCAGGACCTATCCTAGAGGAACCAACCAAGATCCCGTTTCCCGAGGCCCTGACCAAGGGAAAGAAGACCACCAAACCCGTGGCCCCTGAGGAGGACCTGGTCAAGCTCTTTGAGCAGGTCCACATAAACATCCCCTTGATGGATGCAATCCACCACGTACCAGCTTACGCACGATTTCTAAAGAATATATGTACACCCCAGCGTAAGCCGCGAACCAAGGGAGGGAGCCCAATTGTTCTGTCAGAGCAAGCCAGCTCTGTAATCCTTAGTAGACTCCCACCCAAGGCAAAAGATCCTGGAACTCCCCTGATCTCCTGTAAGATAGGTGGTACCCAATTTGACAGAGCATTGTTAGACTTAGGTGCATCTATAAATCTGATACCCACATCCTTACTTGACCATCTGGAAGAATCTGAGCTGAAACCAACTGAGGTGACATTACAATTAGCAGATCGATCTATAAAGTCACCAAAAGGGATTCTCGAGGATGTTATCGTAAGAGTGCGGGATTTCTATTTTCCAGTGGACTTTATAGTCTTAGACATGGATGCACCTGAGAACCCTAGGGATACACCAATCATTCTAGGGAGACCTTTCTTGGCTACTGCTAGAGCCAACATCAGCTGTGAGGAGGGCCAAATAGAGCTTAAGTTTGGAGATCAAACACTGAAAATTGATATATTTAAGGCCCAACAAGGAATTAATTGCGGCGTCATCGAGCAAATTTGTGACATCAAGACTTTGGTTGATGAATCACACCTCCAGAATGACTTGAGTATTCCTCATCAACCACAGAAGGATCTCGACCCGCAAATAGAGGAGTCAAATCCAGATGTGAACAACCCAATAACTCCCACCCTTGAACCTCACATCTATACTGAACCACCCGCTGCTGCTGAAAACCCCATCCTCGAACTGAAACCCCTTCCTGCTCATTTGAAATACATCTTTTTGGGTTCTAATCAGACCCTTCCTGTGATCATCAATTCCAACCTTAATCCTGAACAGGAATCCCGTCTGATTGTTGTCCTCCAGCAACATCGCAGAGCCATCGGATGGACCCTCGATGATTTGACTGGAATAAGTCCCTCTTATTGTACTCATCATATCTATTCAGAAGAGGGCACACGACCTTCTCGTGAAATGCAGAGACGCTTAAACCCCAATCTGCAGGAGGTCGTGAAAAAGGAGATCATCAAGTGGTTAGATGCCGGGATCATCTACCCGATCTCCGATAGTCGTTGGGTGAGCCCGATTCAGGTCGTGCCTAAAAAGGCAGGACTCACCACCATAACGACTGAGACCGGAGAAATCATTCCTACCCGATTAGCCAACTCGTGGAGAGTCTGTATAGATTACCGTCGACTCAATTCCTCCACGAAGAAGGATCATTTCCCACTACCCTTCATTGATCAAATTCTCGAAAAACTAGCGGGAAATAGGTTCTTCTGCTTTCTTGACGGGTACTCCGGTTACAACCAGGTGGCAATCCATCCTGAGGACCAAGAAAAGACCACATTCACCTGCCCCTTCGGAACATACGCTTTCCGAAGGATGCCTTTTGGTCTTTGCAATGCACCCGCTACTTTTCAGCGATGCATGCTTGCCATATTCTCAGATATGGTAGGTGATTATCTGGAAGTCTTCATGGATGACTTTTCAGTTTTCGGAGCATCATTCGACGATTGCCTCCAGCACTTGGTCCAGATACTCAGGCGGTGCATCGACGTGAATTTGGTTCTTTCCTGGGAAAAGAGCCATTTCATGGTGCCTGAGGGAATTGTCCTGGGACACTCAATTTCGGAGAAAGGTATCCAAGTGGATCGAGCTAAGGTTAATCTGATTTCTCGCCTTCCTATGCCTAGCTCGATCAGGGACATCCGATCCTTTTTAGGGCATGTCGGTTTTTATCGACGATTTATCCCTGATTTTTCAAAAATCGCACGCCCCCTGACCACTCTTCTCTCCAAGGATGTTCCCTTCGAAATCTCCAAGGAATGCACTCAAGCATTTGAAATCCTGCGTGACCGAGTCTCCCAAGCCCCGATCCTACAGTCCCCTGATTGGTCTCAACCCTTTGAGATCATGTGTGATGCATCCGACTTCGCTGTAGGAGCGGTTTTGGGGCAGAAAAATGACAAGAAACCTGTGGTCATTTACTACGCCAGCAAAACACTCGATGAGGCTCAGCGTAACTATACAGTTACTGAGAAGGAGCTGCTAGCTGTAGTATTTGCCCTAGAGAAATTCAGATCATACCTTCTGGGTTCCCATGTCATCATATACTCGGATCACACGGCTGTGAGGCATCTCCTTGCAAAGAAGGACGCGAAACCTCGATTGATCCGATGGATCTTGCTGTTACAAGAATTTGACCTCGAGATTCGTGATAAAGCGGGAAAACAAAACGTGGTAGCTGATCACTTGTCCCGTCTTCCTTCTGAAATGATAGACCCTTCCGGACCCATCACTGAGCATTTTCCCGATGAGCACCTGCTGACTATTGGTACTAGCCTTCCATGGTTTGCTAATATTGTAAATTACTTGGCATCTCATCAGACCCCGTCCGATTGGCCGAAGGCCAAGAAAGACAAATTACGCTCCGATGCCAAGTATTACATTTGGGAAGACCCGTACCTCTTCCGCATAGGTGCCGATCAGATCATCCGGAGATGTATCCCGGAAGGGGAAGTCAACAATATCCTCTCTTTCTGCCATGACCAGGCATGCGGTGGCCATTTTGCCGGGCATAAAACCGCATCAAAAGTCCTCCAGTGCGGCTTCTACTGGCCCACGCTGTTCAAAGACGCATACAGTCATTGCAAGGCATGCAGTCGTTGCCAGACTTTGGGCAACATGAGCCATCGCGACATGATGCCTATGCAACCGATTTTAGTATGCGAAATCTTTGATGTTTGGGGGATTGATTTTATGGGCCCCTTTCCTGTTTCGGATGGTTTCGAATACATTCTGTTGGCTGTGGACTACGTGTCCAAATGGATCGAAGCCATACCGACCCGAACCTGTGATCACAAAATCGTTCTCAAATTCATTCATCAACACATTTTCTCAAGGTTCGGGATTCCTCGTGCAATAATCTCTGATGGGGGGACCCATTTCACAAATGCTCAGTTTAGGTCACTGATGACCAAATACGGGGTGTCTCACCGAATCTCTACTCCTTACCACCCCCAAACTAATGGTCTAGCTGAGCTGTCGAATCGGGAGATCAAGAAAATCCTACAGGTCACTGTTCGACCTGACAGGAAGGACTGGTCGTCCCGACTTCCGGAAGCATTGTGGGCCTATAGGACCGCCCACAAGACCCAATTGGGCATGTCTCCCTTTAGATTGGTGTACGGAAAGGCATGCCACCTTCCCGTCGAACTGGAGCATAAAGCCTATTGGGCAGTACGGAACTGTAATCTAGATCTTTCCAAGGCTGGGACCCACAGAAAACTCCAAATCAGCGAGATCGATGAATTACGCACAGACGCGTACGAGAACTCGCAAATCTACAAGGAGCGGGTTAAAGCCTTCCACGACAAACACATCTCAAGAAAGATCTTCCATCCTGGTCAAAAGGTCCTACTCTTTGATGCCCGACTCAAACTCTTCCCAGGAAAACTGAGATCTAAGTGGGTCGGACCATATTTGGTCCGACAGGTTTTTGGAAATGGAGCAATCGAAATCAGTCCACTCAGCCACGATTCTGAACCTTTCATCGTGAATGGTCAAAGACTCAAGCCGTTCATTGATGTAACTTCTACTGATTTGGCTGAGGCATCTTATATCCTCCGTTCCCCTTGAGCTTATTGCGCCCAGCCGATGGCGTAAAACTCAGCGCTTAACGGGAGGCAGCCCGTCATTCTCTTTGAAAACCTGAAACTTGTTCTGACACCTTTCAGCACTCGAAGTTCACCCTGAACTAAGACTCCCTAGGTTACAATGAGGACATTGCAAATCTTAGGCATGGGGGGGTAGGAAAGTGCAAAAACTTGTAAGAAAAGGTTTCAAACAAAAAAATTCACATATGCCAAAAATACCATAAAAATTAAAAAAAATTTTCGAAAAAGAATAAGAGGAAAAGAGGAGAAGAAAAATTTTGTGAAGGAGAGAAGAAACAAAATGAAAAAGGAGCACAAAAATTATAAGAAAAGTTGATAGTCATTAGTAAGGAACTAAGGAATTAACCTAAGTTCTAGACCTCATTCAAGAAAATAACTGAAAAGTGCACAATAAGATTAGTAAGAATGCAAACCTTAGGCATTCTTGAATAGACTCTTAGTACTCATTAAGATCTGGACACTCCTCAAGAGGTTGAGGAAAATGAAAAGCTGAAGTATTAGGTCTAAGGCTTAGGAAGTATTCGGCCTCGTTAACTAATTTTTGGTTTACGGGACTCAGTAACCTAAGCACCCTAATCTCACACACAGCCTGGTTCAGTAAGCGTAAAAATCAGAATCACGCAGAAGCGTCGCAAAATCTGAAAAGAACACCTAGAATAGGAATGGCCGATCAACACAAGTTGATTTGGACAAGTTCCCAGCGCGGAGAGGCGGGAAATCCCCTCGAAGATGCGTAACAAAATATCATCTCCTCGGTGCTTGTCTCTTAGGATATTTACATATCCTACGGGGGGCATGTAAGCACTCTGCTGGTTCAGATTCCATGGATGGCATTATCTCGAAGTGTCAATTGCCAGGGTCTGGATTCGGCCACGGAATACCATGGATGGGATTATCTCGAAATCTCAATAGCCAGGGTTCCGGGGGTTGCCATGGGCGGTGCTATCTCGAAGCATCGATCGCCAGGAACCTTTGAGGATTGATGATGGGAGCAAGGAATCTGATACATACCATGTTGAAAAGCTAATCCTAGGCTAGAATTAAAAAGAAAAAGAGAGAGAAAACTCTCCAAACAGAAAAAAACTTTCTATCTCTCTCTTACAAAACGCACTGCGAACTGAGCCAGGGCTAAAATCATTTCAAGCACGGGTGCTTTAACCACGAAGTCCAATAAACCTTAGGTTAGTTCTTGTGGGCCTTAAAAACCTTTGCTAAAAGACTGAGGCTAAGGCTAGACAGATTTGGATCTTGATTGGTACTAGAGTATCTTTTAGGCCTATGGTCAGCATTCTAACCTAATCTATGCTCAAATAAAAAGGCACTTATCTAAAACCATTGAAAACTTCATGGTCTAGAACAAGGGTTGAAACCTTAAGTTTTTTTTTTTTGCTAAGGGACTAGCAAAAGCTAGGCATGGGGGTATGATGAGAACCTCATCATGAGCCATAACTAGCTCATTTTGACCCAATACAAAGGATAAAAGCTCCTACATATCTCAAGGAAAAGCTTAACTCAGAGAATTCTGAGTTTGAGAAGAAAACAAGTCATAAGGGGTAAAAGTGCAATTTTACCAGTATAATCTGCATACAGGGTAAGTCAGGGCCCAAACATAGGTCAAAACAGCTTAAAAAGAATAAAAGTGGGATGAGATGATCTAGCAAGGGCTACAGCACTTCCAAGGAACCAAATGATAATCTGTAACCCTAAAACAACCCACTTCAATTCACAAGGTTCGAGGCAAAGTAAAAATAGAATAAACCCTCTAAAATTCATAGAAAAATAATCTCTAGGGTTTAGAACCTTCAATTTGGCCTTTAGAACCCATTTTGACCTACATTGAGAACCATGCCCAATTAATAACTTAATTTGGGTTTTTGCGCAAATTGACCGGTCAAACAAGGTTTAATATGAAAATAAAATTCACCATCAGATTCCTTAGGTCCTAATTAGTCATGTATAAAAACTTGAGCCTAAGAAGAAACCTCCTTGACCGACTTCACACTTTGGTCCTCATATATTTACTCTTTGGCCCTCGACTTTTGAACCCTCGCATTTTGGCCCCTAACTCTCCTTCGTTCTTTGCAAGCAGGTCCCTCCTGCAAAACCCTGCCAGCACCATGCTCCGGCGACCTTGCGCGGAGCATGGCGCCGCGCAGGGTGAGGTGGAGGACCTGGCAAGTGTACCGGGGGTGCCCTGCGTCGTCAGCCGTCGCAGGAGCACCCCCATGGTCACTGTAACCCCCCATACCGGCCGTGCGAACGCACGGACGGTATGGGTTCGAATTCCGACCATGCTCCGGCGAGGGAGACACGTCGTCTCCCTCCGCCTTCCTCCCTGCTTCAACCCTACAAATACCCCCCGCCGCTCCACCGACGAAGGCAGCCTGGATCTGACGGAGAAAACCCCCAGCTTTCGTCTCTTCTTTCTCCGGCAGACGCTCACCAGCTCCGGCGACTTCCTCTCCCTCCACCTCTTCGCTCTGCCGCACTACCAGTAGCAGAGACCTCCTCCCCTGCTCTTCCCGCGCCACGCCGCACCCAGCTGGCGCCTCTCCAGCCTTCTGCTCGCCGCCGCCCCTCTCCCTGAGCATCATCTTCTCCGGCGACAGTCGATACGACTGTCGCCCTGTTCCTCCCCCTTCGTCCCTGCAGTTAAGTTAGACTTACTCCCCTTCTCCTCCTCTTTCTTTCCCCGCTTTCGATTTAGTCAATTAAGCCCTCTACCGACCCTGTTCACCCTCATCCTCTCCGCCTCCGACCACCCTCCGGCGAGCCGCTCCCATCACCTCAGCGACCCACACGGCTCGCCGACCACCGCAGAACTTCCGCCTCCTCACCCTGATCCTCTTCCGCCCCTCCACTTCCCACCAAACACCCTCTGCAGAACCACCGAACACACCCACTCCCTCGCTCACAGTTTGACCTAGGACGACCCGACAGCTCCATCTCGCCCCCTGCAGACCCCCTGACCACCTTCGCCGTGCCACGGCGAAGGTCCCCCGCCTGTCTGATTTGGCCGAGAGGCCGTGCCATTGGTTTCAGGTTCCAGGCCTTGACCGCCATTGGCGAGGAAGCTCGAAGCCTGCTCGAGGTTGCTCCAAGCCGAGATATCCCAGATTGAATAGCCACGGCCAGCGCGGAAGAGTCTCACGCACACACCCTGGCCCTCGATTGGAGCTGTACGCCTCAACAGCCGATGCAATTGGGAGCACCGTCCCTGCTGCAGGCGTAAGAGAATTGGGGTGGGACATTTAGTCCCACCTCGGAATCTCTCAAAGGCGCGCGGATGCATAAATTGAAAAACTGCCGTATGCTGTTTGCCTCAGTTACCACGGGGTGAGGTCCCTCTCACCCGACCCGACCCGACTCGGCCTCGTCCGTGACCACGCTCCGCGGACCTGGCCCGACCCGATTAGACTGACCTGCACTCCTCGCCCACCACGCACGCCGGTGGGCCTGGACCCGGGCTTGACCCGAACCCGATTACCCGGTAGCGCTCTGGGAGAGCTTCCGAAGAGTGATTTCAGAGAGAGATACGCGGGGGAGGGGGGTAGAGTAGGTTTTTGCCTCTTGACGAATAAACTCTGAAGTGTGCAGGCCAAAGAAGAAGAAGCAGACCCAAAGAAGAAGAAGGAGCTGCTGCACTGTAGCGAAGGCATTGTTAAGTCGTCTCAGCACCGGGGCAGACGACGGAAGGTCAGCAGCCAAAGAAGAAGAAGACCCGCTGAAGAAGAAGGAAGAGCAACGGCCATCGCGAAAGAAGAAAAAGAGAAGTCAAGGCAGGTGAAGACAAAGAAGAAGAAGGAATGAAGAGAAGCAAGAAGCAAGAAAAGAAGAAGACGATCTGACGAAAAAAAAAAGAAAGGAAACAAGGAAGAACAGAAGAAGAAGAGCACGAGGGGAAAATCTGAAGAAAGCAGAAAAAGAAGAAGAAGAAGAAGAAGAAGAAGAACAGGAAGAACCAAAGACAAAGAGGAAGAAAGAAGAACAGAACAAGAACCCAATTTTTCATCTCTCTCTCTCTCTCTCTCTTTATTTTTGTAATAGAACTTGTATATCTCTAGAATACAACTTGCTCCCTGAGTTCGACCTCGGGAACTCTTTCAGTTTTCCGAGTAATAAAAATTTTATATGATACGTTGGTAACAACCGGCTTTACTACAACGATATAACACCGAAACCGGTCGAACCGACGTCCCCATCACGGTCCTAAAGACCGGGTTACCGATTGAGTATGGAGAATCATAAGAGGTTGTGTACCTCATGAGATTTTTTTTAATTTTTCTTTATATAAGTGGAGAGTAAGGCGGGTGGAGGTGACAAACAAACAATCAAAACTACCCTTAGAGTTTATGAAAGCTCCTAGGTTAATTAAGTTTTGTATTATTAGGTGATGGAATGAAATCTAGTGGGTGAGGAGGTGGGGGTAAACTTACAGACCCTTCAACAGCACTTTACTCCAATCTATTACTTTTTCTCGCCTCGTGAGAGTACCTGCAATCACAATAAGAAAGCAGAGAAGTGAGGTAAAAGATAAGTAAGTCGGAAAACACAAAGAATCAAAGAGCGTCGCCTCCCCGACAATAACACCAAAATGTTGAATCGGAAAATCTACGCAAAAAGGTTTGAGTTTTGAAAACCCATCGTTGTAGTACGATTTGCGAGAAAAAATCGTGAACAGATAAATTTAACCGAAACTCAAAAGGAATTCCCGGTCGAACACAGGGAGGCAGACGTTTGATGAAAAAGTATGTTTATTTTATTTGTCACGAAGCAGATTAGCTGGTCGAATTTATTCAAAACTAGCTATCTACTTAAAGAATAAAGAATAGAAGAGAGAGAGAGAATATTACAAATAAAGACAAAATAGTGATAGAATAAACAGATATTTTATAACCACAGAATGATGTCAATTATAACTAACCACTACAGTAGAAAGCGGGAAATCTTACAACTAGAAAGTGGCAAATCTACTCTAGAAAGCAGTAAAAAGAAGGTAGAGAGAAGTTATCCTCCTCGACGGCTGCTTGGAAGACGAGCCGCATTGACGAAGCACTCGAAAGAATGTGGTGAGATGCGGGACAAAGGAGAACGATGATAGATGACGGAGAACGGGGCAGGGCGACATCGCAGCGGGATCCGCTTCCCAAATGACGATGAGAGGACCACCGCAGAATGCTTCACGAACGGGATGAGAAGGTGGAAAGATTATATTTTTAACTCTAGATGAGCATCCTAGGTTTGGGACAAGCTCTTAGAGCTTTGGAGGGGGTAAAAGAAGAGAGGAAGGGATGATGAAAGTGTGGGGGTTGTAGGACCTTTTATAGGTGAAGATTGGAGGGGGCACAAGGGTCATTTCAACTAAAAACATTAAATGAGGGATTGGAGGGGGCACAAGGGTCATTTCAACTAAAAACATTAAATGAGGGGGTCTTTAGTGACGGATATAAACGTCACTAAAAATCCCACATCATTGAAGAACATGCACGCATCCACGCCTCCTCTCCTTCCTCTGCACACAAGGCCCACGTACGTTCGTGCTCTCTCAGCCACCCATTGCTTCTTCTTTAACCGTTGAGATGCAACGCGACCACATCTCCACCGTTCGATGAGGAATCAACGACCCAAAACACGCGATCGCGTGCCCTTACAAATCGCACCCCCCGCGTGTGAGATCGAGCGTAGGATCAGGCGTCATCTTGTGCATGCAGCCAATTGATCCATCAGAGTCGTTGGCCCTTGATCGGGCGGCTTGATTTCATGCTCACATGCGAGGAAGAGGGGAGTTGCTCTCAATTCGAACGCACGACCTCTATGTGCGTACGTGATGTAAACATGTTTATATTACATAAAATGTCTATTTATGCATGTTCTTAAGAATAGAATTGCGTTACATACTATAAATATTGCATAACATGCATCATCTTCCATTAGATTAGTCTGAATAAAATGTAGGCTAATTGTCTCCTTTTACAGTCAGGGACAGGGTGACTTTTTATCGGGGCCTCGGATCGAAGATCCAACTGTACAGATCTGATCAGGGTGACGATTGGAGTTCAACGACTCCAAGATCGCCCTAATCGGATATCCGTAGTATCAGATAGAGACCGAGGAACCCTAGAAGATCGAGGGCCAAGATGGTGTTAATCCGCACTTCAAACAACAAATCCAACCGCACGAATGGGTTTGGATCAACAATCGTAGCCTAACGATGCAAAAATCGATCCAATCCGATACCCATGGCACCATCAACATCACTCAGAATATGGACGGCCGAGATGGCACCATGTGGCGCCACCTCAGCCGCCCAACCGGCCACATGCACCTGCCCAAGCTCATGTGGCCAGTGCCTCTCCACCGTTGGATCAAGATCCAACGGCTGCGAGGCACGCGTGCTTGAGTTGAGCGCTTGAATAAACACGCCCGTAGCGTGTTGGTCGAGCGCCTTATCTAGATGAGGAGGTGCGGGATCGAGCCCACGCACGCCTCAAATTGGAGCAGGCACGCGGGCGCGATCAACCGCGCGGCTGGTAGTGCCCACGCGCTATCTAACGCCCTGCGTGACGCGGGATCTCACGCGCAAGGCGCGTGGTTGAGGCGCGATGAGGAGAGCTCTCAGTCGTCCGATCTCACGATCAGATGACCAAGATTTGATGGATGTGGAGCACGTGTTGAGGCATGGAAGGCGAGCGGGCATGCGAGCGCCACCCACGAAAACCACGTTCAGGCCTTTAGTGATGAATTTATTCGTCACTAAAGGTCCTGAATTAATGTTTTTCAACATGTAATGACCAAAATACCCTCACTCCTTGCAGCTATAAAAGGAGACCCCCTCCATACGAATTTCTCATCCCCTTCCTTCTCTTCTCTCCCTCTCCAAAGCTCAAGAGAAGCTTATCCCACACCTGGGATGCTCCTCAAGAAATAAAGTCAATTTTTCACCCCCATTTCGGAAGCAGATCCCGCGACGACGATGACGTGCTGCCTCGTTCCCGTTCTTCCTGCCTCGACCTCCTTCGTCCCGCTCCATTCTTCGCCTTCCAGGCATCGTCTCGTCTGGTTCGTCATCCAAGCGATCGTCAAGGAGGATAACTTCTCTCTCCCATTCATTTTTCCTACTTTCTAGTTGTAATAGTTTTCCTACTTTCTAGTGTAATTTCTTGCTTACTTAGTTGTATACACATTTTGAAGTATCAAGTGGATGTTCTCTCTCTCTCATTGTTTATAGTGCTTCATTTCATTGTAATTACTATGCTTTTTATCAAAAACACAAAAAAAAATATAATTACGAATTTGGATCGACGTAGCCTCCCTGAGTTTGACCCGAGATTTCTATTCTGATATAAATTTTATTTGTTGAACCGAGTTCTTCGCTATTCAAACTACAACGACAGGTTTTCAAAACCAAATTCGATAGCGTAGTACTTTGTCATTTCAACATTTTGGCACTGTTGCCGGGGAGGCAACAATTTCCGATCTTCTTTTCACATTTCATGCACTTTATTATCTTCTAACTTCCTTTCTCTTGTGTCTATTGTTTTACAGAGACCTCCATCAGGGAATCATTAAGCGGTAGGCCGGAGTAAAGTGTAGTTGAAGACGGATGTAAGTGCTTCCCATACTTCCCCCTCCATAGATTGTATTTGTCACATTAAATTCAAATTTCAATTAACCTAGGTGTTTGCATAAATCATAGGATTAATTTCGTTGTTTGGATTTCCAGTCACACTCATTTCACCCTCGCTTATATAAAAAAAATAAAAAGATAATTTTGTGGGGTAATTTTCAACATACACACCACTCAACCTAAAATCAACTAATCAAGTAGCTTCTTCTTAGGGTTTTCAATCTAGGTTCATACCAGGCACTCCACTTTATTTTTGGTTTTAAAGGAAAGCAATCTTCACCCGTGCTTGAAAACCTGGTTTGCCTCAAACTTGATTGAAATCAACTTAATTCTAAACACTAAAAGCTACTTAAGCAAGATTTGAACATTAAAATCTACGCATCACAAATAATCTTGCTTGAAAATCCTAGTTGTGCACGCACTTACACATACTTAATCAATCATTAAGGGCACAACCCATTTTAAGGGCCTATCACATTCCATAAGCACTATAATTCCAGGCCTCAATAAAATCGAGTAGACGTTGGCCTTAAGGACTGATTCGCTCTTTGGGGCTTAGTCTGAGATTGTTCACGATTAACCTACTTGTACTGATTAATCTGATGTCTAGCTAGGGGAGTAGCGTCAAACGACCACGATTGGGGGGTACACTAGGAACCGGAGGCGCAAGCCGAAGGAAGAACCTTCTCCCCAGTCCCTCTTTCTAACTGGTTGGATTGAGCAGACACAAGTAGAGTAAATCATTTATAATCTTAAGGCAAGTTTTGAGAGTCTGTAGATCCTTAGGCTACCCCACTTAAGGACAGACTTGTTTTGTTGTACTGCAGGGTCCTTATCCCCAGTCCTTCCGACTTTTTCCTAGTTTATGCTGGGAAGACGGTCATTGAATCCTCGATTGGAAGGACCACTAGAGTATTCTAAGAGGCATAAATTGGATTTTGGTCAAATTGATCCAATGGCCGATCAGCAGCCTCCTCTGCCCCGGGATCCACAGGAGGAATTCTGAAGGTAGCTGGAACAAATGCAGAGAATGCAGGAATGGTTCCAGAGAATGCAGGGTGCTCAGGCCCTTGAAGGATTTTTATGATTCTTCAAATTACGAGGAATGTCCCGACATCTAGATTCCAGCCAAAGACATAGAAATCAAGCCCCAGGTGTTAAGCCTGATCAAAAATTACCATGGGCTTGGCTCTGAAGACTCGTTTCAGCACTTGGAGGACTTGACCACTTTGGTCCTGACCACCAAGGCACGAAACGTGAATGAGGAGCAAATGATCATGAGGCTCTTCCCCCACTCTCTTAGGGATAAAGCCGCTCATTGGTATAGGACTATAGGAAAACCAATTGCAACTTGGAATGAGTTAAAATCAACCTTTCTGAAAAAATTCTTCCGTGTCGGATGTACCAATGCTTGGAGATGGGCAATCACTACCTTTACCCAGCAGTCGGGGGAGCAGTTTCATGTGGCCTAGGTGCGATTCCAAGACCTATTGCAGAGGTGTCCACACCACGAGGTGCCGAAATGGCAACTCGTGCAGATCTTCTACCACGAGTTGACTGAGCAACTCAGAAATCACGTGGACGCTTCTTGCGGAGGTAATTTCTTCAATAAAGACGCAGATAGTGCACATGATTTGTTTGAGGAAATGAGCGAGAATTCAATCAATCATGCCTCCATGAATACTTTTAACCAGTCCTAGCTGCCCAGATCGAATGTTAATGAAGTCCATGACTCCCATTCATTCTATATGGAATTGATTTGTAACAAACTTGATAAGGTGGACTTGGTTGTTAAGAGAATGGAAGAGTGGATGGCTGGAAATTCAATGAACTCTTAATCCACTCAATCCCAGAATTCGGGATTCCATTCATCGTGAGCTCCTTCTGGATGGGAGTTCGTGAATCAACTTGATGCGGCTCAACCTGCGAGTCAGCATTATTCGGAACCCCACGAGTTCCAAATTGGGGCCTTTGATCCCAGTTTTTCTGATCCTTCCCTTTCTTTCTCTCCATCCTCACCCTATGAGGATGTATGTACTGTACAGGAGAATGTTAGATCCAACCCCTACTCTAATGCTTATAATCTAGGTTGGAGAAACCACCCTAACTTCTCCTGGAAAAACCTGAGGCAACAGACCCAATTCCAACCTGGCAACTATGCTCCGCAACAACCAATGAGTCAGGGTCATGTGTATACTCAGTTGCCCCCAAATCAGGTCAATTAGCCAGCTTGGAATGCCTGTCAACCCGTAGGGCAGGCTGATTTGAACTGACAAATGGTAGAGATGCAAGGATCCATGCTCCAGCTCATGTAGCAAATGAAAACCTCGCTGAACAACTTGCAAACTAGGCTTATAGCTAACTCTTGTCGACCCGGATCTCTACCATCCCAACCAGTACCCAACCCTCGAAATATCCTGAATCCAGGCAACCAAGCCCATGGGTATGGAAATCAAAGGGACCCACACGCACATGCTCAGGTGGTTGAGCAGGGTCCTTCCTCTTCTTCTTCTTCTCCACATCAACAATCCTTGGCTAATCAAGCCCCTCCAATCTTTCCTACCCCTCCCCAAGACCCAAACTCATATGCATCAGCAAATTCTGTTACCTTGAGGAGTGGTAAACAAACTCAAGATCCACAACCACACTGTTCTGATTTATCGAATCATGACGAATCTGAGGAGAGAAAGGAGAATTCTGGAGAAGAAATCAAGGCTCAGAAACCTGATTCCAAAGATCTAACTCATGTTCCTTTTCCTAAAGCCTTGATCAGATCAAAGAAGAAGAAATCTATTGATAACAATGAGGAGCTTCTGAATATTTTCAAGAATGTTGAGATCAATATCCCGCTCATCGACGCTATCAAGCATATACCGGCTTACGCAAGATTTTTAAAGGATTTATGTACACAAAAGTGTAAGTCGAGAGAATCGATTCCGAGAAAGGTGGTACTCTCCAAGCAGGCTAGTTCTGTTATCCTGCACCACCTCCCCCAGAAAAAGAGAGATCCAGGTGCTCCGTTGATTTTTTGTGTCATCGGAGATTACACTTTTGATAGAGCACTTCTGGATCTGGGTGCATCCATCAACCTAATTTTGACTTCTCTTTACGAGAAGTTTGGATTAGGTGAACTTCGACCGACTTCAGTAACGCTACAGTTAGCAGATCATTCGGTCACAAATTCGCGAGGTGTTATTGAAGATGTTATAGTTAAGGTTAAGGATTTTTATTTTCCTGTAGATTTTCTTGTCCTTGACATGGATGCACCAGAAAATTTGAGGAACACGCCCATCATTCTGGGGCGTCCGTTCCTGGCCACCGCTAAGGCCAACATTAACTGTGAAAGCGGTAGCATGGAAATCGCCTTTGGGGATCAACGAATGAAATTGGATATTTTTAAGGCGATTAATAAATTTGAGGATTGTGGATTTATTGAGAAACTCAAGGATGATAATGTGAACATTGAAACTTGTTTGGTGGTTTCTACAATTGAAAGTTCCTCCTTTGATGATGAATTGGTCCCGCAACCCTCTATGGCAGACCCACCATCTTTTGAAGAGGTTATTGATTTTGTTCACTCTCAACCTCTTCCTCTTGATGAGTCATCAGCATCTTCCTTACCTTCAATCATCAACCTGCCCCAGCTTGAACTGAAACCATTTCCTGAGAAATTGAAATATCAATTTTTAAGACCACAGAAGACACTCCCTGTGATTATCAGTGCTAAATTACCAAAGGAGCAGGAGATTAAATTGATTAAGGTCCTGAAGGAACACAAGGAGGCAATTGGTTGGACCATTCATGACCTTAGGGGGATCGAGTCATCTTACTGCAATCATAGAATATTCTTGGAAGATGGATCCCGCCCTTCTCATTAGATGCAGAGGAGATTAAATCCAAATATTCGAGAAGTGGTCAAAAAGGAGATTATTAAGTGGCTCGATGCAAGAATTATTTATCCGATCTCTGATAGTCCTTGGGTAAGTCCCGTGCAGATTGTTCCCAAGAAAGCCAGGACTACCGTTGTGATTAACAAGAGAAGAGAATCTGTCACAACTTGTTCAGCTTCCTCTTGGAGGGTTTGTATCGATTACAAGAAGCTGAACACGGCCACGAGAAAGGATCATTTCCCTCTGCCTTTCATTGATCAAATCTTGGAAAGATCAGCCGGGCAGAAGTACTTTTGTTTTCTTGATGGCTACTCGGGATACAATCAAGTTCCTATCCATCCCGAGGATCAGGAGAAAACTACTTTCACTTGTCCCTTCGGAACCTTTGCTTTACGTAGGATGCCTTTCAGTTTATGCACCTGTGACTTTTCAAAGGTGTATGTTAGCCATATTCTCTGACATGGTGGGAGAGTTTATGGAAGTCTTCATGGACGATTTCTCTATTTTTCGAGAATTGTTTAACTCTTGTCTAGCTAATTTAGAAATGATTCTTAAACGATGCATCAAAACACGATTGGTCCTTAGATGGAAAAAGAGTCATTTCATGACACAAGAAGGCATCATCTTGGGTCATGTAATCTCTGAACGGGGAATTGAAGTGGATAAAGCTAAGGTTGATGCTATCGCTAAACTTCCTCCTCCCACATCTGTTAAACAAATCTGATCATTCCTTGGCCATGTGGGATTTTATCGAAGATTCATCAAGGATTTCTTGAAGGTTGCTCGTCCTGTGACCAATCTTCTTGCCAAAGAAACGCCGTTTGTTTTTGACGAATCATGCCGAAAAGCATTTGATTTCCTAAAAACGGCAGTCACATGTGCTCCGATGTTGCAACCACCGATCTGGACAACCCCTTTTGAGATCATAACCGATGCTTCTGATTACGTGGTCGAGGTTGTTTTGGGTCAGAAAGTTAACAGGAAGCCCTCTGTCATCTACTACGCTAGTAAAGCTCTGGATGAAGCCCAGAGGAATTATACTGTTACTAACAAGGAATTACTAGCTGTAGTATTTGCTTTGGAAAAATTCAGGACTTATCTCTTAGGGTCTCATGTCATCATTTATACCAATCACTCGACCTTGAGACATCTCTTGGCCAAAAAGGATGCCAAACCCCGGCTTATTCGTTAGCTTCTTTTGCATCAAGAATTTGATCTTGAAATCAAGGATAAATCCGAGGTACAAAATGTGGTGGCAGATCATTTGTCGAGACTTCTAAGTGATTCTTCTCGTTCGGACGTCCCGATTGCTGATACTTTTCTGGACGAAACCATCCTTACAGTTTCAGGTGTCTAAACCCCGTGGTTTGCTGACATTGTTAATTATTTGGCCGTTGGTCAAATCCCCCAGGATTGGACCAAGCAACAACAGGATAGACTCAAATCTGAGGCCAAATACTACTTCTGGGAGGACTCTGAATTGTGCCGCATCGGCTCTAATCATATTATTCACTAATGTGTTTCGGAGAACGAATTCAACAGTATACTTGAGTTCTGTCATGCATCTACATGTGGTGGACATTTCTCCGGGAAAAAGACGGCTGCAAAGATTTTGCAATCTGCCTTCTATTGGTCGTCTTTATTCAAGGATGCCCAGGATTTCTCAAGGCCGTGCTCCCGATGTCAGGCACTCGGGAGCATAACTAAGAGAGATATGATGCCCCTAAACCCAATTCTTCCTGTCGAAATCTTTGACGTTTGGGGCATCGATTTCATGGGACCCTTTCTCCCTTCATTTGGACATCAGTATATTCTCGTCGTTGTTGATTACGTGTCCAAATGGATTGAGGCAATTCCCACCCGAACCAATGACCACAAAGTGGTTATAGATTTTGTCAAGAAAAACATCTTCAACAGGTTCGGGATTCCGAGGGCCATCATCAGTGATGGTAGCACTCATTTTACTAATGCCCAATTCTGCAATTTGCTAGCTAAATACAGGGTTAATCACTGAATCTCCACACCTTACCATCCCCAGACGAATGGACAAGCTGAGATCTCCAATCGTGAGATCAAGAATATTCTGCAGAAAATGGTTAGGCCCGATCGCAAGGACTAGACTCAAAAGCTTGAGGACGCTCTTTGGGAGTACCGTACGGCGTATAAAACGTCCATCGGAATGTCTCCGTTTCATCTGGTGTATGGAAAGGCGTGCCATTTACCCATAGAGATTAAACATATGGCATTCTAGGCAATCAAGCAATGTAATTTAGATCTGAGTTTAGCAGGGAAGACCAGGAAACTCCAACTATCTGAGTTGGAAGAGCTTAAAAATGATGCATATGAGAATGCCAAGATTTACAAGGCTCAGACCAAAGCTCTACATGATCAATTGATTTCCTGCAAGAGCTTTGAGCTGAACCAAAAGGTCTGGTTATTCGATTCTCGACTTAAGCTCTTTCCCAGCAAACTTAGATCGAAATGGAACGGCCCGTTCATTATCGAGCAGATTTTTCCAAACGGAGCCGTTCAGATCTCTGACTCAAAGACAGGTAATACATTTAAAGTCAACGGTCAACGTCTGAAGCTTGTTATTGACCGTACTCCTCGAGAACCCGTCTCGGACACGGTTACTCTAGCCATATTGTGACTTCTTCGGTTGGACTTCGCCTAGCTGACGGCATTAAACTCAACAGTTGTACAAATGACACAAAGCTGACCCGAGCTTCATATTCAGGTGATATCTTTCATACTCTACCCTTTCTTTCATGTCTCTTTTTCTCAATGTGGACATTGCATCAACTAGGCATGGGGGGGTGGATTCATTTTTGAATCATTTTGTCAGCTCTGTGAAATTCTTGTAAATTATATTTCTCTTATATATACACAAAAAAAAATTGAATTAGGAAGGAATACTTGGACATTAGGACTTTTCAATCTTAGGAAACATTACATTAGGATCTGAACACAATGACCCTTCAGGTCTTCGAACTTAATCGGCCCATGTATCCACTAAAATGTGGATTTATTTTTCGAGTCCTCGCCATCTTAATTCTATGGTAATTTGATTAAATAAGTTTGGGTGATAAATACACAACTTATCAATCCACCCTCTGATTTGAGGGAACTTTAAGTCTAAAGCATCTACACACTTTCTTTTCACTGACTTGTTGATCGGTGGTTTTAATGGAAATTGGGTAGCTAATGAACCTTCTAGGGTGATATGGCTAACAAGTTACCGTGGGTAACAGCCCATAGGTCAGTTGTTCAGAGCCCAGTCACTAGACCATTCTCTTCTTGCTGCCTTTAGGTAAATCTTAGACCAGGGAAGCCACCTACTTAAAAAAAGAAAAAGAAAGTCAAAAAGAAAAGAAAAAGAAAAGGAGAAAAAAATAAAAATAAAAGAAAAAAAAGCCACACTTCGCCGCACGAATATGGCTGGCAAGTTGTTGGTGGTAACAGCTCATCGACCGGTTGTCCAGAACCCAGCTCAAGAAATGCACTGAAAATTCCCAAAACACTTAGGAAGAAGCGGAGAAGTAGAATAAACCGGGGAGATATGCACTGGATTCACCCTTGTGTTAACCCCATAAAAATAAAAGTAAGGAGAAAGCTACCGATCGTAAAGATACACCTTTAGGCAGAACTCTCTTTAAGGTCACTTAGAGGCGTGGAAACCCAAAGTTCATTCTAATTACCGATCAACGAGTCTATCACATTCACAATAAGATGCTTAGAACTTAGGGTTCTCATTAAATCTTGGGTGAGTTGAATGGCCGTAGAAAGCCACTCCTTAACCCTAAACTCAAAAATCCGAAAAAATTAGAAAAGAAGAAAAAGAGAAAAAGAATTTTTTCTTTGAATAAGGCGAGGGCTTGAGGTGGTCTGCATTTTGGCAGATACTCGAGCGCTGTTGTGTCTTTGAAAGTTTAGATCCTAAGTAAAAAAATTTCTTAATGTTGAAAATAACTTATGCCTAAGTAATCCAACCTAATTCTTTTATAAATAGCATGTAGTTTTTGCTAGAGACTAACCAAAGATAGGCATGGGGGTGTGATGTAAACATGTTTATATTACATAAAATGTCTATTTATGCATGTTCTTAAGCATAGAATTGCATTACATACTATAAATATTGCATAACATGCATCATCTCGCATTTAGATTAGTCTAAATAAAATGTACGTTAATTGTCTCCTTTTTATGGTCAGGGACAAGGAGACTTTTTCTCGGGGCCTCGGATCGAACATCCAACCATACAAATCTGATCAGGGCGACGATTGGAGTTCAATGATTCCAAGATCGCCCTAATCGGATATTCGTAGCATCAGATAGAGATCGAGGAACCCTAGAAGATCGAGGGCCAAGATGGTGTTAATCTGCACTTCAGACGACAAATCCGACTGCACGGATAAGTTCGAATCGACGATCGCAACCTAACGGCGCAAAAATCGATCCAATCCGATACCCGTGGCACCATCTACATCACTCAAAAGATGGATGGCCAAGATGGCGACACGTGGTGCCATCTCAGCTAGCTAACCGACTACATGCACCCTCCCAAGCTCATCTGGCCAGTGCTTCTCCGCCGTTGGATCAAGATCCAACGGCTGCGTGGTGCCATCTTGGCCGTCCAACTGGCTACATGCACCCGCCCAAGCTCATCTGGCCAACGCTTCTCCACCGTTGGATCAAGATCCAACGGCTGCAAGGCGTGCGCTTGAGTTGAGCACTCGACACAAACGTGCCCGTAGCGCTTTGGTTGAGCACCATATCCAGACGAGGAGGCGCAGGATCGCGCCCCCACATGCCTCAAATTGGAGCGGGTGCGCAGGCACGATCAGTCGCGCATTCAAGATCCAACAGCGCCGCGTGGCCGATAGCACCCACGCGCTATCTGACGCCCCGCGTGATGCAGGATCTCACACGCAAGGTGCATGGCTGAGGTGCAACAAGGAGAGCTCTCAACCTCCGATCTCACGATCGGATGGCCAAGATTTGATGGACGTGGAGCGCGCGTTGAGGCGAGCGAGCGCGCGAGCACCGCCCACAAAAGCCACATTCAGGCCTTTAGTGATGGATTTATCCGTCACTAAAGGTCCTGAATTATTATTTTTCAACACGTAATGACCAAAAGGCCCTCACTCCTTGCAACTATAAAAGGAGACCCCCTCCATACGATTTCTCATCCCCTTCCTTCTCTTCTCTCCCTCTCCAAAGCTCAAGAGAAGCTTGTCCCACACCCGAGATGCTCCTCAAGAGATAAAGTCAATTTTTCACCCCCATTTCCGAAGAGGATCCCGCGACAACGACAACGTGCTGCCTTGTTCCCATTCTTCCTGCCTCGACCTCTTTCTTCTTGCTCCGTTCTTCGTCTTCCAGGCATCGTCTCGTCCGGCTCGTCCTCCAAGCGATCGTCAAGGAGGATAACTTCTCTCTCCCATTCCTTTTTCCTGCTTTCTAGAGTGGAATTTTCCTGCTTTTTAGTTATAATAGTTTTCCTGCTTTCTAGTGTAATTTCTTGCTTACTTAGTTGTATAAACATTTTGAAGTATAAGTGGATGTTCTCTCTCTCTCTAATTGTTTATAGTGCTTCATTTCATTGTAATTACTCTGCTCTTTATCAAAAACATGAAAAAAATATAATTGCGAATTTTGATCGACGTAGCCTCCCTGAGTTCAACTCGGGATTTCTATTCCAGTATAAATTTTATTTGTTAAACCGAGTTCTTCACTATTCAAACTACAACGACAAGTTTTCAAAACCAAATTCGATAGCGTAGTACTTCGCCATTTCAACAGTACGCCTCGACCACTACGCTATGGCCTCTCTTGAGATGAGCTTCTGATTTAAGGCACACACGTCTATGGCCATTGGATCAAGATCCAACGACCCAGATCAGACGAGCCCATGAGGAGAGAAAGAGCAGTGGGCATTCTTGGGCTGGTGTGGGCGGTAAAGATGGCACCACGTGGTGCCATCTTTACTGCCCACACCACGTGGTGCCATCAAGGTTGTCCATTTTCCAATGCTTATAGATGGTGCGACAGATGTCAAATTAAACTAAGTTTTACATCATTAGGCTGCAATCGTCGATCCAAATCCATCCATGCAGTCAGATTTGTCATTTAAAGTACGGGTTTACACCATCTTGGCACTTGACCAATGCTCTTTCTCGGACTACATCTGATGCTACAGAAGTCAGATCGGGGCGATCTTGGAGCCATTGAACTCCAATCGTCGCCTTGATTAGATTCATACGGTTGGATCTTCAATCTGAGGCCTCGATTAAATGTCACCCTATCACCTGACCATAAAAAGGAGAAATTAACCTAAAATTTATACAATCTAACCTAAATGCAAGATGATGCATGTTATGCAATATTTATAATGTATGATGCAACTTTATATCTAAGAACATACAAAAATAGACGGTTTATCTAATATAAACGTGTTTACATCATGCACCTCAAAATGGAGTAGTTGAAAGGAAAAATAGGACCTTGCAAGAGTGTGCTTGCATGATGCTGTGTGAATCAAAGTTGCCTCGATATTTTTGGCCTGAGGCTATAAATAATGCTTGCTATATCCAAAATAGATCCCTAATTATACTAATTCTAAACAAAACACCCTTTGAACTCTATCATGGAAGAATACCTAGAATTTCCTATTTCAAAATATTTGGTTGTAAATGATTTATACTTAACATCAAGGATAATTTGGATAAATTTGATGCTAAGAGGTCAGAAGGAATCTGTTGAAGTCGCAAAATGTGGATTTGATTAAAAATGTCATAGTACAGCGCGAGTCGTGACTCAAACAAAAATTAATAACAAGACAGTGAGTCCCAGTCGATCTCAGGGAGGCAGATAAAAGTGAAATTAATTTTGATTTCTCTACTTGCTTAGAATTGCAGTCTGGTATTTAAGGTATGAATATAGGATTTGTCAATTGTGTTGTTAACTCATAAAACATGCGCATGAGTCAAAAATAGTATAAACTTGAAGGTATGTGTATTAGTGCGCTGATGAAGTGTGGCTCATCATAGCTAAAATACCCAAGTTAAGCTAGAAACTAGGTTAAACACTACCAAACTAACAGAAAGAAAGGGTTAAGTGTGAGAATTAACAGAAATGACCTAAAACACCAAATCTGTGTTAAAAATGCAAAATTAGGTCATTTACTAAGATATTCTATTAATAAATACAAAATGGTGATCCAATTGCAAATTAAACACACAAATGAGCTCAAAACTTAAAATCAAAAGTGAAATTAACTTCTAATATGTTCAATTAAGATTCAATAAAAGCTTGGTAGCATTTGGACATCCATAAGACCTTGCATTTAGAGATTCACATTTAGGTCCTTCATTCGTATCATTTTACTCACATTAGAAACCTCCAAGGAGCCAATTGTAGGACGTAAGGACCTTTTTGTAAGGCTCTAGGGACAGCTCTGTAATCATTTTATACCACTTATGGGCCTTGCTACAGATTTCACACCATTTCGCCTGAGGGCTTTTTCTGAATTACACCATTAGATGCTGGGAACGGTGCACCTCTTGGTGCACTGTTCACACAAAAAACAGGTGAAATCCCAGTCGTTCACTCCTTGATTCCCTCTGATCTGTGGCTCAAACACAATCAAAGCTTCACACGAATTTGCTCATAGCCTCACCACCATCTCCAGATCTCATATAATGGCCCTCATTTCGATTGGCTCTTCCCACGTCCTCTCCTCTCATCGTGACCTTCCTTGACCTAAATGCCTAATCCCACCTCATGGTGACCTAAATCACTCTCGAGCTCTACTTAAGCAGACCCTCTGCTCGTGTGCATGCTATCGCTCCCTCCTCCTTGAGTGATCCCTTCGTCTACCCCTCCAGTAACTCCCTCCTTCAGTGGTCTGTGACAGGGACTACTTTCTCCCTCATTTCATCGCCTTTAGCCACTGACTACTAGCCCATGAGAGTCACCTTCATCCGCTAGAGGTCTCCTTCCCTTTCGTCCTCCTTAGTCGTCGGCTTTGGATCCGGGAGAGTCCCCTTCCTCTAATTAGTTAGGTTTTCAATGCTTTCTAGGAGTAGAATTAGCATAGTTTTACTGTTTTCTAGTTAATTGTAGCATTAAGTAATTTAGATCCGATTCTCATCTTTCTGATCAATTCAAATCAAGGAGACTTTCATACACATCATCAACTCATTTTTCTCCCCTTTCATTCCATTTGATCACCTTCTTTTTCCCTCGATTTGAATTTCACTGATCCCCATACATTAAGGTCTAATTTCAGACCTGAGAGCCTTGGTTCTCAGATCTAAAATTAGCACCAAAAATCACTTTGAGGGGTTTTCACCCACTTCACAATTCCACAAAGATCCCTCGATCTTAATTCACCAACTCAAATTGCTCGATGTTGTTGAAAATGGTGTTTACTACTCAAATCGGTGATTTGAAATTCATTTGAGGCTTTATCTAATTTAATCGTGCTTTTTGAGATTTAATGGGCTTGATTTAGGTGTATGTAAGGATTCCAATGTGTTTGAGTTTTGTTTATATTATGGATGAGCATATACCTAATTTCAACCCTATGTTAGAGAGTTCTATCAAGGAAAATCAGTTTACTCTAATTTGAGATGGAATAAGGACCCAACGGGTCTTGATCAATCCACAAAATCGCCTTGAACACCCATCAATGGTGTTCAAGGAGATTGAGTGAGGAGATCACTAGAAGACCCAAACCAAAAGTCCAATTGGGGAGAAATTTTACCCTCCATATATCCACTTTCATGATTTTATATTGGAGGTTGTGATTGAGATTTTAAAGGACTTTTGGAAGAAGATTTGAATTGGTTTCAAAGGTTTTGCAATCTTATTTTTATAAACATTGATTTTAGATCTTTTCTGATTTTTAAGAGTTTTTAGACGAGATGTACTCCTGATTTGGATACGTTTGATCCCTGATTAGATTATCTTAAGTCTGATATGGGATTGTTGTACATCTGAAATCCAAGTTAGGCTGCTGGAATTAAGAAATGGCTGCACAACAGCCTTTGAAATGAATTTTAAGATGTCTAGATGAAGGCATAAGAGCTGCTGATGGCAGCAGCTGATTGAACAGGCAACAGCTATGGCCGCTGTTGCTGCTATGGCTTCTTCTACTGCTGCATCTGCAGCAGTAATGATGAGTAATCTGATTTCATGGGGCAGTGGTTGGGATTTGTTTATTCTAGATGGCTGACATGTTTGTAATGTGGCTTAAATTTTGTAACAAGCATTCATGTATCTTAATTGACCCTTAAATTCAATCTGAATTGCTTGCATTCTGATTTTAAACATTCTATTGTTAGCTATCTAACATGTAATCTACCCAATTTGGAAAATTAATGAGAAATGAATGAAAAATCATGTTCAACTATTTAAACTCCTTCCATATGACCTGTTGAACCATTCTGAGTACTTTCACTGTCATTCCACCCCTCATAACCCTCACTTAAGCCTTAGGTTCTCATTTAAAAACCTCCTTTAAGGCCTAGAATGAGCTTCATTTGTAAATAAATTAAACCTAAAAAAAAATCCAAAAAAATAAAATAAATATGTAACGAGTAAGAATAAGTATATTTTTAAGTATATGCAAAATTTGAAGGTCATCTGAACCTCTGACTTGGTAAAACATACTAGCCGACAATTCAGTATAACTTAAAACTCAATAAAAGAACTCAAACCTAAAAAAATCCAAAAACACTCCATTCTTCTCATCTCTCTCTTTCTCTCTCATCCCCTACCTCTAGTATATATATAAAATCCATAAAAATCAGAAAACTCGAAAAATACCGAAAAACACTATGTATACTATGTAAATACATGTATATATAAGCTATATACTAAGCTAAATATATGTACATAGCATAGAATATATATAAGTGTATATATAACTTACATATGTATTCTATAACATAAACCAAGTATTTAAGGTAAATTATTATGTATATAACTTATTTATATAATTATCTATTAATTTAATTAACTTATATGTACTATAAGCTATATAAATTTATAAACTCTAATAAATGAACTTATTTATCAGTAATACTGTACATACGTATTTATATACTTATTATGTACACTACAATACCTGCAAATTAATTTAATTATATATGTACAATAAATAATTAATTTATTAAGATATTAGGTAGTTTACTAAATTAAATTAAAATAAATTAGTAAATTAAGTTATTATCGGACTAATTTATACTGTATATTTCTATTATGTTATTTTAAGTAATTTAAACTAATTTAAATATATTTATACTGTATTATACTATTTATACCTAATTTATATATATAACAGCCTGAAAATTGATATTTAAATGTATATAAATTAAAATAAAATGTATAAAATACCATAAAAATGTGTATTAAATAATTTAATATGTATATTAACACTGTAAAATATCAATTTGGCCAGTAATTAAGTAATAAATTAAGTCATAATTCGATGTGTAAAAACTGTAAACTTCAAATAATTGTATTATATATGTAAATTAACTATATAACCCTATATAATGGCTTTCTAAAAATATAATTTAATTAAAATTTGGATTAAATTATGGCCCTCAAATCGAGGACCAAAATGAGCTTAATTGCCGTTACGTATTGGAATTTCAGCGACTAGTGAAGGGCGTAATAGTGCCACATCGGTAACTGTAGGCTGAGTGTAGTGCTTTATTAGTAATTTCTACATTGCTCTTCCCAGTCGTCATAAGCATTGGGCGCCACATACACATATATCACAATATTTCCTCTTATACGATTTGAAATGAGCATATGCGTGAGACTTTGGAGTGCGATGTATGGTTGGGAGCTGTGCACTGTGCATGGGTCTGATTAGGCCCAGTAATGAGCCAAAAATGTGGTTAATGCACCTAATTAAGGATTAGGGCAGCTTTAGTAGAGGTCTGGTCCCACCTAATAATGGGTGCTGTGTATCCCTCAAAAAGGTTGCCCACTAATTAATCCAATTTTTTATTAAAAATCATACCCAACCAGTCTGAACTAGCTAAAGCTGTGAGAAGACAGAAGCGAAGGCAAAACTTGCCTAAGTGTTGAGCCTTGCCTGAGTGTTGAGTGTGTTATGTTAGTGTGAGCTACTTGTTACAACCCGATTCCCGAATCCCTACGAGACACGAGAATCGGACCGACTCGACTGATCCCAAGACCCAGTCGTCCAACGAGAAAGTAACCAAAAGAGCAGTAAAATAAACCACATTCACCATGTATATAACTAGCAGTAACAAAGTACAACAATAAAGAAAAGAACTGCTACAGTATACACCACCATAACAGTAGAGAATAAACAGGTACATAAACATGATGCTTGCAATAAAAGAGTACAGTGGTAACAAAAAAATACTCACTACACAAAAGAAACGGTACAGTAGGTACTACACAAATAAGACTACTGGGCTCCACTAGGCCCAGCTCCCTCTGCAGCCGTCGGCTCTGGCTGCTCAACCCCTCGTCCTGAAAGGGTGACAAAGGTGACACGTCAGCGAAACGCTGAGTAGAGTGGCAACCAAAAGCTAAGAAAATAGTAAGGTGGACAGTAGCTGTTATATTTTTAATCTCTTTCTTTATTTTTCCATTTGCTCATTATTGAATTATTCCTCAGATCTTTCTCTTGATCTTGAATGTTCCTCGTGAGAACGATCTTGATTGCAGTCTTTTCCGAAAAGTAGAAATAACACATGGTGCTCCCCTGGCTAGGAGAGTCCCCCGTGGTGGTCCTACCCTCAGTCATCCACCGCAAGGTCGTTGACAGATGTAACGGTGACTACGGTACGCGCGATAAACGCACGGGTAGCTACCCCGCACAGGCACACGGTCAGTCTTTTCTGTTAACGGGTGTGCCCAAAGCACAGCACGGAACCAGTATAGGACAGAGCCCTCTTAGTAACAGGGGTACAGCCCCTCCACAGTAACCAAACAAGGGTCTTGGCCCTCCACAGTCTGCACACCCTCGCCTGACTATCCTGGTTTGCCCAGTGGGCCTAACAAGTCTGTGTATGAGGGCTAGCAGAACCCCGGGGCCCGTGGGGTGGTTAGTGCTCTCCCTACACTAGTAGCTCTCCTCAGTACTGTGTACACGAGGGCCAAAAGTCGGTACAAAGTGGCCAAACCTAACCCCGGGTCCCTGGGGCGGCTAGCTCCGCTCTACACTAAACCGGGGGATAATCACTCTCCTTGGTACTCCGTACTCAAGGGCCATCTCACTTCCCCAATTCTATTCCATTCACTTCTCAGGAGCTCTATCCTAATTCCCCGTAGGGTTCATGCTATTTTTTCTTTAACTTAGCCAATTTAGGTTTCATCATTTCAGCTTTAATTTTCATATATCCCATGTTCTCAACAGTAATTGTCCATTCATAAGCAGGTAACTGTTAACCAATTACAGGTAGTTATCGTTTTCCTTTCTACTTTTCCAAGACTGCAATATATATATTCAATCTAGTTTTCCAGTTCTAGGATTCATGCCATATCCTAGGATCTATCATTCAATCTAGTTTTTCAGTCCTAGGATTCATGCAATACCCTAGGATCTATCATTCAATTTAGTTTTTCAGTCCTAGGATTCATGCAATACCCTAGGATCTATTAATTATTTCACAAGTGCATAACTTTTGATAAATAATTAAAGGGGCCACTCTACCCGCAAAATCGGGAGTACTGGGGGCGTGATCGACAAGCCCGCACGCCTCCGCAACCCCCAGAGCCGCAACCGAACGGGGTCCTAACACAAGGATCAATTACAAGGAGCTACTCAGAATAGGATATAATTACTGTAAATAGGTAGAGGAACTAAATCTGAGAAGAACGAAACTTGAAATGCGGAAAACCTACTTCAAACGGACCCTAAACGGGTCAAAAACGACAAGTCTGTCCAAAATCAGACGTCTAGAACATCTTCCAGACATCTTAAACGATGGCTCAGGTCATACCTTGATCTTGCACGGTCCTTCAGACGTCCAGAATCCCGCTGAACCGTCTAGACTTAGTTTCCAGACATCCGACTATCACTCAGGACGTCTAGAGACCCTCTCCGTTGTCTGGTACTGTGCCCAAACGTCCGATCTGTGTGGGAGGGCGTGCCCTTGCGCCTTCTCGAATGAGACCTGCACACATATGCAACCGTCCTCAACACGGAACGAAGCAGAACCCTTCGACGGAATGGCTGCATGGCCGTACACGCGAAAGAAGAAGGGAAGGAAAAATACCGTACCTTTCAGATGTCTGGACCTTCCTCCAGATGTCTCCTGCGTCATCTGGACGTATGTCCAGACATCTGATTCTGGGAAATTTTCCTAGAATCAGGGCCTCCTCGCCCTCCGTCTGCAACGCACGACCGTGCCGCGCCACGCTCACCTGCTGCTTGAGCTGCAGCAGCTCCTCCCCAACACCACGCTCCTGCTGCGCACCCGCCGGCCGGCCCTGGCTGCTCCGGCGAGCTTGCACCCTCGTGATCTAGCTCTCTCCCTCTCGCAGCAGCCCCTCCTCCCCATGCACTCACGGCAGCAGCTGCTTCTGCCCTCGCCCACTCACTCTCTCGCTAACAGGAAGAAGAAGAAGAAGGCGGTGGAGTGAGGGTGAGGGAGAGGAGAGGGGGGTATTTGGAGGCTGCCGTGAGTGCATGGGGAGGAGGGGCAGCTGCGAGAGGGAGAGAGTTAGATCACGAGGGTGCAAGCTCGCCAGACGATGGAGAGTGTCTCCAGACGTCTTGAGTGACAGTCAGACGTCTGGAAACTAAGTCCAGACAGTTCAGTGGGATTCTAGACATCTGAAGGACTGCGTAGGATCAAGGTATGACCTGAGCCATCGTTTAAGACGTCTGGAAGATGTTCCAGACGTCTAATTTTGGGCAGACTTGTCATTTTTGACCCGTTTAGGGTCCTTTAGAAGTCCATTTTCCGCGTTTCAAGTTTTGTTCTTCTCAGATTTAGTTCCTCTACCTATTTACAGTAATTGTATCCTATTCTGAGTAGCTCCTTGTAATTGATCCTTGTGTTAGGACCCCATTCCGTTGCAGCTCTGGGGGTTGCGGAGGCGCACAGGCTTACCGATCACGCCCCCAGTACTCCCAGTTTTGCGGGTAGAGTGGCCCCTTTAATTATTTATCAAAAATTCTGCACTTGTGAAATAATTAATAGATCTTAGGGTATTGCATGAATCCTAGGACTGAAAAACTAGATTGAATGATAGATCCTAGGATATAGCATTAATAACAATGCACAAGGGGGTGATAATTATGTTGAATATGGCCCATCTTAAGAATAAAAGGCATAACATAAGTAGAATGGGAGCATTGCATGCATCATGTACCAAGATTGCTTATAAAACTGTATTAATGGCCATTTATGTAAGCATTTGTCAAAGCAGGCCTCAGATGAGCAATCGGACGGCACGGATGGATTCAGAACGACGAACGGAGTCCAACAGACTCAAGATCGGCCAAATCCGACATCCGAAGCTCCTACAATGGGCCCAAGAAGTTCTGACCGTTGATGTGGAGATCAACAGCCCATATTGCGCCATGTCAGCCCCCGCTCCACCGTGCACCGCGCCTTCATCCAGCCGAGAACAAATCTCGACAGTTGATCTCTGATCGAACGGCCGAGACACGCGTGCCTGCCCACGGTCACCGTGACAAAGCGCAGGTGTGGCGCAATGGTTTGCGTGCACGCTCGCACGCACGCGACGTGGGTTCGAGCCGCGCGGAGTCGAAATCGAAGACGAAGGACGTGCGCGGTGAAATTGGGCCGCCCGATTAGCAGCGGGCGGCCGAGATCTCGCCACGTGGTGCAACAGCAGCTCACGCACGCCCACGCGCGTGCGCACGCCGGGCGATGACGCTCGCGCACACGCGCACCCGAGGCGCGATCCCAGCGCAGCCGAGGAGGATTCTCAGATCTGACGGCTCTCGTTCAACAGCTGCGGATCACACGAGGAGAAAAAATGAGGCGGGCGGCTGACCAACGGCTGAAGGGCTTCACCGACGCTTTTGGGAGTGGTTTTAGCGACGCTCTAGACGTCGCTAAAGCCCCTTCTTCTTTTAGGAAGCCCGTAGCCCTATTTAAACCCCCTCCAACCACTCATTCAAGGAATTCACTCCCCTTGCAACTACTCCACCCCTCTCTTAGCTAGCTTTAGGTTCTCTTGTAATCGCCGGAGACGACGAGTCGCCAACGGAGCCTCCTCCACCGCCGTGGCTGCCTCGTTGCTCCCATACTCTCTCTCTCTTTTAAGCTTTCCATTACTTTTGTTTGAAGCATGTATTTAATGTTGTAAGCTATGAACTACAAGTGCATGATTAATGAAGTTATTTTCCGTTCAATTGTCATTTTAATTTTCGATCAAGTTGCATGATCAAACAAAGAACTTTCTAACCCTAAACCCTCTCTCTCTATCTTTCTCTCACTTTTCAAAATCGCATCTTTCGCAAGCAAACTCCGCACTTTCCGTGACAAGTGATAAGCAAAAATTCGATTTTCACACCTCCCTGAGACCGACACTCGGACTCACCTCCGTTTACTTATTTTAAAATTGGCGTTGCAAGTGCAACTATAACGACACTCCATAACACACACGCACAACGACACGTCAGTTTTTGGCGCCGTTGCCGGGGAGGCAACGGATTTGTTTTATCACCTCCATTCCACATTCATCCTCACATCGTCTAATGCCCTATTTTCCTTTTTACTTGATGGTTGCAGGAATTCGGCGTGTGGACGGCGAAGCGACGCATCGCACAACGGTAGCAAGGGAGTAGGCGCTACGAGGACCGATAGTAAGTAATCTTTTTCTCATGATTGTTTGCTTGCGTGAAGAAACAAACTAAAAAAATTGTAAAAAATGAAAAAAATTGGCGTGGTGTATGATTGCTTGACCCACATCCTTAACACATCACCCTACAAAAAAAATGTACACTCTAATATTCTGAATAAATTCTTGGAGTGTTCTTTTCTTTTTCTTGAGTGGTGTTTGCGAAACCACCATGAGTTGACCTGGGCCGCACCACTCAACCCTAAAACTGACTCATCTAATAGAAGCTGCATGATCATTAGGATGAGTACACTAGGGTTCTAGAGCCTCTACAGAATAAAAAGGAAATCTACTTTCACCGAATTGTGTGCAGAACTTGACGTGCCCACTGAAACTTGGTTGAAAACATTAAGACACGTCAACCCTAAAAAATACTAAAGTAAGGATGAAACACTAAAAGACACCACATCTTAACAAATCCTTGCTTGAAAATCATGTTTTTCTAGAAGCACACACCTTGAAAGTGGAAAATTAAGAGGCACCACCCCAATCAACACCTCATCACATCACCCTAAGCACAAGCACTATCCTAACCCTTTAAAACTGAGTAGACGTGCCCTAGGTAGGACTGAGTTAAGTCTCAAAAGGTGAGGTTTTGTTCGCTAAGCACTTGGCTTTCATTCCCTTGGTAGAATCTGGTGACTAGGCTGCGGGGCAGTGTCAAACGACTGCGGTTGTGGGGTCTACGGAACCGGAGGGGCAAGCCAAAGGAAGAACCTTCCCTGCAATCCCCTCGTAATCAACCTAGCCATATTAGCTTTGGGAAGGGCAATCCAGTGCTTACGAGCTTAATCACCCTTTTGGAGATTTCTAGGTCCCCTAAAGAACACACCATAAGGACTAGGCTTGTTTGCTTGGTTGAGTACTGATGAGAACCTCATCATGAGCCATAACTAGCTCATTTTGACCCAATACAAAGGATAAAAGCTCCTACATAACTCAAGGAAAGGCTTAACTCAGAGAATTCTGAGTTTAAGGAGAAAACAAGTCATAAGGGGTAAAAATGCAATTTTACCAGTATAATCTGCATACAGGGTAATTCAGGGCCCAAACATAGGTCAAAACAGCTTAATAAGAATAAAAGTGGGATGAGATGATCTAGCAAGGGCTACAGCACTTCCAAGAAACTAAATGATAATCTGTAACCCTAAAACAACCCACTTCAATTCACAAGGTTCGAGGCAAAGTAAAAATAGAATAAACCCTCTAAAATTCATAGAAAAATAATCTCTAGGGTTTAGAACCTTCAATTTGGCCTTCAGAACCCATTTTGACCTACATTGAGAACCATGCCCAATTAATAACTTAATTTGGGTTTTTGCGTAAATTGACCGGTCAAATAAGGTTTAATATAGAAATGAAATTCACCATCATATTCCTTAGGTCCTAATTAATCATGTATAAAAACTTGAGCTTAAGAAGAAACCTCCTTGACCGACTTTACACTTTGGTCCTCATATATTTACTCTTTGGCCCTCAACTTTTGAACCCTCGCATTTTGACCCCTAACTCTCCTTCGTTCTTTGCGATCAGGTCCCCCCTGCAAAACCTGCCAGCACCATGCTCCGGCGACCTTGCGCGGAGCATGGTGCCGCGCAGGGTGAGGTGGGGGACCTGGCAAGTAAACCGGGGGTGCCCTGCGTCGTCAGCCGTCGCAGGGACACCCCCCTGGTCGTTGTAACCCACCATACCGGCCGTGCGAACGCACGGACGGTATGGGTTCTTGTCTCCGGCCATCCTCCGGCGAGGGAGACACGTCGTCTCCCTCCGCCTTCCTCCCTGTTTGATCCCTATAAATACCCCCCGTTGCTCCACCGACCGGGGTAGCTGGGATCTGACGGAGAAAACCCCCAACTTTCCTCTCCTCTCCCTCCGGTAGACGCCCACCAGCTCCGGCGGTTCCTCCTCCTCCTCTTCGCTCTACCGCAATACCAGCAGCAGAGACCTCCTCCCCTGCTCTTCCCGCGCCACGCTGTACCCAGCTGGCGCATCTCCGGCTCTCTGCTCGCCGCCGCCCCTTCCCTGGGCATCTTCTTCTCCGGCGACAGTCGATACGACTGTCGCCCTGCCCCGACCCCTTTCGTCTCCATAGCTAGGTCAGAACTCCTCCCATCTCCCCCTCTTTCTTTTCCCCACTGTCTTTTATTTGATTAAGCCCTCGACCGACCCTGACCATCGTCACCCCCTTCGTCTCCGGCCACCCTCCGGCGAGATGCTCCCATCGCTCCACAGCCTCACACACCTCGCCGACCCTCACCGAACCTCCGCCTCATCACACTGAGCACCCCCCACCCCTCCACTGCCACTCCACACCCCCGTAACGCTCCCCCGAACAAACCCATTCCTCCGGTTGCAGTCCAACCTAGGGCTGCCGCCAGACACCACCTTGCGGCCTGCCGCGCAGCTCCTCACCTTCGCCGTGCCACGGCGAAGGTTCCCCAGTGGTTCGATCAGGCCGAGAGGCCATATTCGTGTCCGACAGGTTTTGAGGTTCGACCGCCATTAACGCACATTGAAGCAGCTTCTCCCGCGCTCCAGGCTTGAGGACTCCAGGTCTCCAGCTGCTGCGGATTACGGGGAGTCTTGCGAAGGCAGCCAGCCAGCAACCTACGCAAATCAAAGCCGCAGCTGCAGAAGCCAGGCCGCGGTCTCCCAGCAGGCGCACGCGAGGAAAGGTCTGTGTTTAGTCCCACATCGGAAAGCCTCACACACTTTCCACTGTTTAAATTGATTTTGTGCACTAGCCTTACTGCCTCAGCACACGGGGTGAGGTCCCCTTACACCCGCCCGGTTACCCGGTCTCGTCCGCGCTCACGCCCCGCGGACCTGACCCGACCCGACTTAGACTGACCTGCACTCCTCGCCCACCACGCACGCCGGTGGGCCTGGACCCGGGCGTGACCCGAACCCGATGACCCGGCAGCTCTGGGAGAGCTTTCCCAAGAGTGGTTTCAGAGAGAGAGAGACGCGGGGGGAGAGGGTAGAGTAGGTTTTGTTCTCTGACGTAAGCTCTGAAGTGTGCAGGCACAGGTGAAGAAGAAGAACCGCGGAAGAAGAAGGAAGCTGAGGGAGACACTGTAGCAACAGGCAGTTTAAGTCGTCTGATTTGGAAATCAGACGACGGCCTGAAGGGAAAAGAAGAAAGAAGGAGGGGTGACGTCCCTGGCTGAAGAAAGAAAGAAAGAAGAACATCACCTCTGCAGAACAAAGAAGAAGGAGATCTGAAGAAAGAAAGAAGATCACCTCTGCAGAACTAAGAAGAAAGAAGGAGATCTGAAGAACAAAGAAGGAAGAAGGAGATCTGAAGAAAGAAAGAAAGAAGAACATCACGAGGAGAAAACAAAGAGAAAATAAGACAACGAATTCTTTCCCTCTCTCTTTCTTTTTGTAAAAGAAACATGTATATCTCTAGAATACAACTTGCTCCCTGAGTTCGACCTCGGGAACTCTTTTATTTTCCGAGTAAAAAAAATTATATTTGAAATGATGGCAACAACTGGCTATATTACAACGACATAACAATAAAACCCGGTTATCTCTCGCAGAAGCAATCGTTATCAACTTGGCGCCGTTGCCGGGGATCGAACCCAGGTCGCCCGCGTGACAGGCGGGAATACTCACCACTATACTACAACGACTATTCTAGAGGTAAACATTCCTGTTTCTTTTTAATTTCTGATAATCTCCTCTCTTTTGTGCAGCTACAGGAACTCAAGAAGACAAGCAACCACACGACAACCACTCCGAGGACAGGTAAATTTTTCCTCTCACTATTAACCCCTAAACTCTAAAGAGGAAGAAAAGAAAAGAACAAGCAATATAGGGCTAACCTGTCTTCCATACTTAGTAACCATAAAGAGTTGCATGTTTTCAACTCATCACTCCTGCACACTATTAAGGGTATTTAAGGGCTAACACATTCTTGCTTGAGCCCTAATTACCCAACAAAGAGTTAAATGGACCAAGTAGAGCCAACATAAGGTCAAACATTAGGATTTCAGTAGAGACACACCCCTTAATCAAGAATTGAGGAAATCCAAAAGAGGTGTGCCCAAGCCATTGATTGAAAATAATTAATAAGAAAAATCCTAAACAATTGGCTCTCTCTAAACACTTGAACCCTAAAACAAGGCCTAACTTCTCAAGGAAACCACTAGGTGAAGTTGACCCCTGGGGTCAACCAACCTTCAAACTAGGCCACTTTGTTCACAAAAACACCTAAAGTTCAAGTGAAACCTTAAGCACCCTGATCTTAAAATTGGTAGACTTAAGAGGTCAAGATCCCCATTCTGGTCTACCTGGAACCGCAGTGACAAGAGAGGTCGGGTGGGGGAAACCCTGTAACCCGTGGGGACGCTCTACCGTGTAGGGGTCTTCGCGGGACTCTCCCTTTCTGGCTGCCCAGGTAATTCTCAGGTGGACGATCTTTCTGATCAAGGGGTCCATCTGCCCCGAACCTCTATAGTCACCCAACAATTTTTGGGTGTCTTGATTGGGTCCAGCACCTGCTTATCTCATCCAGCCCTTCAGTATTTTTCAGGAGGTCCTTGAAACCTCCTATAGAAATTCACTCTCATTCACATAGCCCCTCTTTCCTCTGATTCTGAACAAAATCCCCTTCTTCCATCTTGATTCAAACTTTGATTCTATCTCTTGATTCCACCACCTGATCCAATTATGCAGCCTAATTACCTAGCAAGACTACCATTCAAAAAACCTGAATATCTGAGATACATGAAAGATAAGATGATTGAGGATGCCCTTGAAATCTATGAAATCAAACCCTCAACACCAGTAGAAAACATTCAGGTTGATGTCCCAACAACCACAGCTTTCATCATAAACTGTGCCCAAATTCTATTGACTGAAATTTCAAAAGGATCAACCCGAGATATGCTCATGACAGGATACATTGAGATGGAAAAATTACACCAATCTGAATACCTTCAATGCTTGACAAATCCTGTACTTTGGGAACAACACCAAGATGCCCTTATGAAACGGGTAGAAATGATGAAATCAGTAGAACAAATTATCAACCAGAAATACCCGTATATACCAGAAACAGAGGATGAACCATCTTGGAACAATATTAAGGAACAATCCAGTTTCCCAGATCTCGGGATTGAGGCACAAAGTGGTTGTAAAATCCCAACCCAGATAGAAGACAATGTTGAATTAGGTTGGGATATTGCAGGAGAACACAATGATGAGCCAAACTTAGACCATGAATTGCCAAGCATAGAATTTCAAAACTCCTGCAATAATGAGATCAAAACTGAACCTTCTGAGGGTATAAATTCCGCCCCTTACTTTGATAAGGTGGCCCTCGAAGATCATTCGGACTTAGGTTCTAATAATTCTACCCACATCCTAAGCCTAGAACCTAGATCTGAAACTTATTGGGAAGATTATGAGGCCCCTTATGAGAAAGATCAAATTTTTACAGAATATGATTCCGGGCCTTTATTTGATGAATATCCCTCTCCAACATCTTCAGAAAATCTGATCGATTTTCCAGAGAACATGCCAATTTATGATACAGAGACTGAGGAGTTGGACGAGTTGGATTGGGTCTATCCTACCAGCTTGGAGCTTGAGCCTAGACAGAATACCTTTTCGAGCCCAGAATTGACATATAGGCTAGACCCCAATCAGGCTGCTGATTCCACATTTGATGATTTTTGCTGTGGTGGAATTCATGATCATGAATCTCATTTTCGCCAACTCTCCGACAATTTCAAATCTGACTATAATTGCGGAGAGATTCCCCTTCCTGAACACGCCAGGCCTATCTACGACCTCAGTTCTCATGACTCTAACTCCGACTCTGAGGTCCTGATTCCCGAGATCACCGATAACACAGAATCATTCCTTTTCGATCCTCAGGAACCAAAAACAGAAAATGCCAAGAGTGATTGCAACCAAGAATCCAAATTTTTTCTCGAATCCGATTCCTTTCATCCTACAAACACTCTTCCGGCATTTGATAGTTACCCAGAGGACTCTCTACAGAAAACCACCTATCATCTGTTTCTAGAAGAGCCCTCGTACACAATGGCCACCTCGTCCGCACACACAGAACGGATCAAAACCTCTCCCAAACCCCGACCCGCAACCGGACTCAATTTCTATTCAGATTCACCTCTCACCGAGCCGATTGCATTTCCACATCGGGTTTCGAACATTGATCAGACTACACACCATGCTCTATCATTCTCTGATCACCCCTGTAGGGTTTCCGTGTCATTCATTGATTATTCTACAGGTCCCTACTCTGACCAGGCTGATTCGACTCAGCCAAACCCTGCGTTTACACTTCCACATCCATCTGAGCTTCATAGTTTATGGTGGGCTCCACACCTTTTTATCCACATCTATCAACCCGCCAGATTGATTGGGTTTGGGCTGCATCATCAGCCTGTTGATCTGAACAAGCACCTGGTTGGACCAACCAGGCTCTTAATCAAGGTGCTTGTCTTACAAAACTCCGCTGATTTGACCATCCCCTCTCCATCGCATTTCCCGCTTGGCTGAAGGCATCAAACTCAGCGCTTAACGGGAGGCAGCCCGTCATTCTCTTTGAAAACCTGAAACTTGTTCTGACCCTTTTTGCACTTGAAGTTCACACTTTAAGACAGCCGACTCCACCTCAGGTGCTTACATCTGAGATTAGAAATCGTCCGCAACAGTCACCCCGACCCATTCACTCATCAAAACAGCTATCCTAATGTATGAACTTAGTTGAATAAAAACCCCTAGGTTACAATGAGGACATTGCAAATCTTAGGCATGGGGGGGTATGAAAGTGCAAAACTTGTAAGAAAAGGGTTTCAAACAAAAAATTCACATATGCCAAAAACACCATAAAAATTAAAAATTTTTGAAAAAGAATAAGAGGAAAAGAGGAGAAAGGAAATTTTGTGAAGGAGAAGGAGAAAAGAAACAAAATGAAAAAGGAGCACAAAATTATGAGAAAAGGTGATAGTCATTAGTAAGGAACTAAGGAATTAACCTAAGTTCTAGACCTCATTCAAGAGAATAACTGAAAAGTGCATAATGAGATTAGTAAGAACGCAAACCTTAGGCATTCTTGAATAGACTCTTAGTACCCATTAAGATTCGGACACTCCTCAAGAGGTTGAGGAAAATGAAAAGCTGAAGTAGTAGGTCTAAGGCTTAGGGAGTATTCGGCCTCATTAACTAATTTTTGGTTTACGGGACTCAGTAACCTAAGCACCCTAACCTCACACACAGCCTGGTTCAATAAGCGTAAAAATCAGAATCACGCAGAAGCGTCGCAAAATTCTGAAAGGAACACCTAGAATAGGAGCGGCCGATCAACACAAGTTGATTTGGACGAGTTCCCAGCGCGGAGAGGCGGGAAATCCCCTCGAAGATGCGTAGCAAAATATCATCTCCTCAGTGCTTGTCTCCTAGGATATTTATATATCTTACTGGGGGCATGTAAGCACTCTGCTGGTTCAGATTCCATGGATGGCATTATCTCGAAGTGTCAATTGCCAGGGTCTGGATTCGGCCACGGAACACCATGGATGGGATTATCTCGAAATCTCAATAGCCAGGGTTCCGGGGGTTGCCATGGGCGGTGCTATCTCGAAACATCGATCGCCAGGAACCCTTGAGGATTGATGATGGGAGCAAGGAATCTGATACAGACCGTGTTGAAAAGCCAATCCTAGGCTAGAACTAAAAAGAAAAAGAGAGAAAACTCTCCAAACAGAAAAACTTTCTATCTCTCTCTTACAAAACGCACTGCGAACTGAGCCAAGGCTAAAATCATTTCAAGCACGGGTGCTTTAACCACGAAGTCCAATAAACCTTAGGTTAGTTCTTGTGGGCCTTAAAAACCTTTGCCAAAAGACTGAGGCTAAGGCTAGACAGATTTGGATCTTGATTGGTACTAGAGTACCTTTTAGGCCTATGGTCAGCATTCTAACCTAATCTATGCTCAAATAAAAAAGGCACTTATCTAAAACTATTAAAAACTTCATGGTCTAGAACAAGGGGTTGAAACCTTAAGTTTTTGCTAAGGGACTAGCAAAAGCTAGGCATGGGGGTATGATGAGAACCTCATCATGAGCCATAACTAGCTCATTTTGACCCAATACAAAGGATAAAAGCTCCTACATAACTCAAGGAAAGGCTTAACTCAGAGAATTCTGAGTTTAAGGAGAAAACAAGTCATAAGGGGTAAAAATGCAATTTTACCAGTATAATCTGCATACAGGGTAATTCAGGGCCCAAACATAGGTCAAAGCAGCTTAATAAGAATAAAAGTGGGATGAGATGATCTAGCAAGGGCTACAGCACTTCCAAGAAACTAAATGATAATCTGTAACCCTAAAACAACCCACTTCAATTCACAAGGTTCGAGGCAAAGTAAAAATAGAATAAACCCTCTAAAATTCATAGAAAAATAATCTCTAGGGTTTAGAACCTTCAATTTGGCCTTCAGAACCCATTTTGACCTACATTGAGAACCATGCCCAATTAATAACTTAATTTGGGTTTTTGCATAAATTGACCGGTCAAATAAGGTTTAATATAGAAATGAAATTCACCATCAGATTCCTTAGGTCCTAATTAATCATGTATAAAAACTTGAGCCTAAGAAGAAACCTCCTTGACCGACTTTACACTTTGGTCCTCATATATTTACTCTTTGGCCCTCAACTTTTGAACCCTCGCATTTTGACCCCTAACTCTCCTTCGTTCTTTGCGATCAGGTCCCCCCTGCAAAACCTGCCAGCACCATGCTCCGGCGACCTTGCGCGGAGCATGGTGCCGCGCAGGGTGAGGTGGGGGACCTGGCAAGTAAACCGGGGGTGCCCTGCGTCGTCAGCCGTCGCAGGGACACCCCCCTGGTCGTTGTAACCCACCATACCGGCCGTGCGAACGCACGGACGGTATGGGTTCTTGTCTCCGGCCATCCTCCGGCGAGGGAGACACGTCGTCTCCCTCCGCCTTCCTCCCTGTTTGATCCCTATAAATACCCCCCGTTGCTCCACCGACCAGGGTAGCTGGGATCTGACGGAGAAAACCCCCAACTTTCCTCTCCTCTCCCTCCGGCAGACGCCCACCAGCTCCGGCGGTTCCTCCTCCTCCTCTTCGCTCTACCGCAATACCAGCAGCAGAGACCTCCTCCCCTGCTCTTCCCGCGCCACGCCGTACCCAGCTGGCGCATCTCTGGCTCTCTGCTCGCCGCCGCCCCTTCCCTGGGCATCTTCTTCTCCGGCGACAGTCGATACGACTGTCGCCCTGCCCCGACCCCTTTCGTCTCCATAGCTAGGTCAGAACTCCTCCCATCTCCCCCTCTTTCTTTTCCCCACTGTCTTTTATTTGATTAAGCCCTCGACCGACCCTGACCATCGTCACCCCCTTCGTCTCCGGCCACCCTCCGGCGAGATGCTCCCATCGCTCCACAGCCTCACACACCTCGCCGACCCTCACCGAACCTCCGCCTCATCACACTGAGCACCCCCCACCCCTCCACTGCCACTCCACACCCCCGTAACGCTCCCCCGAACAAACCCATTCCTCCGGTTGCAGTCCAACCTAGGGCTGCCGCCAGACACCACCTTGCGGCCTGCCGCGCAGCTCCTCACCTTCGCCGTGCCACGGCGAAGGTTCCCCAGTGGTTTGATCAGGCCGAGAGGCCATATTCGTGTCCGACAGGTTTTGAGGTTCGACCGCCATTAACGCACATTGAAGCAGCTTCTCCCGCGCTCCAGGCTTGAGGACTCCAGGTCTCCAGCTGCTGCGGATTACGGGGAGTCTTGCGAAGGCAGCCAGCCAACAACCTACGCAAATCAAAGCCGCAGCTGCAGAAGCCAGGCCGCGGTCTCCCAGCAGGCGCACGCGAGGAAAGGTCTGTGTTTAGTCCCACATCGGAAAGCCTCACACACTTTCCACTGTTTAAATTGATTTTGTGCACTAGCCTTACTGCCTCAGCACACGGGGTGAGGTCCCCTTACACCCGCCCGGTTACCCGGTCTCGTCCGCGCTCACGCCCCGCGGACCTGACCCGACCCGACTTAGACTGACCTGCACTCCTCGCCCACCACGCACACCGGTGGGCCTGGACCCGGGCGTGACCCGAACCCGATGACCCGGCAGCTCTGGGAGAGCTTTCCCAAGAGTGGTTTCAGAGAGAGAGAGACGCGGGGGGAGAGGGTAGAGTAGGTTTTGTTCTCTGACGTAAGCTCTGAAGTGTGCAGGCACAGGTGAAGAAGAAGAACCGCGGAAGAAGAAGGAAGCTGAGGGAGACACTGTAGCAACAGGCAGTTTAAGTCGTCTGATTTGGAAATCAGATGACGGCCTGAAGGGAAAAGAAGAAAGAAGGAGGGGTGACGTCCCTGGCTGAAGAAAGAAAGAAAGAAGAACATCACCTCTGCAGAACAAAGAAGAAGAAGGAGATCTGAAGAAAGAAAGAAGATCACCTCTGCAGAACTAAGAAGAAAGAAGGAGATCTGAAGAACAAAGAAGGAAGAAGGAGATCTGAAGAAAGAAAGAAAGAAGAACATCACGAGGAGAAAACAAAGAGAAAATAAGACAACGAATTCTTTCCCTCTCTCTTTCTTTTTGTAAAAGAAACATGTATATCTCTAGAATACAACTTGCTCCCTGAGTTCGACCTCGGGAACTCTTTTATTTTCCGAGTAAAAAAAATTATATTTGAAATGATGGCAACAACTGGCTATATTACAACGACATAACAATAAAACCCGGTTATCTCTCGCAGAAGCAATCGTTATCAAGTACACAACTCTCTCTCATATGTTCTTCCCGCATCCCTCCATTTCTTCCAAATCATGGATTTCAATGCCTATCCATCTTACCCAAACTACCCCCAACAGGATTTATATGCTAACCCAAGTAGACCATACCCACAGCCTACTTGGGCTAACCAACCACCAAGTTGGGGATACGACCTTGAATATCCCTCTTGGCCCAACTGTCCCAATTATGACCAAACCGCACCAACCTCTTATTGGAATACACCCAACATATCCACCCAAGGGTATGATTTAAATCGTGGGGCTCCATATCTCGATTCTCCTCACGATGCCTCCTCATTTAGGTCCTACCCGCTCTGTTGTGATAGGACCTACACTTTAGGAGAACAACAAGAACCCTACCCATCTCAAGATAATAACCAAGAAAGGTCATCTGAATTCAACAACCTTTCCTACTTGACCTTTGAATTAGGAGTTCTAGACAAATGGAAATCAGAAAATGATCAGAAATCTAGGCAAGCCCAGGATCATCAACCTTTGATTTGGTCCCCTGATGAAGTATCTGACTGGGAGGAGAACTTAGAACCTCAACTATTCTGGAGTAGGACCAAACAGAGAATGGCTCCTCTTGAAGAACTAAACCCTAAACATGATAGAATAGAGGACCCACCCAAGAACCTAAACACCAGTGTGGGTTCTGATCCACAACCTCAACCATACTCTCTTAACCTGGATTTCAAGGAGGAAATCCAAAGGACACCAAATGACACCATGTCAATTCTTGATAACCTCCAGTTAGAACTACACAGACAGAATCAAGAATTGGTTAAAGGGCAACAGGTCATGTTGGATTTGTTCCAACAATTGGGGGAAGAAGGCCAGAGAAAGCTGTTGCACACAACGCCATTCATGGAATTTATAAAGCAAGGACCTACCATGATCAATTAGACTACACCCAGTCATCCTGATTTGGTTCAGTCCACCATTGATACCCCTCAGGAGTTGGATAGCTCAGTGGATAAGGACAGTAAGGATTCCTCGGAACACAATTTGGGGAGCATTGAGAACAAACATCAGGAGGAAACTGAGAATGTGAGGGGAGAGGCCTTGGAATCCGAATCTAATCGGCCCAAGAGAAGCAATCTGGTGGGAGCAGCCAACATCGGAGATGGAGAATGGAGTTACAATTTCGGAGAAATTGATTATGAATCGGTTGGAATCCCCATCACAAATTTGGAGGAGGGCTGAGAGAAAGAATATAATCTAGAGGATGAAATTGACCCTACCTCTAATGCAACCCCAAACAGTGAATCTGATATAAAGGAGGTTGAAGAAAATATTCTTGAGATCAAGGGATTGGAGGGAATGAGCAATGAAACCATAATTGCAGAAGAGATGGATTCGTCTTTAGAGAGAGGCCTCATGCTTAATTGTAGGGCTCGTTATGAAACTTTGGACTTTGTTACCTGCCCTACCAGAATAAAGATCCCGCAACTTGAATGCACTGGAATTGATACACTTTCGATGGATTACAATTTTATGAGGACACGAGCTGAATATAAAACCTACATCTTTAGTGTCTGGCATGTCATATTTGGGGTGCGTTCGTCCACAGCAACTTGTTTGCATGCCCACAGACTAAGAGAGGATCTGACACGGGCATGCATGATACAAAATTCCCGCCCCTTAGGAACGGGACTCCACCACAACCTTATTCTCATCTGTGGACCTCTGATTTTGGGTCTGGTTGATTTTGTACAGACCTCCTTGTCCCAAGCCATTCCTGTTTGTGCACCGCCCAGCTGGAGGCGTTAAACTCAGCGCTTCCTGGGAGGCAACCCAGAGGATTCAGACTGATCTGGTAGTTTACGTCACTCAGGTACTATCTTTTTGAACCCTTTTGCATCCATGTATCTACCAATGAGGACATTGTCCAACTTAAGCATGGGGGGGTGGTAAATTGCATAATCCTGAGCTCAATTAATCAGTCTGAATGAATAAATAAATTTAAAAAAAAATTGAATTTAGGAAGAAAACTTAGGTATTAGAAACTTGTCAATAGTGGGAAATAATACAAAAAGAACTTAAACACTTAGACTTTTCAGGACTTCAGGCTTAATCAGCCCTGGTGTCCGTTAAAATATGGATTTAGCGAATCCTTGCAACCTTAAGCTATTCTAATCCACCTACTAAATAAGGTAATAAGTATACGACTTATCAATTCACCCTCTAACTCAGGAAAACTTTGAGTCTAAGCATCTGCACACATTTTTACACAGACTCACTTCTCAGAGATTTTGACAGAAATTGGGTAGCTAATGAACTCTCTAGGGTGGTATGGTTGGTAAGTTGTCGTGGGTAACAGCCCATTGGCAGGTTGTCCAGAACCCAGCCATAGGCCATTTCTTCTTCATTGCCTCTAAGTACATTTGAGATTAGGGAAGCCACCTACGAAAAAAAAGGGAAGAAGAAGAAAAGAAAATAAACCACACTTCACCGCACAAGTATGGTTGGCAAGTGATCGTGGGTAACAGCCCATTGGTCGGTTGTCAAGTGCCCAGCTCAATAATTGCACAAAAAAGACCAAAACACCTAAGAAAGAAGCAGGGAAGTAGTACAAGCCGGGGAGATATACACTGGAAAAATCCTTGTGTTGACCCCAATTAAAACAAACGTAGGGAGAAAGCTACCAATCGAACAAATACACCTTCAGGCAAATTTGTTTCCTTTTCCGGTCCCCTAGAGGCGTAGAAACTCGAAGGCTATCTCAATTACCATTAAGTGAGTCTATCACAACATTCACACCAAGATGCCTAGCACTTAGGGTTTTGACCGAGTTTTGGGTGGGTTGGGTAGCCGTAAAAAGTTACCAACCCACACCGGATTCCGAAAAAATTCTAAAAAAATATATATACATATGTATAATTATATACATTAAAGCAAGGATTCGGGCGATTCGTATTTTGGCAGACACCCGGGCGCTGCTTAATCTTTGTACATTAAGATCTTCGTATATTTCCTCTTATTGACAAGTAACGAAGTGTCTAAGCAATTACTTCTTAAATTCTGAAAGAAAATAAATGCTAGAATAAACCTTGCTAGGGACTAGCAAGGAGTAAGAATGGGGATATGATAACACTGCACAAGGGGGTGATAATTATGTTGAATATGGCCCATCTTAAGAATAAAAGGCATAACATAAGTAGAATGGGAGCATTGCATGCATCATGTACCAAGATTGCTTATAAAATTGTATTAATGGCCATTTGTGTAAGCATTTGTCAAAGCAGGGCTCAGATGAGCAATCGGACCACACGGATGGATTCAGAACAACGAACAGAGTCCAACGGACTCAAGATCGGCCAAATCCGACATCCGAAGCTCCTACAATGGGCCCAAGAAGTTCTGACCGTTGATGTGGAGATCAACGGCCCATATTGCGCCATGTCAGTCCCCGCTCCACCGTGAGCCGTGCCTTCATCCAGCCGAGATCAAATCTCGGCCGTCGATCTCCGATCAAACGGCCAAGACTCGCGTGCCCTCCCACGGTCTCCACGACAAAGCGCGAGCGTGGCGCAACGGTTAGCGTGCACGGCTGCATGCACGCAACGCGGGTTCGAGCCACGCGGAGTCGAAATCGAAGACGAAGGACGCGCGCGGTGAAATTGGGTCGCCCGATCAGCAGCGAGCAGCCGAGATCTCGCCACGCGGCACAACCGCAGCTCACGCGTGCCCACGCGAGCGCGCACGCCGGGCGATGACGCCCGTTCACACGCGCGCCCGAGGAGCGATCCCAGCGCAGCCGAGGAGGATTCTCAGCCGTCCGATCGAAGATCGGACGGCTCTCGTTCAACAGCCGTGGATCGCACGAGGAGAAGAAACGAGGCAGGCGGCTGACCAACGGCTGGAGGGCTTCACCGACGCTTTTGGGAGTGGTTTTAGCGATGCTCTAGACGTCGCTAAAGCCCCTTCTTCTTTTAGGAAGCCCTTAACCCTATTTAAACCCCCTCCAACCACTCATTCAAGGCATTCACTCCCCTTGCAACTACTCCACCCCTCTCTTAGCTAGCTTTAGGCCCTCTTGTAATCGCCGGAGACGACGAGCCGCCGACGGAGCCTCCTCCTCCACCATGGCCACCTCGTCGCTCTCCACACACTCTCTCTCTCTTTTAAGCTTTCCATTACTTTTGTTTGAAGCATGTATTTAATGTTGTAAGCTATGAACTACAAGTGCATGATTAATGAAGTTATTTTCCGTTCAATTATCATTTTAATTTCCGATCAAGTTACATGATCAAACAAAGAACTTTGTAACCCTAAACCCTACCTCTATCTTTCTCTCGCTTTTCAAAACCGCATCTTTCGCAAGCAAAACTCCGCACTTTCCGTGACAACAAGTGATAAGCAAAAATCTGATTTTCACGCCTCCCTGAGACCGACACTCGGACTCACCTCCGTTTATTTATTTTAAAACCGACGTTGCAAGTGCGACTATAACGACACTCCTTAACACACATGCACAACGACACGTCAGGCATGAATCCTAGGACTGGAAAACTAGATTGAATATATATATTGCAGTCTTGGAAAAGTAGAAAGGAAAACGATAACTGCCTGTAATTGGTTAACAGTTGCCTGCTTATGAATGGATAATTACTGTTGAGAACATGGGATATATGAAAATTAAAGCTGAAATGATGAAACCTAAATTGGCTAAGTTAAATAAAAATGAGCATGGACCCTACGGGGAATTAGAAGTAGAGCTCCTGAGAAGTGAATGGAATAGAATTAGGGAAGTGAGCTGGCCCTTGAGTAAGGAGTACCAAGGAGAGCGACTGTCCCCCGATTTAGTGCAGAGCAGAGCTAGCCACCCCAGGGACCCGGGGTTAGGTCTGGCCACTTTGTACTAACTTTTGGCCCTCGTGTACACAATACCGAGGAGAGCTACTAGTGTAGGGAGAGCACTAGCCACCCTACGAGCCCCGGGGTTCTGCTAGCCCACCTACACCAACTTGTTAGGCCCACTGGGCAAACCAGGGTAGTCAGGCGAGGGTGCGTGGACTATGGAGGGGCAAGACCCCTATTTGGTTACTGTGGAGGGGCTGGACCCCTATTACTGAGAGGGCTCTGCCCTATACTGGTTCCATGTTGTGCTTTGGGCGCACTCGTTAATGGAAACGACTAACCGTGTGCCAGTGCGGGGTAGCTACTCGTGCGTTTATCGCGCATGTCGTAGTCACCGTTACATCTGTCAGCGACCTTGGGGTGGTTGACTGAGGCTAGGACCACCACGGGGGACTCTACCGGCCAGGGGAGCACCACGTGTTACTTCTACTTTTTGGAAAAGACTGCAATCAAAATCGTTCTCACGAGGAACATTCAAGATCAAAAGAAAGATCTGAGGAATAATTCAATAATGAGTAAATGGAAAAATAAAGAAAGAGATTAAAAATATAACAGCTATTGTCCACCTTACTATTTTCTTAGCTTTTGGTTGCCACTCTACTCAGCATTTCGCTAACGCGTCACTCATTCAGGACCAGGTGTTGAGCAACTAGAGTCGGCGGCTGCAGAGGGAGGTGGGCCTAGTGGAGCCCAGTAGTCTTATTTGTGTAGTACCTACTGTACCGTTTCTTTTGTGTAGTGAGTATTTTTCTGTTACCACTGTATTCTTTTATTGCAAGCATCATATTTATGTACCTATTTATTCTCTATTGTTGTGGTGGTGTATACTGTAGTAGTTCTTTTCTTTACTGCTGTATTTTATTACTGCTAGTTATATACATGCTGACTGTGGTTTATTTTACTACTCTTTTGGTTACTTTCTCGTTGAATGACTGGGTCATGGGATCAGTCGAGTCGGTCCGATTCTCGTGTCTCGTAGGGATTCAGGAATCGGGTCGTAACACTACGTGTCTATGAGTTGAGTGCTGTGGGTGTTGAGTGCGTGAGTGTGTGTTAATGAGTGTAAGTGTATATATGCATATATAGAGTACATGTACATTGTATATATGTAAATAGCATAAGTAATACATGAATAAGTAATACATGAGTATAGTAGTATTATTTGAGCTATATATGCATATAAATAAAACATATCTTTAGTGACAGATATATTCGTCATTATAGATAGTATTATATATTAATATAGATAATAGTTTTTACCTTAGCTTATGTATATAGTTTTTTTACGGATATAGCGACACTTTCATACGTCGCTGTAGATATTTTATATGTTATTGTAGATATTAGTAAGTTAAGTTAGTATAGTACATATTATTACTTATTATTGTACCCTTAGCTAAGTATTATTAATATAAGTTGTAAATAGATAATATATAGTATTTATTTATGATTTTTTATGCTTATTTGTAGATAAATATTTTCAAGCATTGTAATTCATTTTTGTTTTTAAAATTGATTCATTCTTTCATTATTTGATTCATTCATTCATTATTGTACATAAAATCAATCTTTTTTTAATTAAAGAATATTTTTGGACTTAGAGAGTGATGTATATCAATAACAGTCTCCTAGTGAATGACCTGGAATAAACCAGTAAAAATTAAGTATATAAATAAAATTGACGCGACAACGATTTGTATTTGTGACATTTACTACAACAACGACGTTTTAAAACCCCTGTTTAGTACAAATCGGTTGTCGACGATCATATTTTTGATGCCATTGTCGGGGATAAAAACCCAATAATAGTGCTTTCTTATGATTGTTGACGAGTCAGCGACCATGCGCACGATCTCAATTCTTCGATGGCGACCCACAGAAAATTCGTTAATCATTAAGTCCTCAATATCCTACGGAACAAACATTTTTGTTATATAAAAATGGAAATGTGAAGCAGGCAACTCTTATTTTTATTTCCTCAAAATAATGTCATTACAATCAAGTTTAAAAGAATGCTTGTACAAGGAAATTGAAAGCGACAATAGCTATAATAACAAAATAGATATGCACACACGGAACCTATGAAGAGTTTATGCATGCACTCTGGAGGGCAGGAATACTACACTACTACGTTAATGCTAGAATTAAACTAAGAAGAACAGTAAATCTATGCTACTAGAAATCAGGTCATTGGAGGTAGTCTCCAATGGCTGTGTGGCTGGAGGTGGTAAGAGGGAAGAGAGGAACAGCCAAGGTGGTTGGTCGGCCTATTGAGAAGGTGGTGGAGGAGCTTGCTCTTGGACGTGGAGATGGTGATGGTGCTTGTGAGTGGTGCAAGTGGATGGAAGAATGAATGGAGTCCAAGATGGGGTGCATGCACATCCAAGGAGAGTCTTATATAGACTTTGGGTTGGCTCATCTAGAGAGGTGAGGAATTCTCTAGAAGATCCTCCACTTGGCGTCAAGATGGCATGAGGAGTGGACATCTTAGATCCATAATTTGTGGATCTAAGAATGGACTAAGTGGGTTTCCTATTTTTGGAATTCAAAGCTAGTGCCACTTGGAGAAGGTTCTAGAGGGCTCTAGAGTGGGTGACCTCTTCAAGGTGTTGGGGGTGTGTTGGGTCAGGTCTAGGTTAGTCTAAATGGAAGGTCTAGTTAGGTTTCTGAAAATAGGTTCATACGACCTATGGCTAAGGTGATTGATCTAATTAAACTTAACCAAGTTTAATTAGGTCAATAGGTGTGTAATTGGGAGAGAGAGTTCTCAATTTGGTTGGTCTTGAGTCAATTGGACCCTCAACGAGTCCAATAGGACTTGTGTTGGTTGAGAATTGAGCTCCTTTGGACTGTATGAGTCCCATTGACTAGGTAAAGTGTAATTGACTTAGATCTAAGTCAATTAGGCTTAGTGAGAACCTAATTAGGTTCTTAGGAAAGTTTTAGGGTAGTGTACTAAGCTTAGGGTACCTTAATTTAGGTTTCCTACAGTGTAGGATTGGGTTTAAGGGCTTAAGAGATCAAGATTTGGAGAGGGGTTCCAGATGTCTAATCTTATGATCAGATGACTTATACTTCAAAATCAGACATCTAAGTCTTTAGTCTGGAGGTCTAATGCTAAATCAGTGTGAAGTTAAGGTTCTATCTTGGATTTCTGTAGAAATTGGATGTCTAACACCTTGTCTGGATGTCCAATATTCCAGCAGATTAGATTCTAAGTTTACAGGTGGAATTTAAGGGGCCTAGACGTCCAGCATCCTACCTGGACATCCAAAGATGGGCCGGAAGATGGGTTTTGAGGTAGTCTAGGCTAAGGTGACCTAATATAAGGGTAGCTAGGGTTTGAGAAGGTAACTAAGGCTATCTTAAGGCTAGGGATAGGTGCAGGAATGTCCTATGTTCTTCATAATTTAACTCAAACATTAAAATCCTATAAGCAATATAGTATACCTCTTCCGTACATTATGTCTTCCTCTTGACTAGCTTTATTCCAAGGCTTCTACTCCAGCTCTGCTATAGCTCTAACTTCTTCCCTACTTCAGATTCAGCTTCAGGCTATCTCCTGAGCTTTTATTACCTACAAACCATATAATACACTGATCAGTACATCATTATAGCATTATTTCTCGATTATCTATGGTAAAGCAAGAAAGATGTCATGCATGCTACTAATGCATGAATTATACTACAATTATGCTAAGTTCTAACTCAATTCAGGCCATGTAAGTCCTATGATTGCTATGTAATCATACTCCCATGCCAAATCTTGCTAGTCCCTAGCAAATGCAAAACTATGTTATCTATAAATGGGTTCCTAGAGGACCGATTATTTTTATCAAGTGTAAAACTGGAGATTCTTTTCCTTTTCATTTTCATTTGAGGATCTAGAAATCCAAACAATTGTGAAAGTGCAGTTATGTAGCTTATGCAATGCATTCAAGTGAAAAGTCGATTCACCTCTAAAGCCTGTACTTGACCCCTAGAAAAATTCTATCAGGATAGACAACCTTCCCTCGGGGTATAACAAAATATTTTCTAATTTCTACCCCGGCTTTCAGCTTAGGTAGAGGATGTCTAAGTCAAGTGGGTTTCTATTTTGTGGCTCATACTCATTTGGTTCTGCATATAGACTAGTACTACGAAATCTAGATTTCCAAACTATCAAGTAAGTCAACTCAGAGAGAAGCGAGGAAAACTGAGCTCTCTTTGGCTCCTTTGTACTTACTCTCTCTTTTCTCTTTTCTCTTCTTTTCTTTTTTTCTTTTCTCGAGCTCACAATCTCGCTAGATTTACAAGTATAATCCATATTTGGTGGTCTTACATGACATTAACACTTTAATAGAGTTCTAATAGCCTAACACTAAGTTCAAATTCCTCAATCAGTATTCAGGCGGTCAGAAATACAGCAAAGTAGATTAAGGCTAGATTTGGTGGATCGTAAATGTGGTGGGTGATGTTGACTCAATACAATTGAAATAAACACTACAGCACTTATAAACTCATTTTTCTATTTTTCTTTTTCTAAATTTTTTTTCTTCCTTTTTGTTTTTCTATATTTTCTCTCTTTTTTTTCTTTTTTTCTTTCTACACATTTTCCTTTTTTTTTCTCATATCAACACAACATAATACAACACACAACATACGTGAATTTTATTCAGGAGGCATTATTGGGAATTGGTGTTGTTCAGAAGAATATCTGATAGCTTATTTAGTGGAAGTGCCTACTCTCGACATCGGGAAAGGGATGATAGGACGGTATATTTTCTGACTTTGATATCAATACCATCCTTCAGCTGAGGATTCTGTAAAAGACAGTCGTAACTATCCACCTTAGTCCTAGTTTTATTATAACTCGATCACTACGTATTTGCCTTATTTGGTGGCTCTCAAAGATCACATAAAGTTTATGAGCGGGAACTAAGAGCGAAAACTATGCCTAACGTCGAGTATCATTACCTAATTATCTAGAAATTAAGATTCCTTACACTAGTCTTAGAGCACTAGTAACACTTTACTCTCATCTTACATTATTTGGTAGATCATCTAGAAGAAGGTTCACCTGACTGTCTAACCACTGTCCAAGGGTTCAAGAAAAGAAGCACTGCTTCTTCTCGACAAACTAAAGACATTTATCGATCTTCATGGTGAATCCATTGCAAAATCTACATGTGAGTGTGAAAATTGTACTGGATTCTAGATTTTAGGACTCAACTAAAGACTAAAATCCCTAATAAAACCTCTTGATAAAAATCTTTATTCATGGATGCAATATATATAGATGCTATGTATAATTAACCTCTTATGATTATACTTCAATATTGTTCCCTTATCAAGTTACATTCATCTTAGTCCTAATTCACAATAAAAGTGTGTGAACAAGTCGAAAGTGGTTGTTGCAGATGATTTCTAGCTCCAATGTAAGCATTGGAGGTGGAGTCTGATGTTCTTAAATTTTGGACCATAAAGTACAATTATCATGCTGCTCAAAGGTTTTTCTAAGTGTTGGAAGAAAACTTTTCAGTTTAATGTATACTGACCCCACCATGCCTACATTCTTGCATGTCGTCATGCATGAATGTAAAGAAAATAAATTAAGATAGGGAGTAAGTGGGTAGAAATCACCAGAAATTGCTCTTGAATTTTCATTCAGCATAAGCCAACTTGATTATATATAATATGCAAAAAAATATGCTAAAAGAAAATATGCTATGTATAAAAGATATGTACATATATATAAGTGCTGAGTTTAACGCCTCCAGCTGGGTGAAAACTCAATCACACGTCCTCAATGACATTAATGATTTTGTCGGTAGGAGGATGTTCTTGGGCCATAAATGGCTTAAGGCGCTGGCTATTTACTGTAGACACATGCCAAATTTTGGGTCCATGATTTGGACCACCCATTAGAGTAGGGGTGAATCACAATGTACGACCCAGTCCACTTGGACTTGAGTTTTCCCGCAAAGAATTTAAGGTGTAAATCGAATAGCTAGGTTTGCTGGTTAGACGTGAATACTTTCCTCCAGATGTGGTGGTCGTGAAAGGCCTTTGTCTTATCTTTGTAAATTTTCGCATTCTCGTAGGACTCCCACCAAATCTCTTCTAGTTCACTTAGTTGGAGCTTCCTTTCATAACTTCCCGCATCGAGGTAAAAATTACATTTTCGTACCGCCCAATAGGTGCGGTGCTCCAGCTCAACAGGAAGGTGACAGGCCTTTCTATGTACCATACGATATGGCGACATTCCGAGTAGGGCCATGTACGCGATCTAATATGCCCAAAGTGCATCAATTAATCTATCAGACCAGTCCTTCCTATCTGGTCTAACTGTCTTCTGGAGAATCAGCTTGATTTGACAATTAGATACTTCAGCCTACCCATTGGTCTGCGGATGATAGGGGGTGGCAATACAATGATGTACTCCGTATTTCTTTAGTAATCACATAAAATGAGCATGGATGAAGTGACTACCCCCATCGCTAAACAGAGAGAGGGGTATACCAAATCTCGTGAAAATAAATTCCTGCATGAAAGAGATAACGGTCTTATTTTCGGCCCATCTCGCCAGGATGGCTTCGACCCACTTTGAGACATAATCAACAGCGACAAATATGTACTCGAAGCCATGCGAATTCAGAAAAGGACCCATGAAATTGATGCCCCACACGTCGAACACTTCTACAACCAAAATGGGTTGGAGAGGCATCATGTCTCTCCTGGTCATAGAACCGACCGACTGGCATCGCTTGTAGTACTTGGCAAATCCATGTGTATCTCTGAAAATGTTCGGCAAGAAAAATCTCGACTGCAAAATCTTTGCAGTGGTTTTTAAACCCGAAAAATGACCACCACAGGCCTCACTCTAGCAAAAAGATAACACACTCAAGATTTCAGAGTTGAGGGTGCACCTCCTGATAATTTGATCAGCTCCAATGTGGAAGAGAAAGGGGTCATCCCAAAAATAAAATTTGACCTCAGAAATAAATTCGAGTTTCTGGTCCTTGGACATGTTCGAGGGAATCTTGCCTGCAACAAGATAATTTGCGATATCTACGTTCCAGGGAAACTCGACATAATTAATTACCAAAAGAGACTCATCCGGGAATTGATCCGAAATAGACGAGGAATAAGGAATGTTGGCTGGGTCTAATCGAGATAAGTGATCTGCCACAACATTATGTACTCCGGCTTTATCATGGATTTCGACATCAAATTCCTGCAAAAGAAGGATCCATCTAATAAGACTAGGTTTGGCATCTTCTTTGCCAACAAATGCCGAAGGGTCGAATGATCTATGAAAATTATTACTTTAGACCCAAGCAAATATGATCGAAATTTCTCCAACCCAAATACTACTTCTAGCAATTCTTTTTCAGTGATAGTATAATTACGTTGAGCCTCATTCAGCAAGGGTATAGAATCCACTTTTTCTATTTGTGCACACCAAAAGCAAGTAGAAGCAAATATGTTAAGGTTAAGCTCAAAAATCAAAATCACATTGCCTCCCCGGCAACGTCGCCATTCGCTGAAGTTGTAAAATGAGGATTTGATTAAACATGTCATAGTATAGCACAAATTACAACTCAAACAAAAATTAATAACGAGACGGTGAGTCCCACTTGATCTCAGGGAGGCAGATAAAAGCGAAATTGATTTTGATTTCTCTACTTTCTTAGAATTGCAGTCTAGTATTTAAGGTACGAATATAGGATTCGCCGGTTGACATGCGCATGAGTCAAAAATGGTATAATCGTGAAGGTATGTGTATTACTAAGCATGATCTCAATTCTTCGATGGCAACCCACAGAAAATTTGTTAAACATTAAGTCCTCAATATCCTCCTGAACATACATTTTAGTTGCATAAAAATGGATATATGAAGCAGGAAACTCTTATTTTTATTTCCTAAAAATAATGTCATTACAATCGAGTTTAGTGAAATGCTTGTACAAGGAAATTGAAAGTGACAATAGCTATGCTAACAGAATAGAGATGCACACATGGAACCTATGAAGAGTTTATGCGTGCACTCTGGAAGGCAATAATACTACACTACTACGCTAAAAATTAATGCTAGAATTAAACTAAGAAGAACAGTAAATCTATGCTACTAGAAATCAGGACATTAGAGGTCTTCTCCAATGGCTGTGTGGCTAGAGGTGGTAGGATGGAAGAGAGGGACGGTCAAGGTGGTTGCTCAGCCTCTTGAGAAGGTGGTGGAGGAGCTTGCTCTTGGATGTGGAGATGGAGATGATGCTTGTGAGTGGTGCAAGTGTATGGAAGAATGAATGGAGTCCAAGATGGGATGCATGGCCGTCTAAGGAGAGTCTTATATAGACTTTGGGTTGGCTCATCTAGAGAGGTGCGAAGTTCTCTAGAAGCACCTCCACTTGGCGTCAAGATGGCATGAGGAGTTGTAACGACCCAATTCCCAAGTCCCTACGAGACACGAGAACCGGACCGACTCGACTAATCCCAAGACCCAGTCGTCCAACGAGGAAGTAACCAAAAGAGCAGTAAAATAAACCACATTCAGCATGAATATAACTAATAGTAAGGAAATACAGCAGTAAGGAAAGAAACCACTACAGTATATACCACCACAATAGTAGAACAACATTCATAACATAATATGAACTGCAGGTAAAGAAAAGTACAGCGGAAACAAGAACTACTCACTATAACGGAACAAAAAGAGGTACAAGAGAATAGTGGTAACTCTACTGGACCCTACTCGGCCCAGCGTCCTCTGCAGCCGCTGACCCTGGCTGCTCAACACCTGGTCCTGAAAGGTAACGAGTGTAACACGTCAGCAAAACGCTGAGTAGAGTGGCAGCTAAACTAAAGAAACAGTAAAGTGTACAGTAGCTGTTTTAAATTTTCTTTCTTCCTTTATTTACGTCTTTCTATTGTTTCATAATTTATCTATTTCTCAGATCCTTCACTTGATCTCGAATGTTCCTCGTGGGAACGATCTTGATTGCAGTCTTTTCCGAACAGTAGAAGTAGCACGTGGTGCTCTCCTGGCCGGGAGAGTCCCCCGTGGTGATCCTACTCTCAGTCAACCACCCCAAGGTCACTGACAGACGTAACAGTGACTACGGCATACGTGGTAAACGCACGGGTAGCTAACCTGCACTGGCACGCGGTCAGTCATTTCCGTTAACGGGTGCGCCCAAAGCACAGCACGGAACCAGTACAAGGCAGATCCCTCTCAGTAATAGGGGTCCAACCCCTCCACAGTAACCAAACAGGGGCCTTGCCCCTCCACAGTCCGCGCACCCTCGCCTGACTACCCTGGTTTACCCCAGTGGGCCTAACAAGTCGGTGTGGGAGGCTAGCAGAATCCCGGGGCCCGTGGGGTAGCTAGTACCTCCCTACACTAGTAGCTCTCCTCGGTACTACGTACACGAGGGCCAGCAAGTCGGTACAGAGTGGCCAGTCCTAACCCCGGGTCCCTGGAGCGGCTGGCTCCGCTCTGCACTAAACAGGGGGGACAGTCGCTCTCCTTGGTACTCCGTACTCAAGGGCCAGCTCACTTCCCCAATTCTATTCCATTCACTTTCCAGGAGTTCTACTCCTAATTCCCCGTAGGGTTCCAGCTCTTTTAACTCAGAACATCCACGTTTCACTTTCCAGTTTCACGTTCTTACAATCCATATTCTCAATCATGTTTATTTATTCATAACAGGCAGCTGTTAATTCAATTCACAGGCAGCTAGTATTTCCTTTCCACATTTTCCAAGACTGCAGTATTCATACATTCCACTAGTTTTCCCATCCTAGGATTCATGCCATATCCTAGGATCTATCATACAATCTAGTTCTCCAGCCCTAGGATTCATGCAACACCCTAGGAATCTACCATTCAATCTATTTCTCATTCCTAGGATTCATGCAATGTCCTAGGTTCTATTTATGGTTTCATAATTTAACAGATTATACTTAAAGCCACTCTACCAGGTACAACGGGAGTAATGGGTAATGGTCAGGAATCCCGCGTGCCTCCGTGACCCCCGAGACTGCAACAGAACGGGATCCTATCACAAGGATCAAACACAAGGAGTGTCTCAAAATAGTGTACAGCTACTATAGATGGGTAGAGGATGTAATTTCGAAAAGAACGCAACTCGAAACGCGGAAAACGGAACCCGAAAGGGCCCTAAACGGGTCGAAAACGATGAAACAGTGCAAAATCAGACGTCTGGAACTTATTCCAGACGTCTTAAAAAGTGAAACAGGGTTTACCTTGCTCTGCGTGGTCTCTCAGATGTCCAAAAGCCTGCGGGGGCATCTGGCCTAGTTCCCAGACGTCCGATGGTTACCCCGGATGTCTGGATGTCGCTACAGTCGTCTGGCACTGCAGCCAGACGTCTGATTCACGTTGGATGCGAATCTCAAGCCCTGCGCGTACCCATTTCCTCTCTCTCTTAGTACGGTCAATCGAAGGGAAGGAAGAAGATGGAAAAACTCACCTTTCAGACGTCTAGACAGTCTTCCAGACGTCGTGCCCCTCGTCTGTCTAGAAGCACGGACGTCTGATTCTAGAAAATTTTCTAGAACCAGGGCGCGACTCGCCCTCCGCTCGCGACGCCCGGCCGCGTCGCGCCTCGTACGCCTGCTGCTCTAGCCGCAGCAGTCCCCCCCTGCGTCGCCTCGCGCCCGCTGCGCCCCTCGCCGGCCGACCCTAGCAGCCCCGGCGAGCTCGCCCACACGGCCGAGCGCCTCTCCCACGCGCAACACCTCCTCCCACGCTCACCGCGGCCGTCGTTGCCGCTGCACCCTCGCGCTCGCTCTCGCGCACTGGCTGAAGGAGAAGAGTAAGGAGGCGGAGGTGACGGGAGTGAGGGAGAGGCGTGGCCCTTTTAAGGCCGCGCGAGGAGGAGAGAGAGAACACTACACAGGCGTCTGCGGCCGCAGGAGAGAGGGAAAAAGAGGGAGAGAGAGAGAAAACGCAGGTCTGCGCTCTCAGGCGCACAGACGAATAGTACCGTGCCAAAATAACCGATTTCCAGACGTCTGGAAATGATCCCAGACGTCTGGTCCGACGTCTGTAAGTGATTCCAGACGTCTGGTACGACGTCTGGGCCACCTCCCAGATGTCTTAAAAGACGTCTGGAGCGCCCGTTCATAACAGGAGTGGTCTTCTTAGATCCACAATTTGTGGATCTATGAATGGACTAAGAAGGTTTCCTATTTTTGGAATTCAAAGGTGGCGCCACTTGGAGAAGGTTCTAGAGGGCTCTAGAGTGGGTGACCTCTTCAAGGTGTTGGGGGTGTGTTGGGTTAGGTCTAGGTTGGTCTAAATGGCGGGTCTAGTTAGGTTTCTAAAAATAGGTTCATACAACCTATGGCTAAGGTGATTGATCTAATTAAACTTAACCAAGTTTAATTAGGTCAATAGATGTGTAATAGGGAGAGAAAGTTCTCAATTAGGTTGGTCTTGAGTCAATTGGACTCTCACTGAGTCCACTTGGACTTGTGTTGGTTGAGAATTGAGCTCAATTGGACTCTATGAGTCCAATTGACTAGGTAAAGTGTAATTACCTTAGATCCAATTAATTGGGCTTAGTGAGAACCTAATTAGGTTCTTAGGAGAGTCTTACGGTAGTGTACTAGGCTTCGGATACCTTAATTGAGGTTTCCTAAGGTGTAGGATTGGGTTTAGAGGCTTAAGAGATCAAGGCTTGATTTCAAAAATAGCAACTAGAGAGGGGTTCCAGATGTTTGATCTTAGGATCAGATGAGTTATACTTCAAAATCAAAAGTCTAAGTCTCTAGTCTAGATGTCTAATGCTGAATCAGTGTGAAGTTAAGGTTCTATCTTGGATTTCTGCAGAAATTGGACATCTGACACCTTGTCTGGATATCCAATATTCCAGCAAATTAGGTTCTAAGTTCTGCGGGTGGAATCTAACGGGTCTGGACGTCCAACATCCTACCTGAACGTCCAGAGATGAGCTAGAAGATGGGTTTTAAGGTATTCTAAGCTAAAGTGACCTAATATAAGGATAGCTAGGGTTTGGGAAGGTATTTAGGGCTGTCCCGAGGCTAGGGATAGGTGCGGGAATGTCCTATATTCTTCATAATTTAACTCAAACATTAAAATCCTACAAGTTATATAGTATACCTCTTCCCTACATTATGTCTTCCTCTTGACTAGCTTTATTCCAAGGCTTCTAGTCCAGCTCTACTATAGCTCTAACTTCTTCCTTGCTTTAGATTCAGCTTCAGGCCATCTCCTGAGCTTTTATTACCTACAAACCATATAATACATTGATTAGTACATCATTATAGCATTATTTCATGATTATCTAGGTAAAGCAAGAAAGATATCATGCATGCTACTAATGCATGAATTATAGTACAATTATGCTAAGTTATAACTCAATTCAGGTCGTTTAAGTCCTATGATTGCTGTGCAATCAGAATCTTCTTAGGTTATTCGACCAAAAGTAAAGCCTATAGAGTATTGATCAAGAAGAACTCTATAATTGATGAAACTATATATGTATCATTTGATGAGACCTTAACTCAACCTCAATCTTCTTTAAATGATGATGTTGACCAAGTAGGAGATCCTTCAAACATACCAGAAGAAAACATTTCAGAAGAATTACCAAAAGATTTATCTTATATGAAGGATCATGCAAAAGAATTGGTAATAGGAGAACTATCCAAAGGAGTTCAAACCAGTTCTTTTGTCAACACTTTAGCTTTTACAGCTTTTGTTCTCATAGAACCTAAAAATATTAAGGATGCCTTTTCTGATAATTGTTGGATTATTGCAATGGAAGATGAATTGAGTAAATTTAAAAGAAATCAAGTATGGGAACTTGTTCCAAAACCTGACTCTTAGACCATCATAGGAACCAAATGGGTCTTTAGGAATAAACTGAATAAATCAGGAGAAGTAGTTAGGAACAAAGCTAGACTTCTGACCCAAGGGTATAATGAAGAAGGACTTGATTTTGGTGAAACATATGCACCTGTATCTCGCCTAGAATCCATTAGAATGTTGTTAGCCTTTGCCACCCACATGGAGTTTACACTCTTTCATATGGACGTCAAAAGCGCTTTTCTAAATGGGTTTATCAAAGAGAAAGTCTATGTTAAACAATCTCCAAGTTTTGAAGATGCAAACCATCCAGAATACGTATATAAACTAAACAAAGCATCGTATGGTCTAAAACAAGCTCCATGAGCTTGGTATGACAGATTAAAAACTTATCTAATTGAAAAGGATTTTAAAATTGACAAAATAGATCCAACTCTATTTGCGAAAGTAAAAGAAAATGATCTCTTAATAATACAAATCTATGTAGAAGACATAATTGTCGGTGCTACTAATGATTTTTTATGCCAAAAATTTGCAGAGGTAATGCAGGATCAGTTTGAGATGATTATGATGGGAGAACTTCTGTTCTTTCTCAATAGACTTCAAATTGACCAGCTATCCGTCGAGATATTCATATCTCAAACAAAGTACACCACGGAGATCTTGAAGAAATTCTCCACGGACAAAGTGAAAGGAAAAGAAACACCTATGGCAGCTTCTACACAGCTCAAAACTGATGAGACAGGTAAGTCTGTAGATCAAAAGTTATACAAAAGTACGATAGGTTCTCTATTGTATTTAATTGCTAGTAGACCTGATATTCTTTTTAGCACCTACTTATGTGCGCATTTTTAAGTCGACCCTAAAGAATTACGCCTAAATGCAGTTAAAAGAATACTTAAATACCTAAACCACACACTAGATCTAGGATCTAGGACTTTTCTATCCTAAGTCAGCCACATTGGATCTTTATTCCTTTTGTGATGCTAATTATGCAGGTAGTTTTATTGACTAATAGAGTACTAGTGAAACGTGTCAATTTCTCGAAAATTCCCTAGTCTCTTGGTTTTCTAAAACACAGCACACCGTTTCATTATCTACAATTGAAGCCGAATATGTTGCTGCATCTTTAGCTTGTTCACAACTTTTACGAATGAAACAAACACTAGAAGATTTTGGCCTATCTTATAAAAATAACAAAATACTGTGACAACACTAGTGCCATCAATCTATCTAAAAACCCTGTATAACATTCTAGGACTAAACACATTGATGTTAGGCATCACTTCCTAAGGGATTATGTCCTAAAGGGTGAGATCAACATAGAATTTATTAAAACTGAAGATCAGTTAGCTATCAAAAGATAGATTTAACCTTATCTGCCATGCACTAGGATTATCTAGGTTGAAAGAGCTAATTTGATAATTTTGATTGCATTGTTTTCAACCTTTGATCCATCAAAAATCTTACTTTGATAGACCAAATTGTTTGATCGATCAATATTCATTACTTGATCGACCAAATCTTTGGCAGGAATTTTTCCTCCAATCCCTTGAACCCAGGTCGACCAATGAGCTTAATTGATCGATCGGTTTCTGTTTTAATCGACGAAAACATGGTTTTGATTGACCAAAACTAGGTGAATTTGCCTTTCACGTTTGCAATCCTAAACCTCTAATCTCACTCTTAATCACCTAAACCATACCTAATCTATACAATTACCTACCCTAAATGCATTTACCTTATTTACCAACCCAACTTTATATAAAATACCATTGTTTTTACCACTTTACCTATTTTTTTACTCAACACCTACACCCCACATTTGTCCCACACTTCACTCCACCACTGACCAAAATCCACCCTCGACCCCACCTCTCCTACTCCGGCCACCGTGGTCGACCAACAACTCCAGCGCCACCGATCACCGCTACACATCGTGAGAATGAGACTGTGTCACCCTTGTCAATGCCGCCCTCACGCTCGTCCTTGCCGTCGATGCCATCCTTGCCGATCGACGACCTCGCCGTAGAGGATCGCCTCATGCACTCCCTCACCGTGTGACATCCTCCCTCGTAGGCCACGCTCGCCATCACCAACGACCATGACGGCTCCCTTTTGGTCAACCTTTTTGATCGATCATGGTAACGTCCAAAACTTATTTTAAATCTATTTTTGTACGAATTTTCTTATGTTTAGATGTTATATGTGTTGATCTTGTGGATGCTTGCACTATTTGGTAGTATTTGTGAGCAAATCAATTCATGGAACTCTCATTTTTGTTTAACTTGGTTGATCGACCAAAAGTCATTTATCCAAAATCGAGTCAAACCCACTTTTGATCGACCAAAAATGCCTTTTTGATCGACCAACGTGATTTTTCAAAACTAAAATGGCTCCGAAACATGCACATGCCTCCTCCTCGGGTTCTCGTGATGACACCTTTGATCACTTTTCATTACCGAGGCCACTCGTAAGCGTTTCTCCATATTTGCCAAGCTTTTCCCCCACATCGATCAACTAGTCGATTTCTCGTATTTTGAGACTATCTTTCCCGAAATCTGCAAGAAGTTTTCTTATCACCAGATTCTTCACCTTGTTGAGCGAAATTTTTATGCGGGTTCAAAGAACAGCTACATTCCTAGTGTTGATCCCATGGCTTATCACCTATTTTATGCCAATTTGAAGAATATAGGTGAGGGTTTCAACATTGAGATTACCTCGAATGTCTATGGCATTGAGATTTTGGGCAATACAGATTTTATCTCTGAGATTCTTGGTTGTCCGTCTGTTAGACTTGCTTTTCTTAAGCTCTACCAGTAGATACAAACTGAGTCTATTCAGGTGACTTTGCTCACTCCCATTCATTATGACATGGGTCATCCTGCCAAGTCACCATATTTTTGTCGTCTTCCACGTTTCCTGAATCGAGTCTTTTTGTGGAATTTCATGTCTAAGTCTACCTCCTTTGAAAACTGCCCTGGTATCATGCTCATCACTCTCTACACCTTTCTTAAGAACAAGCAGTTCAACTGGAACCACTTGATTCTTTATTTGATAAGCAAGCAACCCACCAGCTCCTTCTAGTTTGGGACACTTCTCTCTCACATCTTCCTACATTTTAAGGTCCCAATGGATGTTAACAACAAATAGCTCATTACGAGAGTCTCCATTTTTAATAAGCTTACTTATACCAAGATGGAGTAAGCTCAGGGAGCCCGTGGTGAGGATGCAGACCAGTAGCAGCAACAACGGCCCTCTTCTGCAGTACCTCCTTTCCCATCGTATGAGCATTTTACAGTGACCTTTCCTCCTCCAGTGCAACCTACTTTGTCCTTCTACGACCAAGAGTGGGGCCTTCTCAACATATTGCTTACAAGCAGCAACTACGTCAATATCTAGGACGTTACTAAAGACATTTCTTTGATGATGCACCGACAGCGTGAGACAGACTTGGTGAAGATAAGACATGGGCATCCGTTATCCGAATACCTGAATGCTCAAGGGCAGCTTTTGGATAGACTTGGAGAGTCTATTCACGGAATTCAGCAGCAGCTTCACAGGCCTCCTCATCCTCACCGGTTGATAAATGCCAATTTAACATCATTCTTATGACCTAAAATAGATCTAACTCTTAGGTTTTGTACTCCGCAAATGGGTTTTTGGGTTGCATTTAGGCATAACCTAGGATTAGGCATGCATTGCATTCTTTTTGTATTTTTAACATCTTTACTTGAGTCTTAAGGTTAAGTAGCTATTCAAACCATTAAAACCCTAGCACTCAAGAAGGAAGAAAGTGAAGAGGAAGTCCAAATTAGCTGAACCTAGCTGGATCCAGCTCATCTCAGCTGGATATTAGCTCACATTGGCTAAGTTTATCTCTTTCCAGCTCCATTCAATTCATCTTAGCTGGATGGTAGCTCAGGGTAACTCATCTTAGCACAACCTACCTCAGCTCAGCTCAAATCCAACTCAACTTGGCTGAGTCTAACTCACTCTAGCTCCAGTCAGTTCACTGGGAGCTCTAGCTAGCTCAACTTAGTTAACTGGAGTTCATTCCAGCTCCAGCTCATTCCAAGTCCAACTCTACCCAGCTCCACTTACCTCACAACAACTGAACTTCCTCCAGCTTAGCTACTACTTGTCCACTTAGTAGCTAAGCTAGCTCAGGAGTTCTCATCAAAGGCAATTCCAGCTCAACCTAGCTTCAACTAGGTTGAAACCAGCTTAACTTAGCTCAACTACTCAAGGCTAGCTACTAGCATAAGAACTAGTTAGTTTAGCTAAGTAGTTGAGCTCCTCATGAAGACCTCCTCAGTAGATTCAGCCCTAGTGCAGCTCCAGTACAGCTCCATTCAGCTTTCCGTCAGCTCCTCTTCTCAAAACCCTAACTCCACTACTACCTACTAGCTAAGCTCAAAACCAACTCGACCTCCATGGCCACCCACAACTCTAACCTAAACCCTAACCCAACTCCACTCCAAAGTCCACCACCTAAGCACGCTACCTACCCTACTCTTAGTTGGCACCAACAACCCCCATGACCCTTCACACCACCACCTCCAAAAGCCACCAAAGTTGGCACCAACTTTCCCTTCTAGAAACCCCTCCCTTTGGCGCCAAAACACCCCCCTATCCTAGCCTTACACCTACCCCCTAAACTCATCTCACCCTTACACCTACCCTCCCTTCTAGAAACCCCTTAGGATGGTGCCAAACCATGGCACCTTTCCATGGTTGGCACCAACTTAGGTGCCCCTTAGCCACCCATAACTACCCCCCTTACACCTATTCATATGGCGCCAAACTTCCTTAACCCTAGGATCCCTAATTACCCACCTAGAAAAAATCCTAATCATCCCTTTTGGTGCCATTTATTAAACCCAAAGATGGCACCAACTCCAGCCTAACCAATCTTAACCATGCACCTACAAACACTTCCACTTGGCGCCAACCATCCATGACCATAGATCTCACAACCACCCTTCTAATACCCCATCCAAACCATCCATGCCACTCCACACCAACCCTCTTTAACCCAGCCTAAATTGGCGCCAACCCCGTCCAACCACACCTAGAGTTGGCGCCATCTCTCCCTACACATCCCTTCTGATTGCGCAACAATCATAAGCCTTAATCTGCCTGAATTAAGTTAGAATCTAGCTTACCTTAGGCATTGTGCATGCATTCGCATCATACTTTGCATCATAGTGATTATTAGTTTTGTAAATAATAATGTCATATTATGTGCTAATTGAGAGGTACTAACAATTGTATGTAATTCGAGGTTGCGGATGATCGATCCAACCATATAGATCTGTTCAGAACAACGACAGGAGTCCAACACATCCAAGATCACATCAACCAGACTCCTATAGTATCCTATGGAGTCCACAGAAGAGTAAGGACCAAGAGGCAAATAGGTAAAAATCCAAACCTCAGATGACAAATCCGACCTCACAGATAGATCCGGATCAGCGATCACAGTCCAACGACACAAGAGTCATATCAATGGGATGCCTACATCACCATTTACAAAAGAGAGAAGATGAATGACCACGACGCCCACGCGCCTCAACAAGGAAAGAGGAAACCTCAGCCGTTGGATCTCCATCCAACAGTTGAGGATAGCTGTGCGCAAAATAGAAAATGAAACAACTCAGCTGCATAGCATGTCGGCTCACGCACGCAAATGCAAGGCAAGGATGATGGTTCGAGGCATAATTCGCATTTCAATCAGAGGCGGCAGCACGAGGATGAAATCCACCTGTTGGATCGTCAATCGGGGGTAGGGGCACGACCAAGCGGCATGCGGAGAGGCCTCAACGACGATGCACCAGATCCTGCAAGAACGAACACGTGTGTGCATTTGAAATTCAAGAGGCGTGGGTGCAACTCTTTTAAGCCGTCCGATCTCACAATCAGATGACTGATATTTAATGAGTGAGGATCAAGCGCGTTTCACACGCATGTGGTTGATGAAGTGCGCGTAAAGTGAGCGGTAGCCGTGCAATTTCAATCCAAGGACAGAGAAGGCACCACGTGTCAGCACGAGGGAGAATCCGCATGTAGAAGATGATTTGGAAGGCCTATTGAGGTGCGATTTGATTCGTTGATCTTCCAAACAACGAATCTGATCAATCTAAGGTTGTTGCACAATTTTGAAGGCTCAAATGGCCATCTTGCCCCTCATCAAAGCTATAACAAGAACCCTAGGGCCCCCTAGTAGGGAACTCTTCCATCTTCCACCAAAACTTCTCCAAACCTTCTCGAATTCTTCAGACCTTCTTCTTCGACTCTCTCCATCTCTGGCTCTCTTCCTTTGAAGTGCCCACCAAGCCACCTTGGTAGTCCATCGTTGCTCTCCCTAGCCTCTCAAGAAGGCCACCAAGGACCACCCGTGGTGCCCTATTTCTACTAGATAGTGATTTTAATTCTTGTCATAGCTAGATAGCAAGTACATGTTCTAATTCTACTTTGCAACTATGGTTTATTGCAATTCATGATCAACTACTGACTATGATTCGCTATATATATACATTGTGATTACTATTATCTAGTTAGTTATTAGATCTAGATTAGTTATGAAATTCGAAACACTTTTTGCCTCCCTGAGTTCGCCCAGGACTCACATCTCGTGAATTTTATTTGTTTCGACGTACTTTGCACAATACTACGACTGATTTACATTAAAACGTGATTTACACCTTGAAACAAATTGGAACCGTTGCCGGGGAGGCACGGCAATTTTTAATTTCATAGTTGATTTACTTTTTTTTGTGCAGGATGAGCGAGGGATCTACACACATATCAAGCACGGATTTTAAAAAATCAGGTGCACATCTTCTCTACCTTAGTTTTAGGTTTCTTTCTAGATCTTAGGTTAGATTTTGCTTTTTGAAAAAAAAAAGGTAGTTAGATTAGGATTTCCTTTTGAATCCTAGGTTAGTAGTTGCTTGAAAAAAAAATTGAAAAAGTTTGAGAAAAAAATTTCGAAAAAAAAAAGGTTTTGGTGGGAAGGTTTGAATTTCAAACCTTTCAAAAGCCTTTCCACCACATCCCTTATTTTCGACCTGATTTCAAGGAGCAATTTAAAAATTCATTTGCCTAAAATATATTGAGCAAAAAATTTTGAAATTCGGGCAAGAGCTTCATTTTCAAACCATTTTTCAAATGACATTGTTTATTTAAGAAAATTCAGATTGTACAATTTTTAAAAATTCATGAATTACAAGGGGTCAAACTAACCCAAATTTAAAAATTTTCGAATTTGAAACAGTAAGTCCGAACAATCCACGAATCTGATCCTAGCAAAAACAGTGGGGTTTCAAAGCTGATTTAATTATCTTTCATTTCCATATTTTTACTGAATTTCAGAGTTTATTTGATACTATTTCAAAGTGGAAACCAACCAGGGATCAAAATTCCAAATCTGACCTCTAAACATTTAAAATTTCCTATTTATTTGATCAAAATACAAAAAATTTCAAAAAAATATTCTCTGAAAAGATAATTAAAAAAGGAACCTGTCAGTTGAATTTCAAATTATTTGGATTCCATTTGTACCTCAGAGAACTATTTTACTCTTGTTGGTCTGTTGAAACCCTTAACTACATGAACCCTAGGTTACACCTTTAGGGTCAAAATTTCTAGAGACCACACATTTGGGCTAACATAGACTAAATAAAGTCTAGTGGCTAGCCAGTGAGCTTGGTCACCTTGTGGACCGCTCACCACCTACTGAATTGAGAAAAAAAAAGGTTAAAAAAATCATAAGAACACACCTAATAACCTGCATTTGTCTTGAAACTACTAGGTGATTTCAATCTCTTCTGTAAAACCTGGTGACTAGCCTGCAGGGTAGTGCCAAACGACCGCGGCTAAGGGTTACAAAGGAACCGAAGGCGAAAGCTGATGGAAGAACCTTCTTCTTAGTCCCCTCGTAACCAGACTAGTTAGGTTAGCTTGAGAGGAGGGAATTACCTTCAGAAGGTTTCTTGACGAATTTCTTCAGTAATTCAAACTTAAAATGAAACATCTGGTCATCTGATCTTAAGGACCAATTTGATTGCAAGGCCTTTGCCTTGTTTTGCCACCAGTCCTTGTAATTGGTTGTTTTTAAGCGAAATCGAGGTTATAAAAGCTGCGTCGTAGTATAGGTTGAAATTGTCTGAAAACAAATAATATTTATACTCAAATATCAGAAATGAAGTCCGAGGTTGTTTGCTGGGAGTAAATAGGAATTCACATACTAATCTTGATTAACAAGTAAATGAGTACAAGAAATAAGCCAATAAATTACTCAGAAATGGCAATCAATGTAAAGCATTAGTTTAACAATAAGTATGCATGGCAAAAAGAAATCTAAAAGCAAAAACAATGGTGATTTAGATCACCAATTATTCAATTTAAGCATAAATGCATTGGGTTCAAATAATGCAATAGTTTCATCAACCATTCAAACTTAGGTACTTAAATATATCAACAGTATCAACTAAGTAAAGCCTCTCAATCAAGTATCAAACGGCTTAACCAACAGATGCTACAGTGTTAGGGAAGCACTGTTCTTCTTCCTCTTCTTTTCTTTCTTTCCTTCTACTTTTGCTCTTCTTTCTCTCTTTGGCTTTTATCAAGGCCTTCTTCCTTCTCTTCTTCTATCAAGGCCTTCTCCTTCAATTCTCCTTCCTTTCTCTTCTATCAAGCCTTCTTCCTTCTCTTCTTTCTTCTTCATGCACAGAGGGAGGCAATCCCTCTTGCAGCTAATTATCACAGAGAGCAAAATCCCCCCTGCCCTGCTTTCTCTTTCTTTCTCTCTCTGGGATCCTCTTCCTCACCTTCCCAAGGCCTCAGCAGTTTATCGGATATTCAGGTAGAGCGCACCTAGGACCAAGCTCTCTGGCAATGGGTGGTGAGTGAGGAGTGCGCGGGATAGGCGGGTAATCGGGTAAACGCCAGACCCGTAGAGTATATGTCACGGGCAAGGCGCGTGTGAGGGGTGCGGGGACCTCACCCCCTGTCTGTTACTTAAGGCGAATAGCTCATGTGACAAAAATAATTTATGTGGCCTCACTCACTCCTCTCCCACCGATGTGGGACTAAACTCCCACTTCTCTTCGCATGCGTCGGCTGTAGGTACTCCTTCCTCAATTGGAGTGTGAGTGCACCCTGGCAGCTTCAATTGGATGCCTAGAAGGCTTCCTGACGCTAAACCGCATCCCCCGAGGCGTATCCCTGGAGCTAGGACCTCACGGGCACTGCTGGAACTCGCTCAAAGTAGCTTCGTTCATGGCACGGAGGGTCATGAGCCTGAAACCAAAAGCATGGTCTTTCGACCTCCTTAAAGTCATTCAAAAGCATCACCGGTCGACGACGAATTCAGTGGTGGTCGTGGTATGTTGTGAGAAGGAGTGTAGTGGCCGGTCGGAGTAGGGTACAACATGTAAAGGTAGGTTTGGTCGTCGGGGTGCTTGGATGGGCAATAGGGTGGAATAGGATAGGGGTTTTGTAGGGCATGAGCTGGTGGAGCTTGTGCACTAGTTGGCGAGGGGGATTGTTGTGTGTAGCGGGTGAGAACCCTTGCCGAAGTGGTCGCCAGAGATGGAGGAGATGAAGGCGTTTGGTGTCATCGGTGGTCGGATTTGGAGAATAACGAGTAAGAGATAGAGTAGAAGGAGAGAGAAGGTTGTTAACCTAACTAAAGGACAACGGGGATGAGAAATTGACATCAGCTTTGATTGGTCAGCACCAAAGACGCGAAGCTCTCCGATGAGGGAGACGGCGAGGAAGAAGGTGGTCTGAGGTGCCTCTGATGTGGTTGTCGAGAGGAGGAGGAAGTCGGGGAGGAAGAAGACACTCCCAATTTGGCTGTTGGGAGGCCGTAGGATGACAGGGGAGGATGCTCGTATGGGCTAGGTTGGAGGAGGTCGGAGGTAGGGTTAGGAAGAGGGTTGTTGGGCCAAAACCTAGCTGAAGAGCACGACCATGCATTGGGCGTGCTTATATAGGGTTTAGGAGGAGGTTCCAAGCTTGGAAACAAGCTTGGGAACCTTGGCGCTTACACAAAAGTAGGATACCATTCCTTCAAAACATTCGCACAAGCTTTTGGGAAGGAGTTGGGCTCCAAGGTTAGTACCATTGGAAAGAGGATTTCCTAAAGAGTCTCTGGTTCGATTTTGGGAAAGTTTCATCAATCAATCAAGGAGATCTCTCCAAATGAAGATTGCCGTAGTAGGATTCTTGAGAGATAATGGTAGAGGGGCCCATTTGTGAATACGACAAAGTTGGGGGGCTAGTTGTAAGAAATTCAAAAGTTAAGGGCATGAGTGTGAGATAAAAGAGTTAAACATGACCAAATTGCAAACTATGTCAAGATGATCTCAGATTGGCCCAAATTTTGGTACAAACCTAATTTGGACCCAAAGAATCCAATGGTGGAGTTGGATTTTGGTTTTGACCTAGTTTGACTGGGTAATTTATGCAAAAACCTAAATTAGGGCAAAAGTCTGCTTGTGGCTCTATTTTAGGTCAAGACAGGTTCTGATGGTCAAATCAAGCATGTCAAACCCTAGAGAATATTTTCTTATGAATTTTAGAGGGGTTAGGTGAATTTTATCCTAACCAGAACCTCAGTTAATTAAGTAGGTCTATTTTTAGAGTTTCAGATGTCATTTAATTCCTAAAATGCACGAAAACCCTTTTTTGTCTGCACGGACCCTCTTGTTAGACATTTAAGACCATTTGACCTTTTTATTAACCCCTAAGAAATCCCATGATTGTACTACAATTGAGATATGCTATTAAAACTGCAGTTTTACCCCTTTTTTCTTATCTTTCTCTCAGAATGATTATGCAGTGAATTACATCTCTCTGGTGTTTATGTAAGAGCATTTAATGACTTAATCAGATCAAATTAAGCTAGTTATGGATCATGATGGTGTTCCCATCATACCCCCATGCCTAGCTTTTTCTAGTCCCTTAGCAAAATCTTATGGAATTAACTCGAATTCTAAACCATGCCTTTTTATGCTCAAATTTCTGTTGTGTGATTTCTTTTTAGATTAGGTCAGAATGCTAATAGTAGGCCTAGAGGTACTCAAGTACCAACCAAGATCCGGACCTGACCAACTCTAGCCTCAATCCACCAAAAAGATTTCTAAGGCCTACAAGAACTAACCTAAGGTTCGTTGAACTCTGCTGTTAAAGCACCCGTGCTTAAAACATATTTTAGTCCTAGTTCAGTTTGCAGTGTGTTTTTGTAAGAGAGACATAGAAGATTTTTTTTATTTTTAGAGAGTTTTCTCTCTCTTTTCTTTCTTTATTTCTAGCTTCAGATTGACTTTACAATACAGTTTGTATTGGATTCCTAGCTCCCACCATCAATCCTCGCAGGGTCCCTAGCAATCGATGCTTCGAGATAGCACCGCCCATGGGAACCCCCAAAACCTTGGCTTTCGACACTTCGAGATAGTGCCGCCCATGATGTTTGTACCTAAATTCAGGCCCTGGCAATCGACATTTCAAGATAATCCCGCCCATGGCACCTGAATCAACACAAGGTGCTTACATGCTCCCGCTAGGATATTTAGATATCCTAGGAGACAAGCATCGAGTAGATGGTATGTTATTGTGCATCTTCGAGGAGAATTTCCCACCTCTCCGCGCCATGAACTCTTCCAAATCAACTTGTGTTGATAAGCCGCTCCTAATCTAGGTAGCTTTTTCATAATAGAATTAATGCATTTGCATGATTTTGATGATTAAGTGCACTGAACCAGACTGTGTCTAGATTAGGGTGTTTAGGTTACCGAGTCCCGCAAACCAGAGGTCAATTAACAAGGCCAAATAATCCCTAAGCCTTAGACCTAATACTTCAGCTTCTCATTTTCCTCAACCTCTTGAGGACTATCCAGATCTTAACGGATACGTGAATTTTTAAGCCTAAACACAAGCCCAAGAGGCCTAAGATCAGCGTTCATACTAATCTTTTTCGTCTCTTAGCAGTTTTTGACTTTTATTACTTTCTTTTGAGTTGGTCTAGAACTAAGTAGATTCTTTAATCTTTTACTAATGACTATCTCTTTTTATTTCAAATTGTTGTTCCTTTTTGATATTTCAAAATCTCCTCCCCTTTTCCTCTTCAAGAAATGATATGCAATTAATTCTCAAAATTTCCTCCCCTTTCTCCATTTTTTTATTCTTTTTCAATTTTCTATTTTTTTTGTTTTTTTTTTGGAATAAGTATTTTTTTGTGAAAACCCTTCTGAACTATGAATTTTTGTATGTTTGCACTTTAACACCCCCCATGCCTAAGTTTTGCAATGTCCTCATTGTAAATGGAGGGTATGAAATAATTTTGGGTTTAGGAATTATAACAGGATTATCGGGTGGGCGAACGGGTAGGGATGACTATTGTGGACAATTTCAAGCTCTGGTACAAGTACCAGAGGTGGGATCAACTGTTCTAAAATTGAACTCAGAGTGTAATAGATGTGAAGTACAAAAAAGGATAATCAGAAGGATCTTGATTTTTTGGAATGACGAGTTGCCTCCCACTAAATACTAAATTTAATGCCTTCAACCAAGCAGAACATGGTATGGAGAAGGAGTGGTTAAATCAGACGAATTTTGTAAAACAAGCACCTTAATGAATAACCCGGTTGGTCCAACTAGGTGCTTGTTCAAATCAACAGGCTGATGATGCAACCCAAACCCAATCAATCTGGTGGGTTAATAGATGTGAACCAGTAGATGTGGAACCCACCATATGCTCTGAAGCTCGAAATGATGTGGAAGTGAAAACTTACGGTTTGACTGAATCGGATAAGCCTGGTCAGAGTAGGGATCCTCAAAAGAGAATGAATCAGTGGAGTATGTGAGATTCCTACGGGTCAGAGAAGGATGGGTCGTGATTTGTAGTTTGATCGATGTCCGAAACCCGATTGAAATGTGGAGGAAAATCATGTGCAACTGGCTCATTAAGAGGAGAATCAGAGTAGAAATTGAGTCCGGTTGCAGGTCGAGGTTGAAAATGGGTTTGGAAAGGTTCTGTATGTGTAGAAGAGGTGGCTTCAAAAATAATTGTATCTGAAGGCTCTTCTAGGAAGGATTCCAAGGTAGGTTCATCTAGAGAGTCCTCATAGAGCCCATCAACATCAAATGTAAATGCTTGAAAAGTTCTTAGAGGGTTATGGAAATCAGAGTTAAGGAAAGATTCAAACTCTGGGTTGTACTCTCGGCGATTACTGTTTCTGATTCCTGACGATCAAAAAGGAATGATTCTATCTCAGTGGAACCTAATTTTAAATCGATGATCTAGGGATCAAGGACCTTAGAGTCAGATTTGAAGAATGGGTCATGGATGCTGAGGTCATAAATTAGCTCGTAGTTGTCAAGAAACAAGGATTCTCCGAAATCAGAGTAAGATTCGAAATCGTCGGAGAATTTGGAAGAAGTTTCTAAACTTGATTCCAGATCGATAGTTCCATCACAGAATGAGTTGAGATGTGGAGAAGCAGCAACCTGACTTGGATCTAACCTAAACTCAGAATCCGAACTCAAAGAGGTGTCCCTATTAGGAATAGGATCGGTTTATGGGTTCCTAGCGTAGACCCAATCGAATCCCAATTCTTCCAACTCCTCAATCTTTGTGTCGTAAATTGGCGTGATTTCTGACAACTTGATCTGTATCTTGGAGGAGTTTGGAGAAGTGTAGTCATCTAATATAGGCCCTAAATCGTATTTCAGATTGAAAATCTGATTCTCATCACATGGGGCCTTGTAATTATCCCAAATTGGCTTGGATCCAAATTCTAGGTTAAGGGTGTGGGTTGGATTACTAGAATCTAGGCTGGGCTCTATTGGGATGTCAAAGTCATCCTCGAGAATTACTTTAGCAAGATAAGGCTCGGGATTTATATTCTTAAGGAGTTTTGTCTTAAGTTCATCATTACAGGTGTCTGGGAATTCCAAGCTAGGCGAACCAGGTTCTCGTATCTCTAAGGCTGGCTGGATATCGGGAGCACCTGCAATTGGATTGGCCCAACCCAATTAGTATGTACATAAGTTGGATCATATTCCATTTGGGTTGGGAGTCCATAATAACCTTGATTCTTGAACCCGAGATTTGGGAATTCAGATTGATCCTCAGTATTGTTTCAAGATGTTTCGCTAAATGCTTGGGGAATGTACGGGTATTTTTTATCAATAATCTGTTTTAATAATTTTATCATCTCTTCCCATTTTTCAAGATCATCTTGGTGTCTTTTCCAAAGTACAGGATTTGTCATGCATTGGAGATATTCAAAGTTATGCAATTTCTCTAACTCAAAGTATCCTATCATGAGAATATCCTAGGTTGATCCATTTGTTACTTGTGTTATAATTAATTGGGCATAGTTTATGATGAAGGTTGTTGTTACTGGCACATTAACCTAAATGTCGTCAACTGGTTTTGAGGTTTTGTCATCAATCTTATAAAATCTAAGGGCATCCTTAATCATTTTATCTCTCATGGACATTCGAGATTCAGGTTTCTTAAATGGTTTTCCTAAATTTCCAGGCTGCATCTTTAAATCAGTGGTGAAATCAGGATTTAGAATCAAATTCAGGTTCATAATGAAGTGATTTGATTTGAAAAGAGACTCCCAAGAAGATCTACTTAGGCCTCTTAGGTTAACAACCTAAGGACCCTCCTGTGTGTGTGTTCTAATGAAAAGATGAGGGACTAGATATGAATCGGACCAAATCAAGACACCCAAAGATTTTTAGATGACTAAGGCAATTTTGAGGTGGATGATACCTTTGAATCAGAAATTTGCACACCCAAGAATTACCTCTGTAGCCAGGAAGGGAGGGCCCCGCAAAAACCCCGACACGATAGAGCATCCCCACGGGTTACAGGGTTTCCCCCACTCGACCTTCCTTGTCATTGAGGGTCAAAGTAGACCGGAATGTATGAACTTAAGACCTTAAGTCTACCAATTTTATGTCTTAATTTGTGCCTTGAGTTTCACTTGATTAGAAGTTAATTCAACTTGTGACCTAATTTGGAGGTTGGTTGGCCTACAATGTAGACCAACTTGACCTGCTCTAAAGATAACAGAATTAGATCTAGGTCAAGACCTAGAAATCACCCTGATTTGGATCTCAGGTTATTAGGTCCAAGGATTTTAGGGTTTAAGTGAATTTAGAGCCTGATTTTTAGGGTTTTTGTTGATTAGATCTTTTCAACCAAGGGCTTGGGTAGCACACAAATACAAGTGAGTTTGTTTCCTTTTATGCAGACAAGTGTGAACTAGCACTCCAAAACCCTAGAATTGAAACCCTAGTTGGCTCTATTCTACATCCAATTTGATCTCAACATGTACACCTTGGACTCAAACAAGAAGTTGAGTAGTCCAAAATGATAAAAAATTAAGCGTGATCCCTAATAGGCACAGGAAAGTTAGGGTAGGGAATTCTAAGCAAAATTGTCTCACTCTTCAATCATATTTGAAAAAAAATCTTTCGCAAATCAGGAAACTTGCCTTTTTAAATGATGATTACTATAAGGCAGATGATTCTTAATTGATTATTTCCTTTTTTATCTTCCCAAGATTAGGAGGTTGATTAGGGAAGAATAGAGAAGTTACCCGCCCTGGTGTGGATTTTTTGCACGAAAGATCTCGTGAAGTACCTCGCAAAATCACAATAAAACAAGGCAAGTTAGTGCTCAAAAATATAAAAATATAGCAAGAGAATAGCGGTGAATTGCACGTTGCTCCCCAACAACGGTGCCAAAATGTTTCCAAGCGAAATCGAGGTTATAAAAGCTGCATCATAGTATAGGTTGAAATTGCTTGAAAACAAATAATATTTATACTCGAATATCAGAAATGAAGTCCAAGGTCGTTCGCTGGGAGCAAATAGGAATTCACATGCTAATCTTGATTAATAAGTAAATGAGTATAAGAAATAACCAATAAATTACTCAGAAGTGACAATCAATGTAAAGCATGAGTTTAACAATAAGTATGCATGGCAAAAAGAAATTTAAAAGCAAAAACAATGGTGATTTAGATCACCAATTATTCAATTTAAACATATATGCATTGGGTTCAAATAATGCAACAGTGCCATCGACCATTCAAACTTAGGTACTTAAATATATCAACAATATCAACCAGGTAAAGCCTCTCAATCAAGTATTAGACGACTTAATCAACAGATGCTACAGTGTTAGGGAAGCATTGTTCTTCTTCTTCCTCTTCTTTTCTTTCTTTCCTTCTGCTTCTGCTCTTCTTTCTCTCTTTGGCTTTTATCAAGGCCTTCTTCCTTCTACTCTTCTTTCTTCTTCATGCATAGAGGGAGGCAATCCCTCCTGTGGCTAAGTGTCACAGAGAGTAAAACCCCCTTGCCCCGCTCTCTCTTTCTTTCTCTCTCAGGTATCCTCTTCCTCACCTTCCCAAGGCCTCAGCGGGTTATTGGATATTCGGGTAGTGCGCACCTGGGACGAGGCTTACCGACAGTGGGTGGTGAGCGAGGAGTTCGCGGGTTAGGTGGGTAATCGGGTGAATGCCAAACCTGTGAAGTATATGTCATGGGCAAGGTGCATGTGAGGAGTGCAAGGACCTCACCCCCTGTGTGTTACTTGAGGCAAATAGCTCATGTGATAAAAACAATTTATGCGGCCTCACTCGCTCCTCTCCCACCGATGTGGGACTAAACTCCCACTTCTCTTCGCATGCATCTGCTGTAGGTACTCTTTCCTCAATTGGAGCGTGAGTGCACCCTGGTAGCTTCAATTGGATGCTTGGAAGGCTTCCTGATGCTAAACCGCATCCCCCGGGGCATATCCTTGGAGCTGGGACCTCACGGGCACTGCTGGAACTCAATCGAAGCAGCTCCGTTCATGGCGCGGAGTGTTGTGAGCCTGAAACCAAAAGCACGATCTTTCAACCTCATTAAAGTCGTTCAGAAGAATCGTCAATCAACGATGAATTTGGTGGTGGTCGTGGTATGTTGTGAGGTGTGTAGTGGCCGGTCGGAGTAGGGTACAGCGTGTGAAGGTGGGTTTGGTCGTCAGGGTGTTTGGATGGGCAATAGGGTGGAATAGGATAGGGGTTTTGTAGGGCGTGAGCTAGCGGAGCTTGTGGACTAGTTGGCAAGGGGGATGGTTGTGTGTAGTGGGTGGGAACCCTCACCAGAGTGGTCACCGAAGATGGAGGAGATGAAGGCATTCGATGTCGTCGGTGGCCGGATTTGGAGAATAAAGAAGAGTAGGAGATAGAGTAGAAGGAGAGAGAAGGGTGTTAACCTAACTAAAGGACAATGGGGATGAGGAATTGGCACTGGCTTTGATTGGCTTGCGTTGGAGACGAAAAGCTTTCTAATGAGGGAGACAGCAAGGAAGAAGGGGGTCTGAGGCGCCTCTAATGTGGTTGTCCAAAGATGGAGGAAGTCGGGGAGGAAGAAGATGCTCCCAATTTGGCCGTTGGGAGGCCATAGGACGATAGGGGAGGATGCTCGCCGGAGCTAGGTCGGAGGAGGCCGGAGGTAGGGTTAGGAAGAGAGTTGTTGGGCCAAAACCTAGCTGAAGAGCACGATCATGCATTGGGCATGCTTATATAGGGTATAGGAGGAGGTTCCAAGCTTGGGAACAAGTTTGGGAACCTTGGAGCTTACGCAAAAGTAGGATACCATTCCTTCAAAACGTTCGCACGAGATTTTGGGAAGGAGTTGGACTCCAAGGTTGATCCCATTGGAAAGAGGATTTCCTAAAGAGTCTTCGATTCGATTTTAGGAAAGTTTCATCAATCAATTAAGGAGATCTCTCCAAATGAAGCTCGCCGAAGTAGGATTCTTTAGTGATAATGGCGGAGGGACCCATTTGTGAAGAAGAGGACAAAGTTGGGGGGCTATTTGTAAGAAAATCAAAAGTTAAGGGCATGAATGTGAGATAAAAGAGTCAGACAGAACCAAATTGCAAACTAGATCAAGATGTTCTCAGGTTGGGTCCAAATTTTGGTACAAACCTAATTTGGACCCAAGGAATCCAATGGTGAAGTTGGATTTTGGTTTTGACCTAATTTGACTGTAATTTTGCAAAAACCTAAATTAGGGCAAAAGTCTGCCTGTGGCTCTATTTTAGGTCAAGACGGATTCTAATGGTCAAATCAAGTATGTTAAATACTAGAGAACATTTTTTTATGAATTTTAGAGGGTTTAGGTGAATTTCATCATAACCAGAACCTCAGTTAATTAAGCAGGTCTGTTTTAGGGTTTCAGATGTCACTGAATTCATGAAATGCACGAAAACTCATTTCTGTCTGCACGGACCCTCTTGTTAGACATTTAAGACCATTTGACCTTTAATTAACCCCTGAGAAATCTCATGATTATACTGCAATTGAGATATGCTATTAAATTACAGTTTTACCCCTAGTTTCTTGTCTTTCTCTCAGAATGATTATGCAGTGAATTATGTCTCTTTAGTGGTTATATAGGAGCATTCAATGACTTAATTAGATCAAATTAAGCTAGTTATGGCTCATGATGGTGTTCCCATCACTGGTGTAAGGTCACTAAGACCCTTCTAGTGTCTTTTAACCATCTTGATCATGGACCTATACTCTTTCTCATCCTACCATCATCTAGGTTCTCCTTCCAACCCAACTATGATCCCAACTTCTTATGGGTGGGATATTGTTCCTCATTATTCCTATACACATGCTCCTCAGGCCTAGGATATACCCACCTCACCCTCTTGGACATCCACATAGACATCACAACCCTCAGAGACATTGTCCATGCGGGACTGGGACTTCATTATGATGACTGAGTATCTTGAACGGTCCCCTAAAAGGCATACTCCTACCCCTCACAAAAACTCCCAGATCGCTGAACTGATCCAAATAGTCCAGGAAGCAAAGGAGGTCAGAAAAAGGGAATCTGAGGACTTAAGAAAAGCAATTTAGGATGAAAGACAAAGAACCCAAGACATAACCTCTTGGGGCCCTGAATTCAGTGAGAATGTACCACAGGTGGATAGTGAGCCACTCAAAGTTGAGGATTCAACCGCAACCTATGACTACACTGAGCCCACCCACCACCCTTATGATTCTCTAGACCAAATCTATTATAACCCTCCATCTTCCTCAAGACTTGCATTTGAGGCCATATCCACACAGATCACCACTGGAAAATTGCCAATGGACTCGCAACTACTTCTTAGACTTCAACAAATGGTAGCAAAGTACAAGGACACAGTTGCAAGATATCTACATCAAATGCAGATCACTATTGATCTAGGGCAGAGACAGACTTTGATTGCAACTGAAGAATCTCTGATGGAAGCCCTTAAAGAACTAGAATCTGTGGCTAGGATGAATCAACAAACTTGCACACTTCAAGATATACTTCTTTTGCAGTACCAAGTTTATACTAGCCTAGAGGATTTTAGGGAACTTGAGAATGCTTTTAGGGATCCTTCGAGTCACACACCCGAAGTAGATGATGTTGATGTCTTAATAGGTGATGTTGAAATGAAAGAAGAGATATCCGAGGAGATCAATAGATGAGCCCTAAAATAACCCAGATCAGCTCATTTGAGAGCCACCATTCAGGAAAGTGAGGAGAAAAGGGGCGGTACCCCTAACATTCATCTACAACTGTAGGAGACATCTGACGGAATCAAGGAAGAAAATCAACCTGTTGATGAGAACCTCATCATGAGCCATAACTAGCTCTTTTTGACCTAATACAAAGGATAAAAGCTCCTACATATCTCAAGGAAAGGCTTAACTCAGAGAATTCTGAGTTTGAGAAGAAAATAAGTCATAAGGGGTAAAAGTGCAATTTTACCAGTATAATCTGCATACAGGGTAATTCAGGGCCCAAACATAGGTCAAAGCAGCTTAATAAGAATAAAAGTGGGATGAGATGATCTAGCAAGGGCTACAGCACTTCCAAGAAACCAAATGATAATCTGTAACCCTAAAACAACCCACTTCAATTCACAAGGTTTGAGGCAAAGTAAAAATAGAATAAACCCTCTAAAATTCATAGAAAAATAATCTCTAGGGTTTAGAACCTTCAATTTGGCCTTTAGAACCCATTTTGACCTACATTGAGAACCATGCCCAATTAATAACTTAATTTGGGTTTTTGCGCAAATTTACCGGTCAAACAAGGTTTAATATGAAAATGAAATTCACCATCAGATTCCTTAGGTCCTAATTAGTCATGTATAAAAACTTGAGCCAAAGAAGAAACCTCCTTGACCGACTTTACACTTTGGTCCTCATATATTTACTCTTTGGCCCTCAACTTTTGAACCCTCGCATTTTGGCCCCTAACTCTCCTTCGTTCTTTGCAATCAGGTCCCTCCTGCAAAACCTGCCAGCACCATGCTCCGGCGACCTTGCGCGGAGCATGGCGCCGCGCAGGGTGAGGTGGGGGACCTGGCAAGTAAACCGGGGGTGCCCTGCGTCGTCAGCCGTCGCAGGGACACCCCCTGGTCGTTGTAGCCCACCATACCGGCCGTGCGAACGCACGGACGGTATGGGTTCTTGTTTCCGACCATCCTCCGGCGAGGGAGACACGTCGTCTCCCTCCGCCTTCCTCCCTGTTTGATCCCTATAAATACCCCCCGTTGCTCCACCGACCAGGGCAGCCTGGATCTGACGGAGAAAATCCCCAACTTTCTTCTCTTCTTCCTCCGGCAGACGCTCACCAGCTCCGGCGGTTTCCTCCCCCTCCACCTCTTCGCTCTGCCGCAATACCAGCAGCAGAGACTTCCTCCCCTGCTCTTCCTGCGCCACGCCGCACCCAGCTGGCGCCTCTCCAGCTCTCTGCTCGCCGCCGCCCCTTTCCCTGAGCATCGTCTTCTCCGGCGACAGTCGATACGACTGTCGCCCTGTTCCTCCCCCTTCGTCCCTGCAAGTAAGCTAGAGCTACTCCCCTTCTCCTCCTCTTTCTTTCCCCGCTTTCAATTTATTCAATTAAGCCCTCTACCGACCCTGACCACCTTCACCCCCTTCGCCTCCGACCACCCTCCGGCGAGCCGCTCCCATCACCTCAGCAACCCACACGGCTCGCCGACCCTCACCGAACCTCCGCCCCATCACACTGAGCACCCCCCACCCCTCCACTGCCACTCCACACCTCCGTAACACTCCCCCGAACAAACCCATTCCTCCGGTTGCAGTCCGACCCAGGGCACAGACACCACCTTGCGGCCTGCCGCGCAGCTCCTCACCTTCGCTGTGCCACGGCGAAGGTTCCCCAGTGGTTTGATCAGGCCGCGAGGCCATATTCGTGTCCGACAGGTTTTGAGGTTCGACCGCCATTAACGCATATTGAAGCAGCTTCTCCCGCGCTCCAGGCTTGAGGACTCCAGGTCTCCAGCTGCTGCGGAGTACGGGGAGTCTTGCGAAGGCAGCCAGCCAGCAACCTATGCAAATCGAAGCCGCAGCTGCAGAAGCCAGGCCGCGGTCTCCCAGCAGGCGCACGCGAGGAAAGGTCTGCGTTTAGTCCCACATCGGTAAGCCTCACACCCGTTCCACTGTTTAAATTGATTTTGTGCAGTAGCCTTACTGCCTCAGTACACGGGGTGAGGTCCCCTTACACCCGCCCGGTTACCCGGTCTCGTCCGCGCTCACGCCCCGCGGACCTGACCCGACCCGACTTAGACTGACCTGCACTCCTCGCCCACCACTCACGCCGGTGGGCCTGGACCCGGGCGTGACCCGAACCCGATTACCCGGTAGCTCTGGGAGAGCTTTCCCAAGAGTGGTTTCAGAGAGAAAGAGAGACGCGGGGGAGGGGGGTAGAGTAGGTTTTGCCTCTGACGAAAAAACTCTGAAGTGTGCAGGCACAGGCGAAGAAGAAAACTCGCGGAAGAAGAAGGAGCTGCACTGTAGCAAATGCATAGTTAAGGCGTCTAAGCACCGGGTCAGACGACGGAAGGTCAGCAGCCAGAGTAGGAAAGAAGGCAGGCTGAAGAAGAAAGAAGAGGAAGGGCCAAAGCAAAGAAAAAAAGAGAAGGAGACAGGAAGGAGAAAGAAAGAGATCTGAAGAGGAACATCACCTCTGCAGAACGAAGAAGAAGAAGAAGGAGCTCTGAAGAAAGAAGAACATCACCAAAGCAGGAACAGCAGGAAGAAGAAGAAGAGCATCACCATTGCAGAAGAAGAACATCACCTCTGCAGAACAAAGAGAAAGAAGGAGATCTAAAGAAAGAGAGAAAGAAGAGCATCCCCTCTGCAGAACAAAGAGAAAACAACAAATTCTTTCCCTCTCTCTTTCTTTTTGTAAAAGAAACATGTATATCTCTAGAATACAACTTGCTCCCTGAGTTCGACCTCGGGAACTCTTTTATTTTCCGAGTAAAAAAATTATATTTGAAGTGTTGGTAATAACCGGCTTTACTACAACGTTATAACAAACTAAAACCCGGTTGAAACTAGCAACTCCATTTTGGCGCCGCTGCCGGGGAGCAACGGCTATTCTAGAGGTAAACATTCCTGTTTCTTTTAATTTCTGATAATCTCCTCTCTTTTGTGCAGCTACAGGAACTCAAGAAGACAAGCAACTACACGACAACCACTCCGAAGACAGGTAAATCTTTCCTCTCACTATTAACCCCTAAACTCTAAAGAGGAAGAAAAGAAAAGAACAAGCAATATAGGGCTAACCTGTCTTCCATACTTAGTAACCATAAAGAGTTGCATGTTTTCAACTCATCACTCCTGCACACTATTAAGGGTATTTAAGGGCTAACACATTCTTGCTTGAGCCCTAATTGCCCAACAAAGAGTTAAATGGACCAAGTAGAGCCAACATAAGGTCAAACATTAGGATTTCAGTAGAGACACACCCCTTAATCAAGAATTGAGGAAATCCAAAAGAGGTGTGCCCAAGCCATTGATTGAAAATAATTAACAAGAAAAATCCTAAACAATTGGCTCTCTCTTTAAACACTTGGACCCTAAAAGAAAGGACCCAAAAAGCTCTCAAAGAAAAAGGTAAAGTTGACCCCTTTGGGTTAACCAACCTTAAATTAGGTCACTCTTTGCACTTAAAAAGACTAAAGTTCAAGTGAAACCTTAAGCACCCTGATCTTAAAATTGGTAGACTTAAGAGGTTAAGATCCCCATTCTGGTCTACCTGGAACCGCAGTGACAAGAGAGGTCGGGTGGGGGAAACCCTGTAACCCGTGGGGACGCTCTACCGTGTAGGGGTCTTCGCGGGACTCTCCCTCTCTGGCTGCCCAGGTAATTCTCAGGTGGACGATCTTTCTGATCAAGGGGTCCATCTGCCCCGCACCTCTATAGTCACCCAACATATTTTTGGGTGTCTTGATTGGGTCCAGCACCTTCTAAACTTACCTCTTCCAACTGTGCATGTACGGAAGGAGGTCCCTAGGACCACCCTTAAGACCTCCTTTAGAAATTCACTCTCGTCAAGGCCAAGCCTCGACGCCCGTGTTTTTGCAGCAACACCCTCACATTATTCTCTATTCTGATTCAGAACCAAGTTCTTCTTCTTCCCCCATCATGGCTCAGCCAGTTGAGGAAGAAAATAATCTGGAACACCAGCTCCAGCGACTCAATGACCTCTTCCAAAACTTCGTGCACCCACCACAGCGTCCTATGATGCGGGACCACTACAATCCTGCTGCGGTGGCCATTGAGCCTCGAGTCAGAATCCCGACTGGAGGACCTGATTCCGAACTAAAGCCCAACATGATTCATGCTATACCTAAATTCCATGGGCTTAATTCTGAAGATCCCTTCCAGCACATCAAACAGCTAAAGCATCTGGCCCACACTTTTGGATCAGATGCGCAAAATCGGGATATTCTTCTCATGAAGATGTTCTCCTTTTCTCTTATGGACAAGGCCGCCCATTGGTATCAAACTCAGACCCGGCCGATCAACACTTGGGAAGAACTTCAATCCGAATTTTTGAAAAAGTTTTTTCCCGTTGGTCGGACCAACGCCTTGCGCCATCAAATTACACGCTTCACTCAATAATCAGGAGAACCTCTCCATGAGGCATGGGATCGTTTTCAGGATCTCATGAGAAAGTGCCCCCATCACGGAGTTCCTAAATGGGAACAAGTCCAATCTTTTTACCAGGGACTCCGTGAGGACATCCGCCTTTTCGTCAATGCAACTTGCGGAGGAAACATCATGGGTCAACATGAAGACACCGTATGGGAGATTCTCGAAAATATGTGCGAGAACTCCATCAACAATGACTCCATGGGATTATTCGACAGGACGAATACCCGCGCAGCGACGAATCTTAAGGGAGCACATGAGACGCAGGGCCTGTCCGCATCAGTCGACCTGGAATTAATGGCCAGTCGATTGGACAAGGTCTCAATCATTGAAAAGAAGGTGGATGAGCTGACTCAGCACTTGCAGCGAGCCACCTCTGCGCGTAACTCCTTTGCACAACCTCCTTCCACACAGGAGACTGTGCAAAACATCCTCCACCGATCCTCCCCTGGGATGGATCCATATCCATCCCCATCTGATTCTTGGACTGGAAGATCATCCGATCCTTTCTACACCAGCCGGGGAAACTCCATTCCTCCTTTCCCTGACTCTCAGGAGGTTCCTCAGATCTGCGAGGACCTCAACGCCATCCAGAACGACCCATTCTCCAACACTTACAACCCTGGATGGCGAAACCATCCAAATTTTCAGTGGGCGGGAAATTCCCAAACCCAAAGACCACCTTTTCAGTCCCGCCCACAGCCCTCTCGTCACTACCAGCCGCCTCAGCCTCGGCCCAACCCTACTTATCCATCAGGGCCAAATCAAGATCAAATGTCCTTAATCCTCCAGACTCTGGCTGACATTCAAAAATCGAATGCGGCTATTCAAAAACAGCACAAGGACGAGCTTACTGAAGTTAAAACTCAACTGGCCCAGTTGGCAAATTCTCGCCAACCAGGCACACTCCCTTCCCAACCTCTTCCTAACCCAAATAACGCGCCAACCCAGAAGCGCGTTATGAATCCAAATTTAGGCCACGCTCAATGGATTTATCAGGCTCCTACTGCTCCATCTCCAGACGAGATGGAAGCCTCAACTTCTTATGCAGGATTTCAGCAGCAGCCACCCCTCCTACCAAACCCAAACCAAAATCAGGCCGGATTAAATTCTGTAACAACACGTAGTGGTAAGACAACTCAAAACCCGCATTATCCAAACCACTCCCAGCCTGATAACCATGACCCTAGGATAGTTATCCAAGGTACCGCTGTTCCAGATCCACAACCTGAACCTATCCTAGAAGAACCAACCAAGATCCCGTTTCCCGAGGCCCTGACCAAGGGAAAGAAGACCACAAAACCCGTGGCCCCTGAGGAGGACCTGGTCAAGCTCTTTGAGCAGGTCCACATAAACATCCCCTTGATGGATGCAATCCGCCACGTACCAGCTTACGCACGATTTCTAAAGAATTTATGTACACCCCAGCGTAAGCCGCGAACCAAGGGAGGGAGCCCAATTGTTCTGTCAGAGCAAGCCAGCTCTGTAATCCTTAGTAGACTCCCACCCAAGGCAAAAGATCCTGGAACTCCCCTGATCTCCTGTAAGATAGGTGGTACCCAATTTGATAGAGCATTGTTAGACTTAGGTGCATCTATAAATCTGATACCCACATCCTTACTTGACCATCTAGAAGAATCTGAGCTGAAACCAACCGAGGTGACATTACAATTAGCAGATCGATCCATAAAGTCACCAAAAGGGATTCTCGAGGATGTTATCGTGAGAGTGCGGGATTTCTATTTTCCAGTGGACTTTATAGTCTTAGACATGGATGCACCTGAGAACCCTAGGGATACACCAATCATTCTAGGGAGACCTTTCTTGGCTACTGCTAGAGCCAACATCAGCTGTGAGGAGGGCCAAATAGAGCTTAAGTTTGGAGATCAAACACTGAAAATTGATATATTTAAGGCCCAACAAGGAATTAATTGCGGCGTCATCGAGCAAATTTGTGACATCAAGACTTTGGTTGATGAATCACACCTCCAGAATGACTTGAGTATGCCTCATCAACCACAGAAGGATCTTGACCCGCAAACAGAGGAGTCAAATCCAGATGTGAACAATCCAGTAACTCCCACCCTTGAACCTCACATCTATACTGAACCACCCGCTGCTGCTGAAAACCCCATCCTCGAACTGAAACCCCTTCCTGCTCACTTAAAATACATCTTTTTGGGTTCTAATCAGACCCTTCCTGTGATCATCAATTCCAACCTCAGTCCTGAACAGGAATCCCGTCTGATTGTTGTCCTTCAGCAACATCGCAGAGCCATCGGATGGACTCTCGATGATTTGACTGGAATAAGTCCCTCTTATTGTACTCATCATATCTATTCAGAAGAGGGCACACGACCTTCTCGTGAAATGCAGAGACGCTTAAACCCCAATCTGCAGGAGGTCGTGAAAAAGGAGATCATCAAGTGGTTAGATGCCGGAATCATCTACCCGATCTCCGATAGTCGTTGGGTGAGCCCAATTCAGGTCGTGCCCAAGAAGGCAGGACTCACCACTATAACGACTGAGACCGGAGAAATCATTCCTACCCGATTAGCCAACTCGTGGAGAGTCTGTATAGATTACCGCCGACTCAATTCCTCCACGAAGAAGGATCATTTCCCACTACCCTTCATTGATCAAATTCTCGAAAAACTAGCGGGAAATAGGTTCTTCTGCTTTCTTGACGGGTACTCCGGTTATAACCAGGTGGCAATCCATCCTGAGGACCAAGAAAAGACCACGTTCACCTGCCCCTTCGGAACATACGCTTTCCGAAGGATGCCTTTCGGTCTTTGCAATGCACCCGCTACTTTTCAGCGATGCATGCTTGCCATATTCTCAGATATGGTAGGTGATTATCTGGAAGTCTTCATGGATGACTTTTCAGTTTTCGGAGCATCATTCGACGATTGCCTCCAACACTTGGTCCAGATACTCAGGAGGTGCATCGATGTGAATTTGGTTCTTTCCTGGGAAAAGAGCCATTTCATGGTGCCTGAGGGAATTGTCCTGGGACACTCAATTTCGGAGAAAGGTATCCAAGTGGATCGAGCTAAGGTTAATCTGATTTCTCACCTTCCTATGCCTAGGTCGATCAGGGACATCCGATCCTTTTTAGGGCATGTCGGTTTTTATCGACGATTTATCCCTGATTTTTCAAAAATTGCACGCCCCCTGACCACTCTTCTCTCCAAGGATGTTCCCTTCGAAATCTCCAAGGAATGCACTCAAGCATTTGAAATCCTGCGTGACCGAGTCACCCAAGCCCCGATCCTACAGTCCCCTGATTGGTCTCAACCCTTTGAGATCATGTGTGATGCATCCGACTTCGCTGTAGGAGCGGTTTTGGGGCAGAAAAATGACAAGAAACCTGTGGTCATTTACTACGCCAGCAAAACACTCGATGAGGCTCAGCGTAACTATACAGTTACTGAGAAAGAGCTGCTAGCTGTAGTATTTGCCCTAGAGAAGTTCAGATCGTACCTTCTGGGTTCCCATGTCATCATATACTCGGATCACACGGCTGTGAGGCATCTCCTTGCAAAGAAGGACGCGAAACCTCGATTGATCCGATGGATCTTGCTGTTGCAAGAATTTGACCTTGAGATTCGCGACAAAGCGGGAAAACAAAACGTGGTAGCTGATCACTTGTCCCGTCTTCCTTCTGAAATAATTGACCCCTCCGGACCCATCACGGAGCATTTTCCCGATGAGCACCTGCTAACTATTGGTACTAGCCTTCCATGGTTCGCTAATATTGTAAATTACTTGGCATCTCATCAGACCCCGTCCGATTGGCCGAAGGCCAAGAAAGACAAATTACGCTCCGATGCCAAGTATTACATTTGGGAAGACCCGTACCTCTTCCGCATAGGTGCCGATCAGATCATCCGGAGATGTGTCCCGGAAGGGGAAGTCAACAATATCCTCTCTTTCTGCCATGACCAGGCATGCGGTGGCCATTTTGTCGGGCATAAAACCGCAGCAAAAGTCCTCCAGTGCGGCTTTTACTGGCCCACACTGTTCAAAGACGTATACAGTCATTGTAAGGCATGCAGTCGTTGCCAGACTTTGGGCAACATGAGCCGTCGCGACATGATGCCTATGCAACCGATTCTAGTATGCGAAATCTTTGATGTTTGGGGGATTGATTTTATGGGCCCCTTTCCTGTTTCGGATGGTTTCGAATACATTCTGTTGGCTGTGGACTACGTGTCCAAATGGATCGAAGCCATACCGACCCGAACCTGTGATCACAAAATCGTTCTCAAATTCATTCATCAACACATTTTCTCAAGGTTCGGGATTCCTCGTGCAATAATCTCTGATGGGGGGACCCATTTCACAAATGCTCAGTTTAGGTCACTGATGACCAAATACGGGGTGTCTCACCGAATCTCTACTCCTTACCACCCCCAAACTAATGGTCTAGCTGAGCTGTCTAATCGGGAGATCAAGAAAATCCTGCAAGTCACTGTTCGACCTGACAGGAAGGACTGGTCGTCCCGACTTCCGGAAGCATTGTGGGCCTATAGGACCGCCCACAAGACCCAATTGGGCATGTCTCCCTTTAGATTGGTGTACGGAAAGGCATGCCACCTTCCCGTCGAACTGGAGCATAAAGCCTATTGGGCAGTACGGAACTGTAATCTAGATCTTTCCAAGGCTAGGACCCACAGAAAACTCCAAATCAGCGAGATCGATGAATTACGCAGAGACGCGTACGAGAACTCGCAAATCTACAAGGAGCGGGTTAAAGCCTTCCACGACAAACACATCTTGAGAAAGATCTTTCATCCTGGTCAAAAGGTCCTACTCTTTGATGCCCGACTCAAACTCTTCCCAGGAAAACTGAGATCTAAGTGGGTCGGACCATATTTGGTCCGACAGGTTTTTGGAAATGGAGCAATCGAAATCAGTCCACTCAGCCACGATTCTGAACCCTTCATCGTGAACGGTCAGAGACTCAAGCCGTTCATTGATGTAACTTCTACTGATTTGGCTGAGGCATCTTATATCCTCCTTTCCCCTTGAGCTTATTGCGCCCAGCCGATGGCGTAAAACTCAGCGCTTAACGGGAGGCAGCCCGTCATTCTCTTTGAAAACCTGAAACTTGTTCTGACACCTTTCAGCACTCGAAGTTCACCCTTATAGACAGCCGACCCCAACTCAGATGTTCGCATCAGAGATTTGAAATCGTTCGCAAAAATTCAACCCGACCCATCCACTCACCCAAATTTCTGTCTTAAGGAATGAACTAAGACCCCCTAGGTTACAATGAGGACATTGCAAATCTTAGGCATGGGGGGGTATAAAAGTACAAAAACTTGTAAGAAAAGGTTTCAAACAAAAAATTCACATATGCCAAAAACACCATAAAAATTAAAAAATTTTCGAAAAAGAACAAGAGGAAAAGAGGAGAAGGAAATTTTGCGAAGGAGAAAAGAAACAAAAGGAAAAAGGAGCACAAAATTATGAGAAAAAGTGATAGTCATTAGTAAGGAACTAAGGAATTAACCTAAGTTCTAGACCTCATTCAAGAAAAGTACACAATAAGATTAGTAAAAAATGTAAACCTTAGGCATTCTTGAATAGACTCTTAGTACCCATTAAGATCTGGACACTCCTCAAGAGGTTGAGGAAAATGAAAAGCTGAAGTATTAGGTCTAAGGCTTAGGGAGTATTCGGCCTCGTTAACTAATTTTTGGTTTACGGGACTCAGTAACCTAAGCACCCTAATCTCACACACAGCCTGGTTCAGTAAGCGTAAAAATCAGAATCACGCAGAAGCGTCGCAAAAATCTGAAAAGAACACCTAGAATAGGAGCGGCCGATCAACACAAGTTGATTTGGACGAGTTCCCAGCGCAGAGAGGCGGGGAAATCCCCTCGAAGATGCGTAACAAAATATCATCTCCTCGGTGCTTGTCTCTTAGGATATTTACATATCCTACTGGGGGCATGTAAGCACTCTGCTGGTTCAGATTCCATGGATGGCATTATCTCGAAGTGTCAATTGCCAGGGTCTGGATTCGGCCACGGAATACCATGGATGGGATTATCTCGAAATCTCAATAGCCAGGGTTCCGGGGGTTGCCATGGGCGGTGCTATCTCGAAGCATCGATCGCCAGGAACCCTTGAGGATTGATGATGGGAGCAAGGAATCTGATACAGACCGTGTTGAAAAGCCAATCCTAGGCTAGAACTAAAAAGAAAAAGAGAGAGAAAACTCTCCAAACAGAAAAACTTTCTATCTCTCTCTTACAAAACGCACTGCGAACTGAGCCAGGGCTAAAATCATTTCAAGCACGGGTGCTTTAACCACGAAGTCCAATAAACCTTAGGTTAGTTCTTGTGGGCCTTAAAAACCTTTGCTAAAAGACTGAGGCTAAGGCTAGACAGATTTGGATCTTGATTGGTACCAGAGTACCTTTTAGGCCTATGGTCAGCATTCTAACCTAATCTATGCTCAAATAAAAAAGGCACTTATCTAAAACTATTAAAAACTTCATGGTCTAGAACAAGGGTTGAAACCTTAAGTTTTTGCTAAGGGACTAGCAAAAGCTAGGCATGGGGGTATGATGAGAACCTCATCATGAGCCATAACTAGCTCTTTTTGACCTAATACAAAGGATAAAAGCTCCTACATATCTCAAGGAAAGGCTTAACTCAGAGAATTCTGAGTTTGAGAAGAAAACAAGTCATAAGGGGTAAAAGTGCAATTTTACCAGTATAATCTGCATACAGGGTAATTCAGGGCCCAAACATAGGTCAAAGCAGCTTAATAAGAATAAAAGTGGGATGAGATGATCTAGCAAGGGCTACAGCACTTCCAAGAAACCAAATGATAATCTGTAACCCTAAAACAACCCACTTCAATTCACAAGGTTCGAGGAAAAGTAAAAATAGAATAAACCCTCTAAAATTCATAGAAAAATAATCTCTAGGGTTTAGAACCTTCAATTTGGCCTTTAGAACCCATTTTGACCTACATTGAGAACCATGCCCAATTAATAACTTAATTTGGGTTTTTGCGTAAATTGACCGGTCAAACAAGGTTTAATATGAAAATGAAATTCACCATCAGATTCCTTAGGTCCTAATTATTCATGTATAAAAACTTGAGCCTAAGAAGAAACCTCCTTGACCGACTTTACACTTTGGTCCTCATATATTTACTCTTTGGCCCTCAACTTTTGAACCCTCGCATTTTGGCCCCTAACTCTCCTTCGTTCTTTGCAATCAGGTCCCTCCTGCAAAACCTGCCAGCACCATGCTCCGGCGACCTTGCGCGGAGCATGGCGCCCCGCAGGGTGAGGTGGGGGACCTGGCAAGTAAACCGGGGGTGCCCTGCGTCGTCAGCCGTCGCAGGGACACCCCCCTGGTCGTTGTAGCCCACCATACCGGCCGTGCGAACGCACGGACGGTATGGGTTCTTGTTTCCGACCATCCTCCGGCGAGGGAGACACGTCGTCTCCCTCCGCCTTCCTCCCTGTTTGATCCCTATAAATACCCCCCGTTGCTCCACCGACCAGGGCAGCCTGGATCTGACGGAGAAAATCCTCAACTTTCTTCTCTTCTTCCTCCGGCAGACGCTCACCAGCTCCGGCGGTTTCCTCCCCCTCCACCTCTTCGCTCTGCCGCAATACCAGCAACAGAGACTTCCTCCCCTGCTCTTCCTGCGCCACGCCGCACCCAGCTGGCGCCTCTCCGGCTCTCTGCTCCCCGCCGCCCCTTTCCCTGAGCATCGTCTTCTCCGGCGACAGTCGATACGACTGTCGCCCTGTTCCTCCCCCTTCGTCCCTGCAAGTAAGCTAGAGCTACTCCCCTTCTCCTCCTCTTTCTTTCCCCGCTTTCAATTTATTCAATTAAGCCCTCTACCGACCCTGACCACCTTCACCCCCTTCGCCTCCGACCACCCTCCGGCGAGCCGCTCCCATCACCTCAGCAACCCACACGGCTCGCCGACCCTCACCGAACCTCCGCCCCATCACACTGAGCACCCCCCACCCCTCCACTGCCACTCCACACCTCCGTAACACTCCCCCGAACAAACCCATTCCTCCGGTTGCAGTCCGACCCAGGGCACAGACACCACCTTGCGGCCTGCCGCGCAGCTCCTCACCTTCGCTGTGCCACGACGAAGGTTCCCCAGTGGTTTGATCAGGCCGCGAGGCCATATTCGTGTCCGACAGGTTTTGAGGTTCGACCGCCATTAACGCATATTGAAGCAGCTTCTCCCGCGCTCCAGGCTTGAGGACTCCAGGTCTCCAGCTGCTGCGGAGTACGGGGAGTCTTGCGAAGGCAGCCAGCCAGCAACCTATGCAAATCGAAGCCGCAGCTGCAGAAGCCAGGCCGCGGTCTCCCAGCAGGCGCACGCGAGGAAAGGTCTGCGTTTAGTCCCACATCGGTAAGCCTCACACCCGTTCCACTGTTTAAATTGATTTTGTGCAGTAGCCTTACTGCCTCAGTACACGGGGTGAGGTCCCCTTACACCCGCCCGGTTACCCGGTCTCGTCCGCGCTCACGCCCCGCGGACCTGACCCAACCCGACTTAGACTGACCTGCACTCCTCGCCCACCACTCACGCCGGTGGGCCTGGACCCGGGCGTGACCCGAACCCGATTACCCGGTAGCTCTGGGAGAGCTTTCCCAAGAGTGGTTTCAGAGAGAAAGAGAGACGCGGGGGAGGGGGGTAGAGTAGGTTTTGCCTCTGACGAAAAAACTCTGAAGTGTGCAGGCACAGGCGAAGAAGAAAACTCGCGGAAGAAGAAGGAGCTGCACTGTAGCAAATGCATAGTTAAGGCGTCTAAGCACCGGGTCAGACGACGGAAGGTCAGCAGCCAGAGCAGGAAAGAAGGCAGGCTGAAGAAGAAAGAAGAGGAAGGGCCAAAGCAAAGAAAAAAAGAGAAGGAGACAGGAAGGAGAAAGAAAGAGATCTGAAGAGGAACATCACCTCTGCAGAACGAAGAAGAAGAAGAAGGAGCTCTGAAGAAAGAAGAACATCACCAAAGCAGGAACAGCAGGAAGAAGAAGAAGAGCATCACCATTGCAGAAGAAGAACATCACCTCTGCAGAACAAAGAGAAAGAAGGAGATCTAAAGAAAGAGAGAAAGAAGAGCATCCCCTCTGCAGAACAAAGAGAAAACAACAAATTCTTTCCCTCTCTCTTTCTTTTTGTAAAAGAAACATGTATATCTCTAGAATACAACTTGCTCCCTGAGTTCGACCTCGGGAACTCTTTTATTTTCCGAGTAAAAAAATTATATTTGAAGTGTTGGTAATAACCGGCTTTACTACAACGTTATAACAAACTAAAACCCGGTTGAAACTAGCAACTCCACCTGTGGACCTAGATCTTGGTGAAAGCCCTGAGATGCAAACCTTTCAGTTTTAGGGATCAATCGATTGTGAACCAGAATATGACTCCTATATTATCAAGGATCCCCAAGGTGAGGATTCACAAGATGATTTAGATTTGAATGTCTCAAACAATCTAGGGAATTAAAGCAAAGTCAGGTTGGATTCAATAAAAATCAAGGGATTACAACCTTGAACACCACTGGTCAAGCACACCTAGGTAATGCAATTTTGCCTAGGGATTCTGACAATCACATGTGCCTTGATGAATTGGGAGTTGACTTAACTACCCAAAGAAATGAGTCTATTTTCACTCCGACATCATGTGATTCGCATCTTTCCCCATCCACTGACCAAGGTGATGAAGGAAATTCAGAGTTTGCATTTTCTACTCCTGATTCTGATTTTCAATTATCGGTGGGTATTCCTGATGATTTATCAAAGGAAACGGTAGGGCCTTCGAAAGCACAGAATTTTGAGCAACCTGACATTTATGAAGGTGGAATATTGAGTTCAAGGAATTAGGGAATTACTTATAATCCAAGCCAATCTAATGGATGGCTCGACTTAGAGACTGAGACAAATTCTGAGGAATCTGAGATTAGTACTGACGAGGATGAGATAATTTTTGACGAGGATTTTAGTGAACTTCCAATTGCACAAATACCTTCATACAACCTAGGGTCTGGAGGGAACTTGATTTTCGACGTTAATCACCATTATGACGACCCTTATGATCCAGACTCTGATGCTGACTAGCATTTCAATTTTCATATTAATTCACTTCCTCAGCAATTCCTCCTAGACTTTTGGAACGAAATCAATAAGTAGGATTGGCGTCATGAACTTCATTCCAATCTTCCTCCTTTCTTTGTCCCTGTTCCACACTTTACCATTGAGAGACTCTTTGGAATAGGGTTGCACCATCTGCTGGTCCGCATGTGTGGACCATTGATTCTCGAAGCATACAAGCACATCTACCTTTTGATCTTAATCAACTCCTCCGCACTCATTGATCCATCTAATGGAGTTTCACCTAGTTGGAGGCGTTAAGCTCAACATAGCAGTTAGGCATAGCATTTAGACTTAACATTTAGGCATCATTTAGGCATCACATTTAGACTTATACATATATACATATCCTTTATTTATAGCATATTTCATTCTGGCATAGTATTCTGCATATTGTGATTACCATTGTAGTGTTGGCATGAGCTAAATGACAAGTCAGGAGTAGTTCCAAGTGATTTCTACCCACTTGCACCCTTTCTTATTTCAATTTCTTTTATTCATGCATGAGGACATGTAAGAACTTAGGCATGGGGGGTAGTACATATAAACTGAAAATTTTTTGCCATCACTTGGGAGGAATAGATCATTTTATCAAGAGGTTCTATTAGGGATTTATTCTTTAGTAGATTCTTGAACTTAGAATCAAGTACAATTTCACACTTGCGCGTAGAATTTACAATGGATCCAATCGAAGACCGATAGGCATCTCTAGTTTGTCGAAAAGAAGCATTGCTTTTTCTCCTGAACCCTTGGACAGTAGTCAGGGAGTCAAGTGAATCATCTTCTAGTAGATCCACCAAAAACATGTGTGAGGTGAGAGTAGAGAGTATGCTACTGCTCTAAGACTAGTGTAAGGAATCTTAAATTCTGGATAATTGGATAATGATACTCAGAGTTAGGCACAGTTTTCGCTCTCAGTTCTTGCGTACGAGTTCTTTGAGAGAATCCTTGCGAGAGCCACCAAATAAGGAAAATACACAGAAAGCGTGTTCTGATAAAACTAGAACTGAGGTGGATAGTCATGACTATCCTTCACGGAATCCTCAGTTGAAGGAGGGTACTGATATCAAGGTCAGAAAAATGCTATCCTATCCATGCCCTTCCCGGTGCCGAGAATAGGCAGTTCCACCAAATAAGCCACCTGATATTCTCTTGAACAACCCTAATTCTAAATAATGCCTCGTAAATAAAAGTACATCTGTTATGTTGCATTATGTTGATAGATATGGCATTATGCTAGTTGATATGGTTGCAAAAAAAAAAAAGAGTATATAGAGAAAAATTTTTATAAAGGAAAAAAAGGAAAAAAAGAAAAAAAATAGAGAAAAAAAGAGAAGAAAAAAATACCATGTTGAAAAGTGAGTTATGTTTAAATTGAGTCAAATATATTGAGGGAACAATACCTACCACCCTCATGAACCACCAAATATAGCCTTGACTTACTTTTCCTATATTTCTAACCACCTGAATATGGGCTGAAGCCTTCTGATTTAGTCATAGGGTCATCAGAACCTAATTGAAGTGTAATAACATGAGTGACCACTAAATATATCCACAAAACTGATGAGATGTGAGCTAGGAAGAAAAAGAAAAGAAAAAGAAAAAAAAAGAAAAAAAGAAAAGGAAAGAGAGAGAAGAAAAAGTATAAAAGACTTAAGAGAGCATAGTTTTCCAGCCTCTCTCTAAGTTGATTTATTTAATAATCTGGAAATCTAAATTCTGAAATACTAATCTCTATGTAGCACCAGAGGAGAGTGAACCACTAAATACAAATCCATTTAACTAAGACATCTTCTACCTAAGCTAAAAAGCTAGGGCTAAAACTAGAGGATATTTTATGTCCTTGAGAGAAGAGGTTTGCCTATCCCAACAATGTTTTACTAAGGGTCGAGTACAAGCTTTAGATGTGTATTGACTTTTTGCTTGGATCCGTTGCATAGGCTACAACACTACACGCTCACGGTTATTTGGATTCTAAATTTCTGGATGAAACAAAAAGAAATAAATCTCTAGTCAAACTCCTGATAGAATGCATTTAATCTTGCACTTACTAGGGACTAGCAAGATTTAGGCATGGGGGTATGATCGTGCAGCAATCATAGGCCCTAATCTTCCTTAATTAAGTTATAACCTAGCTTAACTTAAGCATTCTGCATGCATTCACATCATACTTTGCATCATAGCTGATTTATTAGTTTTGTAAATAATAATGTCATAGTATGTGCTAATTGAGAGGTACTAACAATTGTAGGTAATTCAGGGCTGTGGATGATCGATCCAACTATATGGATCTGTTTAGAATAACGACGGGAGTCCAACGCTTTCGAGATCACATCAATCAGACTCCCATAGCATCCTATGGAGTTTGCAGAAGAGCAAGGACCAAGAGGTAAATATGAAAACTCCGGACATCAAATGACAAATCAGACCACACAGATGTATCCAGATCAACGATCGCAATCCAATGACACAAGAATCCTATCAATCGGAGGCCTACATCACCATTTATAAAAGAGAGAAGATGAATGGCCACGATGGTGCCACATGGCGCCATCGCAGTCGCCCCTCGCTGCCACCCAACTTCTGAAGAGGCTCTCCCTGTGTGTTATTGGCAGTTGGATCATCATCCAATGGCCACAACGTGGCCACGTCGCTGCTCCAGGAACACCTCAACAAGGAAAGAAGAAACCTCATCCGTTGGATCTCCATCCAACGGCTGAGGATAGCTATGCGCAAAATAGAAAACACAACTCAGTCGCATAGCGTGTTGGCTCACGCATGCAAATGCAAGGCAAGGACGGGGGTTCAAGGCGCAATCGGTGCTTCGATCAGAGGTGGCAGCGCATGGATGAAATCCACTTGGTGGATCATCAATTGAAAGTGGGGGCGCGACCACACGGCGCGTGGTGAGGCCTCAGACAACAATGCACCGAATCTCGCGAGAACAAATGCGCACATGAGTGCATTTGAAATTCAAGAGGCATGGCCATGGCTCTTTAAGCCGTTCGATCTCACGATCAGACGATTGATATCTGATGAGCACAGATCGAGCGCGTTTCACATGCATGTGGTTGATGAAGTGAGCGCAAAGTGAGCGACAGTCGTGCGATTTCAATCCAAGGACAGAGAAGGTGCCACGTGTGAACACTAGGGAGAATTCGCACGTAGAAGATGATTTGGAAGGCCTATTGAGGTGCGATTTGATTCGTTGATCTTTCGATCGACGGATCTGATCAATCTAGGGTTGTTGCACGATTTTGAAGGCTCAAATGGCCATCTTGCCCCTCATCAAAGCTATAAAAGAACCCCAGGGCCCCCCAGTAGGGAACTCTTCCATCTTCCACCAGAACTTCTCTAAACCTTCTCGAATTCTTCAGACCTTCTTCTTCGGCTCTCTCCGTCTCTGGCTCTCTTCCTCTGAAGTGCCCACCAAGCCACCTTGGTAGTCCATCGTTGCTCTCCCCAGCCTCTCTAGAAGGCTACCACAGACCACCCATGGTGCCCTATTTCTACTAGATAGTGATTTTAATTCTTGTCATAGCTAGATAGCAAGTACATGTTCTAATTCTACTTTGCAACTATGGTTTATTTCTATTCATGATCAACTACTGGCTATGATTCGCTATATATATACATTGTGATTAGTATTATCTAGTTAGTAATTAGATCTAGATCAGTTATGAAATCTGAAATGCTTTCTACCTTCCTGAGTTTGATCGGGACTCACATCTCGTAATTTTTATTTGTTTCGATGTACTTTGCACTATACTACGACTGATTTACTTTAAAATGTGATTTACGCCTCGAACACCTTCCACTTGGCACCAACCTATCCAAGCCCTCTATCCATTAACCACCACCCTAACTCCTCATCCTAACCCTACATCACCTTCCACGCCACTTAACCCAACCACCTACATCCTTGGCCTATATAATGACCCATAACCACCACCAAAAAGATATCCTTGGTTACTTATTTTCTACTCATACTCTACCCATATCCAACATCCAAGGAGAGAAGGAGAGAAGGAAGAAGATCAAGGAGACACCTTGTCTCCTTGGTGGCTTCAATTTCTTCTTCGTCTCCCTTGTGTCGCCACCAAACCAAGGAGGAAGGCCAGGCAAGGAGGACATCCAGAGGAGGAGATCCAGAAGGTGGTCCACGCCACCTTAGGGAGATGTTCTTGGAGTGGAGATCTTCCACACCAAGGAGGAGGAGGCATGCCACCTAGGGTTTGCCACAAGGAGGACATTCAGGAGAGAAGATTTCCTTTTGGTCCTAGGGTAACCAAGATTAGAGTAGGAATTCTAGGCAGCAGCATCATCACCAACATCATCTTCCTAAGATTTCTTCTATACTTTTGTTATTTCTTTTGCATGGTAGTGTAGTAATTTTGGTTGGAGATTACAAGTGGAAATTCCTTTCACTTGTGAGTTCTCCAACCCCATTGTAAAGCCCTTTCAATCAAGAAGCATTCCTCTACTATTCCTTTAAAAAGCTTGTGTGCTCTTTTATTGTATTTGTTATATCCATTATTCCAAGCATTTCTTTCTTGGAGTGAGTTGGATAAAACAAAACACTTGTTGCTTTGTTTTCTTGTTTTCCAAATTTCGTCTCTCTCCGCATTAATTCGTCCGTATTCAAATGTCCTAAAAATTACATATTTCAAAACCTAAAAAAGAAGTTGATTTCGAAGGATCAAGCGAGAAATTTGGTTTAAAGTTTTCCTGCCTCTCTTGGGACGACCAGAATACTTTCTCAAGTACTCGGAGTTTACAAATTTAAAAGCGATCCAAATTACGTGTTACATTGCCTAAATCACTATTTTTACAAATCACGCTTTTTAGCTATTACCGATCTACTACAGTGCTTCCATCTTCAATAGCACCTCATCCTCCTCCTTCAGCAGCCACAAACCATTAGGTTACACCTCCTCACTGGACATCTAGGTAGCCAACGCCCACTTCATCAACTCAGAGACACCTTTGTCTTAGCCACCCACCTTCATTAGAGAGATCTAACTCGATGGACCTCAAGTTAGATACCGATCTTCAGAGCACGATGGATGCTTTCATGGCCTCTTTAGAGTAGTTATATTATTGTTGCTATTTTCATTTCTAGCATTATGGATTATAGTACTCTATTTTGGACACATTTATATTGCTACATTTATCTAGACTTGTTTATATTGCTTTCTACTTATTTGCATGGTTATATCTCTCTTAGTTGAATATTTCTCTCTTTAAATTACATGTTATAACTATTACTGCTTCAATTACATATTTAAGGGGGAGATAATTCAAATTACTAATCCATGTTTACTTTTTGCGGAAACAAAACGGGGGAGATATTATGCATAACTCTTTATATTTCTATCTCTCTACATAATTATAATTTTGTTGTCATCAAAGAGGGAGAGAATGTAAGTACCTTTGTTTTGATACACCAAAATTATATTATCTACAAGACTAATATTTCAAGACTCTCTCATGGATTAAAGCTCAAAGATTGCTGATTTCGTCTTAGTGTCATTTTGTCTTTATTAAGTCTAGATTATTTTATAAGGAACCTCAAAATAAGTTTCAAACATATTTTCATATCTCACAGAAAAAATAAGTTCTTAGGGTAATTGATCAACCAAATAATAAAATTAATTGACCAACCAACTTAGTTAATCAATCAAAATAGCCCATTGTAGGAAGTTGATAAATACACCTGTGATTGACATTTAGGTTAATTAATTTACCAATCATTGATCGATCAAATAACTAGTTTGACCAACCAAAACTCATTTTGATCGACCAAACTACCTTAATTGATCGACCAATTTGATTTCCCTTTCTAGTTAATTTGCTAGTATAATTAGAGGTTGTATGCAGCCTTTTTAGAAACTCTCAAAGAAGAAATCCATCTAGAAAAAAGTGTTTTCGTGCTTTCCCTCTAAGTGCTTCTGCGCTTCTCCTTTCATGCCTTTCAAAGCACGTCGATTCAAACCTTCGCTAAAATCCAGTTTTGACTTTCTTTAGGTTCTATAGGATTATACTATTTTTATATTATTTATTGTTTTGATTATGGATCCCAAGCTATTACAAAAGATACGTTGTCATTGTTGTTGTGCTTCTCTTCAGGTTGTCAAGAGAGGGGACTATTGTAAGAGGTTGTGACACCCTCGTTTCAAGTGGTGTGTTAGTGGATTAATTACTCTTGACTAGTCAAAAAAATCCTAAGCTGAGAGGTTTAGGTAGTGATTTTTACCTGGAAAAGGGTTTCCACTATAAATCCAGGTGTCTTTTGTGCTTGAATTTTTGTGGTTTGATTTGTCTTAGCTACTACTATATTTAAGTTTATAAAAGGCGATACTATTCACCCCTCCCCTCTAGTATCCATTAAGATCTGCGGGCAATCTGAATTTATGCTGAATTTCTAGGTATAACCCAAGGAGATTCTAGTGATTCCAATTACCCTCCACACATCACCTGTGACAGTTTAGTGGACTTGGACTCAACCTCTCACATGGAACTACCAGCATTAACTTTGGAAGAAAACATGACTACACCATATTATGTTACAGTGGTAGACGACATGGAATCTAGTTCAGAACAAGGTTATCTCGCAAGCGCAGCCTCTATGAGACTTTTAGTACCCATCAACTCAATGACCCCACTTGATTTTCATGAACATCAAGATAAGCCCATGCAAACCTCACAATAAGAACAATTTTCCCAAAATATCACTGAACCTTCTCTACCAATACTAGAACTCAAGCCTCTACCTAATTCATTGAAATATATGTTCTTGGGTGAATAGGAAACCCTTCCTATGTTCGTGAACTCACGACTCACCTAAGAACAAGAGAGACAACTCATAACAGTATTAAAGGACCACAAATCTTGTAAGGGCTTGGATTTTTGATGCACTTAATGGGTTAATTAAAATCCTAAGTAGTTGTTTAACGAAAGATTAAGGGTTTTGGGAACCTAATCTTGGTCATGGAGACCTTGGGAATAAATAATCTCTTGAGATAATTAATGCAAGGGTAAGAAATAAGAAAGTTGAGGGGCTTTTTACATAAAAATAGTGTTTAGAGGCTTTCGTTGAAGGCAAGAAAGAAGGTGGAGGGTTTTGGGTATAATATTTCCACTAAGATATACAAGATGTTTGGCTTACAAGGGAAGCCAATTTTCCCCTCCCCTTGGCATTTGATGGGTGAGAGGGAAAGGTCCAGCCTCCACCTTGTTCCACCACCGGCCACCCTCCTCGTCGGCCGTCACCGTTGCTGCCGCCACTGTGGACGCTACTACTGCCATTGTTGCTATGTCAGCTGCTGTAGGTGTTGCGGCTGCGTGTAGAAGAAGAAGAGAAGGACGAGAGCTGCCGCCGCTGCTGTTGTTCAGCTGCCGCTGCTGCTACCTTTGCGCCGCTCGTAACCGCTGCCGTTGCCACGCCCTACACGCGAGCCCACGCGAGCAGCAACAGTGCGATTGCTGTGCTGTTGTTGCCGCTGCAGCTGCTGTTGTCACGCCGAGATCGGGGATCAACAGAGAGTTGCCTCATGAAGACTACAATGACCTTAGGTGGGCCCTTTTCCTCTCCCCACTTCTACTCCCCTAATTCATAGCCTTAGGTTATCTCCTAACCTTTCAGGGATGTTGGGGATGTTTTGTGCATTGGGGACTAATTAGGAGGGAATATAACACTGATGCGAGTTATGCATTTTGATTGCGAGGTAACCAGGAGGGGGGAAACCACTTAGTGATGATGAGGGCAGGAAGCTCGAGGCGAGGTAGGGGTTTTCCCCTTTCTTTTTCTTTCCATTATTTTGTTTCCGATGATTAAATGTTGCAAAGAGGGTGCTTGAGAAGGTGCGGTCCATATTACACAACTGAGATGGTTAGTGTTGATGTTAAAAGAATGAAATTAATCGGATAACTATAGCTTTTAGCAGAGAGAACTTGGCTAATCTCTGGTCAAAGCAAAAATCAAATGTTGCCTCAAGATGTAGTATAAAATCAAATTATCAAGGTTTGTGTCATATTGTCTACGAGTTTACATGGTTTCTTCGAGATCTCAATGTTTAGGTGTATCTTTCAATTGCCAAGTTTAAGATGATGAAGTAACTACTTTACGAATAGTCATGCATCCCTTGAACCAATTAAGCACGATGAGGCCAACTGGCATCTTATCCATGATGGATACGTCCCTAGGTGGTTCTTTCTTTTTGTAGTCTATTTTGGAGTTGATGGTATCCCACATGTATTTTTCTGCTGTGGAGAAAATAAGCTGGTGGGTGTATATCTTAATGGAAAATACATATGTACACATACATATATATCTTAAATGATAAATACACATGCATAAAGAGGTAGCAAATGGAGAAAATATGGGAATCCATTTTTGTTGAGATCGCTATTTCTTCCTCCCTTGGTTTGTTTGATAGAGATCTCTTGTGTAAAATACCAAACTCCCATCTCCTTACACTTGAAGGTGTTTTCCAAGTTTCCTGGTGCTATGATCTCTTGGTTCTGTAAGGGGAGATCAATCAATAATTGTTGCTTGTTACCCTTTCAACATGTTCCTTGCTTTTCCTGGCTACTAACATAAACACATAAAGCATCCTCCATTTGATGGATGTGAATGACTTCCATGCCGAATTTTCTTTTTCCCTATTGCTATTTGAGATATCCTAATGCTATGAATACTTATGTTGTTTTGTACCTTGATGCTCAGCATCAAAAGTAGTTAAGTGGTAACAGGAAGTTGGACTATTTTCTAAAGCCTTTTTCACTGATGGTTATATTGTTATATTGACATTGCTCTCTGTTTACCATACGAAATCGATGTTTAAAATCGTTGCATTGCAGTATAATTGAAATTGCTTGAAAATAAATAAAATTTGTAACTCAAATGAAATCCAAGGTTGAACGTAGGGAGCAAGTGTTGCAATTAATCTTAAAGATCACAATATCACCACAAATATGAACAAGTGAGAATGATATATATATTATGATCAATGTCAAGGTGTAAAAAGAATAAGGTAAAATGGTGATTTAGATCACTAATTACTCGTTACAATTATTTCAAATAAATGCACAGTGCTTATCAATCAAATATTCCACATAATGCAAATAAACACTATAGCCACAGTGCACGATGTCAGAGATATCAGACGACAGATCACAATATCAGACGGCTTAAGTTAAGCCTTGCTACAGTGCTTTCGCACTGATCTTTCTTCTCTTCCTCTTCAGTCCTTTTTGTCTTCAGCTCTTCTCTTCTTTCTCTTCTTCACGCACAAGGGGCTTCCCAATCTTCACAGCTGTTAAGTGTTGGGTTTCCTCTCTGAAGAGCAAAACCCTCCCTCTCCTGCTTACAAATTCATCCTCTTCTCTCTCAGATAACCGGGTAAGTAGTCGGGCAATCGAATATCTGGTTGACCAAGGCTACTGACGTGGGTGGTAGCCGAGGAGTGCGCTAGGTGGGTATACAGATCCGGGTGTGTGCACTGAGCGCGTGAGGGGATCTGACCCTCGTGTTCTTGGGTGAAAGGGTAGGAACACAAAAACAACTTATACGCCTTCTTCCACTCAGTCCACAATGTGGGACTAAATCCCCTAACTCCTTCATGTGTTACCAGCTGCCGAAGATGCGGTCAATTGATGGTGAAGGAGCAGTCAAAGCTCCAAATCGAAAGCCTGGGTGTCTTCCTGGAAGTCTTCCGCTCTGCCTGGAGATGGAGCCTGGTACAGCTGCCGTAAGAACACGCTTCAAGCTCGCTCGAAGCAGCTTCGTCAATGGTGATGATGACCTATGTACTTGAAATAGAGAACACAGCCTTGTGGCCTCGTTAGATATGCTCAGGAGATGTGCATGGGTGTGGAAAAGGTGGTGGTGGCGATGGCGTGCCGTGGAAGGGGTCGGAGATGGTTGGCGAATGCGAAAAACGAAGGTGGAGGTGGTCGATTTCCCCTCAATTTCTTGAGGGATTTTGTTCGCATGGATGAGGCAAAGCTTTTGGGAGTGGCGGCGGCCAATTTGGTGGAGTGTGGCGGTCATGCGAGCTCGCCAGAGGTACGCCGATGAGGTGGAAGACGGAGGACGTGCGGGCAAGTCTGTGGTCGAAGCAAAGTTGTAGCAGCACGATGATCATACGTAGATGGAGTAGAGTTGTTGAGGCTAGCTAACAGACGACGAGGGGCAGAGGAGGCGTCGGCCGTGATGAGCCAGCACCGGAGAAGGAAGTAGCTCCGGTGATGAAGAAAGGCGATGACGGAGGGTTAGAGGACACCTTGCCGGTATTGCGAGGTGCGGAAGAGAATGGGGAGTAGGAACCGATCGCCTATAGTACATGGCGGCCGGCGACGAAGCCAAAGGAGGGAGGTCGCCGGAGCGAGGTGGAGCGAGTCGGAGGTTGGAGGAAGAAGAGGAATTTTTGGTTCTATTTCTTGCTAAAGAGGTGAGGTTGGTCATTATGGTCTTTTATAGGCTATTGGGCGAGTCTCCAAGCTTGGAAACAAGCTTGGAGAGCTCGGATTTTTAGGGAAAGAAGGCTTGAGATTCAATGATTCGTACGAGTGACAAGGGGGAATTTGGAAACTAGAAATATGTTTAGAAGATCAAGAATTTCCTCAAGATCATCCCTTCCAATTTTGAAAGGGATTGGTCAAGTAATCAAGGAGGAATCCTTGATTGAAACCTTGAGTGTGTGGGTTCACTCCTGCCATGGCGGTAGGGACCCGTATGCGAAGAAGACAAAGTTGGGGGGTAGTTCGCAAGGATTTTTGAAAGTTGAGGAGCCTTTTATAAGAAAAAGAGTTAGATTTGGACCAAAATGCAAACTAGGTCAAAATGATTTCAGATTGGGTCTAAATTTTGCTATAAACCTAATTTGGACCCAAGGAATCTAATAGTGAAGTTGGATTTAGGTTTTGACTAAGTTTGACTCGAAAATTTACGTAAAAATCCAAATTAGGGCAACTTTCTATCTATGACTCTGTTTTAAGTCAAAATAGGTTCTGATGGTTAAATCAAAGATACCAAACCCTATAGAATATTTTTCTATGAATTTTAGAGAGTTTGGGTTAAATTTATCATGACCAGAACTTTAGTTAATTAAGCGGGTCTATTTTTTGGGTTTCAGATGTCAATTAATTCTTGAAGTGTGTGAAAACTCGTTTCGTTTTGTGTGGACCAACTTATTAGATATTAATGACCAAATAACATTTAATAAACCCCTGAAATATCCCATGATTATTCTGTAGTTGTGAAATGTTGTTAAAATTGCAGAAATAATCCTTGTTTCTTATCTTCTCAAAATAGAACATTATGCTAACATGACCCACTGATGGTTATGTAGGAGCTTTTATTAACTTTATCAGACTAAATTAAGCTAGTTCTGACTCATGATGGTATTCTCATCATACCCCCATGCCTAGCTTTTACTAGTCTCTTAGCAAAACCTTATCGATCAAACTGGTTATCTAAGTCAGATGTAATCGTCAGGATACCCTACTAAGCCTCATCTCTAGGAATCAGATCTTAATACCAATAATAGGCCTAGAGGTACTCAAGTACCAGCTCAGATCCAGACCCAATTAGCTTTCACCTCAGTCTGCTACGAAGGTTTCTAAGGCCCGCAAGAACTATCTTAAGGTTTGTTGGACCTAGCAATTAAAGCACCCGTGCTTGTAATATGGTTAGCCTAGGTTCAATTTGCCAGTGCATTTTTGTAAGAGAGAGATTGAAGAATTTTTCATTTTTGGAGAGCTTTCTCTCTTTTTCTTTTCATTATATTTTTCCTTAGATCCAACCACGGATTGGCCCTAAACATGTTATGTATTGGATTCCTTATTCCCACCATCAATCCTCGCAGGGTCCCTGGCAATCGATGCTTCGAGATAGCACTGTCCATGGTAACCCCCAGAACCCTGGCTTTCGATACTTCGGGATAGTGTCGCCCATGATGTTTTGTAGCTTAATCCAGACCTTGGCAATTGACAGTTCATGATAATGCTGCCCATGGCATCTGAATCAACACAAGGTGCTTACATGCCGCTGGTAGATATTTAGATATCCTAAGAGACAAGCACCGAGGAGACGATATGTTATTGCGCATCTTCGAGGGAAATTTCCTGCCTTTCCACGCCAAGAACTCGTCCAAATCAACTTGTGTTTTCAAGCCGCTCTTAATCTAGATCTTAGGACCATTTACAGAACATCATAAATCCTTTTTGGCATGATTTCATATTTAAGCGCACTGAACCATATTGTGTGATTTTAGGGTGCTTAAGTTACCGGTCCCGCAAATCAGAGGTCAGTTAACGAGGCTGGATAATCCCTAAGCCTTAGACTTAATACACAAGTTTTGCATTTTCCTCAACCTCTTGAGGACTAATCTGGATCTTGACAAGTACATGAGTATTTAAATCTCAGAACAGATCCAAGAGGCCTAAGGTTGGTATTCACCACTAATCCCTTAAGTTTAGCCTTCCAGGTCTTAAGTCATCATTCGATCTAACCTAGAAGTTAGGTAAGTTCTATATTATTTTGAAGGGGCTCAATTTCCTTTTTTTATCTCTTTGCTCCTTTCTTTTCAATTTTCCTCCCTCCTTTTTCTCATTTTTGTCTCAAATGGTCTTCTTTCTCCTCAATCTCCATTTTTTTTATACGAAATCCTTTTGTGAGATTTGATTTTTATGGCGTTTTACACTTTAACACCTCCCATGCCTACGATTTGCAATGTCCTCATTATAAATTAAGTGGGTTTGAGTTCAACTTAGATCGTACATTAGAACATGTTTAAAGGGTGGGTGGATGTGTCGGGGTGACTGTTGTAGACGATTTCAAGCTCTGGTATGTGTATCAGAGGTGGAGTTGGTAGCTCTAATGGACGAACCCTAAAGTGCAATATAAGTTCAGCGGAGAGTTATGTCAAAAGGATTTCGAGTTTTTCAAAAGATAACGAGTTGCCTCCAATTAAGCGCTAAGTTTAACACCATCAGCTGGGCGCAATAAGCTCAGGGAGAATAGAGGTTAAAAGATAACTCAGCCAAGTTTGTGTCAGTGAGTTCAATGAATGGTTTGAGTCTCTGATCGTTCACAATAAATGATTCAGAATCATGGCTGAGTTCATTGATTTCTATAGCTCTATTTCAAAAAACACGTTTGACAAGGAATGGCCCAATCCATTTTGATCTGAGTTTGCCTGGGAATAGTTTAAGTTTGGCATCAAAGAGTAGGACCTTCTGACCAAGATGGAAAGCTTTCCTTGATATGTGCTTGTCATGAAAGGCTTTAACCCGTTCTTTGTAAATTCACAAGTTCTCGTACGTGTCATTGCGTAGTTTCTTGATCTCGTTCATTTGTAATTGTCGGTGGGTTCCAGCCTTATAAAGATCTAGATTGCACTTCTGTATTGCCCAATAGGCCTTGTGCTCCATATTGACGAGTAGGTGACATGCCTTCTCGTATACGAGTCTGAACGGAGATATACCTAATTGAGTTTTGTGAGCGATCCTATTGGCCCACAAAGCTTCCGGAAGGCAGGTTGACCAATCCTTCCTATTAGGCCGAACAATGACTTGAAAGATTTTCTTGATCTCTCGATTAGACAGCTTAGCCAATTTGTTGGTTTGGGGGTGATAAAAAGTCGAGATTCAGTATGACATCCCATACTTTGTCATTAGGGATATGAACTGTGCATTTGTGAAATTGATCCCTCCATCAGAGATAATAGCACGTAGGACACCGAATCGTGAGAAGATGTGCTGATGAATGAACTTGATTACCACTTTATGATCATTGGTTCGAGTTAGGATGGCTTCAATCCATTTGGACACGTAGTCTATGGCGAGGA